>CP126900.1:12122500-12835000 GCA_030440675.1 Furcifer pardalis | reverse complement strand
CTCCCGGCAATTTTCATTCCGGTTTGTGATTCATCCAGCCCTGCATTACGCATGATGCACTCTGCATGCTTATTAAAGTGCTTCCCTCTAGTGATCAGTTCTGATATCACACTTTGGAAAGAAATTATGCAAATACAAAACTTATACTGTACCTCCTTTGCTGATAAAACAATGAACTATAGCTTCATTAATTTTATTTATTGTTTGCTTGCTCGGCTTCTGGCTCACCTTTTCCCAGAAAAACCTGAACAATTCTTGTAGATGTGCCTCTAAGCATGCGTTAAGATGTACCTTCTAAAAATAGTTGCTGTCTGGATAGTTCAATGGTTTCGGTAACTGACAGAAAAAAGCCAATGGTAAACTACTCTACTTAGAAAAACCTAGAAAGTGTCACCATAAGTCAGAAGTGACTTGACAGCACATGATTATAATTCTTTAGATGCTGCTCATTACACCTAAATTAACTTTGCTCTCCCTGATTACCTAAGGCAGTGATGGTGAATCTTTTAGAGACTGAGTGCCCAAACAGAGGGGTGGGGTGAACTTTGTGCTGGGGGGAGGGAGGAAGTCCTCCCATTGGGCTGCTGGGAAGAGGGGCGGGGCGAAATCTATGCTGGGGAGGGAGGAAGCACTCCCATTGGGCTGCTGGGAAGAGGGGTGGGGCAAACTCTGTGCTGGGGAGGGAGGAAGTGCTCCCATTGGGCTGCTGGGAAGAGGGGCGGGGTGAAATCTATGCTGGGGAGGGAGGAAGCACTCCCATTGGGCTGCTGGGAAGAGGGCAGGGGTGAACTCTGTGCTGGGGGGAGGCGGAAGTGCTCTCATTGGGCTGCTGGGCAAGGGGGCGGGGGAACTCTGTGCTGGGATGACTGCCCATGTGCTGACAGAAGCATGTGCTTCTGGCACACAGGCCATAGGTTCACCACCACTGACCTAAGGAGTAGCTTTTCCATTAGTTACAATGTGACCATAAAAGGAACTTATTCCAATTAACTACATTACAGGGATATAAAGGTAAAGGTTTCCCTTGCTCGAAAGCCAGTCGTATCCGATGCTAGGGGTCAGTGCTCATCTCTGTTTCAGAGCCAAAGAGAAGCTGTCTGCTTCTGCAGACGTTTCTGTCGTCATGTGGCAGGCATGAGTAGACACCGGAGTGCATGGAACACTGTTACCTTCCCACTGAAGTGGTCTCTATTTATCTACTTGCAATTTCTTGCTTTCCCATCTTTTCCTTGTGTAGACCACCCTTAGAACCTTAGACCACTCTTAGAAGGATGGGTTATGTGGCAGATGCACACTCCGAAAACAGTAAAGAAAATAAAAACAAACATATTTCCCCCCCCGAAAAAGGGTTTTTAGAGTGGAAACGTAGATCGGGGTTTTTGCAAAAACCAGTGGTCGGGGGACTGGCCCTACAGTGTTGCAGCCACGCGAGTTGCATGGAGAATGAAGCTGCAGACCGATGATCATTGGCTGGTTTGCAGCCGGCTAGCTTGCTCCTTGCTGCAGCTGTGAAAACACAACGCATGAAGCTCAGCAGTCACTGCGCACTCCCTTGGGAAACCAGCCAGCCAGCATCTCATGACACATAGCAACCAGAATGAGTCAGGCAGGAGAATCGAGGCAGGTTTCCTTGCCAAGTTCTTGGATGGGAGGAGGAAGAAACTCAAACAAACAAAGACGAGTTGGTGTGCCTTAGCAACACGGGGACACCGGGAGGTTGGTAGTCCCACCCTCTAGTGCGGGAAAACCAGTCCCCCCCCCCAAATAATAATCATGACACAAACAAACAACCGGGAGGCTGTCATGAATAAACAGCTTTAGCCAGCGGGGACACTGCAACAAACAAATCCGGTTCATACACAAAAGTGGTTGGCGAAGGTCAGCAAAAGCAACATCTCCGATCCTGACATCTCTGGAGATGATGGAAGGGTTAGTCAAGCAAGCTTGAAAATCCCACTTGAATCCATCTTGATGGAGGGCAGACGCTTCATCAACCCCGGCCTGGGGCCGACGAGGACTTTGTGTGCCAAAAGGGCCCAGGACCAGAAAGTGACTCACAGAACTGGACCACTGGTATGGTTGTCATGCTATGATGTGGAAGACAGATGGAAGGCCACCAAGTTATAGTCTCAGGACAATCTTCACAACGAGTCACCATGATGATCGCCTGCGTTCGGAATCAGAAGCAGAGATGATCTTCTAGTTCAAGGTTCTGCCAACCTGGCTCTCCAGGTAGTTCTTGGGCTTCAATTCCCAGAAGCCCAAGTCAGGACACCTGCTGATCAGGAACTGAAGTCCAAGAACACCTGGAGAGCCAAGTTTGCCGACCCCTGAATTAGTTGGGCAGGACCAAAAACGCATCAACCAAAGTCACGTTCCAGAGGCCTCATGGAGTGGACATTTGCCTCTGAAAGTCAGCAGCAAATGTCAGAAGATGCTCCACTACTCCAGTCACGTTTGTGGACTTCTCACAAGTCAGCGAGCTCCATAACACTTTGGCCATCTTTGTGGCCTTCCCAGGGGCATCTGGTTAACCCCAGTGGACAACAGCCCGTTGCGCTGGCTCTAGGTCCACCAAGGATCCAGTCTTGCGTTCCTCTCTTCTCTTTCCTCCTCGGATTTCTTTTCTTTCCACTTTGTCCGGCAACAGGTTTTATTGCAGGCTCAGCCTGCTAGATGGCAGCATTGGGGTGGCCAAGCATACAAGGAGCTGCCACAGGCGATGGAAAGCATAAAAACGGAGCATGACCCAGGAATTAAGACCTGTCCAGGGAGCAAGGAAAATGGACTTGGTTCCTAAAGCTATGCATGGAAGCCCTGTAGAGGTGGGGAGGGTTGACCAGCTGAAGCATGACAGGAAAAGTAAGATTTCCCCCAGGTAGCCCTTTCTCTCCAGTCTGGCCAGGTTTCATCCTGTATCAGGTTCAAGGTGTTAAGTTTTAACTTTTAAAGCCCTAAATAGTTTGGGACCACCCCGACCCCCACTTGGTGGAGCATCTCCCTCATATAACATCTTCCCACATCACTCAATCTTCCCCGACAGGCCAGCTCTTGGTGCCAACGCCGAAGGTGGCAAGGAAGGAGACGACCAGGAGAAGAGCCTTTTCGGTGGCGGCACCATCTCTATAGAACTCCCTTCTGGTGGAATAGCGTCGGATCACTTCTTTGCTTTTCTTTCAAGCAAGGACAACCTTTACCTTCACTGAATTACTAGAGAGATTTTTAATGAGAGGCAATGTATTTTTTTATTCCCCCTGCCCTTTTTTTTTTAATCTGTCTTCCTTGAGATGCTTTTAAACTGCTTTAATCTCGGTGGGCATATAAATAGGACAATATTTACAGCTGCATATAATTGGCCACACTTTTTCTTTTTAATTACTATTTTTAAAAGTTGCTTTGTGAAATGCATGTACCTGTACAGTGGAACCTCAGTTAACAAATGTCTCGGTGAACGTAAAAATCGCATCACAAAAGGAAATCCGTAGAAAATAGTGGCTGGGTTTACAGATTCCCCCCCGGAATAGATTAATTGGTTTCCAATGCATCTCTGTGGGAAACCGTGTTGTGCTTAATGTATTTTGGTTTTCAATGCATTCCTATGGGAAATTGCATTCAATGCATTCCTATGGGAAATTAAGTTAAAGTAATTTTCGCTGTAAGAAATGTCATAGAGAACACATTAATTATGTTAACCGAGGTTCCACTGTGTTTGTTTATTTATTTATTTTGTCAATAGCTTTATAAAATCCACTAACCTCCGTGTTGGAGAGAAGGCACGATATCAAATGAGCAATAACTAAATACTTCAGACGCTTCTCTGTCTGTTTTCCCTCCTGTTCTTCTTTTTCCTGGATGAACCTAACTAGTGGAGAAATTGGCTCCCAGCCAGGTTTACATCATGACACGTGAAGACATCCTAGCAAAATCAACTGCAACTGGAAACCGGCCCACCTGGTCCCCCTCCGTCTTCTCCCTGCCTTCTTTTTGCTCCGCAAAACTTGTTGAACAGCTTCCCAACCCCCTGCCCCCATTCCATGCTCAGCCCGTCTTCTGTTGCATGCAATTGCTGGTGCCATGTAGTTTTTATTATCTGGAGCCAGATCCGGCCCTAACCACTTATCTTAACCAAGCTGGAAGCATCCTATACTCCCTGTGAAGACAGGCGCTGGCCCGTTTCGGTTCAACCCACGAAATCTGAAGGGCCATTCACAGGCTCCTGAGTAAATGCCATCAACCTTAATAGGCCAGAATGCCTGCCCAGATATCAAGTCACTTCAGGACATCCATAATTGCCCATAAAAGCCTTTTGTTGGGTGGGCTGTCGCTAGATGTGGTGCTCTTCAGGCCGGACTGCTTGGCCGTAGGAAACCCCTCTCCCAAAATTTGGCCCAGCTTGTACAGCAGCGTTTTCCAACCTTTGGGTTTTGGAACTCAATGGCTGGTCAACCGTGTGGCTACCAGTGGTCTCAAGTTCTATCCCTGTTACTGAAAGGTTCATTCTGCAGCCCTTAGGAGACACTTTGCTTTCTGGTGTCCAGTCTGATGAAGGTTTCTGTGTGTGAAATTTTAGTGAACTAATACAGGCATATCTGTCTGGCCAGGTTATCCTGCTATGGTGATAGAGTAGACCCTACTGTCAGCCAATCATCAGGCAGAAGTTAACTAATCTGAGGCTTAAGGGTGCCAAAGTCCACAAGGAAGGGTGATGGTCCCCAAGTGGATTAAATCCCACTTGAACCCATCTGGAGGGAGGGCAGCAGCTTCATCCATCCTGGCCTGGGGTTGGTGAGGAGGACTTTGTGTGCCAAAAGGGCTCAGGACCAGAAAGTGACTCGTGGAACTGGATCAGTGGTACTCTAGGGGTCACACTGCGATGTGGAAGGCAGACGAAAGGCCACTGCGTTATATTCTCAGGATAGAGATCGCCTTAAGAAGAGGCATTTTGTTAGGCCTTCCATTAAGGGAGTATTATAAAAATTGTTTTCCATGGCACTTGAGAGTCCAGAGGTTTCTGCTTTAATCTCAACATTGAGTAGCCATTGTTTTTCCATGATTTGTTGCATGTTCTGTCATGTTATTTGATATCTGCTTGTACACCGCCCACAATGGGATGCCACTCAAATGGGCAGTATAGAAATCCAATAAATAAATATGATCGCCAATACAGTATTCAGAATTGGATACTGGGCAACAACAAAAAGAATCGTCTCTACCTAAGAAAACCCTGAAAAGGATTTTGCTAAATCATAATTGACTTGATGACTAATGATTAATCATTTAACTATAGATGCAACAGGGAATACTTTAAGGTAAAGATCGCCCTTGCTTTAAAGCCTGTTTGTATCCGACTCTAGGGGTCGGTGCTCATCTCCATTTACAGCCAAAGAGTAAGCCACTGTCTGCGTCTGCAGATATTTCCGTGGTCATGTGGAAGGCATGACTAGCTACCGGAGTGCACGGAATGCTGTTACCTTTCCAGCCTATGCGGTGCCTATTTACTTGCAATGTCTTGCTTTCGCTCTGCTAGGTTGTCAGGAGTTGGGACAGACGACAGGCGCTCACTTTGCCACGCGGCAATCAGGTCTCGACCTGATCTGCCGACTTTCTGGTCATCAAGCTTAGCGCCACTGATCAAATAGAGAAACCTGGGGACAATGAAGACCCCTCTGTTTCCCATCATGGCCTCTTCCCCTGGCTTTGAAACAGACCTAGAAATCCACTCAAAGTGAGGGAAGACGGAACTGTGCGTACTTTTGACGAGTGCCTTTAAAAAATGCCTTCGCCATCAGAAGGCAGTCTTGGATCCCATCCTAGTGATTGGGAATCTCAGAAGTCCCAAATGAAATACAAAATAGACCCCCAGAAAACTGATCTCACACACCTGGAGGTTTCATAGTTCATTCCCACCTCCGATGCCTCGTTTCATGAAATCTGTCCAGGCACAGAACAATCCAAAAGCAGTTTCTATGATATACACTGTACTGAAGTACCTTTGTCCAAACCATTGAAAGGGAATGAAGGGTCCAACCTGACACCCACTTTGTTGATACCCAGCCTGGTCTGTTCTGCTCTTCCTTATCTCTGGCTCCAGATGGACACAGCGTTGTTGTCCCCATGAAAAGAGGCCATTTGTCAGCTTTGAAACCTGCATTGGCCAACATCTCCTTCCTCCTGTCTCCACCTCTGATGAGATGCTAGCGGAGACAGCGATGCCAAAACGGAAGGGCCAGAATCCTGCCAGCCTCATACAGTGTAAACCCAGCCTCTGGCTCTCTGTTGTGTACTCCGATGTACAGCTGAGTATGCAACAGGTAGCCAGAAAATTACAGAAACTCATTGTGACATTGTCTGTAGCCATCTCCCCAAGGAGACTCCAATATTCAGAATTGGATACAGCATTTGAAGAAAAAGAAGGTCCTCGTACGTCGATGATACCCTTCTTCTTCTTCTTCTTCTTCTTCTTCTTCTTCTTCTTCTTCTTCTTCTGCTTCTCATCCTCCTCTTCCTTCTTCCATATCTGAACCCATATATTGGCGATTCTCATGGTGATCAGCCATGAAGATTGTATTGAGAATATAATGCCATGGTCTTTCATTTACTTTCTGCATCGCAGCATGACACCCATACCACTAGTCCAGTTCTGTGAGTCACTTTCTGATCCTGAGCCCTTTTGGCACGCAAAGTCCTCCTCAGCCCCAGGGCAGAATGGATGAATCTACTGCCCTCCATCAAGATGGATTCGCATGGGATTTAATCCACTTGTCAATCCACTTGACTTTGTCAAGGCTGCTAGTCCTCAGGGTGGTCAGGTTAGTTACCCTCTGCCTGATGCTCGGTGTTGAGTCGCTGGCATTATGGTCTATTCTATTATTATAGGAGGATACCCTGGCCAGACTAGCTGGTAGAGACGATACAGACAATTTTGGGCACCTCTGCTGTTGAGAAATAAAACCAGGCCTTTTCGGTGTGGTGCTGAAATTCTGGGTTTGTTGAGCATCTGCAAGTCACCCCTGGAGATGACAGGCTGCCCATCAGAAACAGCCACCCCACCAATGTACCCCTGTTGAAGCCTAGCTCCTGACTGTACCAGTTCATCTCCATCCCTCGCCTTTGCACCACAGTCAAAAAAGACTTGTTCTGTTCATTTCGCCCGCACAGCCAGCACTGAACGGACCAGATGAATGGAGCTTTGTGTGGGGGGGACATGCTCTGTCCTGCCTTCTCTGTTTCTTGGCTTTGAGCATCACAGGGAACAAATGGGTCTCTTTCCACCAGGGTCCCTCAGCAGAGAAACCGAAAGCCAGCCGCTCTGTCCGTTGAGACGCTGGATCAAAAATAATCTCATGACTGTGAGGTCATTTGGTCCTGCTTAGGCAAAGATCAGGGGCTGTGGTGGTTTGAGTGGTTAAGACACTGAACCTGACAGACTGGAAGGTCAGCAGTTCGAGATCCGAGTACTGCATGAGGGAGGGAGCTCCCATCTCTGTCAACTAGCAGATCGAAAGCAAAAAATTGCAAGTAGATAAATAGGTCCCACTTCGGTGGGAAGATAAACAGCATTCCGTGCACTCCAGTGTCTAGTCATGCCTGCCACATGTCCACAGTAAGGCACATAACAACACCAAAGCAGGCTTTAAAACACCCCAGCCTGTAAACTTTGATTTATTTCCCCTTATATCCTGTATCAGTGATGGTGAACCTTGGCATTCCAGGTATTCTTGGGCTTCAGTCCCCAGAAGCCCAAGTCTCTGTGAATCCACATGAATGGGTTTACTGCACATATGTCCTTTGGGGTGGATTCACAGGGACTTGGGCTTCTGGGAATTGAAGTTCAGGAACACCTTGAGTGCCAAGGTGTGCCATTGTGGTCCTGTATGCAGAGCAGGCCTTCCTCCACCTCCACTTTCGGCAGGTGCAGCTTTAAAAAGCATCAAAGATGAGTTTCTTTCCCCAGGATCCTCGGATGCCTGACCCAATTCCGCCCATTAAAAACCTCTCAGTCAGAAAAGATCCAGGCATGCTCCTCGTTTTCTCTGGGTTCATCTCCGCTCGCAACCTCAATTGCACAGGGCAAGCTTTGTTTGGGTCCTGTTTATACTCCCCCCCCCCAAAAAAAAAAAAAAACTTTGGTAACAACCTCTTAATGAGACTCGGCTGGTGGCCAGGAGGCTGTGGAGTAAAACTCGACCCAGGGACAGGCACATGTCCCTCTCCCTGCTACCCTTTATCAGTCCGGAGAGACAGACCAGACCTTCTTAGGGAAACCATGCAAAGGTTCCCGTTCCATTTAGCAAGGCAGGGAAACTTTGGTTAATGGTACAGACCTCCCTTGTTCAAAAGCCCATCGTATCCAACTCTAGGGTTCGGTGCTCATCTTTATTGACAGCCAAATGGCTGCAGACGCACTTATCTCTGGCCAAAGGCATGACTAGACACCAGAGCACACAGAATGCTGTTACTTTTCCCGCCGAAGCGGTACCTGTTTATCTACTTGCAATTTCTTGCTCCCAAACTGCTAGGTTGGCAGGAGCTGGGACAGAGGACGGGCGCTCACTCCATCACACAGCACTTGAGCCTTGAACAGCTGACCTGCCAACTGTCCAGACCTGAACTTACAACAGCCAATTATTTTTATTTATACTTTTATTTTTCACTTTATATATCTTAATTGGCCAGAGTGGGAAAGAATGGGGACTCCTGGGAGCATTTCTGCCAGGACTGAGGTATAGTTTGGACAATCCAGGTGCAGGAAGTGAAATATTGCAGAAATGTTACAATTATAGATCAGTAAAGACTAGGAAGGCACTGCGGGTGGCTTAGCGGTTAAGATGCGGGACTTGATGACTGGAAGGTACCCGAGTACTGCAGGATGGAATGAGCTCCCATCTTTGTCCAAGCTCCTGCCAACCTAGTAGTTCGAAAACAAGAAATTGCAAGTAGATAAATAAGTACCGATATGGTAGGAAAGTTAACAGCGTTCCATGCACTCTGGTGTCTAGTCATGCCTGCCACATGACCACGGAAACAGCACTGGCTCTTTGGCTATAAATGGAGATGAGCACTGAAACCTAGAGTTGGATACGACTGGGTTTTTTTAGCAAGGGCAACCTTTACCTATAGAGGGAAAATGTCCCAAAGGTCATGTAATCCAGCCCTCTGTCACCATAGGAATCTCTAACCCACCTTGCTTTGATGGAAATTACACCAGTCCATTGGCTCAGTGGTGGTTTCTTGGTTGGGTTCATCATCATCACCAGAAAATCAGAAAGAGAAAATTAAACCAATCTCATCCAATCTTCTTCTTTATCTCGTTAGGGATTATGACTCAGTTTCCTTATTGCAAATTAATCAGGGGAACAAGACCCTGGTGAAATCTTTATACCTTATCAGCTTAGGTCAACAGCTGAAATGTTTCACAGCCTGGAGAATAAGTCATCACCAAGTTATTTTCAAGCTATGCAGTGGATCTGGCAGTTAAAGAGTTAAAGGTAAAGGTCACCCTTGCTCAAAAGCCAGTTGTATCTGACTCCAGGGTTGGGTGCTCATCTCTGTTCATAGCCAAGCAGCCAGTGCTGCGTCTGCAGATGTTTCTGTGGCAGGCATGAATAGACATGCACAGAACACCATTACCTTCCCACCAAAGTGGTCCCTCTTTCTCTACTTTCAAACTGCTAGGTTGGCAGGAGCTGGGACACAAGCAGAATTTCACTCCGTCGTGCACCACTCAGGCCTCGAACGGCTGACCTGTTGACCTTCCAGTTGTCAAATTCAGCGTCTTAACCATCGCAGCCCTGCTTTATTGGACTATATTTCCCATCATTTCTTCCATTAGCCATTGTGATTAGGGCAGATGGGAGTTGTTATCTGACCATATCTGGATTATCACAACCTTTCTGAATCCAGGCAGGGCTTTGCATCTGAGTAAACACACTTAGGTTCACAATCTGTGCCTGGAAATCTTTATTTCTCTCCTCCCCCCCCCCCCCCCCCGTTTGCTTTTGATCTGGTTATCAGGCACTTTATTGTTCCTAGTGACTTTTTATTAGAAACCACTCAGGGGAGATTAAAGCTGAAATCCTGGATATACTTACAGGCATAAGCGTCACAGAAACCAACCAGTATAGGCTCACCTCTCTCCTTTTCTTTACTCAGCAGTTGAAATCACTCAAGTAGACCCATTGAATCAGTGTGCATATAATGAGTCAGCTCTTCCATAAATTCCACTAATCCCACAGGCCTGCATGGATTTTACTGCAGTGTTTTTTAATGTTTGATTTGATTGTTTTAAACATCTTGTGCCTTACACCTTTCTGGCCCGCCCTGAGATCCTGTGGCATAAAACAGGCTACAAAGCTTTAAATCAATTTAAACATTGCTGGAATTCTAACTTATCACCAGAGTCAAGCCCATAAACAGGATTTTTGCCAAGGATCTTAAATCAAATACAGTACAGTATTGAGCTTTTGCCCTCCATCACCCTCTAGAAGTCACACAAGATTCGGGCATGATTTGACAGTGTTTTGTTTCCAAGGGTCCTCCAATGACAAACCAACCCTTTTGCTTGTCTACTGGGAATATGGCAAAGGGTGACCCAAGCTATTTTGCTGCCTGAGTCAAAGACAAAGCATGGTCTTCATTCCATTCTAATCCCATTTTAAAAAGCTGCCCTCCCTTGCAGTGAATAAATTTAAAGACTAGGGTGCAAATCCTAGACACCACAGTTTACTTGGCTCTAATCGTTCAACAGGGCCAGACAATGAAAATATCATGCAAAGCCAAGCCTGAGAGTCCTAGCAGATCCTTGATAGCGATGGGTATTTGCAAACTGACGAAGTACCATGGTGGACTTGATCCATGAAACCTCACATCAAAAATACAGCCATTCTGTCTGTCTTTGGGGGCCGCCCTCATCGTTGATTGTTTTTTGCCCATCGTTTATTCCGATGAGTTTATCGTTTATGTTTCGTTTTAGATTGCTACTTGTAAAAAAAAAATTATTTATTTTGAATTTGTGGTAGGCCCGCCCAGAGTGGGAGAATATCCCAGATGGGCAAGATAGCAATGCTATGCAAGAAGGAACGAACGAACGAACGAATGAATGAAGTTCCAACATCCAGGCCTGTTGGTGCCTCGTTCTTCAAGCACAGGAGTGTGCCCCCTTCTCTCCATCCCAATTCCAAGGGGGGGGGCCACCCTCCCAGTGGGCTGCAGGGTTTTGGAGAGGGGGGAGACATTTTATTCTCGAGGGAACAGAAGAGGAGCCAATCCTAGGCAGGAGAGGAGGTGGGGGGGGGGGGAGTCCCCATCCTCCCATAGGCGATCCTATGCTCGAGGAACGAGGATCCAGTAGGCCTGGAAGGGGAAATCCATCCACTCATTCATTCACGCATCCATTCTTTCACTCATCCATCCATTCTTTCACTCATCCATCCATTCACTCATCCATCCATCCATTCATTCACCCATCCATCCATTCACTCACTCACCCATCCATCTATTCACTCAGCCATCCATCCATCCATCCATCCACTCATTCATTCATTCATCCATTCACTCATCCATCCATTCACTCACTCAAGCATCCATCCATCCATTCATTCATCCATCCATCCACTCATTCATTCATCCATCCATTCACTCACTCATCCATCCATCCATTCACTCATCCATCCATCCATTCATGCACCCATCCATCCATCCATCCATCCATCCACTCACTCATTCATTCATCCATCCATTCACTCACTCATCCATCCATTCACCCATCCATTCATGCACCCATCCATCCATTCACTCACTCATTCATCCATCCATTCACTCATTCATTGATCCATCCATTCACTCACTCATCCATCCATCCATTCACTCTCTCACTCATCCATCCATCCACCCTCTCACTCATCCATCCATCCACTCATCCATCCACTCATCCATCCATTCACTCATTCATCCATCCATTCTCTCACTCATCCATCCACCCACCCATCCATCCCACCCATCTATGTTCCCACTCTGGGCCGGCTGGGTTCTTTTTTGGGGGGGTGAGGGACGGAGAAACGCCTTCGTGGGGAGGGGAGCGAAAGATGACTTCCTGCTGAGGGGGAGGGGAGCGGGGAGGGGGTCGATCACTCTAGGGTACCTTAAGCGTGAGAAGACGGGGTGCGTGGGTCCCCATCCTCCCATTGTGCTGGGCTGTTTCTGGGATGGCGAAGTGAATTCGTGGGGAGGGTACAGACGATTCTGCCCAGGGTCTTCTAACACCCCTCCCCCAGCCCCGGCGCGCCTGCCCCTCCCTCGGAGGCGGGGTCTGCCTGGCGCGCTGCCCCCTCCCCCTCCCGACCCTCCTCCCTTCCTCCTCCTCCTCTTCCTCGCTCTATATAGGCTCCAGCGGGGCTTTGTGAATCGGGCTTTGTGCGACGGGGCGGCTGGGGCGAAGCGCGCGCGCGGCAGACAAAGGCGCCCAGCGCAGCTGCTTCGGGAGCCACGGGAAGCGGAGCGGAACCGGTCCGACGCCCAGTCCTTTGGCAAACCTTGCGCCCCCCCCCGTCTCCCTCTCCGGGCTGCGTGTTCGTGGGGGCCCGGCTTTCGAGGAAGGGGCTCCCTGGCCATGACGTCCAACGGGACCGCGGAGTCGGTGCCGATCCAGTTCGGCCTGATCAACTGCGGCAACCGGTACCTGACGGCGGAGGCCTTCGGCTTCAAGCTCAACGCCTCGGCGCCCAGCCTGAAGAAGAAGCAGATCTGGACGCTGGAGCCCGGCGACGGCGAGGACTCGGGCGTGGTCTTCCTGAAGAGCCACCTGGGCCGCTACCTGGCCGCCGACCAGGACGGGCGCGTCAGCTGCGAGGCCGAGGCCCCCGCCGGCGACTGCCGCTTCGTGCTGGTGGCCCACGACGACGGGCGCTGGTCGCTGCAGTCCGAGCCCCACCGGCGCTTCTTCGGCGGCACCGAGGACCGCCTCTCGTGCTTCGCCCAAAGCGTCTCCGGGACGGAGAAGTGGAGCGTCCACCTGGCCATGCACCCCCAGGTGCACCTCTTCAGCCTCACCCGCAAGCGCTACGCCCGCCTCAGCGCCCCCCCGGGGGGCCCCGCCGAGGGCGAGGGGGCGGCGGGGGGCGAGGTGGCGGTGGACCGCGACGTGCCCTGGGGCACCGACGCCCTGGTGACCCTCTTCTTCCAGGGCCAGCGCTACAGCCTGCAGACGGCCGACCACCGCTTCCTGCGCAACGACGGGCAGCTGGTGGGGCGCGCCGAGGCCCGCGCCGGCTACACGCTGGAGTTCCGCACCGGCAAGGTGGCCTTCCGGGACGTCGAGGGGCGCTACCTGGCCCCGTCGGGGCCCTCGGGGACCCTCAAGGCCGGCAAGAGCGCCAAGGTGGGCAAGGACGAGCTCTTCGTCCTCGAGCAGAGCCGCCCGCAGGTCGTGCTGCGCGCAGGGAACGAGCGCAACGTCTCCACCCGGCAAGGTAAGGGCGCGAGGACCAGCCAAGGTCCCAGTGGCACTTCTGTACCCGCCCCCGTGCCCAAAGCAAGACATTGCAAGCAGACAAATAGGTACCACATGGGCGGGAAAGGTAACGGCGTTCCGTGCCTGCCACAGGGCCACGGAAACGTCTGCAAAGGCAAGCCACGCGCTGGCTCTTCGGCTCTAAACAGAGATGAGCACTGAACCCAGAGGCGTAGCTACCGCCGTATCAATTATACGGGGGGCCCCGGGCCAACGTGCGTAAGCAAAACAAATCTTTACCCTTCCTAAGGGCCCCCAAACAAATTTTTATACGGGGCCCCGCCAAGGCATGCTACTCTTCTGACTGAACCCTAGAGTTGGATATGACTGGCTTTCAAGTAAGGGTGAGCTTTACCCGTCCCAGAGCGCATGGACCCCCTTTAGGCCCCTTTCTGGGTGGTTCACATGCGAAATAGCATCCCCCCCCCCCCAAACAGGCTGGGTCCTCATTTTACAGACAAAGAGGGAGGGGTTTGAGTCAACCTTGCATCCCGCTAGGATCAAACTCATCCCATTTGGGCTTCAGTACAGCACTTTCGCCACTGCGCCGCCAGGGCACTTATGGTTGATGTGAATAATTCTTAATTAATCTCAATCCAATCTTCATCACTCTCTGGGTCAGTGATGGTGAACCTGTGGCACGCGTGCCAGAGGTGCCACTTGGCGCTCTCTCTGTGGGCACCTGTGCAGTCACCCCAGGATAGTGTTTGCTCTGCCCAGCAGCCCAGTGGGAATACTTCCTCTCTCTCCCCAGCACAGAGTTTGCCCCACCCCTCTGCCCAGCAGCCCAATGGGAGCACTTCCTCTCTCCCCCCAGCACAGAGTTTGCCCCACCCCTCTGTCCAGCAGCCCAATGGGAGCACTTCCTCCCTCCCCCAGCACAGAGTTTGCCCCACCCCTCTGCCCAGCAGCCCAGTGGGAGCACTTCCTCCCTCCCCCCAGCACAGAGTTTGCCCCGCCCCTCTGCCCAGCAGACCAATGGGAACGTGTCCTTCCTCCCCTGTTGCTATGTTGGCACTTTGGCAGAAACAGAGGGTGAGAAGTGGGGTACATAAAAGGAGCATTTCTGCTCTGAGATAGAGAGTAATAAAAGTACTTAAGATTATATTTTATTTATTTACATTTTTATACATCCCATCTGGGATATTTCCCACTCTGGGGGGTGTATGAGCAATAAAATCAACAAAATAACTACCTGATAATATTTAAGTGCCAGCATGCGAAAGACTGATCAGCTTTCCTAATATTGCCACTCCTACTAAGACTATATAATGTTGTGCCGACAGTTTATTTAGCTAAGGACCTGCCAGGATTGTCTTTTATTAATCATAATTGATAGGTCGATCCTCTCCTTCAGGATTTAACAGCTGGCCAGCTTGCTGGGTTTTTTAAGAAGCTGGTTTAGGAGTTCGATTCCCAGGCTGTGCCTCCCGGGAGAAAGAGGCAGCCTGGGGAGCAGTTGCAATTTAGCAAAGACACTTGAGACTGCCGTCCCTTAGAGCTTAGTGTATTTAATTTTAATTTAATTTAATTTCCAATAATTCTCTGGGCAGTTTGCAGGTAATTAGCATTTTTGCCCCCAACATGCTGGGTCAACATTTTACTGATCTCAGAAAGGATGAAAGACATTGAGTCCACTTTGCGCCCTGGTCAGGATCGAACTCACAGCATTTGGGCTGCAGTACAGCAGTTTCACCACTGCGCTTCGGGGGGGCTGAACCGTCTCACAGCTGTTAACCGCTGCAACCGGAGTTCTCAACCTTTTAAAGCCAGGGGCCGGGTCAGGCTCCCTGAGACAGCTTGGGGGGGGACGACGGCTCTGAGCCACATCCGGCCCACAGGTTGAGAATCCCTGTGTTACAACAATCAAACTGCTCTGTTTCTTTCTCTCTTCTTCTTTCCAAAATCCACTCGCAATGTGACTTGAGGACCCATTTCTAGCTTAAAAGAGGCGTCCCCACTTTTCAATAATAATAATAATAATAATAATAATAATAATAATAATAATAATAATAATAATAATAATAATAATAATAATAATAATAATAATAATAATAATAATTCCAACATGCATCACGTTTCCAAGGCATGGGTGGAAGCCCTGATCTCCCCATTTCTGTGCCCTACAGGGCTTGATGGTGGTGGTGGTTTGAATGGGAAAGAGGGTCTGGGCCAAACTGGCCCCTCCCCCACCTCTCCTCCCCTCCCTCAATGCCAGGGGGGGGTCCCCTTCCCTTTTATCCCAGCCAGATTCCCTAACCTTTCCATTCCCTGCCTGAAAGGCTGCGGTGTCCCATTCACACATGCCAAGGCCATGGAGCGGTGGATCTGATCTTCTGCCTCACTTTGGGTCCCCTTCATCGGTGGTTCCCATGTGCCATGCGCCACCTAAGCATCTCTAAAATCCTGACGCAGCCCAACCCTGGACATATGATTCTTATTCTTCAAAAACTGGACTCCCGATTCACGCGGAGGAGGCTTAAAAGGCCACGAACTTGGCCTATAACTCATTCTTGAATTGCCCCCTTTAAAAATCAAATTGCCCCCCTGTGGTGTGTGTGTGTGACTCAGGTTGGGGACCACTACCTTAGGGTCGAATCCTGGCTCTGTGGCAAATGTATCTTGAAAGCGACCTTTCTTCCTCCACCCTTGTTTTTCTACCCCCTCCCCAACCCAGATGCCCCTTCGATAGCACCTTTTCTGCCGCAAGAGAAGGCGGGATGAGGCCCCCAAATGGGTACCAGGGAAGCATCGGGAAACGAAGGGTTAATAATTCTGCTTTCGGGGCTTTTTAAAATGGTGCTCAGGGAAAGAGGCAGCCTGGATGGACACATGGCCGACGGTTTTCTTTTTAAATGTATTTAAATTTTATTTCACAATAGCGTCCCCCCCCCAAAAAAAAAGGAATTGAAAAGAAGAAATATATTGCATTAATGCATTCTGTTGATGACAGTCTAAAAACAAAACGCACTAAGACAAATCCGAACCACCTTAAAGGAATATCCTCCAAATTCCCAGAGTAATATCTTCCGTTGTGAAGATTTTGTGTGGGTCTAAAATAAAAGCAAGATGCAGGGACCCGCCCGTCCCCAAAATAAAAGGATATTCCTCATCATCTTCTATTTCTATCCCATGCGGCAGATTTTTCCCCCTGCCACTTAGTCTGGGATTTGAGTCCATTCTGTCTGCCTTTGTCTTCCTGGGGAAAGGAAAGGGGCAGACTCTTCCTCTGAAATTCAGGTTAATTTTCCCCCTCACCCTGGATTTGTGTACAAAGGGGAGGAAGCAGGATCCAACCGGAGAAGGGAAAACCCAAGCCAGGCCTTTATGGCCATGTCTGCTACCTCGAAAGCGCCTTCTCCATTTTCTTTTCTTCCTTCCTGACTCCCGCCCATTCCCCTCCATCGCTCATGAAACGCATCCCACCCTCGCTTCCCTCCCATCAGCTTACGATCCCTTTTTGCGCCCAACGACGCAGCTTCCTCCTTTGGGAAGGAAGGAGGTCTTTCATCTTCTGAAGGGCGCCTCAAAATGGTGTTGAATGAAGACCCGAGGACCGGCGAACCTTGGCGCTCCAGCTCTTCTTGGACTTCAATTCCCAGAAGCCCTGATCGGCAGGAGTGCTGACTTGGGCTTCTGGGAATTGACGTCCAAGAACACCTGGAGTGCCAAGGTTCCCCATCAGCTATGCTAAAAATAAGAGACCCTATTGTATTACCTCCCCAAAAAAGATATATAGCTGAGATCTTGATCTTTTTAAGCCAGGGGCCAGGTCATGCTCCCTCAGACAGCTTGGGGGGCCAGACGACCATGTTGCCCTTCCTCAGAGGCGTAGCTACCGCCGTATCTGCCGTATCAATTATACGGGGGCCACAGGGGCCCCCAACGTGCATAAGCAAAACAAATTTTACCCTTCCTAAGGGCCCCCAAATAAATTTTTATATGGGGCCCCGCCAAGGCACGCTACTCTTCTGCCCTTCCTCCACCGCATGGCACTTCCTGGTATAGTGGAGGCAGCAGGGGAGGCACATGAAATGGTTCTGTGGGCCGCATCCAGCTACAGATTGAGAATCCCTGATCTTGATGGAAGGGCTGGTGGTTACTATTCCTCGTTCAAAAAATGAGAGATCTAGATGTCCTTCATAATTTGAGGCCTGGAACGGCACCACATTTTGCTCGTTCTCTTCAATCAAACCCCTGGAAAGAGCATTTTGTGGCTTTTACAGGGTGGGGTGGAAGTGGATCTTTTCTTCAAAGGGGGACCTGAGTCTAATTGAAGAGGGCCGTCTGGATTCCCTTTGCCTCGCCTTCCCAGATTGGCTCACGGAAACTGCATTGGTGCGGGGGAACTGCATCGGCGTGGTGCAACCGGGTCAGTTGGTGAATGTGAAATGGCAGGCAAATAATAATAATAGACGGAAAAGCACCAAGACATTTTCTTTAACAGGTCTGGCCAGGTTATCCTACGATGGCAGTAGAGTAGACCAGCGTTTCCCAAAACCTTTGGTTTTTGGACTTCAATTCCCAGAAGGCTAAGCCAATTCCCCAAAGCACTGATCAGCCAATGGACTGACGGAGGCTTCTGGGAAATTGAGTCCACCAGTGGTGTCATTTGGAGTAGACCCTACTGCCAGCAACTCAACGCCAATTGTCAGACAGTGGGTGACTATCCTGTCCACTCTAATGGCCTTGGGTGCCGAAGTCCACAGGGAAGGGTGATGGACCCCAAGTGGATTAACACACACACACACCCTGAATCCATCTTGATGCAGGGCAGCAGCTTCATCCATCCTGGCCTGGGGCTGAGGAGGACTTTGCGTGCCAAAAGGGGCTCAGGACCAGAGAATGATCTGGATCAGTGGTAGGGGAGTCATGCTGTGATGCGGGAGACAAATTGAAGGCCACCGCATTGTATTCTCAGGGCAATCTTTATGGCGGATTGCTGTGAGGCTATCCCATCTTTGGCATCAGATACGACACATGAAGAAGAAGAAGAAGAAGAAGATGAAGAAGATATTATTGCCTCGGACAGTTCCCAAATCCCAAGCTCGGGGTCTGTAGATCAGATCATTTTTTTTGGAAAGTACAGTACCAAATATCCCCTCCATCCTATCCGTGTTGCTAGATCAAGTCTCCTCTTGTCTCTGTACAGTTTCCCCTTCATTCTCCTCTTATCTAAGCTATTTGTGCAGCTGTTTCCCAAATTGTGTTTCTGGTGGTGCTTGCCAAAGTCTTGTGTGTGTTAGGAAAGGAGATGTCTCCTTTTTTTTTAACAAATGCTCCTCGCTCCTCCTGCTGTGTCTTCTTCTTTGCTCGGCTTGGGGAGGTTCCCGACAGGAAAAGCCTGGCTCCTCTGCTGATTTCTTCCTCTGATGCTATTCAGTAAATCCAGCTGAAAATATTAATTTTTTATATACATATTCTTAAAGGGGGAGGAGGGGGGATTCTCTCCCCGTGCTAAATTCGACTGAGCAGCCGCAGGGCTGGCGGTCTGTTCTGTAAAAATCTCTGCAGATCTTAATTTTGGAGGGGGGAGTCCGTCCTTTTAAGCTTGCCTGTGTAAATATAGAAACCCATAACCCACTTTCAAGGGGGTAAAAAAAGAGGCTGACTCAGCCTGGGATCAAAGAATGCAAATTTCCAAGCAAGGCTTTCCGTCAATGTTGTTGAATCCTCTTCTTTATGATATTTTTTTAAAAGTGGAATTTTAAAAGGCAAAGGATTGAGTTCTTCAATTCATCCCTGGGAAAGATTTCTTGCATCTCATTAAACCAAGGGTTCCCAACCCAAGGCCCATGGGCCAGACCTGGCCCTTGGTGCCATTTCATGTGGCTCCCAACCCCTCCAAGGGCATTCAAGAAACAAAATGGCCACCCATTTGAAGCTGTTGGGACAAAATAGCCGCCGCCCCCCCACTCCCGTTGTGCAGGCAAAATGGCCGTCCGGCCCACGAAGCTATCTGAGAGAGTGTGACGTGGCCCCTGGCTTGAAAAAGTTGAGAACCCCTCCATTAAACATTGTAAATGGAAAGAAGGTCTCTAAATCGATCGATCAATCAGCCGATCAAATAGACTTTGGATTGACTTGTCCCTCTGTCGACTTCATTGCTGATTCATCCCTCGTGGAATAAACTGTCAGCAGGACTATGTTTCACAGAGAAAACCCATAATTCTGCGGTCAGGGAAAAATCTGAATTCTGCGAGTTGTCGAAATCCTGCCAAAGTTACCTCCGAATGGGTTCTTTCCCTTAACACTGTGTAATTTTGGGTTTGTTAAATAAAGGGAGACGCCGGGAATTACACAGTGCGCAGAAGCCATCTCTCTCTTTGCCTGCATATGAGTCCTGGGGGTGCAGTGGTTAAGCTGCTGTACTGCAACCCACAGGTTGTCAGTTCGATCCTGCCCAGGGCTCAAGCTTGACTCCCCCTTCCAGCCTTCCAAGACTGGTAAAATGAGAACCCAGCATGTAGGGTGCAGAATGCTAATTAATTTGTGAACTGCTAAGCACTCACTATAGGGCAGTATAGAAGTGTGATTGATTTGCTTTGAAACAGAGTGAGAGAGAAAACATGTTGCAGAGAAAGCCTTGGATAGCCATACCTTTGGGTACATGAGGACTAGAAACTTGATTTTTCTATTTTATTTTTAGCCAAAGAGCTGAGATCTCCCGGAACCGGTAGCCATGTTCCGATACAGGATCAGAGGCATGTCTTGAGTCCTCCCATCCTTTCTTGCTTCCCTGCTTAAGCCCGAAGCTGACACAGTTCTATAAATGGATTTTCCCTGTAAATCCGCATTTTCTACCCATCCAGGGAGATATGTGACCTACATTAAAGGAATACAAAGGGAGATTTGCCACCCCCGGCTGCCCCTTTGACTCCCTGGCCTGCTGGCCTTCTTCTTTTTCCCTTGTGTGCCGCCGGGCGACAGGTGCTCTGTGCGTGTGCAAAGTGTGGTCATGCACATTGGGAGAGCTTTGGGTGTTTGGCCAGAGGATATACAGCTGGTGGAACTGCAGATTTTTGAAGCTTCCCTTGCAAAAGCATCTATATAGCTTTAACAAGGAAATCAATCATCTTTTTCCCGTGGCAGTGGACTGCCACGCCCATATCTGGAAGTTAGATGGGGATGATGGCAGCTGTAGTCCAGGTGGGAGGCAGGTTGCGCGGTCTGATCTGTGGGATTCTGCATTGTCCATTTGTAACAGAGGTGCCCAAGATTTGCAGGCCGCGGGCCGGTTACGTGGTTCAGTGGGCCGGTCACGTGGTTCCTCCCACCGGAAGCAGAACTAAAACACGCAATCCGTTTTGCAGCAGGATGAGATAGATTTTCAGCTGCCATTTTCTCTGCTTAAACCAAGGGTGCTCAAACTATGACCTGTGGGCCACATCCGGAGCCACACAACCTCTGAGCTTCTCTCTAGTGCAGGAGTGCTCAAACTACAGCCCATGGGCCAGATCCAGGCCGTGGTGCCAAATCATCCGGCTCGCACTGCCCTCAACGCTCCTGTAAGCAGAAGTAAAAAGTTTGCCTGCACATGCGCAAAACGCTGCCGTAAATGCACCCATGGTTGTCATAAACACCAGGGGAGGAACCACGTGACTGGCCCCACTGAGTCATGTGACAGGCCTGAAAAGTTTGGCCACCCTTCCTCTAGTGCTTCGGTTTTGTTCAAATTGCTGGCAACTGAGCAAATTTCGTTTTATAAAGTTGCTTCTGCAGACATCATCCTAACTCTGTGCGTTTCCCTCTCTCTGCCTGCCCTTTTCTATTCAAGACTGCTACCTTAACCATCATCCTTCACCCCCCCTTCCTCTCTCTTGAGAGCGATTGGATCCTGCCCCTCCCCCTAGGTTTGGCAGAATTTTTTAACATTTATCCAATGGACGAAAGAGGGGAAGGTACAGAGAACAAGGGCATGATTGTGATGGTGGGAAGAAGGGGGGGATTGGGGGGGGGAGGAATAGCGAGCTCTGGTTTCAGCCCTTTTGTTGCTCTGGAAAGCCAGATGTGAGGCAGGAGGGGGGGAGTTGGTTGCCTGGAGAATTGCAGATGTTTCCAGCCTCACCGAGGTATTTCTCGGGGCTCGATGATTCCTGTTGAGATTTGAGGTTTGGCAAAAAGAACAAGATACGTCTGTTCCCACTCTAGGACTGGGGTTTGAAATCTGAAGCCCATCATCATCATCATCCTAACCATTCAGCTCTGAAAATGAAATAAAAGCCCAGCGCGACCTATAAGACGAAGAATGTAATTTTGGGGCGAGCATTTTGTGAAATCCACAAAAGCTTTTTTTTAAAAAATACCTTCGGGAGTCTTAAAAGTATCCCGGAATCCGAGTCTCCTCTTTTGGAAATCTGGAACGCATTAGCCCAGTGACGTCTTGTGCATTTGAGCTGCTCTTTGGGGGGGGGGCCGGGGGGGGGCTGATAGTAGAGAACCCAGATACCTGGGATGGATCAAGCTCTGTTAATAGACCACGTAGCTGTCGACGCCCTGGATTTAGCCTGTCAAACTCTAAATAGGGGCTCCCAAACTAAGGCCAGTGGGCTAGATCTAGACCTCGGCATCATTTCATGTGGTCCTCCAAGGACATGTGAGAAACAAAATGGCCACCTATTTGAAGCTTTTAGGACAAAATGGCCACCCTCCCTCCTCCTGCTAAAAGGGTGGTGGACGGGTGAGGGTTGGAGTCTATGGAGTTTGGTGCAGAGTGACCGAGGCCATTGGGGGAGGAAGGGCTGGTGCATTACTCTACACCAGGGTTCCTCAAACTTGGATCTCCAGATGTTCTTGGACTTCAATCCCCAGAAGCCTTGATCCGCAGGAGTGATGACTTGGGCTTCTGGTAATTGAAGTCCAAGAACACCTGGAGAGCCAAGTTTGAGGAACCCTGGTCTACACCAAGCAGCCATGGCAGGGCGGGGGCTGGTTGGTGCACAGCAATACCCGCCCCACGGAAACAGCACCCTGCTGCCTCATAGGTTCCAGCTTGGGCAGAAATCAACTTGAGCCATTGTGTCATACTTCTGCCTGCCTCTGTGGCGCACTGGGACTTATCCAGGTGTCCAAAATAGCCACCCCAGGCCTGCCCCCCATCGTGCAGGCAGGGCAAAATGGTTGCCCGGCCCTCGAAGCTGACTGAGAGAGCGTGACCAATCTACGCATCCGGCAAGATTGCCCGGAAAGAGAGGGATGTACCATCTTATCGGTAGAGTCCTCCACCCCAACATCTCATCCTGCTTCTGTATCTAGAGAGCAAAATACTTGTAAGTTGAAGGCTTCACTGTACTCCTTCTAGTCTGCACATGCTGTGCACACATGTACAGTTGAATACACAAAACTGAGTCACTTCCCTCTGCCTTCCTGTGATCTTGTTGTGAGTGCCGTCCTGTGATCTTTATGGGAATGAAGCTTGACTGGGTGTATTTGTGCTAGGTTACCCTTCCATGGCATCCCTTCCCCTTAAAGAGAAAATGGGGGTATTTATGTGAATCACAGGCAAGTAGGGGGAGAAACTGAGGTCATGTTGAGCTTCTCTCTTCCCTCTCTGTCTGGCAACAACCTTCACGCCCTACTTGAGACTCATTCTTATCTTACCGCTCCTGGCCTGTATCTTCCCGAGATTATTGGACTGGGAATTGTATCTCTTTCTGATATCAATGAAAGCACCTGAGGTCCATAAATGGTGACCTTCTCCTCCCCGGCCCCACCTCCCAATCTCTTCTCAGCTCTAAACATCTGTGAATCATGGGGTCTCCAAGGAGCAAGGAAATAGACCTTCCCAAAACGCCTTCCTTGGCAAGGATTTTGTCATGCCTCCTGTCTCCCCCTCCTTTCCTCTTCAAAACATCTGCTCAGAGACCTTGAGAGCCGTGATTCCATTCTGAAGTTTCCTGGCTGACAGAACATTACACCTAAAAAATTGGGATGTGGGGGGAATAATCAGAAATCCAACGATGGGAAGAAGAAGCCCTCTTGACAGCCAATGTGTTCCTTCTTGGGATTTGTTGAGTTGGACCTCTTTTGTCCAGTGTTCCCCAAGTCCTCTTGGTGGCCACTAGCATTCATGCTTGGGATTTGTTGGATTGGGTCTCTTGTCTAGACGAGTGTTTTCCAATCTTTGGTTCTTGGGCTTCAATTCCCAGAAGCCTAAGTCAATACATTGGCTGACCAGCGCTTTTAGGAATTGACCTAGGCTTCTGGGAATTGAAGTTCAAGAACCAAAGGTTGGAAAACGCTGGTCTAGACAAAAGAGACTCAATCCAACAAGTCCCAAGAAGGAATGCTAGTGGCCGCCAAGAGGACTTCTTCTTCCCACCATTGAATTTCTGATTATTTCTCCCCTGGGGTTACCAACCTTTTTAACCCACAGGCCTGACTATGTCCCCCGGACAGCTGAACAGGCCGGACATGCCCCCCCCCACGCACGCACATGGAAACAGAAGTCAATGCACCCACTTCCATGTTTGTGACAGCCATGGGCACATTTACAGGTGATGTAACCAAATGTACACATGTGTGGTTGTGTTTTACAGCGGTCACAAACATGCCCACTTCCAGTGGCAGCAGCAGGCCACATGAAATGGTGCCGTAGGCCAGGTCTGGCCCATGGGCCGTAGGTTGAGACCCCCTGGTCTAGACTCTAAGAACAGGGATGGCCAACCTTGGCTCTCCAGGTGTTCTTGGACTTCAATGATCAGAAGCCCAGGTCAGCACTCCTGCTCCTCAGGACTTCTGGGAATTGAAGTCCAAGAACACTTAGAGTAGTGATGGTGAACCTTGGCACTTCAGATGTTCTGGAACTTCAGTTCCCAGAAGCCCTGTTCAGCAGGTGTGTTGACTTGGGCTTCTGGGAATTGAAGTCCAAGAACACCTAGAGTAGTGATGGTGAACCTTGGCACTTCAGATGTTCTGGAATTTCAGTTCCCAGAAGCCCTGTTCAGCAGGTGTGTTGACTTGGGCTTCTGGGAATTGAAGTCCAAGAAGACGTGGAGTGTCAAGGTTGACCATCACTGACCTAGAGCACCCCTGCTCTAGAAGGTAGAATTTGGAGACACAACTTTCTTAGAGCAACCTCTGCCTGCCATAAACGTCTATGGCAATGGTGACTTTTGCTGGTAGCTGTGATCCAAAAATGAAATACAGTAAAACCTCATATAACACTAAAACCTGGTTCCACAAGTCTTGGTGTTATATGATTTTTAGTGTTATCTGATGCATGTTAAAATCCTATGGGATCCATAGAGATACATTGTAACCACACAGGCTTTAGCGGTTGTTATCTGAAGCATCCCATAGGATCTTAATGTTATCCGATGCAATTCTTCCCCCCAGATTCCTTAATGTTATGCGATTTTCGTGTTATTCGATACTAATGTTATATGAGGTATTACTGTATCCAAATCCTCTGAAGTGGGGTGATGTCTTTTCCTCTAAAAGGGGGGAAGCGTCGGTCTCCCATTCCGTGCCAAATGCAGCCATGTCACTTCTCCAAGGAGAAACGTTGGGGAGTCAACCCTTCCAGCGTACAGCTGGGATGCATTTGTTCTTCTGGTGGGTTTCCTCTCCCCTCCCCCCCCCCTTTCACCGGAAGAGGAATGAATGGTTTCATTCCACAAGTTAATTAGAGGCAAATCTGAAAACATGCACAGCCCTCGGTTGCTGCATTTTGTCAAAGGTCCCAAGCCACTTGAAAGACTTCTCTGACTCATGTGCACCCAACATAGACTTGAGATTCTGGAGAGTCCTTCCTGTGTTTGATGAGGTGGGCCTATAATCCAAGGAAGCTCAGTTGTGGAGCTAGAGGTTGGGAGTTCGATTCCCTGCAATGCCTCAATGACCGGGGCTGGATTTGATGATCTAGAGATGTGATGGTGAACCTTGGCACTCCAGCTGTTCTTTGACTTCAGTTCCCAGAAGCCCAAGTCTCTGTGACTCCACACGAATGGGTTTGCTGTGTGTGTTCTTGAACTTCAATTCCCGGAAGCCCAAGTCTCTGTGAATCCACACAAATGGGTTTACTGCATTTGTTCTCGTACTTCAATTCCCAGAAGCCCAAGTCTCTGTGAATCCACACAAATGGGTTTACTTTGCGTGTTCTTGGACATCATTTCACAGAAGCCCACGTCTCTGTGAATCCACATGAATGGGTTTACTGTGCATGTTCTTGGACTTCAATTTCCAGAAACCCAAGTCTCTGTGAATCCACATGAATGGGTTTTCTGTGTGTGTTATTGGACTTCATTTCCCAGAAGCCCAAGTCTGTGAATCCACACGAATGGGTTTGCTGTGTGTATTCTTGGACTTTTATTCCCAGAAGCCCAAGTCTGTGAATCCACACAAATAGGTTTGCTGTGTGTGTTCTTGGAGTTCAACTCCCAGAAGCCCAAGTCTCTGTGAATCCCCACAAATGAGTTTACTGCACAATAAAGCCATTTGTGTGGATTCACAGAGACTTGGGCTTCTGGGAATTGAAGTTCAAGAACAGCTGGAGTGCCAAGGTTCGCCAACATAGAGTCCCTTGTAGCACTGCCATTTTAAGATAAGGAAGCTTGGCTTAGAAATGCAGTAAATGTGTCGGTCTTCAAGGTGACATTGGATTCTTTGTCCCACAGATGACAAGAGGACTTTGTGAAATGTTGATGGATGACCAACTTTATTTTGGCATAAAATAAACATCACCTTTCTTTTAAAAACGATATTTCTTCCCAGACCCAGAATCCTTCCCCTACTAGTTTCTGTCGCTATTTGGACCCTACATTTTCATTATTAGTGACAATCTGTTCAGTAAGTAATAATTTAAGCATTTGCAAGATACTTCCAAGTTATTTGGCTGGCACAGTAACGTCATCTTAAAATTCTAAAGTTCTATATTAGCATCATAAATTAACGAATACCTTAATATGGAGGTAAGATTTGTTTCCATGCCAAAAGGCCAAACTTCTTCCCTTTTTGTTACAATTTTAGGTTATTTTAAATCGGTGGTTCTTATTACAGTTGCAACTGGCAAACACTGTAACTTCTGCCTGTTTGGGCACGTAGGCAAGAGGAAACATAATTTCCTATTTTGATTAGTAAATTGACGTGCCGTTTTTCTTACACTGACTTAATCAGTTGTGACAAGTGGATTAATCTACTAAAACACAATGATTAACCAGTTAAGCTTCCTTTCTACTGAGTGACAGCTCTTTTTACTATGCCCTAAGGCTGGGGTGGGGACTAGGAAGCAAATTCCAGGTGTTATTAGGTTAAATTTCCATCATCATTCTGGATTACGGGTGTTTGTGATTCCAAGCAACTGATGTCTGGGGTGACAGTTTTCACGCCGGGTGGAATCGGTTTGAATTCAATCTGGACTTTAGTTCAGACTTTACAGTAAAACCTATCCAAAGTGGAAATCAAATCGAAATTCAATGGTTTCCTACCATTGGTAGGAAACAAATGAGCTTTGTTACATCAAACATATGTAAGTCTCACGGATTCCGGAAGCCTTACTCTAGAGCAGGGATCTGCAAACTTGGCTCTCCAGGTGTTCTTGGACTTCAATTCCCAGAAGCCCAAGTCAGTATGCCTGCTGATCAGGACTTCTGGGAATTGAAGTCCAAGAACATCTGGAGAGCCAAGTTTGCAGATCCCTGCTCTAGAATGACAAGTAGATTTAGGCTCATGGTTTCCAATATGGTGCACACACCCCACAGGCAGACACACGCCTCACGGGGGGGGGGGAGTTTGATTTTTAACGGCTGCCCCCCTGGGACTGCGGTAGCTCAAGTGGTTAAGATGCTGACTGGAAAGTCAGCAGGTCGAGACACGAGTTCTGCATGATGGAGTGAGCTCCCGTCTCTGTCCCAGCTCCTGTCAACCTAGCAGTTTGAAAGCAAGGAATTGCACGTAGATAAATAGTACCACATCGGTGGGAAGGTAAACAGCATTCTGTGCACTCTAGTGTCTAGGCATGCCATGGAAATGACGACAGATGTAGACAGCGCTGGTTCTTTGGCTATGAACGGAGATGAGCACTGAACCCTAGAGTCAGACACAACTGGCTTTTGAACAAGAGGAACATTTACTTTTACCCAATAGAACTATGCCTGCAGACGGAGCTGCCGTCCTTCAGGAAAGGATTGAAAACCTGGTTGGCAAGTCAGGCCTGGGGAATGGATGGATCGACTTCCCCAGCCGGCTGGAGGGTTTGAACAAATTTACCCCCAGTGCCTCCTAGCTACAACGCCTAGTTTTTAATGATAGGTTTTTAAGCTTCTTTTAAACTTTTAAAACTTTTAAATTTTTGAACTGGTTTTAAATTGTTGTCGACGCTGATGTGTACTGAATCGCTCTGGGTCCCCTTGGGGAGGAGGGCAATAAACAAATTTAAATAAATAAATAAATAAGGGTTGCTCCTACCAATTTCCTTTCCTTGCTTCAAACAAATTCCAGGTTTACTTCCAGTGGTGGGATGTCAAAATTTTTACTAACCCACCATGATGTCATCACAGTGTGGGCGGAGCTAACATCATAATGTCATGGGCAGAGCCAACGTCATGACGTTGTGGGCAGGGACAAAGAAAAAATTTAAAAAATAATATAAAATAAAATAAAAATAAGTGCGCGCACGCATGCATGCATGCACGCACACAAACACACACACACACCCCTCAACCCACCCACCCACAACACAAACCTGTAAATAAATTAAATAAATAAATAAAATAAAAATACATTAAAATACACCCACCCACAACACAAATCAACCAGAGCTTTTAAACCAGAGCTTAAAGCTTATTCTGGCTAATCTTTCTCACACTAGGTCAGATGGAAGGAACTACAGAATGAACTCACCACAAGATGGCTTCATTTTGGCACTTTTCAACAGTTAAAGAAGTTAGGTACTAAGTCTTTGCCTAACCAGTTCTCTAGGATATCTAGGGGAGCAAGCTATAGGGAGCTTCAGGCTAGCAGCTTCTCTTCCTCCTCCCCACTTGGGAGGACAGCAAGGAGGCCGTGCATATGCGCCAAGCACTGTAGGCGTGCATGAACGCCAAGTGCTTGGCGCGCATGCGCAGTGAAAAGGTAAGCCCCGAAGGTGGTTCCCCCCAAAAGCTGCAACCGGTTCTCCAGGACACTTGGAAAAGTTACTACTGGTTCTGGAGAACTGGTGAGAACCTGTTACATCCCATCACTGTTTACTTCTCTCCCCAGTCAATTTCTTCTGTACCAGTTGCTGCCTGAGTCCCATTTCAGTTGAAATCTTGCCGAGTCCTCTGAAATCTGAATGACACAGATTCACCCTGTGGGTCTCCCACCTCCAGCTGCCTTACATTATCTTGTAGCGCTCCGCCGTTGTTCAGACATAATTGGACAATGCAAAAATCCTTCTGCTTAATTTCAGAATAGGAAGCTGTGCTTTTTCTTTTTTAAAAGCCAAACACGAGAAACTTAATTTGATCCAGGGAGGGAACAGCAAGGGGTAAAGACCCTTTTGGAAGACTCGGCAAAGGAACAATCTCTTCCGTCCCATGACATGTCTATGTGAAGACATGTGTGCAAGTATAGAGCCAGGATGGTGAACCTTGGCTCTCCAGGTGTTCTTGGACTTCGATTCCCAGAAGCCCAAGTCTCTGAATCCACACTTTACCTATATTTCAAAAGTAGGATCGGCTGCCCGCAGGATGGATTCAAAAAGCCGCAGGAATGCTGCGCTCAGCTGGACAGCCATAGCGTTTGCAAAGTTACTAACAGAAAGTAATGTGATCTGTAATTTCCGCCAACATGCCCAGCCTCGCCCTGTAACTCATCACCGATTCTCTTGAGGTTGGGGAAAAGGCATCTTTAAAAGTAAGAAAAATGACCTGCTTTCCCCAAAATGAAACCTTAAAATGTTTTCCCCAAAACATTTTTGCTCCCCCTAAATCCATGATTTGGGGGCGATTTGGTTTTTAATGGGGGAGGGCAATTCGAGAATGAGGTATTAACAGTGAATGGCCTTTTAGGGTTCCTCCATATGAATAGGAGTCCAATTTTGTAATAATAAGAATTATATGTCGTGGGGAGGGGGGGGCTATCTGGATTTTAGAGATGCTTAGGTAGGTTAGGAACCACTGCTCTAAATGGGGGGTTCTCAACCTTTTCAAGCCAAGGGACGGGTCACGCTGCCTCAGACAGCTTTGGGAGCTGGGCGGCCATTTTGCCCTGCCTGCACGATGGGGGCAGGCTGTACATTAAAAAGGAACCACATAAGGCACTTCCAGGTGTGGTGGAGGTGATCCACATGAAATGGCATGGTGGGCCGCATTCAGCCCATGGGGCCACAGGTTGAGAATCCCTGCTCTAAATGATGATCAAAAGCAAGCAAAATTAAAAATTGTACAGAAACAAAAAAAAATGGCATTGCCATTCACTAAGTTATTTGGCAGCAATCATGGTTTCCCCATCACTACTTTGGAAACTGACGTGATACATGTAGCCTCGTGAGTTTGTGTATAATTTCCAAGATTAGGGTGCAGGATGGCTAACTTTGAGCCCCGCTCCATCCCAGACGTGGCTCAGCCTGATCTAGTCGTTTGGATTTAAAAGTTTCCCGCAGTTTGTCCACAACTACGTGGAAGTTTCTGAGGTTACAAAAGTCCACCCAGGAGCCGGATTCTGTCTGCAGAATCCGTGCGATCCTTAGCCAAAAATCTGCCCTCTTCCAGAGCCCCACATTCCGGTTCAATTCACCCCGGCAAGGGTGCCATCGCTCCTGCTGGGCTGGCATTTAGAGCCACGCCAGCTGCATATTTGTGTGGATAATGCGATAATACATGGTGCTCATTCCCAGGCTGACAAGTAGAAATTAGCCAGACCTCAGGGGGCAGCTGGGTCTATTGGCCACCTGTTGCACCCAAGGGGCTAGAACATGGTGGAAATTCGAGCAACTAGATCAGAGGCGCTGGCGACCGAATGGCTTCTTTACACATTCCATGCACTAGGATTAGCAAGCAGGGAACACAAAAGTTCTTGATCATGTTTGCTAGCCTGGAAGAGCTTTTAGAAAACCCTACATTAAGACAGCGGCAGCCCACATTTCCCATCTGTCCTTTATATCAGCAGACTAGATCTATTGAGCAAGCTCTTCCCCTATTTATATGGTGGCATACTCGATTCCTGAGTATTGCACGACAGAGTGAGCTCCAGTCTCTGTCCCAGCTCCTGCCAACCCAGCAGTTCAAAAACAAGAAATTGCGAGTAGATAAATAGGTACCACTTTGGTGGGAAGGTAAACAATGTTCTGTGCACTCCGGTGTCCAGGCATGTATAATGAATGCACACTCTTCCTCACTTGCTTCGGGACCTCTTAGGCGTTCACTCCACACGTCCATGGAGATTTCTGCAGACTCAGTCAGCGCTGGCTCTTTGGCTATAAACAGAGATGAGCACTGAACTCTAGAGTCAGATATTACTGGCTTTCAAGCAAGGGCACCATTTACCTATGGTGGCAGATTGGCCAAAATAGTTTGGCTAGTTATAAATCAACTTCCCAGGTTAAAGGCAAATAGGAAGAGTCTTCCATTCCTGTGTCTGTTTTTACTGATCTTCTCAAGCTATCGCCCTCCCTTGTCTTTTAGATCTGATACATACAGTACTTCCTTTTTTGCAATAATAATTGGGTGGTCCTTTCAGAATAACAGAGCACAGTCCATGAGCATGAAACATAAATCTGTTGGGGGGAAACTTCATTGCAGGATTACCCCAACAGCTGGTGGCTTAGAAGGTTTTAAAGCAGTAAGCTTAGACCGATCCATGTAACGCGGGGCTTAATAGCATCCATTAGCCTTTCTGCTTATATTGGAAAGTTGGGGAGATATCCTCTCTTTTTGGCACTAGAGCTCCATGCATCCTGCTGGACAATGGGTCCTTGAGAGTTGTGGGTCAAAAATGGCAAATTTGCCATGCTTTGATTCTGTGGACCCCATTTGTGGTGGGCCGATGCCTTCAAGTCTTGTGTGGTTGATTCCTAAAAGATGTGTGCTGGGACAGACAACAGGCACTCACTCCGGCACACCACAGTTGGGTCTTCTGGTTGTCAAGCTCAGCCATGTGAGCTCAAAGTGGGTTCTGAACTATGATTCATATTGCTTTAGAGTAGAGGCGTGAGTCCCCAGATGTTCCTGGACTGAACCACCCAGAAGTCTTTGCCATTGGCTGGGTGAGATTTCTGAGAGTTGTAGTCCAAGACCCAAAATTAGGGAGCCACCAATTTAGAACGAGAGATCAGAGAATAATTCATTATTGTCGACCGGATGGGCTGCAGTTTCTCCTTACCGTTGAAGGAAAGCAAGAGAAAATGGGAGTCCAAATTGCAGCTGACGGGTTCTTGATGACGTTTCTGGCAGCAAAGCAAGCCAAGCCAAGCAAATTGCTTCCAGGCACCGAGCTGCAGATGCACCATAATCTCAAGGGAGTATAACCCAATGTTTGCTCTCCATGGGGAACAGAGGCAATTAGAAACACAGCCAAAATGTCTGCTCGGATCCTTGAAGAGAGGTCCGCTGAGGGAATAGTAAACCAGTGTCGTCTCCTCTCCAGTTGATCAGCTCATTTCTCAAGTATGTCCTTAAAACTGAGATTCCTACCCACCCCAAACATGTTTTGTTGAATGAAGGCTTCAGATGAATGGAGAAGAAGTGAGAACTGTGGAACATCTAATGGGGAAGATCATGCAGACGGATCTAGATGGTCCCCAGTCTCTTCTGGAAGGCAACGCAGATGAAGCTTTAGCATGCCCGATTGGGGCGGGATAATAAATGGGAATAATAATAATAATAATAATAACCCTTAAGTTAGACCAATGGGCGCTTGCCTTCCAAAACCCCAACTTGGGACTCCAGATGTTCTTTGGGCTACCACTCCCTGAAGCCTTGGCCTGTTTCCTGTGCAGAACATCTGGGACCTGTAATGCAAGAAGACATGGGATGGCCCAGTTTGAGAGCTCTTTGTGCTGAACCTTCTGAGAAAATTGATGAAATTCTGAAGAGTGGTCTTGACCTCATCGGTCCATGATGGTGAACCTTGGCGCTCCAGCTGTTCTTGGACTTCAATTCCTAGAAGCCCAAGAAGCGTACGTGAAGTAAACCCACTTGTGTGAATTCACAGGGACTTAAACAAGGTTTGACATCACACTCATAGGTCAACCATAACCCCAGGCTGAAGATGAGTTGATCCAAGAGTGGAAGCTGTAAAACCAGCAGGCGTGAATATTTATTTATTTATTTATTCACCTTGGTAAATGTCTGTGGGACCCTCACAATTCCTACAAACCAAGCTGAAAGGTCTGTGTATCATCTGTGCTAACATGAAGTACACCCAACGTTAACCGGAGACACGGATATCCAATGTAAAATCCTCGCTTTAATTCCATGCGCCAACTTTTCTCTCACTTCCTTGAAGTTTCTCTTCTTAGTACAGAAAAACCGTGAAGATGAGCAAAGCGTCTCTTCCTCCTCATCTTTCCCATCCTCCCACCCTACTGCTTATCTCTCCGTTTAATTACCATCCTTGCCTGAATACCAGCCGGGAAATAATCTCTCAAGGACTTTGCATTACCTTGACAAGGCTAGTAATTAAAAGTCTGCCTACTCCAAACTCCCTGCAGAGTTAGGCTGGAAATGGGGGTCTCATAGAAACAAATGCACACACGCCATTGGGCTATGTGGCAGACTGGGGCTTGAAGGGGGCATCGCTCAATGGCAGAACATCTGTTTTGTCTGGAGGAGGAGGATGGTTCAACTCCCATCCTGTTTCCAACCCGGGAAAGTCTTTGTGGAATTGCTTAGCAGGGCAGAATTTCCACCCCATCAGCATGGAAGAGTTCCTGTTGTCTTCTACTCCACCCTGCCAGATTTGGTGATGGGAAGCTAGACTAGAAAACCAGATCATGGTAGTCCTCCTACGAAAGGAGGAAAAACCGTTTGTGGGTGCCACACCCAACGTTATTATGAATCTCACCTTGGGGGACTCAATGGGGCTCCTCGATAGATGAGAGCTTCTGTGTGTTTCCATTCCCAGACAACTGTGTATACGAGGATCCTCAACCTTGATCCCCCAGATGTTCAAAGGGTGCCGAGGGTCCTTCTCTTGCTTAGTTCTCTCTGTGTCCTGCTGCTGCTTCCCTCCTGATCTTAGGTGGAGCGATACCAACAACAGGATATGTTTTCTCAGCTGGTGGAGGTTTGAGGCATCCTGGCACTATACGCATTGTTTCCTACAGAAGTAATAGGTCTTCAGCTGCTGATGAATCTCCAGGTTGATCAGTGGCGGATAACTGTGGTTGCTCAGATGATATCAACCCACAACTCCCACCCGCTATTACTGTCGGCTGCAGTGGCCCAGTGGTTAAGACGCTCACCTTGTTAGCTGGAAGGCCGGCTAGTAGGCAGTTCTAGACCTGGGTACTGCATGATGGTTTGAGCACCCGTCTCTGTCTCAGCACCTGCCAGCCTAGCAGTTCGAAAGCAAGAAATTGCAAGTAGATAAACAGTAGCCACTTTGGTGGGAAAAGATCTTGGGGACATGAAGTGAGCATCATTCGGGCGCGCAGCCAGTTGTGTGCACATGGACACATTCTTTGCCCATGCAGTTGAAATGGGTGGAGGTCAACCTCGGAAATGTGTGGCTTTCTTCAGCTAGAGTAGTCTCAGCCCATATTTAGTCTTAGGTTGATGTAAGCAGGGCATTTTTGCACTGAAAGACAAACGCAAGCCATCCACAATCCTTATTCTCCCCCTTCCAGCAGAAGCATGGCTGCAATGCCACCTGGTTGGGTCTAGCAAGCAACATGAGACTGTGGGATGTTTTTTTTTTTGGCATGACTATGACCTCCTCCCCCTCCAACGGCTCACTCTCCACTTCCACTGCTTTTTGAAGGGTCGGCTGGGCCACATTCCTTTCCAGTGAAGTCTTCTAACCCAGTTCCCCAACTGGCTTTATGGGGGACGGCTGGAGAAATTCCTTGCAGGGTTTTGACCTCTCCATCTTTCCTTGCCTTAGCCCTTGGGAGACCCTAGATCCGTAATGGAGAACCTTGGCACTCCAGATGTTCTTGGACTTCAGTTCCCAGAAGCCCGTATGGGCGTGTTTTACTTCCGCTTCCAGGAGCGATGAAAGCAGCGTAGGATGAATGAATCGCAGGGTGCTTGGGCTTCTGGGAATTGAAGTCCAAGAACATCTGGAGTGCCAAGGTTCACCATCACGGCCCTAGAACTTGATTCTACTCCCAACCCCCCTACTCGCCCCCCAGCTTGGGTTATTCCTGCCAATTGAATGCATTTGATGGTGTTGGGTTGCAAGATGCTAAAGTATGCTCTGAACAAAGCCAGTTAAAGATGCAGGGTTTCCAAACCTTTCGGTTTTATGGACTTCAATTCCCAGAAGTCTAAGTCAGTTCCCCAAAGCACTGATCAGCCAGTAGACTGACTGAGGCTTCTGGGAGTTTAAGCACCCCTGTGGGGCGTAGGCCCCATCTTGGGAACCACTGCTACAAGAGTTTTGGCTTGCTTTTATTAATCGCTGCTGCCCAGGGAAGTAAATTTTGGTTAAGTGCAGCCCGTCCGCCCACATCTGAAGACGGGAGCTGCATTCTGTGAAAACTGGTGCCAAATGAAATTATTAGTCTTTGAAATGTCCCAGAAATGCGGCTACTCTTCAAAATCTCTTGGCTGTCTCTTCTTTGGTGTGGGAGTGAGAAGACCCTTTGAGTACAGAAGGGAAGGGGACATTTAGAAAGAGATGTGATGACTTCACCTTTGTGTAATATGAATTAAATGGTGAAAGGGAGCAGCTGAGGGCTGGGACCGCCTAGAGGTCATACAACCCTCCAGGCAAAGTAAGTGTAGCTACCTTGGTTTCTGTCTGTTGTCCATTTTATCACATTTCTCTCCCACAATTGACTCCAGTGAGTAAGGACAGCACTCCTGGCTTTCTTGTTCTTCCCAACACCCCTGTGAGGTAGGGTGACAGTCCTCCAGTGGATTTCATGGCTTGGTGGAAAGTAGGAACTAGATGCTCCCACGGATAGATCCAGTTGATTTAATTGCCACGGCAGGTTGGATCTATCTTGATTTTGCAGCAGAAGATGCATACTGTTACCTGTGCTTCTGGGGTGGAGAGCAAGCCTGTTCTACTGTTTTGAGGGAGGGGGTCCTTGTCTTCCAGGGGGCAAAGGGTGTGTCCAATGGATATATCTGGCAGGTGTGATCTCTTTGAATTGACAGTGTCAAATCGCTCTGTTCTCGCTGGGAAGGGAAGAAAACCCATTCATTCCTCAGTGCACCCCTGACCAGCTGTGCTCCCCAAAAAATCCCAGCAGCTGTCTTCAGACAGAGTTCGTGGGAAGTTGGGATTTTTTTCTTCATTGCAGCTGTTCACTTTGAGGCTCAGCTTTCTTTTCCTGGCATTTCCCTCCCTGCACGCTGGATTCTTCCCATAACAGGTGGGATCTTGAAATAAAATGCAATGACATAAAATCTCTAGATTTGACATTGAATAGCGCACTTGGTGGGCTCATGCTAGTTTTAACCATTCACTGCATCAATGGTTTAGGATAGAGAAGGGGAACCAAGGGACCTATTAAGAGACCTGGCAATGGTTTTTGTTTTAATTTTTAATAAATGTTTAGGAAATGAGTCGCATTGTAGAGCTTTTTAGAGTGATTTCAGCTTTCAAAAGATAAAGGTTTCCCTTGCTCAAAAACCAGTCGTATCTGACTCTAGGGTTCAGTGCTCATCTCTGTTTCAAAGCCGGAGACCCAGCACTGTCTTCTTCTGCAAATGTTTCTGTGGTCATGTGGCAGGCATGACTAGACACCAGGGCATGCAGAACGCTGTTACCTTCCCACCAAAGTGGTCCCTATTTTTCTACTTGCAATTTCTTGCTTTCGAACTGCTAGGTCGGCAGGAGCTGGGACAAAGACGGGAGCTCATTCCGTCCTGCAGTACTCTGGAATCGAACTGCTGACCTTCCGCCTCCCAGTCAGTGTCTTAGCCACTTGAGCCACTGCAGTCCCTTCCAAAAGGCACAAGGCAAAGAAAGGAAGCCCGAGTATTCAGCCTTGAGCAAGGAGTCTTTAAAGGAATGACTTTAAAGGAAGCCACGATCCTTTGCATTTTTGTTTTTTCTAGCCAGACGCAGTTATGACATCTCAGAAAACAAAATAAACAAAACAAAATAAAAAACACTGTAGCACTTTAAAGACTAACTGCTATATGTTTATTGTTAGCTTTTTTGGATCAAGTCCACTTCTTCAGACAAAGAGTGAAACTTACAGGCATAGTTTATATACACCAAATTCAGGGGTCAAAGGGAGAAGGATGTGCTTAAGCAAAATGACAGACAAGCAAGCACAACAATACAGCTTCCCACAGCCATCAGCAACAATAGATTATTCAGATTAGCTCTAAATGTCTCCCTTTCAGTCTCAAAAGGTGCTGAGAAAGCCCATTCTGGTCTCTGATCAACCTTTGACCTGCAAACAAAAACACTGTAAAGTCATACCTTGCATAACGGATTCAATTCGTTCTGCGAGGCTGCTCGCTATGCGAGTCAGACTCACATAACGAATTTTTTGCTATGCAAGTTGGACTTTCCCTATGGAAAAACTCACATAACGAGCGTTTCAAGGGGAAAAACTCACATAGCGAAAAATTTTCGCTATGCGAGTTTTCCCCATAGAAACGCTTGTTATGCGAGTTTTTCCATAGGGAAAAGTCTGACTCACATAGCGAAAAACTTGCTCGTTATGCGAGTTTTTCGCTAAGCGAAACACTCGTTATGCGAGGTTTCACTGTGTCTGGTTACTTCCTGTTTTGCTAAAGAGAATTGGCAGGAAGGTTGTAATATAATATATAAAATATCTAGCAGCATATAGCAATCTGTGCATCAAATTTGATAATGTCCCAGAATGTCCCGTTATGACATCATTATCATCAATGTCAACTTGTTTTGTCTGTGCAAATGAACGCCATACTGGACCAGCAGACAGTACTCTCCAGTGTGGATGGTTGAGTTTGCCATGTATAGTTTGTGAGTTTTCTGGTGGTATTGTTCCATGCGCTCATTTCAGCTTTGGTATTTGGGCAGTGCTGCTTAAAAGAGAGTCTGCTCGCATGAGCCCGGCCCGGCGCGTTCGCACACGTGATTCTCTTTTGTAACAGCTCCTCAACTTCACCCGCTCGCTGGAGGTTCTCCCAGGGCCTTTGTGACTAGAGGCCCTTGTGCGATTTGGAGACCGAAAGAGCTGACTCCACGATTCTCAGTAGCAGGCCAAATATTTCGAGGGTGAAGCTTGCCAAGCATGTGAGAGTTGGTGTGTGTGTGTGTATTTCAGAGTCTACATCTGCTGACAAAGCCTTTTCTCTTGGCTTCCTCGCCGAGGAGTTTGTTTTGTCTAGCTTTGCAGCAAACAGCGCTGCCGTTGGGATTTCTCCGAATCCACAGGGTCACGTAGCAGAATTTGCCGAAAGAAGTGGCTTTTTTGTTTTGAAGGCATTTCTTGGACTCTTCTTACATTCATACAGACTGGCTGAAGGTCTTAGGCAAGCAAAAGTAGCTGAAATCCTACGACTTTGCCAAGGTCACCTGAAACTTGATTTGTGCCTAATTGCCAAGTTAATTCATTATGCCCCCTTTATAGTTTAGTTACTTGTTATGAAAATATACATTTCCTGCCTCCGACAGCCATGTTTACAATAAATCGTACATTCTAAGTTATTGTATACAATAAATTAAAATAGACTGTATTTCAAGCAAAAGTTTTTGAGGATGGTGGTTAGGTAAAGGTTTCCCTTGCTCGGAAGCCAGTCGGATCCTGCAGTATTCGGGTGTCGAACTGCTGCCTCCCAGTCAGTGTCTTATCCACTTGAGCCACTGTAGTCAAAAGCCAGCCAGATACAACTGGCTTTTGAGCAAGGGAGACCTTGACTTTTACTTATACTTTATGGTCACATGAAAACAGACATCCTTTCAATCTTAAGGACTAGAGCCTTTTTGTTATGCGGGCAGCTCTCTAGACATAACTGTTTAGTAGCCTTGAAATACATACTGCAAGCTGTAGTTTGTATATCCCATGTGAAATAGAGCAAATCGTAGGGCAGGAGTTATCAACCTTTTAAAGCCAGGGGCCGGGTCACGTTGCCTCAGACAGCTCCGGGGACCGGACGGCCATTTTGCCCTTCCTCCACCCCACGCCACTTCCTGGTGTGTTAGAGAGGGTGGTGGGCCACATTGAATGGTGTCGTGGGCCGCATTCCAGCCCACAGGCCGCAGGGTGAGAATCCCTGTCTTCGGACTTGGGTGTATAACACTGAGGCCGATTCTGCAAGGAAGTGCTGGAGTGATCTTGGGAAATGTTGAACAATCTTTGAGACTGACTCTTCCCATCTCTCTCTCTCTCTCTCTCTCTCTCTCTGTTTCCCACTAAGGAATGGACCTGTCCGCTAACCAAGACGAAGAGAGCGATCAAGAAACCTTCCAACTGGAAATCAACAAGGATACAAAGAAATGCACCTTTAGGACCTATACTGGGAAATACTGGACCCTCACCTCGAACGGTGGGATACAATCCACAGCCTCTACTAAGTGAGTCTTCCTGTAGCAAAGCCCTGTCCCTCGGGAAAATAATGTGATTTCCCTCAACTAAATCTCAAAGGCGACCTGTACACCTTCCAGATGTTGGCGGGGTGGAATCTGACCGCTGGGAGTCAAACATCTGGAAAGCCAGAGTTTTTCCTGCCTCTGCTATAAACAGAGTAGGAGCCAAGCCACTGAGTCTGGCTGGAGTGTTTGTTGAGGTTTTAATTGAACTTCCCATGGATTGTTGGGGGCGTCTCTCATGTGCCGTAACATCTGTATGTAGCATTACTTTGTTGTACAGTAAAACCCCGGGTTATGACGGAGGTCCGTTCCAACAGCTTCTATCGTAACCTGAAAAAATTGTAAACCGAAATGTCCATAGGGATGCACTGGGGGGGGGGGGAAACGTCTTGAATTGATCGTTGTAAATCGGGAAGGAAATACAGTAAAACCCCTAGTTACGTAAAAAGTCTGTTTCGTAGGCTTTTTTATGTGAATCGGTTCTTTACTTAACTCGAAGCAAACCCATAGGAAAAAATGAATTTTTTACTTAGCTCAAAGCAACCCCATGGAAAATGATATTTATGTAACTCGATGCAACCCCATAGGAAAAGGAATTTTTTTTAACGTAACTCGAAGCAAACCCATAGGAAATTGCATTATGTAAATCGGGACATTTATGTAAATAAGTCAGCTTCAAGGACCAGATGGCCATTTTGCCCTGCCTGCACAATGGGGATGGCTATTTTGTCCCAACAGCTTCAAAGAGGGTGGCCATTTTATTTCTTGAATGCACTTGGAGGGATGAGGGGGCACATGAAATGGCACTGCAGGCCAGATCCGGCCCATGCGCCGTAGGTTGGGAACCCCTGGTCTAGAAGGACATATCTGCCATAGTAGATGTAGACATTGTCTCTGACCAGTTCGGCTGCTCTGTTCCCTGCTTCTGCGCAATTTGCGATCTGGTTCCGGGCATGAGACGACAAAGGTGGTATGAATGTTGCTTGTTGGAGTCCTTCAGAATATCTTTGCCGCACGATCCTTCTTTTACCTCCTTTTTGTTGACCACCCTCTGTCTTTCTGGCTCGGCAGGAATGCCAATTGCTACTTTGACATTGAGTGGCACGACCGGCGCATTACGCTGAAAGCGGCCAACGGCAAATACGTGACAGCGAAGAAGAACGGACAGCTTGCGGCCACGATGGAAACAGCCAGTAAGTTGCCCGGATTTTGGTCCCACGGATGTTGCTGGGGCATGAAGTGTAGAGTGCTAGTAATCAATGTAAGGGGTTGGACATAAGGGGTCTTATGGTTTCGATTTTCTTAAGGGAACCTGGAGTTGCAGGGATAAGAATCAAGTTATGAGTCATGATGGTTGCACTGGAGGCAGGATCCTCACATAAATGAATGAAAGCCCCCCCCCCCAAGGTCTTGTATTTGGTCTCCTTCTTTTCCTGCTGCCTTCCAAGTTTCTCCGGGGGACAGTGGTGGATTACTGGTTAAGATGCTGAACTTGACAACTGGAAGGTTGGGATGACAGCAGAGACCTAAGTAATGCATGACAGAGTGAACTCCCATCTCTGTCCCAACCTAGCAGTTCAAAAGCAAGAAATTGCAAGTAGATAAATAGGGACCTCTTTAGCGGGAAAGGTAACAGAATTCGGTGCGTTCGGTGTCTAGTTATGCATGCCACATGCCCACAGGAATGTCTGCAGATGCAGACAACACTGGCTCTTGGGCTGTAAACAGAGATGAGCACTGAACCCTAGAGTCAGATACGACTGGCTTCCAAGCAAGGACAATCGTTACCTTAACCTCAAGTTTCTCCAGCATGGTGGTCTTTTCCAGAGAACCCTGTTTTATCAGGATGCGACTCCGGATATCCTAAACAACTTCCTTGGAGCCCTGAGTGTTAGTTGTACCAGCCCAAACTGATGGGAGGTAGAGTCCCAAACCCATGGATGGCACCCGATTTCAGCCTCTAGCCTCAACTGACCCATGACTATGTCCGAGCTGCCGAACCAAACTACGTCTCCCTTGGTGCACCTTGACCCCCTGATCAGTGCCATCCTCTTCCTTTTCTTGATGGACAGGTGAGACGGAATACTTCCTTATGAAGCTCATTAACCGGCCAATCATTGTCCTTCGAGGAGAACATGGCTTCATCGGTTGCCGGAAGGTGACCGGGACCTTGGATTCGAACCGCTCCTCTTACGATGTCTTCCAGCTGGAATTCAATGATGGAGCGTACAATTTCAAAGGTATGAATTTGGGTTGGGTTTTTTTTTTAATCCATTGGCAAATTATTCAACCTCAGCAGTTCCATCTATAGGGTGTCTCAAATGTCACAAGAGAATAGCTTGTAAATATTATTTAAAATTTTGCAATGAATATTTTGTACATTAAAGATATATTTAGCTACAATTCCCCATATTACCAACTGCCCAGGATTAACCGCTGTCAATATGTGTTGTTTTCTTGGGGTATCATCATCGTTGGGGGTATTTTTTGTTACTTATAATTTTTTTAATTTATTTTTTATGTTTAATCTCTTATCGCTACTGTAGAGATTTTTTTTAAATGGTTGTAAGCTGCCCACAGTGGGAGAATATCCCAGATAGGTGAGATATAAATGCAACGGATGGATGGATGGATGGATGGATGGATGGATGGATGGATGGATCAAAACAAAGAAGGATGGGTGGGTGGGTGGATCAATCAATCAATCAAAAGAAAGAAAGATGGATGGACAAATGGATGGTGGGTGATGGATATTCTGAGAGTTGCAATAAAAAGGTTCATGAATGGATGAATCAAAACAAAGAAAGATGGATGGATGGATGGATATTCTGAGAGTTGTAATAAAAAAGAGGTTGATGGATGGATGGTGGATTAGTAGATGGATGGATGGATGGATAGATCAAAACAAAGAAAGAAGGATGGATGGTGGGAGAGTGGATGGATGGATGGATATCCTGAGAGTTGTAATAAAAAGAGGTTAATGGATGGTGGGTGGGTGGATGGATGGATCAAAACAAAGAATGATAGATGGTGGGTGAGTGGATGGATAGATGGATGGAAATGAACTAGATCTTCCCCATGGGACTTCCAACTACTTTCCCTCTTCCTTGCAGATTCCACTGGGAAGTACTGGACGGTGGGCAACGAGTCCTCCGTCATGAGCATCAGCGACACGCCGGTCGACTTCTCTTTGGAGTTCTGCGATTACAACAAGGTGGCGATCAAAATCAACGGGAAATACCTGAAGGGCGATCACGCCGGGGTCCTCAAAGCCACCGCTGACACGATTGATTCCTCCACCCTTTGGGAATACTAAATGCACTTTAGCTTCCTTCCCACACCTCTGTGTGCTCCTCCTTCCCAATTCAGTTGCCAATTATTTTTTATTTTGGTTTTGTGGGTTGCTGTTTCTTTTGTTACCGTCTTACATTTTCTGATGTCTCCTTTTATTTTCCTTTGAAAAACAACAACCCTGCAGGGTCTTCTTTTAGACTGGCCCGATGCTCGTCCCCCTGACATATAATTTTTTTTTTTGGGGGGGGATGAGCATTTCCCTTTGTTATGTGAGTTTTCCTTTCCCCCCCAATTAAATAACTGGAAAATGTAATTAACCTGAAGAAAGAGCTGCAGAAAGCCTTCTGCACAGACTATTTTGGGGCGTGATGGGTGGAGGGCAAGTTGTAAAGCGGGGTAGGACGTTTAAACCTTCTGGATACAAAAGGGAATAAAATTCACTCTGCTTTCTCTATTAAAGTAGAGGCGATCCCTGTCAAGTTGTCTTGTGGGTCATCACAGGGTCTACAGCGGATCGGGGTTTAACTAGATCGCTCATGTCGGTGGTGATCTTGCGTAGTACATTAGCACTCAGTCTCCTTCAATCCTGACCCTACTTTAATTATCCCCTTTCTCTAGCGAAGGCAGGGAAAAGGTCGCCGTGAGCAAACCTTACAATCTCATGAAATGAATGGAGGAAGGGGATAAGGACGGGCGAAATCCATGATGGCGAACCTTGGCCCTCCAGCTCTTCTTGGACTTCCAATTCCCAGAAGCCCAAGTCCCCATGAATCCACATGAATGCGCAGTAAGCCTATTCATGTGGATTCATGGGGACTTGGGCTTCTGGGAATTGAAGTCCAAGAAGAGCTGGAGTGCCAAGGTTCGCCATTGTTGGGCTAAATCAAGAAGACCCATTGAATGACTTAGCTTAAGCTAGCAAATCAGTGCCGTTAAGAGGGACTAGACACTTGATGCACAGACAATAAGACAAGCGGTCAAGAAATGCACCAGAGCTTCAATCCTTCAAAGGGGACCCAATGGCTGGTCACCTTCCTTCCACTTTGGGTTCTCTTCTAAGTGCCGAAGGAGCAACTCGGAAAGCTTCTCTTTCAAATAGCCTTGACACAACTGCACAGTGAGAAGCGACAGATGCTGCCTTACTGTTCTTCTCCCTCTGGAAAGTGTGAGGCATGGTGGATTTTTTAGTCCCCTGTTAAATATGTATTTATATATGGGAACTGCCTATCTTTAAGGGATACCAGAGAGGCCAGGGATACCTGAACCTAGTTACCTGTGGGTGACAGTGCTGGCTAGGTGTCAAAACTGCACAGTTCACCTGAAATGCCGCCTACTCTTCCTCTCTTTGAGGAGTGGGAATCCCGGCTTGCCTTCCTCCCCTTCTGTGTTACCTCCTCCTGGCCAATGCTTGGTCCTATAGCCCAGGGGGGGGGTCTCAAACTTGGCATTCCAGGTGTTCTTGGGACTTCAATTCCCAGAAGCCCTGATCAGCAGGAATGCTGACTTGGGCATCTGGGAATTGAAGTCCAAGAACACCTGGAGTGCCGAGGTTCACCATTACTGCTGTAGGCCATTGACGTGGGTTGGTCTGTTGTCGGTAGCACAGGCCAGATTCCCATAGAGTTCAAAACCTCCAGGCTTGCTTGCATGTCTCCCCTTGGCCCATAATGTACCTCTCTTCCTTCCAGCTCCGCTTGGGAGTTTAGCTGGATCCTCAGTAGCTTTGTGTGGGTGATGGAGTCAGGTTGGATGTGGGGGAAGGAGGTCGTGAGCCAGGATCAGGGTAAAACAATGCCGGATGCGTGTGAGTGTATGTGTGCATGCATGCCCAGGAGTGCGACCGGGAAAGAATCAACCCCCTTTTCCAGTCCTGTTTGCAGCACAGAAAGCTTTGAAAGTGAGTGGCATTTGCACAGTCCGTGTTCACTAATCTCCTCTCTCGAGCCGACTGGAGATGTTCGGTCCTTCCTCCTGTCCCCCCAAATCATCAGTTGGAGGGTCAACATTAAGGACTCTCCTTCTGATTTGTGTCTTTCTTCCTAGCTGTCCATCTGTGCCCCGTGTCCACCACTAACCTACGTTCTCAAGACGGGAGAACGTTCTGGATTTTTAAAAGCATCTCTGCTCCTGGCAGGTCCTTATCCGTCTCCATGCTTTTCTGCTAGCCTAGTTCCTCAAAACGGGAACGATGACCAAAATGGAGTGTTTACCTATTTATATAAGCTCTCTGCAGGACTGTCTATTCGGATAGGCTCACAGTACTGTATAACCTCGTTGCATTGTTTGTAAACGTGTTGCTTAAAGTCTTGTGTGTCTTCACACGCCCTGCTGTTTCTTATCAGGTGCCTTTTTGGGGGGTCAGCTCTGTTCCCTTAAGCCAAACTCTGTCAATGCCTTGGAGGTCGACAATGTCTTACCCCCAATGCAGTTGGGAAGGACTCCAGATGAAAGATGTCCTTGCGTCTCTTAAGCTGTTGCCCATGAAGTCATCCATCCCATGTCTTGAATGCGTGAATTTGGCAGGACCAATGTGGGTTGTTCTCATTGCCAACATTCAAGTGGCTAGTCCTTCAGATGCTTAAAGACGAACCAAGGACGAAGCCGATTGTTTCTGAGCCTTAAAAAATTGAAAATCACATTGCTTAGAAGGAGATCTTTCTTGCCTCTGATACTTGGTGCTAAATTACCCAAATATTGGAATGACTTGCCTTACAAAGTCACAAAAGACCGCGTTTTAATGGTGTGGGCACAAAACCAGGGAGAATAGAAACATGTCAAGCACAATAAAGATGTGAGTGTATAAAAACACAATTTTGGGAACAGAGATGACTTGCCAGATAGCCCGAATATCTGGTCTCGATCCCGCTGAAACACTTGCTGGCCTTCACCGTTTGTCCGACGTTTCCCTGATCTCTCTTTTCTAGTTAACCGTTTGAATCATGATGTAAATCCCCCGCTGCCTTTCCCTCTGCGTGTAACACAACTGAAGTCAACAATTCTCCTTGCCTTTCCCCCCCTTGACTATTGTGGTTCTGAAAACATCTCACCTTCGGGTATATTTTGTTAAGGTTTTTTTTCCTTCGTTTCTTTTTAAAACACTTTTTGTAAGTGCCATTTGTATAACAAGCTTCAAATGGAGAAGAGAAGTGATAAAATAAAATCCTGCATTCAGATATGATTGACTTGTCATCCTTTCCTTGTTCTTCCAGTCTTCACCTCTATAGCGTAGGTCAGTGATGACCAATCTTGGCACTCCAGGTATTCTTAGACTTCAGTTCCCAGAAACCCTGTTCAGCTAGAGTGCTGACTTGGGCTTCTGGGAATTGAAGTCCAAGAACACCTGGAGTGTCAAGGTTGGCCACCACTGACTTAGATGCTGCTGGAGTTTTCACATGGCTCAAATCCATGGTCCACCACCTTGGGGATCCTCAAGCTTGTCTTTCCAGATGTTCTTGGACTTCAATTCCCAGAAGCCCTGATCAGCAGGTGTGCTGACTTCGGCTTCTAGCAACTGAAGTCCAAGAACATCTGGAGAGCCAAATTTGAGGACCCTGGACTGATTCATCAGTCAATGGTTGTGATCCTGTCCAAGTGCTTCTGTATCATATGCCAGTAGAGCTGTTAATGTGTTCCCTTTGTGCTATTCTCCATACATCTGATCTGGAGGAGTGCTTATATGTCTAGTGCAGGGATCTGCAAACTTGGCTCTCCAAGTGTTCTTGGACTTCAATTACCAGAAGCCCAAGTCAGTATGCCTGCTGATCAGGACTTCTGGGAATTGAAGTCCAAGAACATCTGGAGAGCCAAGTTTGCTGATCCCTGGTCTAGTGCATGAAGAAATGGGGATTGCCAATTCTAGCAGAAGCCAAAGGATAAACTGAGCTCCCTTTCTTACCTGCCTTGCCATCTCTGCAATGTAATGACCTCAAATCATGAATCCTAAGATTTCTTAGTATGCGCGAACCCTTTGCTTTCTGGCACAGAGTGGCCTGAAGACATTTTTGACATTGGTGAGATGTTCAAGAAGCGTTTACCATTGACCACTCCACCTGTGAGTCTCAGCCAAGCAAGAATTTCAACTTCAGTTTCCTGGGTCTGACACTAGACCTACTGCACACACGGCCAATTAAAAAAGGAATTTCAAAGTGGCTATTAAAATAAATACAGTTACACATTTCTTTTCCATAAGCGGTTGATGGAACATCTTTTCTTGATAGCTGAAAGCAAACCTTTTGCTCAATGGGATTGAATACCAAAGCAAGCTGGAAGAGATTCTGGCTTGGTTTATGGATTTCCCTTCCAGAACAGATTAATTGGTTTTCAATGCATTCCTATGGGAAACCACATTGAATGCATTCCTATGGGAAATTTGGTTAAAGTAATTTCCGCTGTAAGAAACGTCCTGGAGAACGCATTAATTACGTTAACCGAGGTTCCACTGTATTTAGAGATGGATGCAGGCTTCTAGCAGAACATAAGTCTTGAATTTTTCAATATTTAATTGTAGAATTATTTTATTTGTAACACCCATAGAATGGGCTACTTCTGCATAATCCACTGTAAGAATCACATTTTCCCCTTTCCAGCAAACATTCAAGCTGTTTATCACACGATAATATGCTCAATAAGCCCTTCGAAGATCCTCCGATGCTCAAGGACTTCCGTCTCTTTCTGCAGGCATCTGAAGCCAGAATAATAATAATAATTAATATGTGATCCGACAACGAGCCTTGTGTGTGAGTTATTTATGCCCTGGGGGGGAACATGTATGGAGGTGTGGGAACAATTGAAGCAAAAATGTTGACATTTCCAGCCCTAGCCCTCCCCTCATAGTCTTTGCTGGGGGGTGGGTGGGTGGGTGTTTCCACGCATTTCAGGCTGCAGCTGGTGTAGGAAGATGGCGAGCCAAAGGCGCTGTTGTAAAAGCCACTCACTGCCATCTCGGTTGCTAATGGCAACATCTCTGGCTGCTGAAAGCTGTTAGGATTCAGCAGGAGCAAAATGGCGGACTTCGAGGGTGCATTTGAAGAGGGGGATTCTCATCTTCCCATCAGCACCCCAAAGGACCTGAATTCAAATCTCTGCTTGGCCGTGGAAATTTGTGCCAAGATGGTGACAATATTAGCCACCTCTTGGTCATTTCCCATCCCAGTGATAGCAAACCTTTTAGAGGCCAAGTGCTGGGGGAAGGGAGGAAGCGCTCCCATTGGGCTGCTGGGCGAGAGGGGCGGGGTGAACTCTGTGCTGGGGGAAGGGAGGAAGCGCTCCCATTGGGCTGCTGGGCAGAGGGGCGGGGCGAACTCTGTGCTGGGGGAAGGGAGGAAGCGCTCCCATTGAGCTGCTGGGCAGAGGGGCAGGGTGAACTCTGTGCTGGGGGAAGGGAGGAAGCGCTTCCATTGGGCTGCTGGGCAGAGGGCGGGGCAAACTGTGTGCTAGGGTGACTGCATGGGTGACCCCAGAGAGGGTTCCAAGTGCCATAGGTTCACCACCACTGTCCTATAACGACTAGGTTCACCGCGAGTTGGAAACAGTGCATAGCCGCTAGCTGGGCTAATCTTCCACAGACCTTTGTCTTGGGCATAAATGTCGTCCTTGCTCGAAAGCCAGTCATATCCGACTCCAGGGTTCGGTGCTCATCTGTTTATAGTCAAAGAGCCAGCACTGTCTTCATCTGCATGTTTACTGGGACATGTGTCAGGCATGACTAGGCATGGAACGCTGTTTACCTTCCCACCGATGTGGTACCTCTTTCTCTACTTGTAATTTCTTGCTTTCAAACTGCTAGATTGGCAGGAGCTGGGACAGAGACGGGAGCTCACTCCGTTTGTGCAGCGCTTGGGTCTTGAACTGACCTGCCGACCTTCCAGCCGGCAAGTCCAGCGTCTTAACCACTAAGCCACCACAGACAAACATGTAGGAAAGACACTCCCCATGTGGTGGATTTCCTCTTTCTTGGCAATGATTCAGTTGCCCAAGTCAACTTGTCTGCCTTTAAAAGTCCAGAGGACCAACCTTTTCAGGGCATTTTAGAGGAATCTGTGCTCAGACCCCATTTCTTGGGTGGCTTCAGTCAGAGAGTCTCCCCCCACACACACACTTTACAACTGGTTGTATAGAGAGGCCTGCGCCCCTATGGAAAAGGCCTTGCTGTCTCCATGGTGATGAATGGTCTCAGAGATCGGACAGACACTGAAGGCCCCTCAAAGAAAACAGAGACTGGCGTCACCTTGGGAGGCCAATGAACTGGAGGAGGAAACCCTCTTTCTTCTCTGAAAACATCTCCCCTTTTCTTCCCCCTTTCTTCTTTTCTCCCCCTCTGAGAAAACAATAAAAAAAAATCCAAGATATTTAGTTGCAAAGAAGCAAACCACAATGCGCTCTCTAGGCTGATGGTGCTTTGCTAGGAAGAGCAAATGTGCCGCATCTCCATTAAAGTATATATTCTATCAATATACATGCAGAGCCTAGAGAGAATTGCTGATTTAAATTCTTCCGTGCCCCGATCAAATCCTGGACTGCCAAAATGAAGCCACTTTCTTGGCAAACTTAAGTCCCCACCGGTGGCATGTTTCTGGTGGTAATCGGCAGACTAGGAAATGAGCCAGATTCTTTCTCTCTTCACATGCACACAGTGCGTTGTGTGCCAACAGTCCTCACTTGAGCATGTTGGTCTTGCATTTAAAGGACCTCCACCTTCAGCCTATTCAGGGTCCTCCAAGTGACCTAAGGGAGGTTTGAGTTCCTCAGCTATATATATCCTCGAGTGTCATTCCTTGTCCAGTGACAGCTCCTTCTGCCGTCTTTTAAACTGGTTTTGCTCCTGTACCCTTCAACAATGTTTGTTCTTGCCATAAAGCTCTTCCTGGATCTGAGCCGGAGGACTCAAGGCTCGTATCCGATCAGAGGATGTCGAGGGACCTCCCCTTGCTTAGTTCCAAACCAAAAGGAAATGAATGATTCGAATCACTCCCGTCTCTGTCCCAGCTCCTGCCAACCTAGCAGTTCGAAAGCAAGAAATTGCAAGTAGATAAATAGGGACAACTTCGGTGGGAAGGGAACAGCGTTCCATGCACTCCGGCGTCTAGTCATGCCTGCCACATGACCATGGAGACGTCTGCAGAAGCCGACAGTGCTGGCTCTTCGGCTTAGAAACACAGATGAGCACTGAGCCCTAGAGTCAGATACGACTGGCTTTCGAGCAAGGAAAACCTTTGCCTTTACCTTTTACTTACAATCCTTGCCTCTCACTGTGAGAGAAACTGTGGCTACTATAGTCAAAGTGGACCTATTCTAAAAAAACAACAACTCCATACATGCAATTATGGATGGAAACTTTTGGGTCCCTGCTTATAATACCCTTTTTTACCTTCAAATTAAATGGATACTTTTTTCCATCAAAGAGAGAAGAACCAATCCCTACCTTGACCCAACCCAAAGAGATAAAATAAACATTTGTGTGTGTGTTGATAGTCCTTTTATTACAGGTACTGCGTTTATAACCTTTTTATTGTAGGAGAAAAGGCCTGACCTGCGTAAAAGCTGGCAGTTCAGAAGCCCCGAAAAGTATAGGTTAAAGGCCATATTTTAAAGTGTTGTCAGAATGATTGAAGTCCCCCAATTTCCAGGCAGGGCAGCTGGTTAGGTAAGATCCAGAAACACAAGAGATGTAAACTGGCCCGGGGAAAAAAACCACTTCAGTTGTTGAATGCTAGGAAACTATGAACGTTTAATAAGAAACGAGGCAGGAATCTCTTCGCTTTCTCAGGATCTTTCGGCGCTCTGAAGTTTAAGGCGGACGAATTGATCCCTCCTAGACCAGAGGTGGAGAACCTATGGCACGTGTGCCAGAGGGGGCACTCAGAAGCTATGGCACGCTGTCGCCCCAGCACAGAGTTCGCCGCCACCCCCTGCCCAGCAGTCCAATGGGAGTGCTTCCTCCCTCTCCCCAGCACAGCGTTCGCTGCCTGACGGGGTGAGTTTCCATCGCCTGCCCCAGCTAGCAGTTCGCAAGCGAGAAATTGCAAGCAGATAAATAGGTACCACTTCGGTGGGAAAGGTTACAACATTCCAAGCACTCCGGTGTCGTCATGCCTACCCCGTGACCATAGAAACGTCTGCAGACGCAGACAGCGCTGGCTCTTTGGTTGTAAACGGAGACGAACACCGCCCCCTAGAGTCAGATGTGACTCTGACAGAAGGGAGACCTCTACCTTTAGATCAGGGGTGCCCAAACTTTCCAGGGTGAGGGCCGGTCACGTGGTTCAGGAGGCCAATCACTATGGCCCGTGGGCCGTATCCAGCCCCCATTGCCAATTCATCCGGTCTGCAAAGCCCTTGTCGCTCCTGGAAGCGGAAATAAAACACACACGTACAGGCTTCGCGGGCCGGGCGAATTGGCGTCGGGGGCCGGATCCAGCCCACAGGCTGTTGTTTGGGCACCCCTGCTTGAGATGGTGTCCATTTGGAGACAACCAGGGATCGAAGCCCCCCTGTCCTTTTCACCTTGGCAGCTTCCCCTGGAGCATCCCTGCAGCCTTCTCTCCCCCTCCAAAGCTGCCACGGCATTTTCCTTGGGGCGGAAAAGGGGGAAAGGTCTCTGACCCCCAACCATAAAAGCAAAGCGGGCCAGAGGCCTCGGAGAGACCAGGGGGGCCGCTTTGATCGTGGAAAAGAGGCGGCGGAAAGGAATGAATTGTCTGAAGGATTCTGAATAGCAACTTCAGTAACTCCCCCTCCCCTAAATTTCCTCATCTCCTCTTACAACCCAAGGTTTATTTGACAAGGTCAGAGAAGGAGACCCCTTTCCACGTCCCTCCTGCCCCCCTGGGCTCAGGCAGAACCCAAAATCCCAGCCCGAAATCTATTCCTGCAGCATCTATTCTTCCTAAAGCCTCCAATGCGCATCGGAGGCGGGAGGCCAAAAGAGCCCCCAGACTCTTCTTCCCCAGTACAAGAATGCAGCCTTAACTTCTAAAAAACCACCGGCATCTTGCAGGATGCGACCGGCGCCACTTCACAAAAGGCAGAATCCTTTTATCTTTTGGCCTGCGAGGAACTCAGGAAATAAGTTTAAAAATCACGCAGGGAAGCGTCTTTTCTCGGAAGTGTGTGACTCAAAACGTCCTAAAATAACATGAATTTATTAGAACTCAAAGGTTGGATCTTAAGCCGGGTCACGCTCTCGGTCAGCCTCGAGGGCCAGACAGCCATTTTGCCCTGCCTGCATGAGGAGAGTGGCCATTTTGTCCCAACAGCTTCAAGGGGATGGCCATTTTTTCTCAAATGCCCTTGGAGGGGTGGTGGGAGCCACATGAAATGGTGCCATGGGCCGGATCTGGCCCACGGGCCTTAGGTTGGAAGCCCCTGTATTGGAGCCGAAAAGTCTGCCCTTTTGAACAGTCTTTGCTGAATTGTTTCAGCTGGTCAATTTTACACACAGCCAATAGCCAAGGGTCAAGATCTCCCTTGCTCAAAAGCCAGCCGTGTCTGACTCTAGGGTCCAGTGCTCATCTCTGTTTACATCCAAAGAGCCAGCGCGGTCTGCGTCTGCAGAAGTTTCCTTGATCACCGTAGCAGGCACGAATAGACACAGGAGTGCACAGAACACTGTTACCTTTCCCACCGAAGCAGTACCTATTTATCTACGGTGTTTGCAATTTATTTATTTTTTTATTTCAAACTGCTAGATTGACAGCTTACAGTTCCAGTTCAGCGTTGTAACCCACCAGTTCCCTGCGAGAGAGGTAAAAACTGCGAGGGAGAAGGGGCCCGGGTTGAAATGGAAGGAGGCGGCCAGCTGGTCCTGGCTGATGGGTTAGCAACGCACGGCTCCATTTGGGCCGCATTAAAAGACGATGGGGAGCCGTCGTACCTTGAGCAACCGTGACGTTGCCAGCAGAAACGGCAGGTCTCCCGTGTCAACAAAGGGCGCCATGCAGAGATCTGGCTCTCGGAAGCCAAAGACGCTCATCCGATGTGGCAGTGTGGGTGCCACATTGAATTTAACAGTTCAGGTGCCTGTGAGCTTTTGGGGTCACCTCTAGTCTTTGTAAGGAGGGTTGGGGGGGGATGGGGAAGCTGTTAAGCATAATAGGTTTGCCTGCGTCACAATTGTACACCACAGAAATCCGGCCCCTGCTTAGCCTCTCGCCTCCCTGGGCAATTAAATTTGCTTCCTTCTTAAATAGCAATTATCGGCCCCATCGGTTTTCCGAGGGCTTTTGAACCCCAGACCAGCTGCTGCTATCTGACCCCTTCCAATTCTCTTTGGTCTCATTAAAGCAATGAGAGCGCCACAGCATGGAAAGAAACGAACGGGTTCTGGACAGCAGGGGAGAGTATGCATATATGTATTTGTTTCTGTGTAGCTCTGTGAATGCATACACATCAGGGGTGCCCAAACTAGTCCATGGGCCAGATCCGGCCCCCAACACCAATTCATCTAGCCCATGCCGCCCTCGTCGCTCCCGCAAGTGGAAGTAAAACACATCCATATGGGTGTGTTTTACTTCCGCGAGTGATGAGAGCGGCACGGGCCAGATGAATTGGCATCAGCGGCTGGATCTGGCCCACAGTTTGGCCACCCCCGGTTTATGGAGAGAAAATGGCAGCCTAAAATCTATCTCATCCTGTTGCAAAACAGACTGCAAAGGCACATTTTTTACTTCCACTTTTGGTGGGTGGAACCACGCGACTGGCCCACGGCCCGAAAAGTTTGGGCACCCCTGATATACACCACCACATCTGGATGCATTCATCCCTGACATTTGAACAGAGAATATCCCCAAGCTCTCAAGAGGTCAGTATCATTTCCGTAACTCTGAATTCCATCCTAAACAAGAAAATGAAGCAGATCTCATACACTCTTTTGCCAAAAATTGCAATTTTTTTGAAAGTTAAGCAGCAACTGCTCAGACTGAAAATGTCCTGCCACCCTGGCAACTATGGATTTGGGTGTAGGTGATCCCGTTAGTAGCAGGGACTGCGGTGGCTCAAATGGTTAAGACACTGAACTCACTGAATAGAAAGTCGGGAGTTTGATTTTAGAGTACTGCATGAAAAAGTGAGCTCCCGTCTCTGTCCCAGCTCCTGCCAACCTAGCAGTTCGAAAGCAAGAAATTGCAAGTAGATCAATAGGGACTTTGGTGGGAAGGTAAACAGTGTTCCACGCATTCTGGTATCTAGTCATGCCTGCAAATCCACGGAAACGCCTGCAGACACAGACAGCGCTGGCTCTTTGGCTATAAAGAGATGAGCGCTGAACCCTAGAGTTGGATACGACTGGCCTTCGCACAAGGGCGATCTTTACTATCTTTACTTTATTAGTTCAGTTGGCTGGATCTGTTCAGGGAGTTGGGTTTTGGGCTGCAATGTCAGAGATTGGGAGTTCAAGTCCTGGCTGAGCCAACCAGTGTAGCCCTGGACAAGCTGCACGATAATCTCATGGACAGGTTGGGAATGAAGGTTGACCTTTTTTCAGTTCAGAGTTTGAAAACGTTATCCTGGCTCTGATGAAGGGAAGGGGTGGGAGATTCTGGGAGTTTTAATTATTATTTTCAAAGCCTAGCATACTAGCATCCCTGGCCTATAGACAAAAATATATCAACCAGTTGGTTTTTTTGCATTTCTTCTCTTTGACCAAAACTGGGTAGAGAGGTAGATAACCATCATCTCCCAAATGCTACCTCCCCAGGCCGTCAGTTTGACCTCAACCAGTTGAAATATTTTGAAAGAGCAATAGATTCAAGTCTGTGAATTTGCATAGTGCAAATATAAGGGAAATAAGGGTGTTTTTTAAAAGGATATTTTGTTTTGCCATAAAAATAATTTTGTGTCAGAAATTATTCTGGGTTGAAAGGGTTTTTGCGGGAGAAACTCTGCTCAGGGAACAGGCTGCTTTCACGTCCCCAAGATCTTTTCCCCCACTACAGTGCGCTCTGGCGTCTAGTCACGCCTGCCACATGCCCACGGAAACGTCTGCAGAAGCAGACAGCTTCGGCTTTGAAACAGAGATGAGCACTGAACCCTAGAGTCGGATACGACTGGCTTTCGAGCAAGGGAAACCTTTACCTTTATTTATCTACTTGCAATTTCTTGCTTTCAATCTGCTAGGAGCTGGGACAGAGACGGGCGCTCAATCCGTCATGTAGTACCCGGGTTTCGAGGTGCCAACTCGCCGGCCTTCCAGCTAACAAGGCGAGCGTCTTAACCACTGAGCCACCACTGCCCCTTTCTTTTTGCCGTCAGACAGCTGGATCAAACACAGACGGCCATTCCAACGAGGATGACAGCAGTGAGAATGAATGAACGGCCTCCCCCAACACTATTTATGCAGAGGATCAAGAGAACAGCTCCGAGGAGCTGACAGGACTTCTAGGGCTGAAGTGGGGGTGGATGGGCTGGTTTACGGCAGAGGATGATGAATATTGAACACGCTTTGCCTGCCTTTGAAATGCTGAGCTAATCCTACTGGACGTCCCTGTCATTTATCTGCAGACAGAGCTGCACATTCGTTTAATAGGCAGAGGTCTCTTGCCGCGCAGGGAAGGGAAACGCATCACTACTGTAGAAATCTCCATACTCTTGACCAGGGGTTCCCAACCTAAGGCCTGTGGGCCAGATCCAGGCCCCAGCACCATTTCATGTGCCTCCCTCCAAGGGCAGTTGAGAAACAAAATGGCTGCCCCTATGAAGCCATTGGGACAAAATGGCTGCCCCTATCATGCAAGCAGGGCAAAATGGCCCTCTGGCCCTCGAAGCTGACTGAGAGAGCATGATCCAGCCCCCAGGTTAAAAAGGTTTTGCTTCTGACCATCCTGGATTAATGAACAACTGGTCTCATACTGTCCTCTCTCCTCTATGCAGGGCAGGATCCGACAGCCGCTGCATTCCTGCTCATAGGATTTCCTTGCCCCTGAATTCTTCACAGGATAGACCCCAACCTTAACAATACAGTACCTCTTAGAAGTGATTCTTATCCTTCATCTTGGTGTTCTTGTAGAATGAAAACCAGGCTGGTTTGGGAATTTCTCCAGCTGTCCCCCATAAAGCCAGTTGGGGAATTGGGTTACATGAATTCATCAGAAAGGAATGTGGCCCAGCCGACTTTCCAAAAAGCATCTTGAATGTTGGAGATCACATAGTAGAAGCCCTACGTCCACCTCTAAAGCAGTGGTTTCCCAATGTGGGGCCCAGGCCCCACAGGGGAACTTCAATTCCCAGGAGCCTAAGTCGCTAAATTGGCAGATCAATGCTTTGGGGAGTAGACTTAGGCTTCTGGGAATTGAAGTCCAAAAACCAAAGGTCGGGGAACACGGATTTAGGCTAGTGATGGTGAACCTTGGCACTCCAGGTGTTCTTGAACTTCAATTCCCAGAAGCCCTGATCAGCAGGAATGGTGACTTGGGCTTCTGGGAACTGAAGTCCAGGAACATCTGGAGTGCCAAGGTTTGCCATCACTGGTTTAGGCTATGTAAAGAAATCCAACCTAAGGCAAAATGGTGCCCTACTCATCTCAGAATAAGAGCAATGCAAATAAGATCCGTGCTTGCATTTTACACAAAATGTGCAGCTGGAATCCATCCGAGACTGCACTATTTCTGCATGTCATGCTTCTATTCTTCTTGCATTTGGAACCAATTAAGGTTTTTTGTGGCAGGCTCTAGCTCTTCTTCGACTAGGAAGATTTACTGCTTTGTACCACTGGAATCTGAAAAATTAGAGACAACTATGATTAGCCAATCGCATATTATTAACCGTGAACAGCCAAAGGTTTATGCATATACTCATCCGCAGCAGGAAATCTGACACCAGAGAATGCACAATGGGTTCTTTTAATTACAAAATTTTTCAAATTACAATATGATACAGAACTTTTTACACACAGAATATTAGAACAATTTCCTACCAGACGGTAAAGAAAAATATTCTTTTTTTAAATGTTTTTTTCCTTATTTAATAAACCACATATTCCATTTTCAGCTATTGTTATAAGAAAGTTTGCAAGACATGTACACCTCTCCCTCGACAGGGTCTGCTTTTTGTTTTTAATTAACTTTTTCCTTTTTTTTCTTTCTTCTTTTGTCTTTCTAAGTGCAAAATGCTAGATTTCTCTCTCCACCTTTTAAGGCAAGTTTTAAATGCGACACAGCAAATTTGATAATAGAAAGTACCTGTTAAAAAAATGCCAAGCACGGGGTGTACAAAATACACACCTCCCCTTGTCTACCCGTAAAGAGAGATGGATTTTTGGAAGAAAGGGGGGAAACACACACAGAGGAATCACAGAGGAGGAAAACAAACACAAAATAATTTCAAAAGAATTAAAAAAAATCTTAAGAAATACACTTCTGTTTAAAATATGCAGGATGTGCTGATTAAAATGAAAGGGAAAGGCAACATAATCAATGGTGGAAAGAGACCGAAGATGGCTTTATGAAGGCCCAGGTTAGAAGACAATGGGGTTGATCCACAATTGAGCGCCACTTCATTGAACGTTAATCTATTGTACTGCCATAGCACTGATAAAGAAAGAAGCAGGAAGTTTAATGCAGAAAGCTTGACAACTGCTAGTCCAAGGTCTTGTCATTTTAACGTTAACCACCGTTTCCCAAGCCTAAATCTAACCGGGTTAATTGTTTCTGAGTAACATACTTCCGAGGCTTTGTGTGGGAGAATCTCTGTATGGATTGATCATAGATGGAAAAAGAGGCTGGACTGGAACTCCCTGACTTGATATTGGCCTATGTGTAAAGATGCTCATTTTTCATTTAGAACAGGTGTGCCCAAAATATGGCCCGTGGGCCCCGACGCCAGTGCATTCAGCCCGTGCCGCCCTCGTTACTACTGGAAGTGAAAGTAAATCGGGCGTGTTTTACTTGCTTCCAGGAGTGACGAGGGTGGCGTGCGCTAGATGAATTGATGTTAGGTGCTGGATTTGGTCCACAGTTTGGACACCCCTAAGTTTAAGCAGAGAAAAGAGGCTAGACCTAAAATCTATCTCATTCTGTTGCAGAACAGATTGCAAGGGGGAGGAACCATGTGAACAGCGCCGTGGCCTGAAAAGTTTGGGCACCCCAATTTAGAAGCAGGTTACACATTATGTAAAAGTCCCCCAATTCGGCTGGCGGTAACCTAGGCACAGATATTCGGAGACTTAACTCTTCCTTTCCCTGGCAGAAATCACAAGAAGCCTGGCGTATTCAACCTCTGTCAGAGAAATCTCCCCCTCCTCAATAACAAAAGGATGACGACATATAGGAACATAGAAGACTCTAGTGCCTAAACACCACCTGCTATAGCCCCAATTAAAATAAGCCTAATTAATCCATCACTGGATGGTGGAGGCAACTTACGTATGCCTGCTGATTCAATGAGCTTCCTTTAGTTAGCTTTACCAGTCGGAGCCGGGACATACGGATTAAGGTGTCGAAGATTTTGAAACCTGGATGAAAGCCAATTAAGTAGCATCTGGTGTGCCCTGCTTTCATTTATTTATTTATTTTTCATTACTCAGCAGGAATCCTATTAGGGAAACCCCAAACCCGTTCCATTCCATTTCCGGACAGAACGACAGATGAAGTTGGAAAAGATTGATTCAAATGAATGGATAAGCCCGATATAAAACATCCGCATGGAGGAATTGAACTTGGAACACAACTATTGCTGAACGTTGGCCGTATTGTGGCCAGATGTTCCACAGAGAGATGCAGCATTATGTCAGCAGTAAAGAGAATTCTTTGGGCGCAAATGCTTTCTGAATCAGTGGCTTTGAGCACCCAGGACAAGAGCTCACAAAAGACCTGACCACTAGACATGCTGGCCCTTGATCTTGTAGAAAAAGGGCCATTTGATTTATTAGTAAATCAACAGCATGGGGGAAAATCAACATGACTTGATTTCTGGATGAAAAAGCAACACTGTGCTAATTAAGTACTATTTTTTTAAAATGCAGAACAAGGCAATTTTGTATAGTTGTTATTAGATTCACTCACAAAGCAAGAGGGTCCTGCCAAATGGGTATCTTCTTGACTCCCCCTGCCCCAAAGGAAAACAAAATGTTTCATTTGAAAGAGGTGAAAGTACGTTCCGACTGTTGTTTTTCTCTGCTTCACAGTCCAGGTATACAACACAATCTTGTTCCAGAGTTGTGCAACTGTTTCCATGTCAAAGGGAAGGATTGGTTTTGGGGCGTTGGCTGTTCAGAATTAGTCTGAGTTCAACGTGCCCAATGCATATATTTTTGTTATATTACCTCTAATAGGAAAACAGGCCAAATATTTTGTCATACAATAATTTTGTATTATCAATAAAAGAGATGTGTGTGTGTGTGTGTTCCTGCTCTAATGGATTTATTTTTTTATTAGGGATGGCAGAAAAGAAAGTCCTGATACGTATGCACAAGATGAACACAAACATCTGTACTGGTGACTTCTGAAGTGGGGATGGAACTGCAGATATCTGGCTGTGACCAGGGTTGTGCCAATCTGCAGGTCAAATAGGTATCAAACCAGCCCTCAAAGACGTCAACAAGAACCTTGAGGCCTAAGGTTTCCACCGCTCTGTGGTGTTGACCTGTCAGGCAAAGGGACTCCCAGGAAAACCACTTTGAAGATCTAAAATGGAAGGATGCTTTGGCAAGCATGACTTTTCACAGCCAGCGGACGTTTTCACAGTCCTTGGAAGTCAACGTGTGCCGATCGTGGCTCAAACTTCCTTCACCAACTACTCCCAAAATGTTCCAAATCGTGACAGCAACTTGGGCAGGACAAATGAAGAAAGCTACCAAGATGACTCGTTTGCACGGGTCCATTGCCAAGATCCCAAACGCTTTGATCTTGCTACCTACAAAGCCTCCGACGAGTAACGTCTCTCAGCTATTAGGCTTTCATGCACGGCCAACCCTGCAGGAAGAAGCCACGGGCCTTACGGCACACAAGAACAAATTATGGGGTTACCAAGCCTGAGGTCACTAAGTACTTGGATGAAATGTTCACTCACATGACTGAAATCCACACTTGTTTTGACAGAGATCTTGTTCATTGCTTTCTTTTAAAAAGCACATTAAACTGTGATGGACTTTGGCATTTCAGAATTATCAGAGACAGCCAATATCTTTGAGAAACCAAGACTATCCAGGCAACCAGCCAGAAAGATCATTTATAACATGTGGCCGATGAATAGCAGAACAAGATGACTAGGCTAGGCCACTGCTTCTCTAGAAAGAGTCCAATGAAGATTTTCATCCTGACCCAGTAGCTACAGGAGTAGCAACCATCGTATCTGAAGCATCCTAAAAGGGACATGAGCATGACTCCACTGCTGCTTCTTGTCAAGGCATCTAGAACCGTGAAACAGTATTCGAGGTCAAAGAAACAGTCTCTAGTTGAGTGGTGGCCAACGTTGGTGCTCCAGGTGTGCTTGAACTTCAATTCATAGAAGCCCTGATGAGCAGGAATGCTGACTTGGGCTTCTGGGAATTGAAGTCCAAGAACATCTGGAGCACCAAGGTTCACCACCACTGCTCTAGTTCAAGGTCTACCATCCACCCAGGATTGATCCTGCAACACAATGCACTCTCAGTGCCATTCTGATCAATAGGTGAATGACAACTGTTTTGGCACTGGGGTTGAAATGCGCTGCTTCCCCACAGCATATTGTGGCCTCTCCCTCCATTATATGGAGAATTTCTTTCCTACGCAGACAACAATGTCAAAAAAAAAATAGCACCAGAAATCAACGCCCCATCTCATCCCCAGCCTTTCCACAACCACCACCTAGATCCATGATGGGAAACCTTGGCACTCCGGGTGTTCTCAGACTTCAATCCCGGATCTCTGTGAATCCACATGAATGGGTTTACTCTGTGTGTGTGTGCAGTTAACCTATTTGTGTGGATTCATGGACTTGAGCTTCTGGGAATTGAAGTCCAAGAACACCTGGAGTGCCAAGGTTCGCCATCACGGGCCTAGATGCCAAGCCTCCCAAGCAGAGACTTTGGGAAATGGAGGCTGATTTCGAGACAGGAAGAGCCAGGCGTGTCTCCTGTGCTAAGGGAGGGAACCGGGGGAGGGGATGCTACCTGCCAGTGTGTGGACTTTCCCTGCGGCGACTTCCCAAAAGGACTGGCGCCTCTCGCTGGACCGGATCAGAACCGATGCCGAGGCTGTGGACCAAAGTGCATAGGCAGATTGTGCTCCAGTGGCAGGTTCATCTGGGGAAACTCATAGTTCACCCGCATGTTCGGCAGCGGGGGCACGTAAGGGGCAGGGTTGATAGGACCAATGTTGTTGTACAGCGGGCGAACCGGGGGCAAAGGAAACAGAGGGTGCACAAAGGGATAAGGAGGGATTTGATGGTGAAGGTTCTGGGGAACCGGCCGGGGAATGGCTTCAATCCGTGGGATTTTCTCTGCAGGCTTTTCTACAGGTGGCCCGATCCGTTTAAAACTGTTTTCTGCAAAACAGAAGGAGAAGAAAGAATAGAGAACAGGGTTGAAGACAGAACATTATGGGCTCCTTGGTCTGGATAAAGCTATCGAACCCCTCGACATCAAAAAAGGTGCCCTGAGGAACTGAGCAACAGGTTTTATTTTTAACCCCTATTTAGTGTTAAAACCGGGAACTGCGGTGGCTTAGCGGTTAAGACGTTGAACTTGATGGCTGGAAGGTCGGCAGGTCAGCAGTTCAAGACCCGAGTGCTTCACGCCAGAGTAAGGTCCCAGCTCCTTCCAACCTAGCAGTTCGAAAGCTCAAAATTGCAAGTAGATGAATCGGTACCGCGTTGGTGAGAAGGTAAGCAGTGTTCAGTGCACTCCGGCGTCTAGTCAAGCCTGCCACATGTCCACGGAAACATCTGCAGATGCAGACAGTGCTGGCTCTTTCGCTATAAACAGAGATGAGCACAGAACCCAAGAGTCAGATACGACTGGCTATTGAGCAAGGGTGACCTTTACCTTTATCGAGTGTTAAAAACATGCTTCTTAATAAAAATTGTGACAGGTGTCAAGCATGGTCTTAAAACAGACGTCTACTTTTTATTTTACAGAGAAAACTCCTCTTCTAAGACAATGTACCAGGTGAAAAAATTGCTGCACGAAACGCATCTATGAAAATTTGCTGTATGAAACACGTCTATGTGCTATTTCACAAAGATCGTGTCACTAGCTTTGAAGGTGACACCAACATGGGAAAGAACGGCTGAGGATTCAAACCTCCTGTTCTAAGAGCAAGTTATAAGGTGAAACAGACAATGGCTGTTGTAAAACCCCCCCCCCCACTTTCTCGTCACCCATGGCTGCTAGAACACGCATGGGAGTTGTAAAGCCATCGTACTCATTTCCCAGACAATCTCGAGGGATCAGGGTACTGCTGGAAAACAAGACCCTCATTCTCCATATGCCGTGTTTTCTAGCAAATTGGATGGATTTTTAACAGCAGCATTAAAAACCTTGGGAGCTGAACGGGTGGGAGGTGCATAAATATCCCATCTCTGGTCTACAAGATCAGTTAAAAAGAACCAAACCTTGAAGTTATTGAGACAGGTCCAGATAGGATGGAGCAGGCTGGGTGTATGACATGATTTTGCTATGGGGAGATTGGTAGTCAGGGCTCTGGATGCCAACGTGGAGGGGAAACTCAATGACAGGCTGGGGGAAATTAACGGAAACCGTCAAGGATTTCCAATTTCTGTGGAATGGAGACTGTTTTCTTCTCGAGGGATTTCTTAAGCCCCCAGTACAGCTGCTGAACCCTGAAGAAAGAAGATGTGACTCACCTCCATTCTTCCGCTTCTGCTCTTCTTCAGCTTCCTTCTGGATCTCTTGGATTATCTTTTCATCATCTTCCTACAAATGATTAAAAAAAAACCCAACCAAAATATCAGCAGGACAGCAGACTGTGATGCTTTTAAAAAGGTGGTGCTCTTCCTTTTTCATGCTGCGATTCCTTTCCCCCCCTCACGTGGCCAGTCTGTTGGCGGTTTTGAATTTCCGCCCACCACCTCTTAAAAACACATCTCTGCAGCCATGGCCACCAGCAGCACACAAACCATGGTTCTTCCCCCTTAGCATAAGCCAGAATTTGCTAACCATCAGTGGCTAGGGAAATGCAGCGTTTGCTACGATTGCCACAAAGAGAAAGGGTGTGAGCTTGAGTGCTTAGGGCAGGAGTGCCCAAACTACAACCCATGAGCCAGATCTGGCCCCCTGAAGGCAATTCATCCAGACCGTGCCGTCCTCATCGCTCCCTGAAGCAGAAGTAAAATGGCGTCCGCATGGGCACATTTTACTTCCACTTCTGGGAGTGATGAGGGTGGCCCAGCCCGGATGAATTGGCATCAGGGGCTGAATTTGGACACCCTTGGTTTAAGCAGGAAAAAATGGCAGCTTAAAATCTCTCTCATCCTGTTGCAAAACAGATTGCAAGGAACATTGTACTTCACCTTCCAGTGGGAGGAACCACGTGACCGGACGGTTGAACCATGTGACTGGCCCGCTTCCTGAAAAGTTTGGGCACTTCTGGTTTAGGGTATCGGTGGCTGGTTGTGTGGCCGAATGTTTTTCAAGCAACAACTCAGATGGGGCTGGAAGATGGGAGGGAGGACACAACAGCAGGTGTGCTCTCACACTGTTGCCAACTTGTTGTGTTCTTGTATGGAATAGACATCCACACCGCCAAGCATGACTAAGCTGCTTAGAGACAAGACCCTGATCCTACGGCGGTCTTGCTGGCCTCATAAAGCAGATGGCAGCAAGCAGACTCTCCCTGCCTCGCCCCACCCGCACTACTCATGCCACCACCCCATCCTTCCAAGGAACAGCTGGGGTTGTGTGTGTTGTTAATCTTGTAAATGGCACCCGACTGTTAAAGAGTAAAGCCACTACAGCTCCTGAATGCCAGGCTCAAGAACTAGACAGGAGAGAGAGGATGAAGGACACTCAGCCACCTAGAACAGGAAGGAGGACATTTGTGCTTCAAATAATATTGGATCCAGGTGAAAACTAGTAGGAAGGATTCTTTTTGCTTAAAGAAAATAGCTCCGCTCCTATTTATATGAAGGGAGGAAAGAGTCAAACATGGAGAGAATGAAAAGCCCATAACAAGGTTCCCCCACAACCATCTGAATTATGTGGCCATCACATTTGAACCCAGGTAGTTAGTTTAGGAGCCCCGGGGGAAGGCATCCAACCCTTCTAATTTCTCATCTCCAACAGTGTCCTCGGCAGCAAAGGACTGGCTCAACATTATATGGAGTGATGGACTAACTTTTGTCTGGCCAGGTTAGCCTCATCAAAGTCAGTCCCCAAGTGGATCAAATCCCACTTAAATCCATCTTGATGGAGGTCAGCAGCTTCGTCAATACTGGTCTGGGGCCGAGGAGGACTTTGTGTGCCAAAAGGGCTCAGGACCAGAAGGTGACTCGTGATGTGGAAGGCAAATGAAAGGCCACTGCATTATATTCTCAGGACAATCTTCCTGGCTGACCACCAATATTGGGAAACGAATATGCCACAAGAAGAAGAATTAACCAAGTATAGAATATAGAAAGATTGGGGGTGGAGACTGATATAAGCTGCAGAGTGGTTGGAAAGTGGGCAAAAGAAAAAGACGCCAAAAATACATCTTGTTTTCATTTCCCCATTTTTAATGCCTTCCTGTCATATTTTCCCCTTTCAATATGGAAAACGTTCTGGGTTTGGAGAAGACCCGGAGACACTCCTATGAAAAACGCTGTCTATGGATTAAATGCACACACAGATGGAAGGGACCTCCCAGCTTCCAAATTCAGATCTGTTAAACTCCTGGAAATTTTGCCAAGCCTTCCTGTTCTGTTTTATGAAGGGAGCAGCTGAATAACTCATCCCAGCGGTTAGTAGGGAAAATGACTTCTCATGACAAAGCACAGTTGAGATGCTGGAGCTCTCCTTCCTTCCTTATTTTAAATTCCAGACTTTTCCAAATGGTTTCCTATTCTCAAATGTTTGTTGCAGTAAGCCATGTATGTAGTAACAGGATGCCTCAAACCTATGTCAGTTGAGAAGATATACCCTCTTGTTGGTATCGCTCCACCTAAGATCAGAAGAGAAGTAGAAGCAGATGCAGAGAGAACTAAGCAAGAGACTAACCCTTGACACCCTCTGAATGGAGAGGAGCCTCAAGTCCGCCACCTCAAATCCACGAAGAGCTTTATGGCAAGAACAAATACTCTTGAGGGTACTCAAGCACAAAACCAAATTAGAAGATGGAGGAAGGAGCTCACTGGACAAGAAAAGACATTAAAGGAAAAAATGGTTGAGGAACTCAACCTTCCCTATGTCACCTGAAGGACCCTGAATAGGCTGAAGATTGGAGTCCCTAAATGCAAGACCAACATGCTCAAGTAGGGACTGCTGGTGGACAACAACGCCCATTTACTGTTCTGTCGATTACTGCCAGAGGCATGCAGTGAAGAGGACTTAAGTTTGGGCAATGACAAAGCCAAGAAAGCTGGCTTCATTTTGGCAGTCCAGGGTTTGATCAGGACACAAAAGAAGGATGGATCCTCATAGCTAATCACTATGATGGTAGCCAATATTTGGAATCAGATATGGCACAAAAAGAAGGAAGAGGAGGCTCCTTCAATTGGGTTATTTTCCAGGCCTTTCGGTCTTCTCTTCTCCCTTCAGGACACAACAGTTATCTACTTCTTTAATAATTAACTGTTTCCTTGGTTGAGCCAGCTGGCACCAAGAGTCCATTCAGAATACCACAAATCTTTTTTTCCCCCTTGAGGCTTTTACAGGAAATCATTTGATGGTTCACGTCTGCCAGCCACAAGCAGAAGGAAGATCCCTTTTTCATTCAGACTTTTCTGGTCTCATCCATGATCCCCCAAAGGTGGTAATAGGCTTTTCTTGAGCTCATCTCCAAGACCCAAGGAAAAGATGAGAAGAGGATTTTCCTGCTTATCCAACTTCAGCAATCTGGAAACTTTAAACTGGTGGCTGACTCTCCTGGGTAAAAAATTCTTTTGCAGGGAGGAGAAACAACATGACGTTCTTCCTGCATTTAGTAGTGAGTTGGACTCAATGGCCTAAAACAGTGATGGCCAACCTTGGCACTCCAGGGGTTCCTGGAATGCAATTCCCAGAAGCCCAAGTCAGCACTCCTGCTGATCAGGGCTTCTTGGAATTGAAGTTCCAGAACATCTGAAGTGCCAAGGTTGGCCATCACTGGTCTAAAAGGCCCCTTCCAACTCAGTGATTCTATGGCTTTTCCAGGTGACAACTCTCACAATCCCACATTCACAGCCATTCAAACACCCAACACAGCTCATTTCCTGTTGTTTTGTAGGGTTCCGGACTTCACTTCTCCAGCTGGCTTAGGAGGCAAGGACGGAAGGTGGTAACAGAAATCTTCCCGCCATACACCAAGGCAGTGATGATGAACCTTTTAGAGACCGAATGCCCAAACTCAACAGGCTGCCATCTGCCCCGCAGAGGGGAGGGGTGAACTCTGTGCTGGGAGGAGGGAGGAAGTGCTCCCATCGGGCTGCTGTGCAGAGGGGTGGGGCAAACTCTATGCTGGGGGAGGGAGGAAGCGCTTCCATTGGGCTGCTTGGCAGAGGAGCGGGGAAAACTCTATGCTGGGGCAATGGCATGCGTGGCCCAGGAGAGTGTTAGGAGTGCCCCCTCTGGCATGCATGCCATAAGTTCACCACCACTCCACTAAAGTATATAGAAAGGGGCTGCCTTACAAAGCAGTTGGAGCATAGCTGTTTTCCAATGTGGCTAACCAGATGCCTGCAGGAAGATGATGAGCAAAGCAGGAGAGCAACATCCACCCCACTGCAGGGAACCAAAAACAGAGCTATTATAGATTTACTTTGCTAGCACTTCAGGAAATAACTATTGGGTTTACCAGAATCTTATTTATTTCACACACTTTGTCTTCTTCTTGTGCTGTATCTGATTCTGAAAAATTAGTGATCCTCATGGCTATCAACCATCAAGATTGCCTTGAGAATATAATGCAGTGGCATTCCATTTGTGTTCTGCATCACACTGTGACACCTATACGTGCCACTGATCCAGTTCGCGAGTCACTTTCTGATCCTGAGCCCTTTTGGCACGCAAAGTCCTCCTCAGTCCCAGAAGTTGCTGCCCTCCATCAAGATGAATTCAAATGGGATTTAATCTACTTGAAGACCATCACCTTTCCCTGTGGACTTTGCCAACCAATGCCATTAAACCTCAGGGTGGTCAGGTCAGTTAACTGCCTGACACTCAGCGTTGAGTCGCTGGCAGTATGGTCTACTCCAGGAGTTCTCAACCTTTTACAAGCCGGGGGCCGGGTCATGCTCCCTCAGACAGGGGCCGGATGGCCATTTTGCCCTTCCTCCACCACATGGCACTTCCCGGTATGGTGGCGGTGGTGGGCACATGAAATGGTGCCACAGGTCACATCCAGCCCAAAGGGAGCAGGTTGGGAATCCCTGGTCTACTCTATTACCATAGCAGGATAACCTGGCCAGACTGGCCACATTTTGTAGCCACTGCTTATGAGTGCCACCTTTGGCTGGAGGGCTTACAAAAAGAAGCATGGAATTCAATATCAACACAACACAGTCACAAAATCCTAAATGAGCAGGGCCTGGTGTGTGCTATAACTGAGCTTACGAAGTGACTTCTATTTTACTCTTTCACAAGACGCAACCAGGAAGCTACAAACTGCAGGAAGGATATTGTGTCAGCTTCCTCTTTGGAGCTTCAACATGGCTGAAAATTTCAGGGGGACCATCTGAAACAGTGTCCTGCGTTTTTCTACAAAAGGACGCCTGGGGATCTAGATGTTCAATGCAATAACAAAAGGACAGTAATTAGAGCAGCACGGCTCTCTATAATGTAAAAGGGGCCTCGTTAAAAGGTGTCCCCCAGGACACCTCTGGGTCATTAAGGGCCACTATTTCCATCTCCCGAAATTGGGACAGTCTGAACTGTTGCCCAGTCTCAGTGCTAGGCTAATGCTCTTGAAAGCCTCCCACCTCAGCTGCCTAGATAAACATTTCAAAGTGCAGCTCACAAACACAGCCTGCCGTTCCTACCAATGGGACAGGAAGCAAGCTGTCCCATTGGTAGGGTGGTGTTAGGTTTCAAGGGTTTGTGTGTCTTGTGGGCCTTCAAAATGGACACTTGACTTTTATTGCCCTCCCTGCTAGCTTAGAGGCTATTTAGGATGAAAGCAACAACCTGATGACCCCTGTCTGAAAGGGTGACCCTTCCTCCCATGACATCTCAAAGTACACACAAACAACAGGTCTTCCCAATAATTCCAGTCCATCTTATCTCCATGCCCCAATTGCTTTTTCTAACTTCTTTGTTTGAAGAAGGAATCTGGAGTCCTTCCTCTTCATCTTTCCTGTCGAGGTCAAACGTTAAACTGCCAAAATGAAACCACACCTTCTCGGGTTTGTTGGCCAAAGTCCTTGGAATTTTGTGCCATTCCCCCCCCCCCACACACACACACATCTTTTCTGCTAACCCAGTAAAAGTACCACAACAAGGTTGGGGGATCTATTCCTATGACCGACATGGTTATCCTTGCAACATGGTTATCCTTTGCATCTTCTAGAACAGGGGTTCTCAACCAATGACCTGCAGGCTGGACCCAGCCCACAACATCATTTCATGACCTGTGCCACCGCCCCCCCAAGTGGTCGTGTTTACGACAGCCGTAAATTCACCCGCGGCTGTCGTAAACACATTTATGATTACCGCGGATGACTCTTAAGGCAGGAGAACCACAAATCTGACCTGCTCAACTGTCTGAGGGCGTGTGGCTTAAAAAGGTGAGAACCCCTGCTCTAGAACAGGGATCAGCAAATGTGGCTCTCCAGGTGTTCCTGGAGTTCAATTCCTAGAAACCTAAGTCAGGATTCCTGCTGATCAGGGCTTCTGGGAATTGAAGTCCAAGAACTTCTGGAGAGCCAAGTTTGCTGTCCTCTGAGCTAGAAGAGTCTCTAAGCTTCTCTAAATGCTGTCTAAAGCAGCAGCAGTCACTTCATCTTGCAGGACTGGATTCCCTAAGTCAGTGGTCAGCAAACTTGGCTCTCCAGCTGTTCTTGGACTTCAGTTCCCAGAAGCCTTGATCAGCAGGAGTGCTGACTTGGGCTTCTGGGAATTGAAGTCCAAGAACACCTGGAGAGCCAAGTTTGCAGACCCCTGCCCTAAGTTACATTTCAGGTGAAGCAGTATTTCCTTTCCCCTGTAAAGCACTCAAGAGGCACATTGAAACCACTGGGTAGTCTCCTAAACATTATTTTAAAAAGGAGAAAAGGACCTAACTGGCAAGAATGAAACAGAACATTTCTAATTCCACCAGGCTGCGGCAGAGGAAGAGATGGGAAGCAGGACTCTTCCATCGGCAAAAGTACTAGCTTAAGCCATTAAGCAACTTTAAAGACTAGTTTTCGTTTTGCTTCCACTTTTTCCTTTTCGTGCCATGTCTTGAAAGCTTAAATACAGCCTACAATAAGGAGGGTCTGTCATATATTAATTGATCTCATGCCAACCATTCCGGGAATATGCTGGGCTGAGTATCAAGAGCTGAATGTCTGACAAAAATGTGCAACAGAAGAAAGGGTTTTGACGGAGGGGGTTTGTACTTTGTGACATCCTGAAAGAAAGAAAGATGAGAAAATAGAAGGACCCAGCAAGTGAACAAAAATATTAGTAAGACAGTTTAGAACAGGGGTGCCCAAACGTTTTGGGCCATGGGCTGGTCACGTGGTACCTCGCACCGGAAGCGGAAATAAAACATGCCTTGCCATCTGTTTTGCAACAGGATGAGATAGATTTTAAGCTACCATTTTCTCTGCTTAAACCAGGGGTGCTCAAACTACGGCACGTGGACTGGATGAATTGGTGTCAAGGGCCAAATCTGGCCCATGGAACATAGTTTGGGCACCCCTGTTTTAGAAAAAGAGCTTTCCTTCTGGAAAAAAAAGAGATCAAGAGCAGGCTTGCATTTTCCAGAGACCCTCAAGAACCAGAAAAGAGGTAGATGAAGGGGTTTCTTTTGGCCTGGAGATGCCTGAGACCAGAGACAACCACAGCAAACCCCGACAGTAGTGGGTGAAAATGTGAATATTCAGTTACCACCCCAATCTCTCAGAACATCTTAGATTTTAAAATAGTAGACCAGGGGTTTTCAACTTTTTTAATCCATGGGCCAGATCATGATCCCTCAGACAGCCAAGCAGGCTAGACTAGTGGTTTCCCCCACCGCAAACACTGCCATAAAATGGGTCCACAGCTGTCACAAACACATCCATTTCCGTGGGTCACATGAAATAGTGCCATGGGCCACAATTGGCCCACAAGCTGTAGGTTGACAACCCCTGTAGTAGACAAATGATTCCCATGCATGTATCGCAGACCAATGTTTCCCAACATTTCCTCTCCAACTCTTTTGCCCTATCATACAACCTGAATTCCCACCATGGGTGAAACAAAAAGCGTCTAAGAAGAAACGATGGTAAGTTTGCAGAAATTATCCTATTATATTCATTACTTAGGACCAACTCCAAGGACGTAAAAACTGCCCTAGTGTTAAGAGTAAGCAGAAAGACCAAGGGGTAATTAGAACATCAGTAGATCACATGGTTAAGACGCTGACTGGAAGGCAGCAGGCCAGTAGTTCAATACCTGAGTGCTGCAGGACGGAATGAGCTCCCGTCTCTGTCCCAGTTCCTGCCAACCTAACAGTTCGAAAGCAAGAAATTGCAAGTAGATAAATAGGGACCACTTGGGTGGAAAGGTAAACAGTGTTCTGTGCCCTCTGGTGTCTAGGCATGCCTGCCACGTGTCCACGGAAACAACTGCAGACGCAGACAGCGCTGGCTCTTTGGCTATAAACAGTGATGAGCACTGAACCCTAGAGTCAGATATGACTAGCTTTTGAGCAAGGTTGACCTTTACCTTTACCTAGGAAACTAATAACACTGGATGGCAGCATATTTTACTACTATAGCAACCAGGGCTGTGGAGTCGGTAGATAAATGTGGAGTCAGGGTCTGAGTAGAGGAGTCGGAGGAAGGTTCGGGTACCTGGAGTCAGAGTCAGAAGTACACAAAACTGAGGGATCGGGGTCAGAGTTGGAGCCAGAACATTTATCTACCCCTCAGCAACTATAAAACAGAATAATCTTTAAAAAAAAAACTCAGGAGTATTACTAGGAATAGATGTTATTCGTCGGGGGGGGGGGGACACCACCTAGATATGAACTCCATATGGACAGAGATGCGGGACATCATGCAGGAGGCAGCAAAGAAAACCATACCAAAAGGAAAAAAAAGTGTAAGAAAGCGAAGTGGTTGTCCGATGAGACTCTTAAAATAGCAGAGGAAAGAAGGGATGCAAAAGGCAAAGGAGAAAGGGAAAAATACAATCACTTGAATACAGAATTTCAAAGAAATGCAAGGAGAGATAAGGAAACCTACCTGAATGAACAGTGCAAAGAAATAGAAGAAAACAACACAAAAGGTAGGACTAGAGATCTTTTCAAGAAAATTGGAGAAATCAAGGGAACGTTTAAAGGAAAAATGACCATGATAAAGGACAAAGATGGCAAGGAGTTAGCTGATGCAGAAGAGATTAAGAAAAGATGGAAAGAGTACACAGAGGAACTCTACAGAAAGGACCTCAACACCCCTGATAACCACAATGATGAGAACATTGAACATGAGCCAGACATCCTAGAGAGTGAAGTCAGAAAGGCCCTAGAAAACACTGCAAACAACAAAGCCAGCGGAGATGATGGTATCCAGGTTGAACTTTTCAAAGCCCTGCAAGATGATGGAATCAAATTGTTACATTCTATATGCCAACAGATTTGGAAAACACAAAAATGGCCACAAGATTGGAAAAGATCAGTATATGTTCCAATCCCCAAAAAGGGAAATGCCAAGGAATGTTCAAATTATCGAACAATTGCGCTCATTCCACATGCTAGCAAGGTGATGCTCAAGATAATACAGGATAGACTGCAACAGCATGTGGAGAGAGAATTACCAGAAGTGCAGGCGGGTTTCAGAAGAGGCAGGGGGACTAGAGACCACATCGCCATCATAAGATGGATCATGGAAAAACAAAGGAATATCAGAAACAAGTCTACTTCTGTTTCATTGGTTACACTAAGGCCTTTGACTGTGTAGACCACAACAAAATGTGGCAAGTAATTAAAGAGATGGGAACACCGGAACACCTTCTATGCCTCATGAGACATCTGTACATGAATCAAGAAGCAACAGTTAGGACAGAAAATGGAATGACGGAGTGGTTTGGAATAGGAAAAGGAGTAAGACAAGGCTGCATTTTGTCACCCTGCTTATTCAACTTATACACAGAGCACATAATGCGCAATGCAGGGATGGAGGAATTGCAATTTGGGATCAAAATTGCTGGAAGAAACATCAACAATTTGAGATATGCAGATGATACCACCCTCATGGCAGAAAGTGAGGAGGACCTAAAGAAGCTCCTGATTAGGTTGAAAGAAGAGAGTGAAAAAGCTGGCTTGAGACTCAATATAAAGAAAACCAAGATCATGGCAACAGGCCCTATCGGTCCCTGGAAAACAGATCGGGAAGAAGTAGAAGCAGTGACAGATTTTACTTTCTTGGGATCAAAACTCACTGCAGACGGTGATTGCAATCATGAAATAAAAAGACGACTGATTCTTGGGAGGCAAGCGATGAGAAACCTGGGGAGCATAATGAAAAGTAGAGACATCACATTGCAAACAAAAATTCGTATTGTCAAGGCAATGGTATTCCCTTGGCAATGTATGGATGTGAGAGCTGGACCATTAGGAAAGCTGAGCGCAGAAGAATAGATGCCTTTGAGATGTGGTGTTGGAGGAGAGTTTTGAGAGTCCCCTGGACAGTGAGGAGAACAAATAGGTCAATCTTAGAAGAAATCAACCCAGAATGCTCCTTGGAAAGTCAAATTGTAAAGATGAAGCTAAGGTACTTTGGACATCAAATAAGAAGAGAGGATTCGCTTGAGAAGGCCTTGATGCTGGGAAAGGTGGAGGGCAAAAGAAGAAGGGGGTGGCCAAAAATGAGATGGTTAGATGGTATTGTAGAGACAATGGGCACAGAACTGAGCGAGTTGAGGAGGACGGTGGAGGACAGAAGTGCCTGGCGGACAATGGTCCATGGGGTCGCAGAGGATCGGAATCGACTGTGTGACTGAACAACAACAAAAGTTCCACTTTATGAACCCTATGTTCCACCTATATTAGTTCTTTGACCCACCAATGCTACATATGGCACAGGTTAAGGATCAGTATTTTCGATAGTACTTGATTAATAAAATGGCAGAAGGCGCCAAAGGATTGGCTATCACACTGCTAAAGTTAAGCATGAACCCTTGGATATGCTTCCTGAAATCCTTTTGTGAATACAGTAATTCATTTAAAAACATTGCCCTTTTTTTTTGCAAAAAATATACAGTACAAGGCAATTTAGATGAAGAACTACAACACAAAAACAAGATAAAAGTTTTAACTAGAGAACAAAAGCCAGACAGAAAGAACCAAACACACAACTGACTAGAAAATCTGTATAGATGCCAAGAGGATAACGGCCACCCATCTCCCAATTCTCCAGAATGGGTCTACTTAATATATAACACAGAAGAGCATTCCAGATGGCAGGAAATTTTTATAAACACACAGCCCTGGAGAGATACACAACATAACAGCCAAAAATCAGTGTGTAAATGCTTCAGAGCGAGGGCTAAATAAAGCTCTTTCCTGGGGAAATATACACAAATAACCCATGAGCACATTTTTCCACTGCAATGAACAGGGATGCAAAATTTAACTCTACTTGCCTTGCCTGGCCAGATGTGCTAAACTAAAATTCTCATCATCTCAGTTTTGCATGGCTCCTGGTGTACAGCCCATTTCAAGGTAACGCAGTTGGAAAAGATGGGAATATTACATCTGGAGGAGGCCACAGGTAGTCCTCTGGATGCTTTTTGATTGCAATTCTAATTTTACCCCCAGGATTAGCTATGAGGACTAGGGCTGCTGAAAATTGCAGGGCAAGGATATCATACATTCTTACTCATGTTTGAAGTGGTAGCCATGTTAGTCTATGCAAGCATATCTGAGAGTAAATAAAACAGAACAGAAAAAAATATATGTTGTGGCACCTTAAAGACGAACTCCTGTATTTAAATGTGAGCTTTCATGGACCAAGTCCACTTCATGAGACATTTTTGCTCAGCGCCTTTGGATGTGGGAAGGATTTCTGCTTCCAAGTTTAAACACTTTCAGGCAAGTCAAATGGGAAAGACAATATGAAAGGGAAAAACCCACATATTCTAAGGAAGGGTGGGGGGAGGAGACAGAGAAGCCTAAACCACTTTAGGAAAGAGGCAAAATAAACCAGACCTCCTCAAGTAAATGTATTTTCTTCAACCCAAAAATGCTAAGGTAGGAGAATCTTATGGGATCTTGCCTATGCATGTATGCGGGTAATTATTATAACACTAAGATATACTGGGGACTGCAGTGGCTCAAGTCACTAAGACGCTGACTGGGAGGCGGAAGGTCAGCAGTTCAATTCCCGAGTACTGCAGGACGGAATGAGCTCCCGTCTCTGTCCCAGCTCCTGCCAACCTAGCAGTTCGAAAGCAAGGAATTGCAAGTAGATAAATAGGGACCACTTGGCTGATCACTGCTTTGGGGAATCGACTTAGGCTTCTGGGAACTGAAGTCCAAAAAACCAAAGGTTAGGAAACACTGGTTTAATATTTATTTATTTATTGAAGTTATATACTCCCCCTCTGGGTGTTATCCCACTCTGGGCAGTGAACAAACAGAAAATAAATGGTAACAATACTCATACAAATCAAAAACCACCAACAACAAATACATTACTGACTAAACTAAACGGAGATAGAGGAGTTGGTTTCTTCATCTGTGGTGTGGGGCAAGGGGACCGGGAGGGAGGCATCTTTATTATGCATCTGTGAACACAGCCGATGCAAATAAGCTCTAGAAATAATTTCATAAAGCAGGGATGCTCAAGAAGGAACCACTTTTTCTCCAAATCATTTCCAGCTTGAAGAGGATCCAATTGTACAGCAATAGGCAGTGGGTGACGTGTCTTCGGTGCATCACAAAATCCAGGTCTGGGCATGATATTATTTTTTAAATGGTAGAAAATATGTTAAAGACTGCCACCTCTCCCAAGGATGAGCGATCACCTTTCTTAAATTATCCCACTTTCTGATGTTAGATCCTGAAATCTGTCAGTACACACATATATTTAAGTTTCAATTAATTAGTTTAGTTGGATAATTAAATCTGACATGGTTTAAGTGTCACATAGCCCCATTTTAGATATGATCTCTTCAAGAAGCTAAAAGCAGCACATCTAACCATTCTTTAAGAAAACCAACTAGCACGATGGCTTTCATAACAGCCTTTGCAAGGATGCTAAATGGAAAGCAAGTGGAAATGGAAATGTGCGTATTTGAGGGACTTACCGTGGGGTCTGTCCAAAGGGAACATTTTGTACAGTCTTGGCACGGGGCTCCCGGGGACCGAGGGTGCTGGCAGAAGTGGTCGTACCCGTTTATGGCAGCGCGGCAGAGATAGCACATCTGGGCCCCACAGCGACACGACATGCGGTTGCAACCTTCAGATTTGATCAGGCCGGTTGCGCACTTGTGGCATTTCCTAATCCGGGCAGCCGTCATTTTCTCTTCTCTGCAACAGGCAAATGGGCAAAGGGTAAGGTGTCTGCCTGCAGGTACAGATGACGGGCAAAGCCGGAGATAGACAAGGGGCCAATTCCTGGTACCTGCAGTTTAAGAGACCTCAGGAAGGATATGCAGAAAGGCCATGACTTCCACCATCAAGAACACGAAGATTGTGGTATTTTTGAACCACAATCAGGAGTATCCTAGTAACTGCAACCTTGCGTTGCCAGCTAATCTTTTTCATACCAGGTCAAGCGGAACTGCAGAATGAACTCGCCAAAAGGTGCCTTTATTTTGGAAATTTCAGGTCTGACCTAGATCCGGAAGAAGAACCTTGGGTAGAAATGTACAGGACTGAAATGGTACCAGATGCAGCTTGATTTCATAATTATTTTAATTTGACAGCTAACTCTCAGGAATTTAGCTGTGTGATTGCTGCAAGTATGACACAATGGACCCTAGTAATACATTTACTGATGCATTTCATTAGTTTGAGTGAGTCCTCTGGTTTTTTGGCTGATGAACAATCTTTCACCTTGTCATTCAAAGTCTCTATGCAGATAAACCCTGTCTCACCCCACCCCCAAATTCTTCAGCAAACCCATCCATACCACACTGCCTTCTCAAACACTCTCTTCCCAGCTACTGAGGTGGGTGGGAAGGATAATCTCTCACTCTCTAAACCCAACAACGTTTCTAAGGAGACCTTCCTCGCTCACCGTTCGGAATTAACGTGTGATGAGTTGTAGACAAATGAAGTGGAAAAGTTCATCAGAGGCCCGCTTCGATCTGGTTTCCTAGGCAGCCAAAGCAGTGGCAGAGTGAAGCTTTAACTGAGGAATAATTTCCCTCCAGATGTCAAAGGGCAAGAGGATTCTTACTGCTGACAGATGGGAAATATATGGACGCAGCAAGGAGAGACGCAAGAAACAGAAACTCTGCATAATCACTTGACAGCTTTTAAAACCAGGGCCAGTTGCTACGTTGCTCTACAAACACTTGATGTTTAGAGTCTGACAAGCGTTTTCAGCTTTCTCCCGGCAGGTTTTAAGCCACTGCGACAGCCCTATAGTTCTCCCCCACTGTACAGAGTTAAAATATCCAAGATTTTGCTCGTTTCTCTCTGCTTAATCTCTCTTTTCTCTCTCACAACCATACACCTCTGCTTTTGATTCCACACCAAGGCTTTTTTAAAAGAAGTAAAATTAAATAGAATGAAGTGAGACTGCAGCAGCTCAAGGGGTGAAGACGCTGACTGGAAGATTGGCAGGTCAGCGGTTCGAGACTCAAGCGCTGCATGACGGAGTGAGCTCCCATCTCTGTCCCAGCTCCTGACAACCTAGCAGTTTGAAAGCAAGAAACTACAAGTAGATAAATAGGTACCACTTTGGTGGGAAAGTAAACTGCATTTAGTGCACTCCGGTGTCTAGCCATGTCTGCCACATGTCCACAGAAACATCTGTAGATGCAGGTAGCCCTGGCTCCTTGGCTGTTAATAAAGATGAGCACTGAACCCTAGAGTTGGATATAACTGGCTTTCAAACAAGGGTGACCTTTACCTTTATTTACCTTAAGCCAGGGGTCCCCAACCTTTTCAAACCTGAAGATGAGTTTGGTGTTATAACAAAACCCTGCAGATTTCTTTTGTGAATGGTTGTTCTGCATGACGCTTAACAGTCCCTACAAGTTTTATACCCATGGAAGCTGGGAACCAATGGGCTGGGACTGTCAATGTCAACAAAAACGGACACCTTATAACAGGGGTTCTCAACCTATGGCCCATGGGCTGTATCCGGCCTGCAGCCCCAAATAATTTGGGCCCCCCCTCGCACCAGCCATCACCACCGTTGCCAGAATAAGCCATGGACTCATTTACAGTCATTATAAATGTGTTTATGACAGCCGTGGACTCATCTGCGGCTGTTGTAAATGCATTTATAACAGCTGTAAAATGAATCTACGGCCGATTCTGGCGGCAGTTGGACCACCAGTCTGGGCCGCCAACTGTTTGACCCAATTCCCAACTTGAAAAGGTTGAGAACCCCTGCCTTATAATGACACTGACACTTTATAAGGTCTGCCTGTAAGCACTAGTTGCCATGATTTCCTACCATCTCCTCATTCCGGATGTTGTGTTTGCACTTAGAGCAGGCAGTAAATCAGGACAGCACTGAAGCTGCTCTGCTCTCGTCCTCCCAACAGGAAACTGGGAACAGAGCAGGAAGCTGGGATCTGAACGCCAGCTGGGCTTCCTCTTCCCTCGCCTCAAACAGGAAATTTTATTGTCTAAAACAGAGTAGAATTTCAACTGCAGGGCAGCAGCTCCCCAAAGCCAACAAACTCTGTTGCAATGACGACTAAAACAGCTTTCTCTTCCCCTCCCCTTCGCCCTGAGTCCATTAGGATGATGCTAAAACTTTTCTATTTCACACAAGACATAACTTGACAGGTCTGTCTTGAACCCAATCCTAGTGAACTGCTGGTGTGGATCAAGGTTTTCCTTGGCTGCAAAAGTGGAGTTCAGAGTTCAATTCTCCAGTGTGCCTCCTGGGCAAAGAGCCAGGCTATGTAGCCCTGGGCAATCTGCAGTCCCAGGGAAGGCTAAAGTACTTTTCAGTATTCTTGACCTGGGAAAGGTCTGCCATAAGTCAAAAGTGACTTGATGTCACTCAGTTATTTAGTATGATTAGTTCTCGACTTACCCACCCTGCCTAAAAAGTTACTTACATCGAAGTTCTGTATTTGATGTCATCCTTCTCAGCCAACTGTTCACAAGTAAGGTTCATATGTTCCTTCCAAAGGCCCTGGCATTTTCTGCAAGTTTCCTGGGGGGAATGAAAGGCAATCCCATTATTCATCATGAACATACAATAGATGCAGATCATTAGCTGTGCATGTATCCTGAAAGAAAACACAGAGTACAAAGGTGCTCTACAGTATATGGCAGTGATGGCGAACCTTGGCACTCCAGGTGTTCTTGAACTTCAATTCCTGGAAGCCCTGATCGGCAGGAGTGCTGATTTGGGCTTCTGGGAATTGAAGTTCAAGAACACTTGGAGTGCCAAGATTCGCCATCACAGGTATACGGTAACCATAATTCTGTAACAGCTTTAAGTATCCAGAGTCTCATTCTTCAATGAACTGTAATATGTATGCATGTGTTTCAACCAAGAGTAAAGGGGAGCTTAACTGCTGTCCTGATCATTTTCTAACAATCAGTTTTCTAAGCCTAGCTTTTATGATTTTACCTGCTTCTATCGAAACCCTATCTTTGGTCTGCTTTGTCTGTGTCCAGACGCAGTTATGCAAGATAATGTTCAAAGCAAGTGAAGAAAGGGAGAAAAAGCACTCTTCAATTAGCAAACCTGCTCAAATATAAGATGTGGGACTGCGGTGGCTTAGTGGTTAAGACGCTGATCTTGACGACTGGAAGGTTGGCAGGTCAGCGGATCGAGACTTGAGTGCTGCACAACAGAGTGAGCTGGCATCTCTGTCCCAGCTCCTGCCAACCTAACAGTTCGAAAGCAAGAAATTGCAAGTAGATAAACAGATGCCACTTTGGTGGGAAGGTAACAGTTTTCTGTGCACTCAGGTGTCTAGACATGCCTGCCACATGTCCACGGCAACGTCTACGGACGTTTGGCTATAAATGGAGATGAGCACCAAGCCCTAGAGTCGGATATGAGACCTTTACCTTTGCTAATTTCCTGACCAATGTGATAACTTCAATCACAAGGTTTCTATATATGGATGCAAGAGATAGGAAACAGCATGTAGACACAATGGGGAGAGGGGGGGAGGATCCTTTTAAAGGGCTTACAGCCAACTGGACTTCCTCACAAGCTTGTGAGAACACTTCCTGGGGAAGGATGGAAGTAATTCTCACCGCACCTTCTAGCCTGTTTGCACTCATCACTGCCATGACTCAACGCTCTAGATAATAAATTCAACAATGGTGAAAATTTTAAATCCACATTTCTTAGGACTAACATAATGGACTCCTAACATTCCAGACTGCAGTGGCTCAAGTCACTAAGATGCTGACAGGGAGGCGGAAGGTCAGCAGTTCGATTCCCGAGTACTGCAGGATGGAATGAGCTCCCGTCTCTGTCCCAGCTCCTGCCAACCTAGCAGTTCGAAAGCAAGAAATTGCAAGTAGATAAATAGGGACCACTTCGGTGGGAAGGTAACAGCATTCCATGTGCTCCAGTGTCTAGTCATGCCTGCCACATGACCATGGTAACGTCTGCAGAAGCAGACAGAGCTGGCTCTTCGGCTTAAAAACAGAGATGAGCACTGACCCCTAGATTCGGATACGACTGGCTTTCGAGCAAGGGAAACCTTACTGCTTACTACTAACATTCCAGATGTTTTGGACCACAATTCACAGAACCCCCAGCCAGTACTGCCAATAATAAAGGATTGTGGAAGTTATAGTCCAATACAGGTGTGCAAAAGGTTCGCCATCCCTGTCCCAGGGGACTGAATCCCCCAATGTTTACTATGTTCACACAAACATCAAAGATGGCTACTGTTGACATGGCAAGGGTTGGCTAATATTTGTTTATTTATTTATTTAATTCAATTTGTATAGCTGCCTCAATCAACGTGCAACTCTGGGCGGTGTACCCAATGTTTAAACTAGAGACCCTTAAAATTCCTAAAAACACTGAAAAATTACCTCCCACCTACATCGATTAAAAATCTAATTAAAAACTTTTAAAAGCATGGGGCAGTATAGAAGTGTGACTACTTTGCTTTTAGTGCTGGCAAAAGAGATCTTTCATTGATGCATTTTGACCCATCGATCCCTCACGGCAAGAAAGAGATCACCCGTTTCCTCTTGAGGCAACAACCCAAGACAAGCAGCCTTCCTTCTGAGATGCCTGCCTATAGTCTGAATTCTTTGTAAAATGTAAAGTCGGGATTCTGCTGAAGAAAAACGTGGATCCATCCCCCAGCGGATGCTGCCACCTAGAGTTGCGGGGGAACAATAACCGCAGTGCCCTGGTATGAAAGTGTGCGGCGGGCGCACGACTTAGCATCAAGGTGCTAAGAGGACGAGATGTGCCATCCCAACGGTGGAGCCAAGAAAGATGGGAGCCAACCCTCTTTAGCACAGCTCAGAGCTTCAGGGGAAACTCTTTAAGTGCTGACATGAATCAGGAAGCCGTCTGGGCTGCGTTCCACTGCCCTGCGATCCAAGAGGATTATGGAAACTGAACCTCACCAAGTGCCAAGGATAGGGTGAGATTATCGTCAGATAATCTCGCTGTGTTTGGAAGAGGCCCAAGGGCTTCTATTGGGCTGACTGGTCACATTACAATGTGCAAGATCTGGAATATATAGATTAATCAGGCAAGGGAAATGTAAATCAGGGGTTTGTAATGCACCCCACAGGCCCGGCCTGGCCCACAGCACCATTTAATGTGGACCACTGCTGCTGTTGCTACCGGAAGTGGAAGTGTTTATGGCTGTGGCTGTCATAAATGTGCCATAAATGCAGCCATGGCTGTGGTAAACCAGTTTACAACAGCCACAGGTACGTTTTATGGCAGCGTTTATGGCAGGATGAACCAACAGTCCGGCCTGCTCAGCTATCTGAGAGGGCGTGGTCTGGCCCACAGCATGAAAGTGTTGAGAACCTCGGTGGCCGATTCTGGCAGCAGCTGGACCACCAGTCTTACTTCCACTTCCAGGAGCGATGAGGGCTTTGTGGGTCAGATGAATTGGCATCGGGGGCCGCATCTGGCCCCTGGGCCTTAGTGACCGCTCCCTGAACCACATGATCAGCATGTAGCCTGAAATGTTTAGGCACCCCTGCTGTAGAGCTACATTATTTTTTTCCTATGTCAATCAGTCTCATATGTTCCCATGTATACCAAGCCCATACTCCTAAAGTTTAAAACTAGAGCAAATTTCCATGTTTATTTGCAAATAATCCCATGGCTCCACAAGGCAGGTTTAAAAGCCACTGGGTTGGGGGGGGGGGGGCTTCTATCAAAGGCCCTATACTAGTAACCAAAGTAAAGACCTTCTTCGTAGTGGCCCCGTATTCACAGAACCCTTTGAAGTTCAAAGGTTATGTTTCAAGATTTTGTTGTTTGCTTGTGCATGTTGAGTCAATTATATTCCGTGGAATGGATTCACACATATGCATGTGAATGTAAGCGCACACAACGTGCGTACAGATAAAACGCATATCCTGTCCTATCAACACGACTGCTTTTAATGATTTTAAAAAATGCTTTCTGGTAGATTTGCTTCCTTTTAATTATTAGTTCCCTTTAAAGATATTGCCTTTCTCCTGCATTTCTATTGTGTATGGATCACACAGCGATCTTCGTCTATTACACTGAATCACAAAAAATAAATATTGTCTGCTGCTTGGTTTAATCCATGTGTCCTATACTAAATCAAGTGTGCTAAATACAAATCTGAAGTCCGATTCTGCCTAGGACGTCAGGATCTTAAGTAAGCAAATCTCACCCACTTGGTTTAGGTTCTTGAGTTGATGACAAGGGATATATTTGCCACAAATGTAGCAAAAATTATCCAGTTTATTAACATAGGTGCACCTACTCATTTTTAGCTCAAAACAGACTCACTATGGCCTAGCTGTACTATCCAATAAGTTGATTTTACACTAGAGACAAGCCCTTGGTCCGTCTCGCCTTATATACCTATTTCTGATGTCAGCTCACTGATTTGCCCAGACATGCCCAGCCTGAGCTGGAACACCCATGCCACCAGGGACGTGATTCAGCTGAGGCAGCAGCAGGGCTAGTGGTAGCTGCAACAGTTATAATGTTCCCATGTAAAAGCACAATTACTGGCCACTTGAACAGCTATAGCATGCTTTAAAATCTGTATGTGATAGGTAAATTCTGAGTTCAGCACATTTGATATCATGTAAATCACATGTGTTATTCCCAGTAGCAAAATCATTGTTGGGCAGTGACATAAGCAAAAGTGGCTGCTTTTAGCTAAGAAAACAGAGGGAGCTTTTTTTTGTTGTTGTCGTCTGACTGCTGCTGCAGCCAGGTGTGAAAAGACAATCATCACCATCGCCATCATCATCAAAGAGAGCTCGCAAATCTTGATGACTGGGGTAAGTTTCGAATCAGTGACTTCCCAAATTGCATTCTGAAACACAGCTTTCTGCCAACACGGATGCCTAGAAAAAGAGCCTTAAAAATATTCCAGATTCGCAGGAGTGAAGACTCCACGCTGGTGTGAAGTAAACAACACGGCTTTTAAATTCTCTTAGATTTCCTCTGGTTGGAAGGTTTGCAAATGTACGAAGCCAAAACCCGCAGGCAGAGCTAGCAAACACTGAGGAGGGATGGCATCTGGCAGGGGAAAAACAGAACCCTTGTTTATTTAAAACCAGCCTAAAAACTGTTCCCCCAACATGCAATTTGCCCTGAATCAGCATGACACAATCCGTATCTCTCCGCATGGGGTTTGGGGAAGGGTGGAGAGGGAGAAATAGCAATAAAGATATTTTGAAGGATCACAAGATGTTGTAATAGCTATCTGGAGGCAGACAAACAGCAGATGATGGTCATTTGATTCCATATATTCTTTGCCACGTTTTCCATAACAGCAAAACTCCCCCTTCAGAGAAGAGAACCGGTCATTCTCTACTGCTTTAATTTGCCAAGAGCTTCTTAGTGGCTTAGTGTATAAGACACTGCACTTGACGACTGGAAGGATGGCAGGTCAGCAGTTCGAGATCTGAGTTCTGCACGATGGAGTGAGCTCCCGTGTCTCTGTCCCAGCTCCTGCCAACCTAGCACTCTGAAAGCAAGAACTTGCAAGCAGATAAATAGGGACCACTGCAGTGGGAAGGTAAACAGTGTTCCGTACACTCCAGTGTTTAGTCATGCCTGCCACATGTCCACAGAAACATCTGCAGACACAGACAGCACTGGCTTTTTGGCTATAAACAGAGATGAGCACCAAACCCTAGAGTCAGATACAACTGGATTTCGAGATTTACCTTTACCTCACTTCTTCACTTGGCAGCCAGATTAAAAAATCAGCATGATACAATCCACATCTCTCCCCAAAGAGGTTCGTTCACTACTCTGGGTTGAAATAATTTTTGCAGAGAGGAAAGGAGTAGAGGAGGGAGGGGGAGAGAGAAAGGGTTTCTGGCCTACCTGATGTGGATGCTTAAGAATAAACACCAACTTGGCAACTGGCCCGGGGATGTGTATTCTGGCAGAAATATCTTCTTAAAAACCCACTGGAAGAAACTAGGCCTCCTAAAACTCTCCAAGGTGACTTCCAAGAAATATTTGGCTTGCAAGTTTTGGATTAATGGCACCATTGTTCAATGAACTGGAGGTCCCCCCACCCCCTCCCCACAATTCTAATCTGGAGTCCTTCCAAGAAATTCATTAAAGAAAATCTAGCTAGATAGTCAAGACAAGCGAACTGAAGCTATTCTGAGCAACAGGAATGACACAGATGGAATTATCTTTCGGAAGATGTTGCAACTTGAAATTATACCCTGCAGTTTGGACGGCAAGTCATGATGGGCCCTGATCTTCCATGGTCTCACACTCTCACACACACACACCCCACACATACAATGCTCCTTGTCTCCGATGTGAGCTCCACTTTCATTCAAAAGCCAGCAGCAAGCAAACCATAAAAGGCAAGGTTTAAAAAGCCATCCACCAAGAGCATGACCTACAAGCAGGAACTAGGGGACTTCCTCAAAGGCCAAGGAATCGTTCTCATTTCCATTTTGGGACATAGAGAGACCAGTGGGTTGGGCAGCGAGCAAACCTGGAGCTGCATGAAGACAACGGTAAAAGGTTCTAGACCTCATGATATCCTTTGTTAAGATGGAGGACATAACATGAAACACGGGCGTGTTTTACTTCCTCTTCCAGGAAGTGACAAATTGCAGTAAACCCATTCGTGTGGATTCACGAATGGGTTTACACGAAGTCCAAGAACATCTGGAGTGCCAAGGTTCACCATCACGGCCCAAGGAGGAGTGTCTGGTTTTTCTTAAAATGCATGAAAATCTGTTAAAAGACTGAGGAACCACAGTGATATTCCAGAGAAGGAGTCACAGTCTTTCTGGGAAATCCCAGGACTGAGATTTACCGTACAGATGAAGAAGTTGTTACCTCTTTCACTTTGACACACAGAGTCACAGCTTAGCTGAGAGCACAGGCAGGGAAAGCAACATGCATTACACTCCACGACACCCATTGTACAAAGCTGACTTGCAAGCTATGCCTTGATTGTGTCGGTAGGGATTTTCCACAGGACTGTAAGAATTCGGAAAGTGAGTATAGGATGGGAACAGGATATGATCATTGATTTTAGGCTCATGGCTACAGCCGCTGCTGAGCTAGCAAAAGACACCAGAGCGTGCCAAGTTGCTGACGTTGGCCAAATCAGAAACTGTTTGCTGGCAGGTGGACGGGACTTCCTGCCAGTTTCAGAAATACTTTTGCTACGCAGCACAGTGGCATTTTGCTTGGGAAAACACAATTTCTGCAACTCACATGGTTAGGTGCGCTGTCTTGCTTGCTCCTGGCCAAGAACGCGCAACTTCTTTCCCACAGATTACAATTGTGGGACACAACAGGCTGCGAGGGAGAGGCAGGGAAAGATTCAGAAATGCGATTCTATTGTCTAGATCAGGGGTTCCCAAACTTTTCAGGCTGGAGGCCGGTGGTTCCTCCCACCGGAAGCGGAAGTTAAACGCACCTGTGCAAAACACTGTTGTAAATGCACCCACATTTAACTTCCGCATCCAGGAGCAGTGCGGGTGCCAAGGGATGGATCCGGCCCACAGGCCATAGCTTGGGAACCTCTGGTCTAGATCAGTGTTTCCCAACATGACTTCGATTCCCAGAAGCCTAAGTACACTGGCTGATCAGTGCTTTGGGGAATTGACTTGAGCTTCTGGGAATTGAAGTCCAAAAACCAAAGGTTAGGAAACACTGGTTTAGATTATGAAATGACCCAACCCCTTCTGATGTTTCTGACCGGGTTTGTGAACCTTAGTCAGGGGATACTGCAAAATCATGCCAAATGAGGAAAGCCTGTTGCGTAGGATAATCCACAAATGTAGAAGAATTGCCTATTGTGAATTGTTTGGGTTATCTGAGGAATGACCTTGAACATCCTATTCTGCTGAATACACCGTTCCTGACCAGCTGGATTCCTGAAATACACAACCAGGTGTGACAGATACCAGCCCAAAAAAGGAGAAAAGACGACAATCTGCATTTTTTTCCTTGAAAAAGGAAGACTTGAAAACATCCGTGAGCCTCATTATATTGCTATTAATACTGTGAGGAAAGTGACAGGCCTCTGTACAATGCCATAAAAAGAAAATTTGCAACGACAGTGTGAAACGCACACTCACAGCTGTGTTTGATAAACTGAAAAGCTATGTTTCTTATGTTATTAACACAATAATTTGATTGTCTGTAGTTACATTAAAAGGTAATAGTTGCCCTTGCTCGACAGCCAGTTGTATCTGACTCTAAGGTTCAGTGCTTGTCTCTGTTTATAGCCAAAGAGCCAGCGCTGTGTGAATCTGCAGGCGTTTCCATGGACATGTGGCAGGCATGACTAGATGCTTGTTTACCTTCCCACCAAAGTCGTACCCATTTATCTACTTGCAATTTCTTGCTTTCAAACTGCTAGGTTGGCAGGAGCTTGGACAGAGACAGGTGCTCACTCTGTCATGCAGCACTCGGGTCTTGAACTGCTGACCTGAAAATCTTCTAGTCATAAAGTTCAGTGTCTTAACCACTAAGCCACTGCAGTCCAAGGAGTTAATTGCCAGCTAACAGTCATGGTAAAATCACTTTTGTGTTGTGCATCTTGTGCTTCTGTGCACTGTTGCTTTACTTGCTTACATTTACAGACTGTCCCTGTAAGAGAAAACCCAAATGGAATGTAAGACCTGAAATGATTATTATGGGATATTATTCTCCAGGGTGGTCTTCTGCATACATACATATTATTGACATGATTAGAAGACGAATATTAAACCTGACTGTAGTTGATGCAACAGCTGCAAAACCACTAGCCAAGATCAATGATGGCATCTGGCATCTAATGCTAGAAGAACTGGGGTTTTCCTTCTCTCTACAGCAGTGGTTCCCACAGGGGGACTTCAATTCCCTGAAGCCTAAGTCACTACATTGCCTGATCAGTACTTTGGGGAATTGCCTTAGGCTTCTGGGAATTGAAGTCCAAAGTCTTTTGTGTCCCCAGAACCTCCTCAAAGAACTTCTCAGCCTTCTGACACAGAATTTTTGGATGGGAGGAGCAGAAAGACAGGGCTACACATTCTGACAGAAACAGAGAGATCAATTGGAAGTATATCATTACACTGTTTTTAGTTTTTAAACGTAGCTATTGTTATTTTGAAGAGCTGATAAAAGGAGATAAAATCTGACTACATATTTAGGCACAGTTTTCCTCCATCACAGTGAAGAAATACAATCTCATTAAACCAGGGAGGAAGAGGCTCCATCTCGTTGTTACAAGATATGCTTTATGCTCAGAAGACACCTGGTTCAAAAGTCTAGGACCAGAGGTGCCCAAACTTTTTGGGCTGCAGACCAGTCACATGGTTACTCCCACCAGAAGCGGAAGTAAAATGTGCCTTGCAATCTGTTTTGCAACAGGATGAGATCGATTTTAAGCTGCCATTTTCTCTACTTAAACCAGGGGTACCCAAACTATGGTCTGTGGGCTGGATCTGGCTCCCGATGCCAATTTATCCGGCCTGCGCCGCCTTTGCTGTGAACCGGATGAATTGGCGTTGGGGCCCGGATCCAGCCCACAGGCCGTAGTTTGGGCACCCCTGGTCTAGAACCTCTAGTTACAAGCCCTTGTTTATGATCTCTGACTGTCTCTGTTGGTGAAGAGGGCTTGGTTTAACACACCCAAGTTCTGACTAACCAAGCGCTATGTGTTACTCATGACCACACATGCATCCTAGATCTCCTTCATTTTTGATTACTGCTTCTCTTTCCCTCTGAGGTTTTGCCGCTCCCTCATAGCTAGTATTGGGAATGAGACTACAACTGCAGAAGTATTTAAAATGCAAGGGAAATGAAGAATTGCATTTAAGTAGTACTTTTGGGAGCCCTCTGGGGTACACTCACTCTCATGTGCATCACTGGTCCGTGGTCATTTGAACAGGACTAACCGACAAGACAAAGGATTGCACAGCTCCTAAATTCAAGCTTAGGGAGCCCCCTGATGACCATCTGTGGTACAGGATCTACCGATTTGCACAAATTTTGCCTCATCTCTGCCTCTGGGGCTGCAGTGGCTCAGTGGTTAAGAAGCTCACCTTGTTAGCTGGAAGGCCAGCAAGTCGGCAGTTCAAGTCCCAGGTACTGCATGACGGATTGAGCACCTATCTCTGTCCCAGCTCTTGGGGAGACGAAAGGAGTTTCATTCAGGCATCCTGAGCGGAGTTTCTCCAGCAAAAATCCATACGGGCGCGTTTTACTTTCCCTTCCAGGAGCGTCAAGGGCAACGTGGGCCGGATGAATTGTCATCGGGAGCCAAATCTGCCCCACAGGCTATAGTTTGGGCACCCCTGGTTTAAGCAGAGAAAATGGCAGCCTAAAATCTATCTCATCCTGTTGCCTAACAGGCTGCAAGGCACATTTTACTTCCGCTTCCAGTGGGAGGAACCACGTGACTGGCCCGCTCAGCCACGTGACCGGCCCACGGCCTGAAAAGTTTGGGCATCCCTGTTTTAGAGGGGAAAATTGCAGGAATGGACAATATAGCCGTAGAACCAAAATAAATAAAACCAACTCCTCTCTCCACAGCGAAGAATCCCATGAACTTAATGCATACTCTTGTAGATCCTTTGACCTCCATGAGTGGTTAAGAGGCTATTTTGCCACAACTGTAGCCTCTACAAATGCATTAAAAACAACAACAAATGCATTGAAAACAACAACATAAAACAAAGCAGACAACAGAAAGAAAATGCCGGAATGAAAGGGGTGAAAGAAACCACAGCCATGCAGTTCAGCTGATGGCTTACACCGGGAGTGCCCAAACTGGCTTACACAGTGCCGGGATCGCAACAGCCGCTTTCCCTGTTCGGTATTTTGGCTCTCGGCTCACAGCCGAAATCTCTTGAACTTCCATTAGCTATCATTTTTCCTACTGGCCCCTTGGCTTCCGAAAGGCTTGTCCAGCGTTGAAGTGCTGTCAGCTTTAGATGCCGCTGACCTCATTCTGGAAAACTACACCCATGGCTTTAGTTTGGCTGGAATGATGCATTCCATTAATGCTCTCTGTTCTTGGAAACATCTGCTCTCTCTGCCCTGGGGGCAGCCAGAGGGGAAATGGCTTTCACCCCAACACCGCCCTCTAACCCCTGGCCCACCAGGGAGATGGGAGCCATCTCTGACATGTGTGTTGCTGGAAAGGCCAGGGTGGCAGGAAAAGTAGACGACAGAGTGTAACCCCATTCGGACAAGGGAGTCTCCTGGATCCTCTACCATGCTTTTCAGTCAAGTGTGACTCCTGAAATTTGCATATAGTGAAATCTAACATAAATATTAGTAATACATGCTAAGAAAATAGCAGTAACATTTATATACCGTCCCATAGCACTTAGTGCCCTCTCTTGAGTGTTTAAAGCAGGAGTTCTCAACCTTTTAAAGCCAGGGAATATAAGACACGCTCCATTTTCTTGGTGTATTTTAAGGGGTAGAAGTGTATCTTATACCCCGGCCAATACAGTAGGTACCACTTCAGTGGGAAAGGTAACAGTGTTCCATGAACTCCAGTGTCTAGTTGTGCTTGCCAGTGCTAGCTCTTTGGCTATAAACAGAGGTGAGCACTCAGCCAGGGGTGGGATTCAGCCAGTACGCCCTGGTACGCTCGTATCGGTAGTAGAACTTCTGGCTGGCTCTGCCCATCCAGTTGCCGGAGCCTTGGGTTGGAGGCCTGCACATGCCTCCCATACTGGTGATGCAGCCTCCCCAGGCCTCCCCCATCCGGTTGCCGAAGCTCCAGGTCATAGGCCTGCACCTGCCTCCTGCCCAGGCAGTTCAGCCACCCAGTCACATGGCCACACCCACTCAGTCAGATGGCCTTTACCTTTACTAGTATCACCACCAGCGCACAGACCAATGCCAGACCAAGACATAAGAGTGGATATGTAAAATATAATATTGCAACACAACTTGAACGACCTCCGCCTGCTGGCTGATCTAGGAAGAACGCTCTCCCTCTCTTTTTACCGGTAAGGGTTGGCGTTATTATGGATAGTCATTTTTAATGGGTTTTTAATAGGTTTTAGAGTTTTTGTGATGCTGGTTTTTATTCTTTGTGTGCTGCCCAGAGTCTTTTCAGTTGGGGGCAATATAAATCACAAAATAAAATAAAATAAAATGCAGATGTGGCAGGTACAAAAGCACCTTTAAGTCCCCACCAGTTCCTCATTGTGTTTGGATACAGATGGCAGGATACAGTAGAGTGGTTTTGTGCTGTTCTCCGTGTTTGCCTTTTCCTTTGGGGGGGAAAAATCCCCTAAGCTGCTCTGTCAGAAACAGAATTTTTTTTGTATGTCAGCAAGACAGCCAGACTGACCCAGCGCAATTAATAATGCAGCAGCAGTTTTAGGTTGAATGCCTAACAAGATGGAGGCTTCAAGGTTAAAAAGCTGTCACAGGCAGCCTGCTGCGATGGGAAATTAGTACAAAAGAGGGGTGGGGGTCTCTAACCCTGCTCCGCCAGAAGAAGAAAGAATAATTAAAATATGACTTTGATACTGTTAAGGATCAGAAAGTGACTCGCGGAACTGGATCAGTGGTACTATGGGTGTCGTGGCTGCGATGCAGAAGGCAGACGAAAGGTCACTGCATTATATTCTCAGGACAGTCTTCATGGCTGATCGCCATGAGGATCACCTATACTGTACCTGTATTTGGATTCGGCAGAAGAAGAAAACTAAAAAGAAGGTCAGAGGCAACCAGCTGGAAGACCAAAGGTTACTTGAGATATTGGTTGATCAAAGAAGGTGGTTTCCTGCAATTTCTTTCTTTTTTAATTGGTTTCTCTTTTTGCATTGTTTCCCTTACTCAATTCTTTATTAGTTGATGAGTCTGCTGGTCATATTAAGTTAAAATGTCATAAGATGGATTGCACAAAACACAACTGTTGGGTTGAATAAAATATAATACGTCGGACTGAACAAAACGCAATGGCATAAAATGGTGTATTTCTATGAATACCGGTAGATTAAATATGAGGTGGAATAATATCAATAAAATAAGATTCATAAGAAAAATAATAGGATAAAATAATCATTTAGAATTAAGTAATATTCAATTAAATTAGTCACCACTGCATGCAACCCTAGCTGATCAACAAAATACCTTTGTGACTCTCTTAATCTCTGATCCTGCAGGCTGGTGCTGAATTATCTTGCAATGTTTATACTATTTTTATAACACACCAATAGTTTTCCACAATCCTACCTAACTAAAGAAGCTGAAGGCTCTTATATAATGCTGGCCCTCTGACAAAAGTATTCGGAGCATGTGGGGATTTGGTTGTGGAGTAACTTCCTATAAGTGACTTTGGTCCTACATCATTAGATCTCCCTTAGTCAAAAGCTAGTCGTGTCCAACTCTAGGGTGCGGTGCTAATCTCCATTTACAGCCAAAGAGTCAGTGCTGTTTTGTGTCTGACAATGTTTCTGTGGTCATGCGGCAGGCAGGACTAGATGCCGGAGCGCACAGAACATTGTTACCTTTTCCGCTGAAGCACTAACTATTTAAAGGTAAAGGTTGCCCTTGCTCGAAAGCCAGTCGTATCCGACTCTAGGATTCAGTGCTCATCTCTGTTTACAGCCAAAGAGCCAGTGCTGTCTGTGTCTGCAGACATCTCCGTGGACATGTGGCAGGCATGACTAGACACCAGAGTGCATGGAACGCTGTTGACCTTTCCACCGAAGTGCTCCCTATTTATCTACTTGCAATTTCTTGCTTTCAAACGGCTAGGTTGGCAGGAGAATGTGCATTTACTCTGTCACGCAGCACTTGGCTCTTGACCTGCTGACCTGCCAACCTTCCTGTCATCAAGCTCAGCAACCCACCTGCATCATTAGGGGCTATTTAAAGCTCAAACCCAAATTCTCACTTAGGCACCGGATGTCAAATGAGAGGTGATGCAGGACTGTTGCAGATCTATTAGCGGATTGTATATTTTGCACTGCCAGTTTCAATTAATCATCCCAACTCCTCTGCTTTGGATTATCTCTAATGTTGAAAACTGCAGGGAAGCGGGGCTCGCAAAGAATTGCCTGGCAGTGTCCCAAATCTAACAAGCTACCTATAATTCTGTTTTCTCTTTTGTTCTCTCCTTCATATGCACATATGTCTTACTTTATCTCCAGAATGTTTGTGTGTTTCTGCGCATATATTGCTCGATACAGATGACTCTATCCCTTTCCATGCTCCCTCCCCTAAAACACTGATGGCATTTCCAGATAGCTCCCAACAGGACTGAGTCCCCCCCCCCCCCAAGAGCATGGTGATGACTCCCAACTTCTCTGCAAAGTTGCAGAGTTACAAAAGCCCACCTGCCAAGAGTTAATTCCACTGTGCAAAGGAAGTGAGATCAAACGTTTCAGGCCCTCCCCTGTGTGAACTGTCCTCTTGCCCTCCACAGTGTAAAAGGAGGCCTCCCCGCTCTTAAAAGAAAAAAGGTTAAGCAAGACAGAGTGTCTCAAACTGTGACCAAATTAGGAAACAAACTTCAAAAGGCTCCACAATGGACATCAGGCCCCATAGGCTGCATTTATCCCTTCTGACCAGAGCCGCTGAGCTTGGCTGCAGGCAACATATAAAAGGTCATATTCCTATTTTGAAGGCAGATGGACAGCCACACTTGCGATTGCTTCACACACTACAATCCCAGGACACACGGAGATGTTTTAACATAATACAGCTCTAATTTTGGAAACTTAACTTTTTCTGAACCACACCTATGGAGACGCCCTAGTCTGAGGATGGCCAAACTCTGGTGTTCCAGATGTTCTTGAACTTCAATTCCCAGAAGCACTGATCAGCAGGTGTGCTGGCTTGGGCTCCTGGGAACTGAAATCCAAGAACACCTGTAGCACCAAGGTTGGCCATTCTCTCTCTAGAAAGTATGGACAGCCGGCAAATTGATCCTGGAATTTTGCAGTGGTGTTGAACCTTGGCACTCCAGGTATTCTTGGACTTCAATTCCCAGAAGCCCAAGCCAGCACACCTACTAATCAGGGCTTCTGAGAATTGAAGTTCAAGAATACCTGGAGGGCCAAGGTTCGCCATCACGGTTTTAGAGTGTCACCTTTCTAAATCTTGGTCTTCCTTTACCATACTGTGGCAAACTGGAGGTTCCTCTGCATATGCGTGTGCCATTAAGTAGACGGAAATTGCGCATGCAGAGCCAATGTGCTACTGTCACATGCAGAGAAGACAACAGCATAAGGAAGTCATCCCCATCATATTTTGTTAGCTTGGACTCTGGCTAGCCAGTGAGAACAGAGAAGAAGGGTTTGAGGGGTGTCAGAAAGGCCCATATGTTCTTAAACATCTTTGAATCTTACTCTCGGATCCACACAAGCTATTCACGCTCTTCAGTTGCTACAAAATCTACTAATCTTCTAACCCTCACACTGATTTTAATCCAGGTAATATAGCAGTTGGAGTAGAGTGGCTGGCAATAACCCAGTGGTTGACCCCACATCGCTGAAGGAGCATAACCTGCATATCCCTGGCCCAAGAATGTGTCTGTGGCCAGAATCCTTATAAACCAAGTGTTGGGTAACCCAGGAACATATCCATCACAATGAAGAGTAATGTGCTACCAAAGATCACACAACTCCCCTTATGCAAGTTAAATGCCAATAAGATTCTGGCCTGTGCATAACATTTGAATGAGAACAATGCTCTGACAGTGAGTATCACTTGAATGCTTGCGTAAATCCACAGTACAGGAAGTTTACAGGTTGGGCTTGAGCAACCCACAATTACTTAGTTCGTCATCCCTGTTGGGTTGTTGCAACGATAAAAGTGGATAATCCTACAGGTATGTCTGAACTCCTTGAATGCTAGGATACTAACATGATAAGCGCTGATGTCATTAGTTATCTCTAGCTTTTTAGGTAGCAGATGTCAAGGCAAGAGTAGCTGATAGTAATACAGCAGAATTTGTGGTATGTAGAACTGCATTCCTCTCTGAAGAAAGGAAAGGAGTACCCAGAGATATCTTGACTTAATGATTAATCAAGTACAACAGTCAAGCCAAACAATTTGATGAATGAACTGGGTCCTAGAGCCCTACAAAACTAGACTCCAAGAAAGTAAAAACCTGTAAGTTTGCCAATTACAACCCTTCCCCTGGAAAGTTGTTTTTCTTCCTTAGTATATAACATGTCTGGTCAGACATCCCGCTATGGTAATAGAGTAGACCATACAGCCAGGGACTCAACGCCGAGTGTTGGGCAGCAGTAAATAACCTGACTTCCTAAAGGGGCCAAAGGCTACAGGCAGATGAGCCCCTTTAGGTGGGGTGATGGTCTCCTCAGTGGAGGGAATGCCACTGGAAATCATCCTATTGGGCCCAATGGCAAAATGAGCAGAGGAGGAACTCCGATTCCCAACCATCATGGATGCAGAAGAGGCCATGCCAGATGGACTGGCTGTGAAGGCGCACCTTGTCCATATCCTCAAGGCTGCAGCAGCCCTTTGCAGTCCCGGTGTTAAATCTTGCAAGTCTCATTTCATATGTTCATTTCACACGTGCCACAGGAGATAGCTCCATAATCATAGTGTGTGGGTCACTTCATGGCAAGCTGGGATCCACCTTAAACAAATTCACCTCAGTGAATCTTTCCTGCTTCAGGGGGAAAATGCATTCTTGGATATGAGTTGCAGCTGCCGCCATATAACAGAAAAATTGATGCCTTTCCAAACCTAATCTTTTTCTTCTAAATATCCTTAAAAGTTTCATGCCCAAGCAAGGTAGATAAAAGGTACGTAGGCTGACATGATGATAAGAACTGATACTTGAGAGATCCTCTCCTTCTATAGACCCAACATGGGAATCTGGTTTATGTCAGCCAGAAGGATGACGACAACTTCTAGGAATGGACTTCGCCTAACCAGCCTTTAAACAACAAACACATCCTCTTTGCAGGAGGTCAGCCATCACTTTCTGCCTCTGAAGGCCCAAAGGTCGCTAGAAAAAGAGGCGATCAACATGGCCTCTTATGGACGTGACTCTCAACTGATAGGCAAAAGGCAGAAGCATCTTCTCACTGAACGATATGGCTATATATGGCAGGAATCTTAGGACAATGTTTAAAAAAGTTTTGCTTCTCAAACTTGCACAATCTATTTTTAAATTGGTGGTTTGTGAACTCCTGTTTCTGGAGATTTTTGGATAGGACATACAGCCACAAGTCATTTTCGTTTGGAAGGGGTGTGTGTGAGAGAGAGACTTTGAGAAGATCTCTCATCAAGGTCAGCCTGCAAACGGGCGCTGAGAATGCTCACTCATCAAACAGTTCTGAATTATAGGCTTAATTTGCAAGATGCCTGGAAGGCTAAAGGCAGGCAGTTGCTTCAGAAATTATCTGAAGTGCAACAACTAAGACCAGATCTACAGTTTCACAGTAGATGCATGATCCAGCCTTCTTGTTAGTATACCATGTTTTAGAACAGGAGTTCTCAACCTTTTTAAGCCGGGGAGCCAGGTCACGCTCCTTCAGACAGCTTTGGGGGCCGGACGGCCATGTTGCCCTTCCTCCATCACATGGCACTTCCTGGTGTGGTGGAGGCGGTGGGGGGTAACATGAAATGGTGTTGTGGGCTACATTTGGCCCACAGGTTGAGAATCCCAGTTTTAGAAGGTAGGGTGGTGGCGGGCTAACAGAACAGAGTAGAGAATCGTATCGGAGGACACAGAGATGCAATCCTTCATCCATAACAGGAGGGGTGGGTGACAAATTAATTTTCCACCACTAATGTTCTTCTGTGGCTGCTGAAACATCCAATCGCTACCCTGACCCTAAAAAAGAAGCAGGGTCCGAAGAAAGTAGCAAACATTTTGGAAATAGAAGGTAAGAATAAGAAAGTGAAACTTTTGTTTCGATTACATGGTAAGATAACAATGTCCCATGCCAATTCCCAATACGGGCGAGTTTTACTTCCGCTTCTCAGAGCGATAAGGGCAGTACAGGCCACATGAATTGCAGTAAACCCATTCATGTGGATTCACAGGGTGCTTGGGCTTCTGGGAATTGAAGTCCAAGAACATCTGGAGTGCCAAGGTTCACCATCACGGCCCTAGATTAAATGGCTTATCTGAATTCCAATGTCCCCATTTAGAATCTCAGCCCCCCTGCAAATAAACCGGAGTGGTCTGCCAATAGTTCAAGAGAGGTGAGAAATGCATAACAAAATACCTGCTTTAAAGGACTACATTTAGAATTCTCTATGGCAACACCCAACTTAGCATTTCATGACATTTCTCAGCAATCGTCTTGTGACTGTGGAGTCGGTAGATAAATGCTCCGGCTCCGACTCTGACTCCGACCCCTCAGTTTTGTGTACTTCTGACTCCCAACTCCAGATACCCGAACTTTCCTACGACTCTGACTCCTCGACTCTGACTCCACATTTATCTACCGACTCCACAGCCCTGGTTGTGAGGGTGAGAATTGCCATTCCTGTATGGGAGGAAGGTCTGAAGCAGAGAGAAAAAGGCTTGCTAAACATCTTTAAATCAGGAACTTCCTGCAGTCTTACATGCTATGTTAAGACAGTTCTTTACAAATGAGATATTCAAATTTGGAGGGTATCATCACAAAGTGTGAGAAAGCCCAGAGGGTTTTCCAGCTGCTCCCAAGCCGGACTGTTAATTGCATTTTTCACAATCTGCCACCAGTTATTGGGGAATTGCAGCTGCTCCAAAGTGACCAGAGGCTTTCATTTAAAAGTGTAGATTGGCTATAGCTAGGGGTGGGGATCTGGCAAATGAAGCTGGTTTTAATTTGGTTTAAATGCTTTTAGTCCATGGTGTTTAATCATTTTAGTTATAAATAACTTTGGGAATGCCACTGGGCAGAAACGTTTAAGTTAATAAATAAATCTAACAAAGAAGTTATTGAGGGGTGGGGGGAGGCGAGGGTAACCCCCATGAACTGGAATTGGGGCCCTGAAGAGCTCCTTTATGGATATTCCTCCACAACCACTAAATAGATATCTCATGTACCTCTGCAACCCTTCCTTCCTTTCTGAACAGATACTAGAACAGTCTTACCAGCTATGACCATAGTGCCAGCGACTCAACAGTAATCTTCAGGCAGCGGTTAACTAACCTGACAACCCTGAGGACTAGTGGCCTTGGGTAGCACAGAGGACTTTGTGTGTCCAAAGTGCTCAGGACCAGAAAGTGACTAGTGGAACTGGATCAGTGGTACAGGGGTCATGCTGTGATGCAAAAGCAAGATGAAAGGCCACTACATTACATTCTCAGGAGAGTCTTCATGGCTGATCGCCATGACAATCGACAATATTCGGATACGGTAGAACAAGAAGAATATCTCCCTTTTCTCTAGTTTCCTAACATGCTTCCCCCACCCTTTTGTGATTGCAATTCATCTTCCACTGGAGGATCACCAATATTTGAAACTGGATACAGCACAAGAAAAAGACTAAGGCAGTGATGGTGAACCTTGGCATTCCAGATGTTCTTGAACTTCAATTCCTAGAAGACCTGATCAGCAGAAGAGTTGACTTGGGCTTCTGGGAATTGACATCTAAGAACACCTGGAGTGCCAAGGTTCGCCATCACTGGACTAGAGCATCGGTAAATGTTCTCCCAACCAAGGCACCAAGGCTGGATTTTGAAAGCAAACTTTTGCTCCTGCGGTGCAGGATTTGTCTTGGCTTTGTCTTGGGAGACATAAACCCTGCACTGATCCATTCTCCTGTGGCCAGTCTTGGATTCAAGCAGCAACCTGGTCTTCGAACCCGTCCCTGCCGCAGTACCTCCCCGTGCAGTGTCATTTCCTCACCCCACATGCAGAGGAGCACCGACCTCCCGGAGCCGAGGTTCCCCTGCCCTTTTATGGTAGAAAAATGAAAACTGCCTGCCCAGAAGTGTTTGCAGCAGCGGCAGACGTGGGGGGAGAGGTTGAGGCAGCTGACGGAAACTTGCCATTTGTTGTGGCTTTGGCAAGAAGACAGTGGAGCATGTTCCCAGCCACACCGTTCAGAAAGGCGAGTGCCACATAGGCAAGCAAGGAGGAAAAAGAGGAAGAAGGACCGGAAAAAGGAAAAACCAAGACTTCACTGACGAACCCGCTGCTCCTGGCTAGCAGCTGGAAGGCAAATCTGTAAAAACGTTTGCAAGCAATACAGCATTTTATTGCTATTTACACACCCAATGGGCTCAGCATCGTTCCCGTTCTAATGGGGTCCAAGAAAAGAAGAACTTGGAGAAGGAATAATAGAATCAGTGTGTTGGAAGGGGCCTTTTAGTCCAACTCCCTACTCAATGCAGGAATCCAAATCAAAACCTCGCATGAAGAGTGCCTCGCTTAAAGACTAACTCGCTTAAAGAGGAACATTTTCTCTGAATGGTCACCTCGCTTTACAACTAAAACCAACCAAAAATTTGCTTAAGAACTAAATCGGGGTACACAATCCCCCCTTCCCAGAAGTCACAATTGGTCACTTACAATGGTGTTTTGCTTAAAGAGCAAACTCTGCTTAAAGAGCAATCCCGTGAAACGCACTGTGCTCTTTAAGTGAGGTACCACTGTAGATTTGACAGAGGGTTGGCCAAAATTGTTGGTCTCCCTCGCAAATTTTTGAAATGGTACCCGTGTTAGTCTGTGTTTCAAGCAAATCAGAGAGGAAACAAAAAAAGACACACACACAAAACAACTATTGTGAGCCCCCTTAAAGACTTAACTGCTGTTTACAGCCAAAGAACCAGCGTCTGCAGATGTTTCTGTGGACACGTGGCAAGCACGACTAGATACCAGAGTGCATGGAACACTGTCGACCTTCACACCGAAGCGGTCCCTATTTATCTACTTGCAATGTCTTGCTTTCAGACTGCTAGGTTGGGAGGAGCTGGGGCAGAGACGGGAGGTCACTCAGTCGAGCAGCACTCGGGTCTCAAACTGCTGAGACTAGGCAACTTAAACAGAAAATGCGGTAGGATTTAGAGTGGGCTTTGGTGATCTTATTTCTGAAAGGGGACAGACAGAAGCAGACACTCGGATCTTCTGGCGTTTTCAGCACCCAACTTTCCAACCCTGCCTCTTTCCCCTTCTCCTCTTCCTCAGGTGCCCAAAGGGATGCTTGTGCTTGCTTTCCAAGCTGAAGTATTACCATAGCAACAGTGGCTTTCACCTTCCCATCCTTCCAGCTCAGTGGAAACGCTGCAGTGCCTTGTGCTGAGACTGCAAAGGAGCATGGAACCGCCTCTGCTATGCCCGTAATATACAGGGATGTATAAGATACTGGCGCAGGAACTACAAGCGTCAGCAAGTCAGGGCTGATGGCTCAGAAGATGCACACAGCCAAAGCAAGCCATGTATTATTAAGCAAGGGAAGGTGAAGCTCAGCTGATAACCCGCCAGCATCCCTTCATGCGGAGCAGCCAACACAGAGGGGAAAAGCTTCTAAATTTACCAAGGGTTGGAGAAAGGGGATGGAGTTTTTGAGGAGAGGATTGAAAACAAAACCAGAAAATAAGATTTACCATATATACTCGAGTATAAGTTGGGTTTTTTAGCTCCCAAAATGAGGTCCAAAAATGGGACTCGACTTATACTTGGGTCCACGTAAACACTCAAAAACATACCCACAAAAATGTCTAAATTAATTAATTTTACTTTATTTGCATGTATTTTAATTATTGAAACTCACTAGCAGGTGCTGCATTTCCTACCCGCGACTTATACTCGGGTCAAACTATTTTCCTAGTTTTAGAGGTTAGGTAAATTAGGTAACTCGACTTAGATTCGGGACGACTTATAGTCGAGTATATACAGGTAAAAAATTTTTTTTAAAGCATACTCCACAGACGGTCAGTCGCCAACACTGGGTAACTGGATCGCATTTTCTCTCTGCCAAAAAACAAATTCAGCACAAAAATAGCCTTCACCTTTTGTTGATCCTTCACATCTGGGTAATTACCCATGTTTCTGAGCATCATATTTTTAGAGACACCATATGACCCCTTTCTAAAACAACTGGGATTCAAAGAAAGATGAAAATAACCAAGTACAGTACAAGAATATCTTTAGGAACAGAAATAACACCTGTCATTGTGTTTAAAACAAGGAAAAGCGGCTTGAAACAAAAAATATGTACCTACTAAAAAAAGAACTGATGCTTGAATCAGAAGGTATTAAAGAAACTAATCTATCTGCAAATGCTGAGTAAAGAAATTAACTTTTTTTTACAGTTTGCAGGCTAACAGTAAAAGTATGAGAAGATCTCCCTTAAGAGTAAATTCTAACTTAGGGCACACCTAAATGGGCTATAAATATTAGAGAATGATAACAGCACAGCAAAAAAAAAAAAAGATAAATAATAATCACCACAGGAGAATGCTTTTAAGCCATGGACTTCTTTAATATGATAAAGATGCTTTTATGTGTTTTATTCCTTTTTAAAAAAAAACACCACTATGAACACTGCAAATGCACAGCTCTTTGTAAGACAAGACACACTTTGCGTCCAGCAAAATTTCAGGCAGTGTGAAATGGATCCCTGAAAATCTCAACTTTAACTAAATTGGAAATCGTTCCCCATTTACTATTAAAGACAGCCTGCTATTGAAGAACCCGTCATTAGATCTACTGATGCAATGTAAGAAAGACATCTGTAGAGTACAAGATAGCACCAGCCAATTCTCTAACTCCCAAATGGAATTCATGTGCATCGATGCTCAGTGAACAGTCCTACTTTTCAAATATGTGTGTGAGCTGCTTGCGTGTGATAAAATAAGCTTTTAACGTTTCTTGACCCGGTAGCCTTGACTGTATATCTAAGGGTTCTTTCTGGCAACAGAAAGAAATAAAATAAGATACCTAACTCTCGGCCATTGGCAATATATTCTTAAAAACCTCTTTTAAAAGGAATGCTTCTAGGGATTTTTTTAAAAAAATATATAGGCAGAGATATTTTCCTGGGCAGCCACAATGGTGAGCCTTCTAGAACTACTTGAAAATTAACACCCTAAAATTAATTGGGAACCAGGGATCCAACATATCCAGCTACATAACCCAGGTAAGAACAGAAGTAGCACCTCCGTATGCCACTGAGTAGCAAATTCCCTTCGACCCTAAACAACACAACGTGTGGAAGATGGCTGGGAGCGACAATCCCACGATATATGAAAGGAAAGCATTTTGAACCATGTTTGGGTTATTTACACCTCCTCTCCTTGCCATGGCTTAGAAAGACATCGATATGCACCCTGAAGGAGTTTTGTTTGGTCAGTCAAAGGAAACAGGAAACCTAACTACTAAGCAAAGCAAAGTCAACACAGCAAATTCCTATCAATGTGTCTTGTACTTAGACAGTACATACTAAAACAAGTTTGCCTAGTATCTAATGCAGGGATTCTCAAATTACGGCCCATGAGCTGGATGCGGCCTGTAGCACCATTTCACATGGCCCACCAACTGCCTCCACTGTACCAGGAAGTGCCATGTGATAAAGGAAGGGCAAAATGGCCGTCTGGTCCCTGAAGCTGTCTGAGGGAGCATGATCCGGCCCCCAGCTTTAAAAGGTTGAAAACTCCTGATCTAATGAGAGGTCCTAACTCTCTTTCTTGTAATTCCACTGCCTGAGAGACTGTTGTTGTTGGAAAGACATTATTTCTCCAGGATCAAAAAGCAGGTTACTATAGCCACTTAGGCGCATACCACATGTCAAGCCGAATCATAGAATCACTGAGTTGGAAGGGGCCTTTTAGGGCATCCAGCCGAACCCCCTGATCAATGCAGGAATCCAAATTAAGGCAGAATGAACCAGAGAAGCTTAGGTTCAACTCCCAAGCAAATCTCATCATGGATTTCTTGCAGGAAATAACTCTTTACAAGGTAGCTGAGACCGTAACAGGTAACTAAACAGCCAACTTTAAAAGGGTGTGCTCACTGGATCCTGTGGGTTCTCTTTCACTTCTAAAGAAAGGATCCATCTTTTAGGAATAGGGACTGAAAATGTGAGAGAGCTGGTGCAGAATTGTCAGTGTGGACAATACAATGGTGACATCTAGTGGTCATCTTTGCAATCCTGAAGCTGGAACTACCAAATCTTCCTATTTTCCGAGCAATATCTGTTGTGAAGACAGAACCCTCAATATGTGGACTGGCCAGAAAAGCCTTCGTTGGGTTGGTCTCTCCCCTATGCTAGTCCCCATAGGTAAAATCATATTGTATTACAGATTACATTGCTTGTGTTTTTGTGTTGTCATATTATGGCATTCAGTTTTAAAGTACACAAGTACTGTATGTAATTTAAGGTTTTGTATTTGCTTTGATTAAAAATAATTTTAAAAAAATAAAATAAAATTAAGACATCATTGTCAATGAGGAAATCATTTAACAATCTGTGAAGTGGTCTCATAAAGGATTTTATACTGTATACAGCTCTCTTGCTACAACCACCAGGCATAGGACTTTTAACATTTCTTGCACTGCACCCTTTTCAGAGCTTCATGGGCAGAGAGTCTACCAACTCCATAACCATAAGTGTGGCTGAGCTCCAGGAGACCCATGAGACTGATGGGTTACGGAGCTGCAGCTCCCAGAATACTGGCTGGAGAGGATTCCTAGTGTATTCTGGAAGTTACAGTGCAAAATAATAATAATAATAATAATAATAATAATAATAATAATAATAATAATAATAATAATAATAATAATAATAATAATAATAATAATAATAATAATAATAATAATAATAATAATAATAATAATAATAATAATAATCCATGTTCCACAGCTAGCAACTACCCAGAACAGTGTTTTCCAACCTTTGGGTTTTGGACTTCAATTTCCAGAAGCCTAAGTCAATTTCCCAAGGCACAGATCAACCTAGGTACTAACCTGGGCTTTCTGAGAATTGAAGCCCCCTTGTGGGGCATGGGCCCCACGTTGGGAACCACTGACCTAGGACTATACCTTAAATGCAATCAAATGAGGTTCATTAACCTCCCACTGAGTTCATCTTTACTGATATTTCAGCTACATCAACATACACAATCACCCTTTTCAAGGGAGCCGCACTGCCAAGAAAATATGTTCTCCTAATTCCTTGGGTAAAGTTCAGTAAGAGATGCACATTCCTACAAGCAGCAATCTCTTCGTGGAGCCTAAATGCCTTAGCAATTAACCTTGCTCCTTCAAAGAATTCACAGGCAAACTTTCCTGTACTGCCACATCACCAGTTTGTAAGAAAAACTATTATAGACACCCATCTCCTACCTTTCTGCACCGAGGGTTAGGACAGCTGAACCGCTTCACTTCTTTGTCCAGCAACGCTGGGAAGTTGCAGAACGGACACCTGTGAACCAAGAACGAATGGAAATAAGACTCTTATCTTATTCCTCAATTAAGCAACACGTATGTTACAGTGTCCTAATGAATAACAACTGTGTGCCATCATACCTCTGCGGCGGGAAGCTGCCATGGCTTCCAGAGCATACTTGTGGTTAAGGTGAGAGCCCTGACATTGTTGGATTATGTACTGTATTTTGATATTATATTGCATTACTGAGACTATGTCATGTATATGTAACTGGAATTGTATTTTGTAACCTTATTTTGCAGTGTGGTTTTGTTTTATTGCACTGCTGTACTGTATTGTTATATTTATTGTATTACACTGTATGACCTTTGATTATGCTATATGTTATATTACTTTTGATTGTCTTATATGTATGGTTTCTGTAAACCGCCCTGAGTCGGTTGTACCAAGTAGGGCGGTATACAAATCGAATAAATGAAATGAAATGAATAAATGAATACCAATATGGTGAACCATTTTAGGGTTTTCTATAAACAGCATTCCATGCACTCCAGTGTCTAGTCATGCCTGCCACATGTCCATGGAAACATCTGCAGATGCAGACAGTGCTGGCTTTTTTTGGCTATAAACAGAGATGAGCACTGAACCCTAGAGTTGGATACGACTGGCTTTCAAGCAAGGTTGACCTATGTAGAAAGTAGGGGACTTGGTGGCTTAATGGTTAAGATGCTGAGTTTGACGACTAGAAAGTTGGCAGGACAGCAGTTTGAGACCTGAGTGCTGCATGACGGAGTGAGTGCCCGTCGTCTGTCCCAGCTTCTGAAAATTCTCGCAGTTCAAAAGCAAGAAATTGCAATTAGATAAATAAGTATTGCTTTGGTATGAAAGGTAACAGCATTCCCTGTGCTCTGGCATCTAGTTATGCCTGCCACATGACCATGGAAACATATACAGGCTGTAAATAGAGCTGGGACAGAGATGGGCGCTCAATCCATCATGCAGTGCCCTGGTCTTGAACTGCCTACTTGCCGGCCTTCCATCTAACAAGGCTCACTGTCTACAAGAGATACTTTAGCTGTGGATGTCCTGCTTCAGAAGGGAGTCAGAAGGTCCAAACCAGCTCAGAACGCCAGACCTTCCGCACAGTTTGGATGGAGCGGCTCCCCTTACCTGACTAACTCATCCGCGCAGGCAGCCGCCACCTCTTCCTCTGCTTTCCGCTCGTAGTATTTACACAGGATGTTTTCGGGAAGCACTTTCTCCAACTCGCTGGTGGGAAACGAACACGTACAGCTCCCTTCCATGCAGCTGAGCTCGGACTACACATCGGGGGAGAAGGGAGAAAAGGAAAAGAATTGAAGTAGAGCATGGGTAGTTTTTTTTAGGAAGCACATATATATAGTATATTCTGACCCTCAAGAGGGGAGGTTCACATTATTCAGCCAACCTTCACCAACACAACAGTGGATGCCAAAAGGTCCTAACAGATTTCCACAGGGGTTGGAAAAGGGAGAGAACCAGACCTTCCTCACAGGTTTTCCAAGGAAGGGCAAGCAGGACAAGATGGATATCGATTCCTGTTCACTTTGCCCTATACAGAAATTCCATGCTGGGGATGTAGAACATGTGGACCCTCCAGTTAGGGCTGAACTCCAATTCCGATTATTCTCCTCTAATGGCTGTGGTAACAACTGCTAGGTTGGCAGGAACTGGGACAGAGATGGGCACTCACTCTGTCATGCAGCACTTGGGTTTTGAACTGCTGACCTGCTGACCTTCCAGTTGTCAAGCTCAGCATCTTAACCACTAAGCCACTGCAGTTCCCCTTACGTTCACACACACACACATATCTATTGACGCAACAGAAAGGCAACTCTTCAAGAGTCACACAAAACCTTACAGAAACAGAACGTTGCCTGAGGGAGACCACTCCAGGCAGCTAATAAGCACGCACACTGGCAGCCACACCAAAATATCCAGACAGAGAATGAAGAATTAATTAAGAATTAAGCTTCCCTTACCTTGCCAGAGCCAAAGACAGCCTCCTGAGCATATTTTATTAGGCACTCCTTGCAAAACAAGTGTCCATCCGCACACTGGGTGAGCTCTTCAAAAGCAAACTCCCCGTAGCAACAGCGGCATTCGATCATCTGGCCATCCTGAAAATCAGTCTGTAGTTACAATCAGCAAATGGTTTTCACTAAAGATCTTTTTGTTGAGACGATTTTTGGCATCCAACCTGGATTGTTGTTGAAAATATTCTGGTTGATTGTTTGCAAATTGCTTTTCCAATCTCTTTTTGCTTACTTTATTATTGCTTGGCCACTAGTCTGTGTGTATGATTTCACTGTATTTTTATTTCAATTTTGTTTGAATTTCACTAGTTGCCTTGATTGTCATTTAGTGACAGAAAAACAAGACATTCATTTCAGAAGCCTTGGTGTCTGGATACTCTTAGACTGCAATTACCATAAGTCCTGATCAACAGGTATAGTGACTTGGGCTTCTGGGAATTGAAGTCCAAGAACAGCTGGAGTGACAAGTTTGCTGACCCCTGGCAATTCAAGAATAGCTTGGCAAGTTTCTGCATCGCATGCAGATCAATCCATTTCCACTATTACCGTAGTGGAATGTCCAGTCAGACATACAGGAATCCAATACATTTTGCCTAAATTCTGGTACAGCAGTCAAAGGGCTACTTACTTTTTGATACTGTTCTTCATTCATCTGCAGGGCAAGAAGGAAGTCTGCATGCTGACAAGAGACACAAGACACACGCAGGTCTGTTAGACAATGAACCTCCAGCCTTCAACTACAACACTCTGGTATTTTACACACCTGAGAGTGTACATTTAACAAGCCTGCTTGCCAGGTAAAACTTGGCTGTTTGGTTTTTTCTTTTTCTTTTGTATGTTATATCTTAAAATTTAATAAAATTTTATTTTTAAAAACCTGATCTGGGGATGAAATCTTGTGGCCATCAGCATCCATGGAGGGAAAGGAAGCCCATGTTTCTCAGCCTCTGGGAGACCCACCCTCACATCTGCAACTGAGACCCTCACTCACCTCTGCCATTTCTTTAATCTTCTGCTCATAAAACTCCCGTTCCAGCTGGACTGCAGGGAGGAGAGAGAGGGCATCGTAGGTCCTGCAGTGCCGTCTCTTGTTCTCCAAGAAAAACATGCGCTTTTCAATTTTCATTTCACCTGAAACATTGTTTGAAAGAACGGCGGGTGGGTTTTTAAAAAACTCGAAGGATTGTTCATGCAAATCCAAGTCCCTGAACTGTGATAGCGACACCCTGGCACTCCAGGTGTTCTTGGACATTAATTTCCAGAAGCCCAAGTCACTGTGAATCCACACAAATGGGTTTAGTGACACTCTAGGAGTTCTTGGACTTCAATTCCAGGAAGCCCAAGTCTCTATGAATTCACACAAAAAGCCTAACTGCGTGTTGTGTGGCTTCACAGAGACTGGGGCTTCTGGGAATTGAAGTCCAAGAACACCTGGAGTGCCAGTAAACCCATTCGTGTGGATTCATGGAGACTTGGGCTTCTGGGAATTGAAGTCCAAGAACACCTGGAGTGCTAAGGGTCACCATCACAGGTATAGGTTATTGCTCAGCAGTTGGTAATATGTCTTTAAAAGCCTCTTTAATGAGAAAGGATTTTAACTGCTTTTTTAAAAATAGAGAAAATTTTGGGAAGAACCATTCTAATGTCTCTTAATCTCAGATATCACTGCCTGGCATACATTTTTTTTGTAATTACAACTTTTATTTGTTATCATTTGATAGATGTATGTGTGGGGCAGTATAAGTTTTGAAAAATTAATAAATAAATTCTCTCCAACTTACAAAACTCAGGGCTCTATGCACAAAAAAGTATAAGGCAATGGAAATTTGGAACCAAGGAAAAATGAGTTCTATTGGAAATATTGATAACAAACAATAGGAATCTTTTGGAATAGCTGTGTTAGTCTGGGTTTCAGGCATAGACTTTGTTCTGTGATGGGCTCACACAGCAACACAGAGGTTAAACTTATTAGCAAATGTTCAATGCCAGGTGTTCGCTTTGTATCTCCCCACTATTTGAAATTGAAAAGGGGACCTTTTGAGCTAATCCGAGTAACAACCAGAGACCATCTGCTACTGCCAGCTGTAGGAAGCTGTATTGATTTGCATGCTTATCTGTCATTCTGATTAATCACTCTGTGTTACAAGATCATGCCTTGAAGTTTCATTCCTATGTCTGATGAAGTGGGCTTGATCCACAAAAGCTCACAATAGGAATCTTGTTCAGATACCATTCAGTCTTCTGGGGGGTTCACAGCAAGCACCTCACATAAACATTCCAAAACACATATTTCACAGCTGCTAAAGGCTAGAAACCTGCTGTTACTGTATATACTCAAATATAAGATGACCTGAATATAAGCCAAAGTACCTAATTTTGACCAGAAAACCCAGGAAAATAGATTGACCAGAGTATAAGCCAAGGGTGGGAGATGCAGCAGCTGCTAATGAGTTTCAATAATCAAAATACATGGAAATATGGTAAAATTAATTTAATTAACCTTGTGGTCATTGACCCGAGTATAAGCTGTGTCCCTTTTTGGGGTCTCTTTTTTTGGGCTAGAAAACTTGGCTTATACTCGAGTATATATGGTAAACCAAACTGCAACCTATGAGCAAAGACCAGCTACTTGCCTTGTTCAAATTTGAAGTCTATGTAAGAATACTGATTCATTTCTTTCCTCCGTTTTCGCTTCCCGCATGTTTCGGGAGACAGTTCCTGCCATTTTTTTATAGCATCAGAAAAGGCCTAAACAAAAACAAAAACAAAAACAAATCGGCAAAATCAGTTTTAACCACTGGACCACCAGGGGTCCTTAAATGAGGACATTTTTCTGCCACAAAATGACAATCAAGGCAACGAGTAGAATTCAAACAAATTTCAAATAAAAATACAATGAAAACATAAAAACAGACTAGAGGTCACATAATAATAAAATAAGCAAAAAGAGATTAGGAAAGCAATTTGGAAACAATCAACTAGAATGTCTTCAACAACAAGCCAGGTTGTATGTCAAACGTTGCTTCAATAAAAAGATATTTACTAAAAACCATTTGCTGGTTCTAACTACAGATTTGTATCCACAGGAGAACAATTTCTTACCATGACTGCCTCTGACTTACAGTAGAGGATAAAATCAAATTGATTTGATACAATAGAGGGGAGCACATTTACTGGTGGAGACAAAGAAAGAGAAAAATCAGGAACCTTTCTTGTGATTGCATAGTGTCCCTTGAGTTCATGGAGTGCCCATTTGATGTCCTGGCTGCTCAGCATCTTGAAGTCTGCCATGAGAAGGTCGGCTGCTTGGATAAAGCAGCGTTGATCAAGTGGGTCAAGTTTGGAGAAATCAAAGTAGTCCACTTTAGGCACCTAAAAAAATGGAGGAGAGTCATTATGTTTCTGACCACTTATCACGTTTATTAAAGCTTTTCCAGCCCTTCCTCTGCATTCAAGGTTCTACTTATTAGTCTCATTTTTAAAAACAACCTTAGGATACAGATTAGGCTAAAAGTTATTGACTGAGCTAAAAGAATCATCCTTCTATCTGAATATTTCCTTATTCAGTCAACATTTCTCTGTCGCCCTTCTCTCAATTAAGCGACCAAAGGAAGCTCAAAAGGTATTGTGGTCTCAAAACTGCCTCTTCTGTCAATCGTGGGTCAAAAAGCACTCATGTAGAGACTCTGAAAGGGACAGTGGGGGATCGGTGGTAAAGACGCTGAACTTGATGACTGGAAGGTTGGCAAATCAGCAGTTTGAGACCCGAGTGCTACACAACGGAGTGAGCTCCTGTCATCTGTCCCAATTCCTGCCAACCTAGCAGTTTGAAAGCAAGAAACTGCAAGTAGACCAATAGGTAACACAGAGATGAGCACTGCACCCTAGAATCAGACACAACTGGCTTTAGAGCAAGGGAGACCTTTACTTTACATAGAGCAGGGGTCGGCAACCTATGGCCAATGGGCTGTATTTGGCCCATGACACCAAATCACCCGGCCCACACCCTTGCTCCAGCCGCCACTGGAATCGGCTACAGACTCATTTACGACAGCCGTAAACAGCAGGGGGACCACCAGTCTGCCCCCCAGCTGTCGTAAACACGTTTACAAGCAGCCATAAATGCGTTTACGCCAGCCACAGACGTGTTTATGGCAGCCGTAAATGGCAGGGTGGGGGGACCACCAGTCCAGCCCCCTCTACTATCTAAAGGAGCGTGACCCCGACTTAAAAAGGTCGGCAACCCCGACCTAGAGACTCTGAAATTTCTAACACAATTTACAGAATAGTGTTGTGGTATAGCACTGAGCTAGAATGGGAATGCCTAGACACATGAACAACAAAAGTGCAGCTTAATCCAGAACAGCCTGGGTAAATCTCAGCTACTGCATCTGTATTATGGGGATAATACCCATAAGCCTAGTTTACAGGACCATTACAAAGCTTAGTGAGAGCATGCAAATGCAGTCCTTTGAACACTTCAGAAAAAAATATCTATATAAAATGATGTTTTTATTAATAAAAGGAACAGTTGTAAACTGGAAAAAAAGGTTCTTTCCCTAAATCTCTTAACTAATGTATATTCATTTTCAAACCTGCAGAAAACATTATTAAGCCTTAAAATTAGTCTAAATAAATATTACTGGGTTAGGAAGAGGATGCGGATGTAAAAGTTTCAAACATGCCTTTGTTTCATCTTGGCTGGAAAGCAAACTGCTGTTCGGATTTAACACCACCCTGCCTTCCTTCTTTGGATAATCTGGGTTTTCCAGAAGAAAATTACAAAGTCTGCAAAGCAAAGGAACACAAGCATTTACTTAGAAAGGGTAATCTTTCACACAGATTGCCCACCACCACCACCTTACCTTAACAGACAGATATAGTTTTAATGTTCAGGGTGGCAAGCAGATGAAAAGGGATTGAGAAAAATGAATGCAATAGGGACCAGGAGAAGAATTTGGCCATTGGTAAGTGGTTAAGATGCTGAACTTGATGACTGGAAGGTCAGTTGAGACCCGAGTGCAGCATGATAGTGTGAGCTCCTGTCTCAGCTCCTCACAACCTAGCAGTTCTAAAGCAAGAAATTGCAAATAAATAAACAGGTACCACTTTGGTAGGAAGGTAACAGCATTGTGTGTCTAGTCATGCCTGCCACATGTCCACGTAAATGTCTGCAGATGCAGACAGCGCTGGTTCTTTGGCTATAAATGGAGATGAGCACCAAACTCTAAGTCGGATATGACTGGATTTCAACCAAAGGGGACCTTTACCTTTACTTAAAGATCTAGTGGCACAAGAGAGAGAGATTTAATCTAAAAGAATAAACACGCCACAGTAGTCAGTGGCAGGTGCCACAAACAGCAGGTGCAAAAGCAGGTGCCATGAACACCTGTTAGTACATGAAAGGAGCATCATTTGGGTGTCCCCTGAGCGGAGTTTCTCCAGCAAAAATCACTTCAACCCAGAGTAATCTCTGACACGAACGATGAATGAATATTTCACAGGGATTTGGGGCTCAAGGAGAAGGAGATGGATTCAGATAACTAAGGGACACCCATAGCCCGGTAAATTTACTTGTCTGAACTACAATTTACAGATAAAACTGCAGGCAACCGTCCTGGTAGGGGTTTCCTTGGGTCTATTGTCCCAAAGGCAGCTTTTCCAAGCTCTGTTTCGCTCAACCAAAAAGGTCTTAGCAGATCAATTTGAAGGCATGTTAGTAAAGAAGAGCTCAAAGGAGATCTTACAATCCTGAAGGTCCAAACCATACCCATATTATTGGGAAAAAGTCATACTGTTCATTCAACCACACATTTATAAGTATCATCGGTTTTCTGGCTAATCTGACTGGCTCCAATTAAAAACAAGCGTCCCCGCAGTTAACAGTGGTTCTTCAAAATATCTATAGCAGTGTTTTCCAAACTATGTTCCGCGGAACACTAGTGGACTTCAATTCCCAGAAGTGACTTAGGAGTCACTACATTGGCTGATCATTTGGAAGAAGTGCTTTGGGGCACTGGCTTAGTCTTCTGGGAGTTGAAGTCCAAAAAACCAAAGGCTGAGAAACACTGATCTAAAGGATTCACAGATGCTGGAAGATCTTTCCATTCAAGCAGTATTACATTTCAGCAGTTCTGGAAGACTGTTGTAAGAACAGTCAACATTTCCAGAAGACAGTAGTAACAAAAATCCCTTTTCTTAACCAGACCTATTCCTAGGATGCCAATGAAAATTAAACTCTTTTGCACCCTGCTCCATGACATTTTAGGATTGCCACTGGATGGCTTTTCTGTTTCCTTCAGGCCAGAGATATTTTTTATTACTTAAATGAGGTAACGTTTTCACATAGTAATATTAAGGAGCTGGGATGTTATTTAGACAAATATTCTGACATGCATTGGAATAGCATAGTGGAACTTGTTCTTATCTGTGTATTTACAACGGCGCTGTCACCCAAGACTAGCCTGGTCTTATTAACAGGTGTATAAACAAAAGCATCCATGCTTACATGTTTAAATCACAGCAGTTTTTGCTCAGTATTATTTCCTCAATGTACTGTCTCGTTGCATCTGGAAACCTTGCTTCCTAAATAAAAGTGGAAGACATACATTACTTTGACTGTCTGGCAATTCAAAAAAAGCTCCACATTAAGCAACGAAGGCACATAAAAGGGGTATTTTGATTCAAATAAGTCAACAGGAATGAATGTATTTGCTCTCAAGTTAACGTCTTGTATACGAAGGACACAAATTCAATTCTTGGAATCAACTAAGTAACATTTAAATGTGTTATTCTAAATAAGTTGCTATTCACCTTTGCCAGACACTTATTTGTGATCCAGGTGTTATCTGTGGTTTCCACAGCAGAATGAAATTGACATCAGAAATTATTCAAATAAAATGCAAATGCTACAAAACGATATGTTAACTTTGTGCTGCAGTGTTTGGCTAGATCAAGGGTGCCCAAACTTTTTGGGCTATGGACCTGTCATGTGGTTCAGGGAGCTGGTCACTATGGCCCGGAAGCTGGACCCGGCCCCCAATGCCAATTCATCTGGCCCACAAAGCCCTTGTCACTCCTGGAAGTGGAAGTAAGACGCGACGTATGGGCACGTTTTACTACCGCTTCCAGGAGCGACAAGGGTGGTGTGGGCCGGATGAATCACAGTAAACCCATTCGTGTGGATTCATGGGGGCTTGGGTTTCTGGGAATTGAAGTCCAAGGACATCTGAAGTGCCAAGGTTCGCTATCATGGGTCTATACAAACCTCAGTTGCGTACAGGGGTCACTTTAAGTGTACATACTGAGATGAAAGGCCCATCTGAAAGCTGGTCATTCATACATCCAGAACACACTGAGAAAGTGTTCTCTCTTGAATGATTTTTCATGGCATGTGATTTGTCTGACTTCCATACCTAGCAATTAGAATGCTCTGTTTTGTGACTAAAGTTAACAAGCAAGACTGAGGGCTGAGGAAGGGACCCCACTGCCCAGATTAAATCAGATGAAAAACACATTCCCTTAAGTCTCCCCAATGCTGGTGTTTGGACTTCAATTCCCAGAAGCTTAAGTTAATTCCCCAAAGCACTAATCAGTCAATGTACTGGCTTAGGCTTCTGGGAACTGAAGTCCAAACACCAGCATTTGGGAAACACTGCCTTAAACATCTGATTTGATCTTGGTGTAATACACACAGATGGGGAAAACACATGACTATCTGGCCATGAATCTTCTCCATCCTCTGCAAAACTGTGCCACAAGAATCATGCAGGAGATATGAATAGGTCAAGAGCACTGGTGGCACAGTGGTTAAACTACTGCCCTGCACCCAAAAAGTTGAGGGTTCAATTCTGACAAGGGTTCAAGGCTGAATCAGCCTTCCATCCTTCTGAGGTTTATAAAATAAGTACCCAGACTGTTTTAGGGGGTGGATGCTAATTAACTTGTAAACCATGCTAAGCACTATGGGACAGTATATAAGTGTTATTGCTATTGCATACCATCACATTTCATTTCCCCGGTATCACTTTACAAACAGGAAGCGCAGCAAATTTGCTCCCTCGTTAAGATAAAGCGTAACAACATCTACATAGCCACAGAGAGTAAACAAAATAAAAAGGCCAAAAAGCCTTGTGGCAAGTGAAAGACTAACTGCTGTATTTTAATGTTAGCTTTCGTGGACTAAGTCCACTTCATCAGACAGAAGAGAGAAATGTCATGCCATCAACTTATACACATCAGGTATAGTGGTACAGAATGGTTGGTTAGTATAACAGATAGGTATATAAATCAATGTAGCTTTTTACAACTGGTAATAGCAGAAGATCTCTGGTTGTTATTTAGATTACTGTAGTTCTAAATCCCCCCTTTTAAATTGCAAAGAGTGGGAAGATACTATTTCAGTTATTAATAGTGGGAAGTCTGTCCGGACAGTCCACTATGGTAATGGAGTAGACCGTCCAGCCAGTGATTCAATGTCGAGTGTTGGATGGCGGTGAATAACCTGACTCCCTAAAGGGGCCCTTTGGGTGGGGTGATGGTTCCCCTTCAGTGGAGGAAATGCTACTGGAAACCATCCTAATTGGGCCCAACGACAAAATGAGCGGAGGAGGAACTCTGATTCCCAACGGTCATGGAGGCAGAAGAGGCCATCCCAGATGGACTGGCTGTGAAAGCGCACCTTGATAATATCCTCAAGGCTGCGGCAGTCCATTGCAGTCCCGGTGTTAAATCCTGCATGTCTCATTTCATACATGCCAAACTGGGATCCACTTTAAACAAATTCATGCCAGTGGCATTTTTACTGCTTCAGGGGGGGAAATGCATTCTCGGATACGAGTTGCAGCTGACGACGAATGAAGGTGGTATAATATAACAACATATAACATACATAGCCACACACTCACTGTTTCTCTGATGAGCAGAGCGATGAGGTCTTTGTCCAGCTGAAAAGCACTTTGCCTGGGGATCTCACTGGAGCCAGAATCCAGAGAGCCCTGGACAGGGAAGGCAGGGCCAGCCTGGTCATTTATTGCTGCTTGCTGGCCTCCTTTCTCCTCCGGTGGGTGAGCCAGCTGTGGAGAAGCAGGCCCGGGGATCCCATCCTGCTGGGGCCCAGGCCTAGGAAAGGCAGGGCCGGGGATCTCCTCTTGGTACGCCCTTGGCAGAGGCCCAAGGTCCAGTTCCGACCGAGCCGGGCGAAGAGAAACAAAGTCAACAACCGGACGCCCCTCCTTCTCCCCCGGTGGGAAGTAAGGGCGATCTAGGCGCGGTTTCTCTTCCACACACTGAGCAGCGCTGCCAAGGTTGGGCACGAGCTGAGGCTGCAGTTTTGGGTCCCTCTGCCCTGGTTCCTCCTGGTCTGCCACCAGGACCACGTCCTCCAGAGGAATCGCTTCCTTTCCATCAGAAGGTCTCGCCTCTCGCGTCCGAACCACACTGGGGCCGGGCTCTGAAACAGTCCCACAAACCTCCAGTTGTCCCAAAGGGTCCGGGGAGTCAGGCAGCTCCAAAATCTCTTCCTCGCCTTCCTGTCTGCTCCGGGCCGGGCCGCCCGCCTTGGTGCAGTCCCGGCGAGCCCCGTGGCGCTTGGGAGAAGGAGGGATCCTGGCCGTCTGCCTGTCCTGAGGCCCCGCTGCCATATCACTTTTGGACCCCCCTTCCCCTGACTGACTGACGCTCTGCCAGGGGGCGGCCGGTCGGATCACGTTGGGGTGCTGCAGCTTCTTGGATGCGGTCTTTGAAAAGGATGGAAAGAGCAGTTAGATTTTGCCGGGTCGGTGCACCTGGGAACACAGAAAGCTGCCTTATAGTCCAGCTAGTCCACAATAATCATCTCTTGGGTGTCAAAAGTCACTTTTTTGGAAGCCCTGGTGGGTACCGTGGTTAAACTGCTGCTGCAACCAAAAGGTTGCGGGTTCAATCCTGACCAGGGTTCAAGGTTGACTCATGACTCAACCTTCCCTCTTACAAAGATTGATAAAATGAGTATCGAGCTCATCAGGAGCAAAATGCTAGTTAACTTGTGAACCACCCAGAGTGTGCACTAAATGCTACGGGGCACTATAGAAGTGTGATTGCTTTGCTTTAGTTTTCCCCCCAGAATGTTTTCCCTGTAGATGCCCTGGTAGTCCCTGATGGTCTCTTATCCCAAGTGCTAATCAGGCCTCACCCTGCTTAGCTATCGATACCAGACTAGTGTGCTCAGGATGGTATTAAAGAGGCCATTTAGCTTCTAATAAATTACTATTTCCATCAGGGATACCTAGTTTGGTGGATGGAGTAATCTATCAGGAGCTCTGGTTTCTGATCCTAGGTCAACCACAGTAACTCTTCTTCTTCTTCTTCCATTTCTAGGCCAGACAAGAAACTGTCAAAATGAAGGCACCTTTGGGGAAGTTCATTCTGCAGTTCCTTTCGTCTGACCTAGTGTGAGAAAGATTAGCTGGCAGCACAAAGTTTTATGGTTCGAGTGCCGTGGGAAAGGCTTCTTTGTGCCACTTCTGGCACATGTGTCATAGGTTCGCCACCTTATAATTCACTATATATGCTTAACTATACCTGAGGTTTCTAAGACTGCTATGAATGTTTGTGTTACAGTAAAACCCCGACTTACGTACGCCTTGACTTGCGTAAAATTCGACTTACGTAATGATGTTTGCACTAAAACCATGTCTCGATTTACATAAAGGTTCCGATTTACATAACACAATTTCTTCTGGGTTTGCTTTGAGTTACATAAAAACATCATTTTTCTTATAATTCAATTCAATTTATAGGTTTGATTTGAGTTATGTAAAAATACATTTTTCCTATGGGTTTGCTTCGAGTTAAATAAAAAAACAATTTACATAAAAGAACAGACTTTTTATGTAAGTAGGAGTTTTACTGTATTTAAGCATATCAGAGAGTAAAAAAAAATAACAAAAAGACAAAAAAGTTGTGGTACTTTAAAGGCTAACGGCTGTATTTTAATGTTAGCTTTCCCACTTTGTGAGACAGAAGAGAGGCTTCATGGCATCAATTTAGGTAAGTGTTTGCAAAACAAAAAACCACCTTTCCACAAATAATCACTTACTCTCAACTAGTGAAGAAAAATTTCATCTCTCTTTTTTATTGACAAGGAACTGTTGAGCACCTACAAGCAGCAACCTGCAGTTCAAGGGGAAGATGTGGAAAGCCCAGAGCCTTTTGGAGGGGGGGGGGGGTATCAGAATTACCTGGGTCTGGACTTGCTTGAAAGAGTGGCAAGACAGGTTTAGAAAAGCATTTTGACAGCTTTAAAAAACAACATTTAATTTTCAGATGTTGAGTAACAGCAGAAGGTGGGAGCAAAACTTTTCAGTGCAACTGAAAAATTCCAGAGGGAAATTCACCAGGAAAGCTCATTGTTTTCCCTCATTATGTTTCAAGCTCTCTAAAGCAACGTGAGGCAGGCTTTTGAAAGCAAAAGGGAGATTAGTTCAGGATTCCAGGAAGAGCTTTATGGCAAGAACACTCTTGCATAGATGTGTGGTGTATTCTGTGTTTCTTACTGCACACAATGAAGAGCTGTCTGCATAGCCTGGTTCAAATGTAGGAGCAGTTATTGTACCACAAATCTTGAAAACTGCTTTTATTCTTTTTTTAAAAAAAATTAAATTATAGTGTTTGTGGGTAACACATTTAACTGCATTTTAAGCATTTAGATTTTAAAAATTTCTCTTCATTTTACTGTGCTGGTCATTGATCATAATAAAATGATTGATTGATTGATTGAGAACATCTACCTCCATCAGGATGACTACATCATCATCTTCCTCATCTTCCCACTGCGGGCGAACAGGAATGTCCAGCATCACAGGTAGTTCTTCGTCTGAGGAGTCCGATATAGTAATGAGCCCCTCGTCTCTGTGGTTAATCCTATCTGAAGGAAAGAGGGCAAACTTATCTACCAGGTGAAGATTCACACCCAACTAGTCAGTACAGTAAAACCTCGCATAAAGAGCACCTCGCTTAAAGAGTAACTCGCTTAAAGAGCAGAATTTTCTATGAATGGTCGCTTCGCTTAACAACCCAAAACAACCAAAAACTTGCTTAACAAATAAATCAGAATTCGCACACACACACACACCAGAAGTCACAATTTGTCACTTACAATGGTGTTTTGCTTAAAGAGCAAACTCGCTTAAAGAGCAATCCTGTGGAACACATTATGCTCTTTAAGTAAGGTACAACTGTATTTATCTTTCATCCCTTAAGGCTGGATGCTGAAAGCAGTCTCCTGAGTCTGCACTGCAATCAAGTGCCAAAGGAAGTGCAAGGACACCAATGCAAGAATAGATTGGCTCTCACTCAATCTCAATGCTCAAAACAAAAGTACATCACACAAATGCATCAAATGATGATGATGAATGATGATGATGATAATATATGTTCTTCTTGAACATCCAACCTACAGACCTGTTCTCTGTAACTCAAAAGCCTGTCTCATGAACATGGACATAAAGATAGTGATTTACTGATGCCGAGTTTTGTGCTTTTAATTTCATTATTGCAAGAGACACATACCGCTCTGGCCTGGTTATCCTGCTATGGTAATGCAGTAGGCCATACTGCCAGTAACTCAACACCGAGTGTCAGGCAGCGGTTAACTAACCTGACCACAGTGAGGACTAACGACCTTGGGAGCTGAAGTCTACAGGGAAGGGTGATGTTCCCCAAATGGATTAAATCCCACTTGAATCTATCTTAGTGGAGGGCAGCAGCTTCATCCATCCTGCCCTGGGGATGATGATGAGGACTTGGGTGTGCCAAAAGGTCTCAGGACCAGAAAGTGACTTGCAGGACTGGATCAGTGGTACAGGTTGTCATGCTATGATGCGAAATGCAGATGAAAGGCCACAGCATTATGTTCTCAGGACAGTCTTCATGGTTGATTGCCATGATGATCACCAATATTCAACACATACACACTTAATTAGCCTGAACTGATACTCTGAAGACATATGTAGAGTTGGGACATACTAACTACTGTATACAACATCCTTCAATATTTTTAGTTTTCGCAGCAAGGAGAAGCAGCAAGAGTCAGAAAAACTGCCAATGTACCTTTTCCTCTGTGGCTCCGGAAACTATTCAGGTCAATAACATCTCCTTTTCCAGCTCCTTCTTCCATGTTAGAAAGCTATGCATGCAGGAAACAACACCCGAGCATGGCACACTCTGCCCTTCAAGAGCACCTGGAAAGGAAGTCAACATGGTCATATACCTGATACTGTATTTCATGCAGGAAAAGGTTCTCACAGTTCTACACAAGGTTTGCTTTTGGTTACTTTTTGAAGATCAGCCGCCGATCAAGGGTTCATGCCACTTTCTAGAGCCAGTGTGAACCAAAAGGTAGGATCTGCTCAGCAGAATCCATAAATTCCTTTTCCAAACATGAACCAATCCCCGTCAGCAATGGTTAATCCCCAAACAAAAACCACTATTTGCCTAAAGCTTCTACCAAGCAAGCACAGAATCTACATTTTTCAGGAGGAATTTGCCTTCCTTAAGCTGCAACAAGGCAGCACGCAATCACACGGAGCAAGTCATTTTCACCACAGTGGGACTGGCTTCCAAGCAAACACGCCAGGAGCACTTAAAATGAAAGACACACAATTCTTCTGCTTCTAGTGCAAAAGCAAACAGAGGAACAAAAACCCAATGTAGGAGCGCAAGTGGTCCATCTGATGTTAATCCCCCTCTGCTGCAAGCCTAGTAATCATGATATCCCCATGCGTCTGCCGCGGCCTCCTTCTTGCCTACCACATGACCAACCACTGCAACCTTCACAAAGACAGGTATTAAGGCTACCAAAAGACACGGCATTCTTATTCTTTCTTTTCTTCCCTGACAAAAAGAAGCAGCAGCACCAATAGGAAAACTTGCAGTGGTTACAACAGGAAGAAATGGAATTGGGTGTGTTATATGTCGTTTAGAATCAGCCCACCTACCATTGCTGTAATAAAGGAAGGTCCCTCAGGGCTTTGCAGGATGTGAAAAGCTTAATTGCTTTGTAGGTGAAAGGTTTCAGTCTGCTTGTTTTCCATTGACAATGCATGAGGCTTGCGGTTCTACAATCTTGGGTCCAGGCTGTTTAGAATTTAAAGGGGAAACTTCATAAAGGTTATTGGGTCAAATCGTCTCTTTGCAATTATTTTTCTGCAAAGTGTTCTGGGTTACACTGGGGAAAGGGTCCTAAGCCTTTGCTTTGGTAAACTAGTCAGACTGGTTTTTGCAAGCCTTTGTTATTCAAATGTGGCAAGCTTGAGAGCAGGCAGCCCCTCCCTTTCTCTCAAGCGAAACTGGTGAGTCACAGCCACACCTCAGGGTATTTGAGGCAAAGGTTATCTGATGGATCGGATAACGTTAACATAATGGTTAACATAATGTTATCCGATCCAAATGTTTGCATCAAATTCCCCAACGTTATGCAATTTTAGCGTTATCCGATCCAATCATTATCCGGTGTTTTACTGTATTATTATTAAAGGTAAAAGTCTCCCTTGCTCGAACGCCAATCATATCTGACTCTAGGGTTCAGTGCTCATCTCCGTTTGCAGCCAAAGAGCCAGTACTGTCTGCAACTGCAGACATTTCCATAGCCATGTGGTAGTCACAACTAGATGCCAGAGAGTGTGGGACGCTGTTACCTTTTCTGCCAGAGTGGTACCTATTTATCTACTTCCAATTTCTTGCTCTTGAACTGCCAGGTTGTCAAAAGCTGGAGCAGATGACGGTAGTTCATCCCATCACATAGCACTTGGGTCTTGAACTGCTGACTTGCTGATCTTCCAGTCATCAAGATCAGCATCTTAACCACTAAGCTACCGTGGCCCCATTATAGCCAACTTAGGGTCACCCTAACAGAGTTTCAAAGTTATATAAATAAATTTCGTGCCAGAAATTACTCTGGGTTGAAAGGATTTTTGCTGGAGAAACTCCGCTCAGGGGATGTCCGAATGAGGCTCCTTTTGTGTCCCCAAGAGCTGGGACAGATATGGGTGCTCAATCCATCATGCAGTACCTGGGTCTCGAACTGCTGACTTGACAGCCTTCCAGCTAACAAGGTGAGCTTCTTAACCACTGAGCCACTGCAGTCCCAGAGTTATATGAGTCATGTAACAAGTAGTTTTACCAATGCTGTTACCCCACCCCCATGTGTTTGTATGGCCAATTGGAGATTTGAACTCAGGACTCCCAAGTCCTAGTCTATCCACGACATCATATGGAATCACAGCCTCTGATTAATCTCTCCAGCCTGACTACATTTAGGGTCCCATGTTACTGTGATCTTGCTTTCTGGAACAAACTGTTTTCTCCTTACCCTGATACAAAACTAGAAACTCTTTCCGGGCATAATTGGCTGCCTGTCTGCCAACTAGTCTAAATAACGTTGCACGCAGAAAAGTCATATGGTCTAGATCAGTGTTTTCCAACCTTTGGCTTTTGGATTTCAATTCCCAAAAAGCACTGATCAGCCAATGTACTGACTTAGGCCTCTGGGAACGGAAGTCAAAGAACCAAAGGTTGGGAAACACCGTTCTAGATGGCATCTGTTCTGCTGCTGAAGGAAAATCGTCTGTTCAAGGAGAAAGCCAAGACCTGCCTTGGTGAAAAGTCTGCCTAATCCCAGGTGGTAGAGAATATTTTAGCAACAAGGCAGAGAATGAACTGTAAAGGTTTTGACTAAGCCAAATCAAGCTTCTTGAGAATTGAAACAGGAAGTTCTCAGACCTGCAGGGCAAGAAACTCACACAAGTGATAAGAGCTCAGAGAATACAAAGCATACTTTATAAATGCAGTGGGTGTGCAAGATACAGTACTGTATCAAGTTGGACTGCAAGCTGGAAATATGCATCTGTCTCAGAAACAGAGTTGTAAACAGAGATCAGATGTTCATCATTTCAGGAACTGTCAAGCCATGATTTCGCAAAGATTTCAGAGAAACCAGCAAAGAAATTTGTGAACAATATATTTCCATCTCCATGATGACTCTCTGATCTACACCAATGTACACTTGGAGAAGCACAACAAATTTATATTTAATTAATTTAAGGAAATACCATACATCTGATTTGCTGCTTCAGTGTAACTAAAAATACAACTAAACCAATACAAACTTTGAAGCTTAAAATCAGATAAAACCCATATAAGAATAAGCAGCAGTTAAAAATATCAAGCCAACCCAGGCAGAAAGATTTTTAAATGCTTGCCAAAGCAAGTCTTTATTTTAAAAGCACCAAACTCTAATTACAAAACTACTCATTTGATCTATAAACTGGCACAGACAGAGAAAACTCTGCACTAGCCAAGTCGTGACAGCAAACCTACATAAACAGAAACACACAGGAACGTTTTCTCCATCTCAAAAGAGAGACCAAGACCAAAACATTTTGGGTTTTGGAGATAATGAACAGTACTGTATTGTGAACTGAGACGGCTTGTGTTGCAAAGTAAACCCTGCTATTTTGTCCTTAGGAGCCTAGATAACATTGAACAATGAGGAGACCAACAAACAAAAAGATAAGTTTATATCACAAACCTTTGCAAAGATGCAGTTTTTATTGTTCAGTGCAACTTCAGTGCAGCCACCGACCAACTGGGCAAGTCTTTTTGCAAATGTATGTTCTGAACACAAATCTGTTTGGGTGAAACACTGACTGACTGTGGCAACCAATACTTTCCCTTTACAAGGTCACAGCCTGCCACTAACAGATATCTTAATAATATGACATTTAATAAGTTAAGTGTCTTGTCCTCTGTGTTGTAGCAGCTCACAGCTTTGAAAGCAAACGCCTCTGCCAGGTGCCATAAATGTTGAAGACAAGAGGAACAGATGTAGTATTGCATTTCTATAAGTGGCAAAATTAAGCAGCGTAACAGCCTGGCTGGACTGACACCACACATGATAGGAAAAAGCTTCTATATCTGGGTGCTATTCTGCCATGAAAAAGCTTTAGCATGCTAGGGAGACAGGCAAAGAGAGAAAACCCTCTTCCTTGACACACTAGACTTCTGTGCCTAAAGCCAATTTCTACCTGAGCAGTAATGTGGATCAGGAAAGGCTTTTACCACATTCCTGGAAGTTTTGCGCCCGATATGCAGTTCACAGTTCTTAAAGATTTCATTACTGCCCTGTTTCCAGAACCTTAATTTACTTAAGAAAACACTGTTCTCCGCCTATGCAGAAAGAAACTGAAGAAATATCTTCCTACTTCCAAAGCTCTGTTGTTAAACAGAGCTGTGCCCACTCCTCCCTAAACAAGAATCATGATTTTTAGCAACCTTCCCTGGAGGCAAATTCCCAATAATATAGCAGTTTACCTCCAGTGTTCCCAAACCTAAAGCGATAGGATGGGGGAAGCTGCTGCTTTGCTGGGGTGATGTGCAATCAAACTTCTTCTGATGTTGGGGGGACATGAGTCTTCTGACAAATTAATGAGCTCCAAAAAGTCATATCTTTAATGATCATGCTCAGGTCTTGTGAACCAATGGGTGTTGCTTTCTTAAATCAATCCACCTCATGCAGGCTTTTCCAACTCTCTTTCTGCCTTCAACTCTTCTTAGCATTTCTGCCACTTCCAGTACAAACTGGTCCTGAGTATTCACCGGGGGGGGGGGGGGAGGCAGCAGAAGAACTGGCCTACCTGGTTGCCACCAAGCAAAAATGCAGAAACGTTAAAATCACTGTCCCCACCCAAGAAATAGGATCTGTTAATTTATCTATTATTGATCCAAACTGACGAAAACACTGAAAGGCAGCGAATCTCCACAATAGAAAGAGAAAATCATAGGACACTGAAATTCCATTAAGGAATGCAAAGGAGTGTACAAATAGATATTTAAAGAGAAAAACTCTCAAAATGCAAGCAATTATTACCTCTCTTCAAAATGGAAGGAAAGCGCCAGCATGCTCATATACTATATAAAATAGGGGTTTGCAACCTATAGCCTGAGGGCCCTGGTGCCAAATAATCCAGCCCCCGACCATCCAAGATCAAGCAGCAGATGGGAGTCAGAATTCAATCCCATCAAGTTCAACAGAGCTTGTTTAACACCAGACATGTGTGAATGTAGAATTAGTAAAGCTAAAGGTTGCCCATGCTTGAAAGCCAGTCTTATCCGACTCTAGGGTTCAGTGCTCATCTCTTTTTATAACCAAAGAGCTAGCGCTGTCTGTGTCTGCAGACGTTTCCATGGACATGTGGCAGGCATGGCTCAACACCAGAGTGCAAGGAACGCTGTTTACCTTCCCACTGAAGCAGTACCTATTTATCTACTTGCAATTTCTTGCTTTCGAACTGCTAGGTTGGCAGGAGCTGGGACAGAGACAGGAGCTCACTACATCATGCAGTACCCAGGAATCGAACTCCAACCTTCCGAATCAACGAGTTCAGCGTCTTAATCACTTGAGCCGCCACAGTCCCCGAATGTAGAATTACAGCCTAGCTATTCCTCACACCACAAATGTTCCAGAAACCAAGTGATCGACTTTGGAGGGAAAGAACATCCTTTCTACCAAATGCTGGATCTACCAAGGATCCCACACAAAGAGCATCTCTGAAGCAGAGATACGTTCAGCCAACCAAGGTCATTCACACAGTGGACAGTGGAACATGTCTGAATCCACAAAGCCATCTTCCCAGAGCCCCATGCCCTCCACTCTCCGTGTTCACCCACCCCTAGAAAAGTCTGGATTAGACTGAATTGCAGCCTTTGTTTCCCCTGCCTAGGCAACTAGCGCCTGGAGGTGGACAGACTTTGATCCTGCATTGAAAAAAGAAGAGTGAGTTCATCCTTGCCATGACAAGCAGCTATTTTCCAAGGAGAAGCAGAACAGCCATTTGGAAGGAAGGGCATAATGGTAGAGAGGGGTGGTGGAGAAGAACAGGGAGTGCAGACTGGTAGACTCAAGGTTTGGGAGAACAGGTGGACAAGAGGGCAGCTGGGAAGCAAAAAGAAGAAATGAAGAGCAGGAACAGAGCAGCGTGAAAGTAAGAAAGGACAACTGGAGGAGAGAGGCCAAAGCTGGGACAGAAAAGTGTATAAACAGCCTGTAAGACAGTGGTTCCCAATTAGATTGCATCAAAGGGTACGCACAGCAATCTCTTAACTAAAATATTAAATCCTTAAAAAACAATAATGGAATAACAATTGCCAAAAAATTATTCAATTTAATTAAACGATCAGTAGATAAGTCAATCGTATGCATCAAGTGCTTTCTCCCGCAGCGGCGGTTTGCCCCGCGGCTCCCGCGGCTCGCATCACCTGATCGCGGCCGTCCCCGTTCCCGCCTATTTCCTCGTCATTGTCAACGTGCACATTTGTCACATTAATGAAACATGCGTTCTCTGTCATTAGAATGTCTTTTGATGATAATAAATATAAAATACACCTGATTTCATTTTTTATTTAACGTTCCTGCAATAAGGGGTACGCGATATTTAACGTTCCTGCAATAAGGAGTACGCAAGTTTGAGGTCTTTCTTGAAGTGGTACGTAGAAAAAACTAATTGGGAACCACTGCTGTAAGAAATAAAGGCTTAAGGATAATTATAAGAGTGTGCTTTAGAAAGTGAAAATTGAAAGTAAGCCCAAAGTACTGTACACTGCAAAACTTATCCTCCTGTAAAAATGGACAGACTTGGTGAAAACAAGAACAGAATGGAGACAGAAGTGTCCAGTTGCTGTCAGTAAAAACTGGACAAAAAAAGAGATTACGGACACAGCAAAGAAACAAGAGGCACAAAAGAGGGGGGGAATGTGCAGTGAAAGGGAGGAAACAGAGGTCAACAAATTGGAAACAACTTTATGTTGTGTCAAATCATGGCTCCATCTAACTCCATAAGATCTATGTAGGGAGTTTATAGGGCTCTTTAACCAGGACAAACTTGGGACTTTGTACACAGAAAGCACAGCACTCTTATTTCTAAGAGAAGGAGGAAGAAAGGATGGTATAGAAGACAAATGAAGCTTGTAGAAGAAACTGAAAGGGAAACATGGACTAGCCTGAAAGCAAAGAACAGAGACCTCCAATTTTCTTTAAAAGAAATTTTGAAAAACAGAAATGAAAGTAAAGGGGCAGGAAATGCAGAAGGAGTTACCAGGATACAGGAGGAACAGGGTGGAAAGAGTTTATAAGTAAGCAAAGTGGGGAGAAATAAGTGCCATGGAAAGCAATTACAGATGTGCAATTGATGTGATTAGGGGTTAGAAGGGCAAAAGAAGAGACTGAACAAAGGTTGTTAGAGAAAAACGTTAGTGAGTGGAAAGGGTGGGCAATGGAGGGGGACTTGTGGGAGGGGGCAAAGGTCTAAATGGGGGGGAACACAAATGAGGGGGATTAGGGGAAGGGGGTTGGAAGGGTTGGGGGCGGGAGGATTAAGGGAGGAGAAGACAGAAAAGTGCTAATGTTTGAAGTGGTTAGCCTGTGCAAGCATATCTAAGAGTAAATAAAAGAGAACAGGGGGAAAAGACAAAAAACTTTGTGGCACCTTAAAGACTAACTCCTGTATTTAACTGTGAGCTTTCGTGGACCAAGTCCACTTCATCAGACAAAAGAGTGAGGCCTCTTGGCACCAATTTTATACACACATCAGGTACACAGGCACATTATAATTGGCCAGCCTAACAGAATAGTATCATTGTATCATTTTTCAACTGACAAAATCCCCTGTTATTATTCAAACTGCAAGATGCTAACTATGCCTCCATATTTACTCTGGTAGCAGGATTACTGGACTGATCCCAACAACACCACACACAACAGTAAGGGAAACTTCACTTGTTCATCTGCTAATGCGATTTATGCCATCTTTTGCGCACACACACACACACACACACACACACACACACACACAAATGCCCATCTGCAGCTTGCCAGCATTCCAGCTAACAAGGCGAGCTTCTTAACCATTGAGCCACCATAGCCCCTTTCTTTTATATTTAGTTTGAATAATTTTTCCACTGACAAAATCCAGTTAATAGTCTGAATAATAACAGGGGATTTTCTCAGTTGAAATGATACAATGCTGCTACTCCGTTAGGCTGGCCAATTACTATGTGCCTGTGGACCTGATGTGTGTCTAAATTGGTCCCATAAGGCCTCACTCTGTCCAAGACCGAATGCCCAAACTTGCAACCCCAAACCCACTTATTTGTCACAAAGTGCCAACAAAGCAACAGGGGAGGGAGGAAACGCTCCCATTGGTCTGCTAGGCAGAGGGGTGGAGTGAACTCTGTGCTGGGGGAAGGGAGGAAGCGTTCCCATTTGGCTGCTAGGCAGAGGGGTGGAGTGAACTCTGTGCTGGGGGGAGGGAGGAAGCACTCCCATTGGGCTGCTAGGCAGAGGGTCAGGGCACACTCTGTGCTGGGGGAATGAGAAAGTGCAGGGGAGGGAGGAAACGCTCCCATTGGTCTGCTAGGGAGAGGGGTGGAGTGAACTCTGTGCTGGGGGGAGGGAGGAAGCACTCCCATTGGGCAGAGCAAACTCTGTACTAGGCTGACCGCACGGGGGGGGGGGGGGGCGGCGCGCAGAGAGGTCTCCGAGTGCCACCTCTGGCACGCATGGCACAGGCTCGCCACCACCGTCATAGTTAAACAAGAGGCACTCGCGAGTCCAGTGATGGCGAACCTTGGCACTCCAGGTGTTCTTGGGACTTCCAATTCCCAGAAGCCTAAGCCAGCGCTCCTGTTGATCAGGGCTTCTGGGAACCGAAGTTCCAAAACACCTGGAGTGCCAAGGTTGGCCATCACTGTTAGATGCCACAACGTTTTGTTTTTTGTGTGTTTTTTGGGCTGTTTTGTTTTTATTGACTCTCAGAAGTGAGTGGGGAGGGGTGGGCCACGGAGGGGGGGCTTGTGGGAGAGGGGGGGGTCCCCCTCCCGCCCCCTCAGGCAGCCCTCCGCCTGAAATAGGTGGGAGTGGGGGGGGGGTCTACTCACCCAACCCGGGCCTGGCGTCGCCTCAGTCCCCTCAACTTGGGCCGGGCCTTTCTTCTTCTTCCTCCTCCTCTTCCTCCCTCCACCCGCCCGGCCCCTTCGGCTCCCCTCACGGCTCCCGAGGGCCGCCGCTGGCCTCCCTCATCCCTCCTCCACACGCCAAGCCTCCGAGGCCAACGGTCTCTCTCCTTTCCGCTTCCCCCTCACGGACTGACGGCGCTAGTCAGGCTCCTTCCGGCGCTGAGGGCCGGCCACGTGACCCACGGCACGAGGGCGGAGGGAGGGAGGGGAGTAGCGACCGGCAGGGGCCAGAGCGGCGCCTGGGATCATAGAGACTCGTCCGCCTCCCCTAGAGAGGAGGAGGGGGAGCGGCGGCGCGCTCGCGACTCTCTAGGGCCGCACGCCGGGCCATAGAGTGGGCCCATCCGGGTTTAACGTTCCAAGGAAGGTTTGGAGAGCGGCTGCTCCCCCCGTGGCTCAGTGGGTAAAAGTGCTGTGCTTGGAGAGCGTGAAGGACGGGGTTCGATTCTACTTGGAGACTGAAAGGGAACGGGTTCGAGTCTCTCTCCCCCCAGCTTCAAATTCCGGCGTCCCCTGCCAAAAAAAAAAACCCCTTTCAACCCCAAAGTAATTTCTGACACGAAAACACAAATAAATAGGTACCGCTTTGGTTGGAAAGGTAACAGTGTCCTGCCTAGCCAGGTTATCTGTGGCAATAAGGTAAAGGTATCCCTTGCTCGAAAGCCAGGCGTATCCGACTCTAGGGGTCAGTGCTCACTTCAAGAAAGTTGTTTGATGTGATTTATGCACACATGTGCCTCTTTAGAAAGCGTAGGGTTCAAACCTTGGGTGGCCCATGCTTGGAAGCCAGTCGTATCTGACTCTAGGGGTCAGTGCTCATCTCTGTTTCTAAGCCGAAGAGCCAGCGCTGCCTGCTTCTGCAGACGTTTCCATGGTCATGTGGCAGGCATGACTAGACACCGGAGAGCGTGGAACGCTGTTACCTTCCCTATTTATCTACTTGCAATTTCTTGCTATCGGAACTGCTAGCTTGGCAGGAGCTGGGACAGAGACGGGAGCTCATTCCGTCCTGCAGTAATTGAACTGCTGACCTTCCGCCTCCCAGTCAGCGTCTTAGTGACTTGAGCCACTGCAGTCCCTATCTATGGCAATAGAGAGTAGACCATACTTGCCAGTGACTCGACACCCAGTGTCAGATGGTGGTTAACTAACCTGAACACACTGTGGACTAATGGCCTTGGGTAGCAAAATCCACAGGGATGGGTGATGGTCCCCAAGTGGATTAAATCCCACTTGAATCCATCTTGATGAAGGGCAGCAGCTTCATCCTGGCTGGGGACTGATGAGTTTGCATGCCAAAAGGTCTCAGGGCCATAAAGGAACTGGATCAATGGTACTATTGGGGGTGGGGGTGGGTTTCATGCTGCGATGTGGAAGGCAGGTGAAAGGCCACTACATTATATTCTCAGGACATTCTTCATGAGGACCGCCAATATTCGGATTTGGATACGGCAGTGGAAGAAGTAGAAGATGCTGAGGCAGCAGGTTCTATAATCAAAGGAACATTTAACTAAGGCACAGGGTGCAGATCTGGCTTCCTGTTAGCATTATTATTTAACTTATGGAGGTCAATGAAAAATAGAAAACATTGCACACACATCAAATAGTTAAGGTCTCTCTCTCTCTCTGTGTGTGTGTGTGTGTGTTTAAACAAACACAAGAGATCAGTGTGGGCTGGGAGGTGTAACACGTGAGTTAGCTTTCTACAGGTTGCTCGGTCCTTCCTCATTCGGGCAGAAAAGTCCCTTTTACAGAGGAGCTCAGTGTGCAGGAAAGGCGAAAGATGGGAGATAATTTGGCTTCCTGGCTGGCGAAAGAAACTTCCTTCTGACAGAGCGATCTGTTCCCAAGTTCCAACACTTGGAACTCAGCGCACAAATGTGCTTTCTGTGTATTTCTGCATCTCCAGGAGAAGAGAGTTGCTCACATGCCTGGTCCCACTGAAGCATTAGCACAATTCTCTGGCAAAACCTAGCGTCTCTCATCTGGCATTCTGGGGGTTTGAACCCTGGGCATAGAAAGCCACTTTGCGGGGAAATTCAAAGACACTTCACTCTCAAATGTTTAGAGGCAAGGAGAAACTGAGGCAGAAGTGGTGCTATGATCAACATTTTGCCTTGAAGGACCAAGAGACGCAAACATGGAGTGTGAAGAGAACCCGATTCTGAACTGCAGATAAAAATACTGTTTTTGCTCCATTTCTGTTCTACAGTCTGGACTATGAACCACATTTGGGGAGTAGAGTGGCACCGTGGACATCTTTGATCCCTTGTAAATGCGTCTTAATTTTTGGACACTGGGTGGTTTTATTTTCTGCTCATCAAAACTATGGGTGAGATCAACTTGGTTTGGGTTTGCAAGTTATGGAATGAGGTGTAAAAATGGAATGGGGCAATAGTAGCTTCTTGTCAAAGATATCCGTAAATATGACCGTACTCCATCTGATTTGTTAGTCTACCGTTTACTGCCAGAAACATGTACTAGTGATGATTTATGTTTGGGCAACGACAAAGCCAAAGAAGGTGGTTCCAGTCTGGCAGTTTAGAGTCTGACTTGGCCATGAGAGAAGATCGTACTCCAGGAAGGAGAATATTACAACGGTATGTTACAGATCTATTCTTGACTCTGTTGCATGTTGAACTTGTGCGCAGGATGGCTATAATAGAACTGGGCCAATATGTCAATTGGTCGTGTCATCTTAAGAACGGGAGTTGTCACAGCAATGACAGTTCTGAGATACTTGGAGACAGTGACGTCTTGGTGACCTCTCTCTTGGGTTGCATCCTAGCCATTATGTGCCTTGTTGGGATGGCTGGGAACATCTACACTCTGGTGGTCATCAACCTCTCGGTCAAGTTGACTGGTTCAATGTACGTTTATGTGGTCAACTTGGCTGTGGCAGACCTCCTGTATCCACCATCCCTTTTGTGGTCTGCACGTCATTCACGAAGGACTGGTACTTTGGTGAGGTGGGCTGCAGGATTCTCTTCAGCCTGGACCTTCTCACCATGCATGCCAGTATCTTCACCCTCACCATCATGAGCACCGAAAGGTATCTGGCCGTCGTCAAGCCACTGAACTCCATCAGGAGATCGAGGGATTATAGAGGAGTCATCCTTTGTGTGGTCTGGCTGGCATCTTTCCTCCTCACCTTGCCAACCATGGTCCTCATCAACCTACGGACCGTCAGCAAAGGTGAGGTGACCAAGCGCATTTGCTACCCTACATGGCAAACACAGTCTTACAAAATCTACCTCACTGTACTCTTCAATACCAGCATCTTGGCTCCTGGAGTAGTCCTCTGCTACCTGTACACCAGGTTGGCCATAACTTACTGGAAATCCCAGACAGCCATCTCCAGCAGCAAGGACCAAAACGGTGGTCCTAATCATAAAGTCCTATACATGATCTTCAGCATCATCCTCGCCTACTGGACCTGCTTCATCCCCTTCTGGTTCTGGCAGCTGATGAGCCTTTACCACCAGCCAACGGCCGACCTAGAGAACCAGACTGTAGTTTGGGTCAACTCCTTCATGACCTGTCTCACTTACAGCAACAGCTGCATCAACCCTTTCTTCTACACCTTGCTCTCCAAGAACTACAAGGAGTATTTAAGGAGCCGGCAGAAGAACAGGGGCCTCTTGGCTAGGATCAAAAGCCAGAAGGAGTCCCTGACAAATTCCATGCTGTCTGGAAGCCACATGTGCACCGAGAGTGTGGTTGTGGCTCAATCTGAGGGCGTCAATAGTCTGGAAGTTGTTGCTTGTGAGTGAGCAAGGAGAGAATAGGATGGGATGGAGGAAATTAGGCAGAAATCAGGGTCCCACATCTGCCGCTTTGGACTTCCTCAGTATTAACAGAAGTAAGTAAAATTGGGTCAAATTGATGTGTCAGACTTAGAAGACTAAGTTACAGAGGAAAATCAACAGCATGTCTTATAATTTACATGTACTACCCGTTTCCTACCTAGAAGAGGACTTCCAGATGTAAAAATAAATTTTTCTGCACTGATGCAGCAGGAAAAAGTAGGTGCTTTTACTATCGCTTTGTTTTGTACTTCTCCTTCTTGTGCTGTATCCGATTCTGAATATTGGCTATCCTAATGGCGATCAGCCATGAAGATTGTCCTGGGAACAAGATAATGCAGTAGTCTTCCATTTGCCTTCCGCATCGCGATGTATCGGAGTTTATGTCTATGTACGGCCAAACAAAAGGAAAATAAAAATAAAGACCTTGGATCTTATGCACATTTTCTGGGCCACACACAACTCCTTCACAAGACCACATAAGTCCTTTCTCTCCCCCCCCCCCCCCCGCTTTTTTCTGGCTTAGCTTAATTGATGACCGGAATCCTATAAATTCCAGTCAGTTAAGACATCTCGATAGGGCTTATCTGCCACATACTGGATGGTGTGACTCAATGGAAAGCGCCTGTGGAGAGATCTTAATGTACAACATTTGGCTGCTAAAAGTCGTCCCTTTTGCAGAACTGGGCAACAGGATTCCAGCCAATGCATTGTTTGGGTTTGGGACTTGTTGATAGGTCCACATGGCTACTTGTGTGCCAAGTTCCATATACGGTGTGCCTCGAATTGTGTGGAAGGACAATCTGCTGCTTTGCCTCAGGCAGCAGAACCACCTGGGCCGGCTTTGGTTGGGCTTCCAGCTGCCATGATGGTGGGTACAGTAGGCGACCATTTGTGTCTTCTACCATGTCCTAATTGTAGCTGCATTTCAAGCAGCATCAAGCTCAGCGTCTTCACCACCACCACCACATCTCCAATAAATCAACAGAGAGAAAGGTGGCAGAGTAAGGTTTGACTGCGGTGGCTCACGTGGTTAAGACGCTGAACTTGCTGACTCAAAGGTCTGAGTTCGATTCCCAGGTACTGCAAGATGGAGTGAAATCCCGTCTCTGTCCCATCTCCTGCCAACCTAGCAGTTTGAAAGCAAGAAATTGCAAGTAGATTAACAGGGACCACTTCGGTGGGAAGGTAAACAGTGTTCCGTGCACCCCAGTATCTAGGCATGCCTGCCACATGTCCATGGAAATCTCTGCAGATGCAGACAACGCTGGCTCTTTGGCTATAAACAGAGATGAGCACTGAACCCTAGAGTCAGATACAACTGGCTTTCAAGCATGGGCAACCCAAGGTTTGAACCCTACGCTTTCTAAAGAGGCACATGCGTGCATAAATCACATGAAACAACTTTCTTGAAGTGTATCCAGGGTGCAAACGGAAGTCCTTGGCAGAATGGTGCAAGTGAGCAGGAAGACGACAGTAAAAGAGAACAGGGGAAGGCCAGGAGCCTTAGAGGAGAGCTTTGTTCGGGTCACGTTCGGATGCAAGTTCCTGTCGCCCAGCCAGGACCTCCAGTTCCACTTTTGCCAGTTTCCGGCTGATTACAATTGCTCTCATTCTACTCAAAGAAGGCAAGAGCCAGCGGGTACACGCACTCAACAAGGTGTGCATCCCGTTCTTTCCTGTTCCCACAGAGTTCACAAGGTAATTCGCATTATTTCGCCCCCAACATGGCGGGTTCTCATTTTACCGATCTCAGAAGAATGGAAGAAGCTGAGTCAACCTTGATCCCTCTTAGGATCGAACTTACATCATCAGCCGTTTGGGCCACAGTGGTTAAGACACTGACTGAGTACTGCATGCCGGAATGAGCACCCATCTCTGTCCCAGCTCCTGCCAACCTAGCAGTTTGGAAGCAGGAAATTGCAAGTAGATAAATAGGTACTACTTTGGTGGGAAGGTAAACTGAGTCTTCGCTGCGCTGGATTGTATTTTCTCTTCTATTTCTGGACAGCCACACGAGGAAGAGCATTCTGTAAACAGTCCTCATCAAACTGCATCTACCAAACAAAGAGCTAATATCCTCTGTAACGATGGACACCCTCAAATTGACTAAATTCATGTGGCCCACTGAATGGGTGATAGAACTGTCATTTCCCATATTTCTGTGCAGTTCCGTGGACAACGGTGAGAGAGTAAGCCTGCCAAAAAACGGCCATTTAATCTCTTTCGTCACGGCCAATTAAGTCACAGATTTATTCCATTTTGTCAGTGTCAAAGGACCCCCTGGATGTGTCATTGGGTTCGTTGCTCTCATTTCCCTCCTGGCAATTACCAGATGACACAATTAAGTGTTCCTCGACAAGGAGCCATTTGCCCCTGCTGCTCCTTTTCTTTCAATTCCAAATGGGTTCCTCTTTTGTGGTTGTGACCAGAAATCTAATCGCCGTCCCTGGAATTACTGTATCCATCTCATTTCACCCCAAACGAAGGAGGGCTTTGCAGGGGGAAAGAGTCTCAAGTCTGGCTCCTGACATCTCCCGAGAAAAGGCCAGGTAGGACGTGATTTGGCGATGCCAGGCCTAAGTTGACGCAGACACTGCGGGCCAGAGTGAAGGATGCCAAGCAAGAAAGACAAACATTCTGGCCAAAGGTTTGATGGCACCAGGTGTGAGGATAGCTGGTGACTTGTGACAGACCACAACTTGCTCACTGTGAATAAGTGGCGGGACGAGACAGGCTTTTGGTCTGATCCACTGGGGCTCTTATGATCTGGTGCAAAGCGTCTTCTGATGTACATGTGGTCAGACACACTAACGGGAAATGTGGATGCAATTGTGGCAAGTCTAGTAAATGCATTTTATTCTATTATGTTCAGCCGTTCGATTCCAGAGTACTACAGGACGGAATGAGCTCCCGTCTCTGTCCCAGCTCCTGCCAACCTAGCAGTTCGAAAGCAAGAAATTGCAAGTAGATAAATAGGGACCACTTCGGTGGGAAGGCAACAGCGTTCTGTGCGCTCCGGTGTCTAGTCATGCCTGCCACATGACCACGGAAACGTCTGCAGAAGCAGACAGCGCTGGCTCTTCGGCTTAGAAACAGAGATGAGCACTGACCACTAGAGTAAAATATGACTGGCTTTCGAGCAAGGAAAACCTTTACCTTTATCTTTAAGGTCCACGGCAGCTTACGTGGTTAAGGTGCCGAGCTTGGTAACCAGAAAGCTGGCAGGTTAGCAGTTGAAGACCCGAGCACTGTGTGACAGAGTGAGCTCCCGTAGTCTGTCCCAACTCTTACCAACCTAGCAGTTCAAAAGCAAGAAATTGCAAGTAGATAAATAGGTACTGCTTAGGCAGGAAAGGTAACAGCGTTCTGTGCACTAGTCATTCCTACCACATGACCACAGAAACATCAGCAGACAATGGTGGCCTTTGGGCTGTGAGCGGAGCTGAGTGCCGTCCCTAGAGCCGGATACGGCCAGGTTCCAAGCAAGAGAGACCTTTACTTTTAAGTTTGGCATATCTGACACCTTGGAGGAAATGCATCAGATAATGGATTAAAAGCAGAAAACCTAAGAGTTGTGAGAGTTTATTGCATATGTAACAAAAATGAACATGACCTCCTGGGCCCAGCCTTCTATACAATCACTGTTTATTCCAGCTGGCTCCATACCCAAGTTAAATAGAACTAGTATTTCTTTTAAATACTTTGATTTAGACATAAAATGAAAAACATTAGTGTACAACTTTCCCCCCCACAAAATAAAATCTGCAATAAAAATGGTGAGAAGAATACCGAGGGTAGCAGCAATACTTAAAAACAAAGATGTTGCAAAAAATAATAAGTTAAAATACATTACAAAGTGGTTGAGGAACAAAAAATATATATATAACAGAGTAAAAACGAATGATGTACTGCATTTTCTGGAAATCCTTCTGTGCTCTACAGTGTGGAATCCTGGATACTGGAGCTAAGAAAAGGGGTTGAAAGATCTTGAATCGGAGTTGAGGTTTTATAAACCGTGCCCGACGTTGAGCAAGCAAGTCTCTTTTTTAAAAAAGCAGACATTGGTCCACTATTATACGCACGTTTTGATTTAGAACTACGCACACCTTCCCTCTTTTAAAAAACACAAACGGAGAGGTCATTCCCCACATCCCTGAGTGCATAAATGCATGATGATGCATTTCAGGGCAAGTAAACAAACAGACAACAATCCTACGGACACCAAAAATTATTCACATCACTTCGCTTTGCTGCTGGCTTAGAGGCACGCATGACTGTCTGAAGGCGGCCTTTCTGGCTGCGACCACCTGAACGAAGGGGGGGGGGGAGGCGCAAGCAGGCTGACACAGCCAGGGATTCCCGCTTCTGATGAGCAGAATCTTTCCCGTTTCCTAACACCATCAACCTTCCTTAAAGATAGAGCGACTTCTGGCAATTGCAAATCTGCTCCAGATCGTGCCTGTCTATCAAGAGCTGAAAATATAGACCAAGTATGTTTTGGGTTCTGTGCTTGGATGGTTGAAATCTCAAAAAAGAAAAAGAAAAGGGCAGGCCTGAAACAAAAGACATCTTAAATCTTAGATATTCACAACCATATGGAGATTTGCGCCCATCCCATGCTTTGTCTTTGAAAACCTTCCTTGTCAGAGAGATTGATGTGCAACGTTTAATTTGAGCAGAAGAAGGGATCGACAGTGCTCTGTTTCTCACGCTCTGGGGAGGAAATACCACATCACAAAAAGCCACTGTTTTTATCTACCTTGATTTTCTTTTCCCCCGCCACTCCCAGCCATCAATATACAGCATGATGGCATGATGCCTCTTTGGGTTCTTGGCTGATGGAACAGCGGCAAAATATCTTGAAAGGGGGAGCCAGGGGACACGAAGAAGGTTTCAGAGCATGGCTTCCCAACCTTTTCAAGCCAGAGGCCGGGTCATGCTCTCTCAGTCAGCTTCGAGGGCCGGTTGGCCATTTTGCCCTGCCTGCATGATTGGGGTAGCCATTTTGCCCCAACAGCTTCAAAGGGGTAGCCATTTTTGTTTCTTGAATGTCCTTGGAGTGGGAGGCCACACAAAATGGGGTCATGGGCTGGATCTGGCCCATAGTTCTTAGGTTGGGAACCCCTATTTTTTAGACCTCCCCACTCTCATGTGTGGTCTCCTAACACATTGGGCATTGAGTCTCGATTGAGCAAAATAGCCCACTATTTCCATGACATAATGATCCTATCCAGCAGAAGAGCCCTTTTTTCTAGCTAGAATGAATTCCTTCCCTTTGAAATTCCTTAATGGGAGGCATAACCATCCCCCCCCCCCCAGGCATGAGAGATTCTGCCCCCGTGGGGCTCTTGACTCGACCCATCATATTTTAAGTGTCTGCCACTTATATGAGTCCCTTTGCCAATTTTTTTGAAGTGATAGCCATGTTAGTCTGTGCAAGCATATCAGAGAGAAAACAAAACAAAAGACAAAAAAACATTGTGGCACCTTAAAGACTAACTTCTGTGTCTGTTGAATGAGGGAGGGATAGAAAATGGACTGCTACTTCACATTTATTTTTAAGAATATAGCCTGGCAAACACCAACATGCCACGAAGATTTGGACGTTCGTTGGTGATTTCCCTACCTTGCATACTTGAAGAAGTGATCTTGAATCACGAAATCTCACAATAATTTTTTTATATTCAGTGATCCAAAACAGGTATCACCTTCTTCTCCATTTGTTTTGTATTAAAATACAAAACAAATGGAGAAGAAGGTGATGCCTGTTTTGGATCACTGAATATAAAAAAATTATTGCGAGCTTTCGTGATTCAAGATCACTTCTTCAAGTATGCAAGGTAGGGAAATTATTATATTAGCTTTTGTGAGTCAAGTCCATTCTACACCAGATGTATAAATGTATACCATGAAAATCCACTCTTATGTCTGTTGAAGTGGACTTGATCCATGAAAGCGAACATTAAAATACAGGAGTTAGTCTTTAAGGTGAAACTTTTTTTGTTTTGTTTACTCTCTGACAGCCTTCGACAAAAGTTTCTCTCGAGTCCCCTGAATGATAAATCTCCAGCCATGGTGGTCCCTTCCCTGCAATAACTGTTAAGTGGCACTCTGCTAGAAATCAACCAAATTGTGGCTCATTTCTTGGATAAAGTTCTTAACGGTTCAAAATAAAGGTGAAGCTCTGATGCCTTCTAATGTTTTTACGACTATTTAAATTATTATCTTAAGCTATTTCTCTAATTTACCTTTGGCATCTCATATTTGTTGTACACTATAACGTACTTATTTTATGCCAAATAAAGATTTTTGAATTGACAGCCCCATCCTAAAAGTATTTTTTTTAAAAACTGATCCTGAAACATAAAATTTCTGCTCATCCTATGTCACTTTAGCACTCAGCAAAAACCTCAAACTTTTTTGCACCTGTCCATCATAATCTCAGCAAATTATTAGGAAGCATCACTGTACATAATCATACACTGACGGAGTTAATCATGACCAACAATGGAGCTCATCATTTCCAACGGCCCAGCTTCCATCTCCACAGGCACCTGGAAAGGTGAGTCATCAGAATTCATTTATCCAGAGGATTGCAAAGATGTGTAACCCAAAAAAAAAAAAACATTTCCAAACCGCCCGAATCCCTTATGTATCTTTTCCCCCACAAGCTCAACAAATCACTCACAATGCAACGAACTGGTCCCTTCAATGAGACTGGACCCCCTTTAAGTCTAGTCCAAGTTAGGTCTTAACTCACCTATTTAAAAAAAACCCAGCCCTTTAGCCACGTGGTGCAAATATCACAAAATAATATTTCTCAAATGTAATCCTCATACTTCCATCACCAAATCACAAACATTACAGTCGACTGCGCAAACATAAAATCCAGACAAGTATCTATCTTTAGTTTGTCCCGTTACAGTTTAAAACCGTGATCTGTATCAATTGACAATCAAACTATCCTTGTAGTCCAAAGCGTACTCTTCCAAAGCAACATCTGTCCATGTTGTTAATGTTCTTCTCAGTTTGTTTTTAAACAGCAGGTGGGGAGGGGGGGGGAGTCTTATGAACTGAGTCTGCCAAGCCTTATCTAAACGTAAGCCTTTCCATGAAGAAATGTTGTTAAGTACTGAGTTGTTGCTTGTTGTGCAAACTTTAAAAAAGGAAAAAAAATGGTTGCAAACAAGTAACCTGAGTGGGTTGATTCTCTTCTCCCAGGAAGTCATACGAAGCCGGTGAATTAATACCAACCTTGAACAGGCGAGCGTGGTAAGGAGAAAACTTGGACGAAGGCTGAGAATGGTACACCCGACTTCTCAGTATTTATAGGCTAAAACCGTTGTGTCAGATCTTTACTCACTGGATTCTTCTTTTTCATAAGAACTGTTCTTCGTTCCTGACAGCTCAATAACGGAGCCTGGAATCCATTAGCTTTGCTTCTAGTTGCTTCTTCTCAAAAGGCTTCCTTCCATTTCTAATCAACGAAAGCACCGAGAAAACCATCCGGGTTAGAGAAACATCTTTCAGACTGCCAATAGTTTGGGCCCAGACTGGCTGCATTCTCTGTAATCATACAGTCATCTCCCAAATCACAATGGATTGTACATCCTCCTTTCCCCTCTTAAGAGCCAAACCATTTTAACCATTACCAAGAGCTTTCAGCTCAGTTGTGTGTGTACGTGTGTGTCAATGAACCTGCATTGTGCTAGCCATTCTTGAACTGGTTATTCTGGAACGTGCACTTTAAAATCCCCGCACCCGTCTCATTTCCCACCACTTCTGGAGACTACAAGGGCTCGGGGCTGTGTTCAGACAAAACATCCATAAACAACTACCAGTCAAAATTCCTCGGCAAACTCATCTTAGGATAACTCAACCACAGTTTGATACTCCTATAAAAAAAGACCACAGGTCATTGACCTTATCACAATATGTGTTACGAGTCTAGCAGAATATCTCGGGTAGCCAAAAGCAAAAATGCTGAAACTTGGCTACCTTTTCTTTCGCAGGAAATGGGAGAGGGAAAAAAAAAGAGGGAGTCGGTGGGTTGTTTTAACAAAACTGAGAAAAGTATGGTCGGGATCCACCAAGAAAAGCCCCCTCCCCACCCCCAAACAACAATACCACAGGAAAGCGAAACAACCTCAACTTCCCCAGTTGTCGAGCGTCCCAACGCTTTGGACAAAAAAACATGTTCACAGAAAGCGTTTTCTTCCAGCTTTTGCTCTGGTGGTCCATGAACTAGCATCGGTTTCCTTTGGTTGTCCTGTTCACTCCACTGCAAATCCACATGTCTCTTCCACAGCGGTCAGCAGCTTTTCATAAAGCTTGTCGTAAGTCTCATACGGTGGAATGTCAATTCGGTTAAAGCTGCCGAGGGTGGAAAATAATGACATTATAGCAATAGCAATTACATATACAGTAATACCTCGGATAACGCTAAGACTTGGTTCCACAAGTCTTGGTGTTATCCGATTTTTAGTGTTATCCGATCCATGTTAAAATCCTATGGGATGGATCGGATAACGTTAAAGCTCCATAGAGATACATTGTAACTGCACAGGCTTTAGCGGTTGTTATCCGATCCATCCCATAGGACCTTAACGTTATTCGATCCAATTCTCCTCCCCAGATTACTTAGCGTTATGCGATTTTAGCGTTATCCGAGGTAAACGTTATCCGAAGTATTACTGTATATACTGTCCCAAAATGCTTAGGTGGGGTGCCCAAACTATGGCCTGCGAGCTGGATACAGCCCCCGATACCCTTGTCGCTCCCAGAAGCAAAAATAAAACATGCCCATATGGGCACATTTTACTTCCATTTCCAGGAGTGACAAGGGCGTCGGGAGCCAGATCCAGCCCATAGGCCTTAGTTTGGGCACCCCTGGCTTAAGCAGAGAAAATGGCAGCTTAAAATCTATCTCATTCTGTTGCAAAACAGATTGCAAGGCACATTTTACTTCCGCTACCGGGGGGGAATAACCAGATGACCAGCCTGCTGAACCATTGACGGGCCCGCGGCCCAAAAAGTTTGGGCATCCCTGCACTCAGGGCACTCTAAGTATCATGTTACTGAGTCTGATCTAACGAGCTCAAAAATAATGCAGCCTGCATAATAATATGTGGAACACCCATTTAAAAACAAAACAAACCAGGATGACAAGGCCAGCCTTAGAAGTTTTGATATGAGGCAGAAAGGAGGGGAATTGAAGATAAAAGTGACAATTTAAGTGTCTTGATACAAGATTATCATCATTTCGGGACTGCAGTGGCTTAATGATTAAGACACTGAACTTGATGACCAGAAGGTTGGCAGGCCAGCAGTTCAAGACCCGAGTAGAACACAACAGAGTGAGCTCCCGTCTCTGTCCAAGCTCCTGCCAACCTAGCAGTTTGAAAGCAAGAAATTGCAAGTAGATAATAAGTACCACTTTGTCAGGAAAAGTTAATGGCTAGGTTGGCAGGAGCTGGGACAGAGAAGGGAGCTCACTTCACCCTGCAGCACTCGGGTCTTGAACTGCTGACCTGCCAACCTTCCAGTTGTCAAGTTCAGCATCTGAAGCCACCACAGTCCATATTATATTACTATATTACTACAAGGCGATTTGCTTTTGGTGCAGGTTTGCCATTTCACTCGGCCAGACATGCACACAATCCACGATCCAAGAGAACCTAGTGGGGTGAGAAGAAGAGCAAATCTTACCACGTGTGAGCCTTCGGAAGGTTGTCTGTATTTGCATCAATCAAATGGATAGTGAAGAGCCTGGGTCCTGCCGCGCCTGTAGAGCCTTGCAAAGAGACATTCTAGTTAAGGTCCTTCAAACACACGGGTCTAACCCACCAGCCATTTCTCTGCTCAACACAGAACGTGGTATTAGCCAGAGAATAAAAGCCAAGGATCCCACACAGGAGGATGTACACCGAATACAGTGAGACACAGAATGGGAGGTAACAGACTTGAACTATGGGGGTTTTTTTTAATGTGGAAGTCCAAAGCTCTTGGGTTTTTTTGTCTAGCATCTCCCATTTGAAACGATGAACTAAATCCCTTCCATGCCCCGCAAACGTGTAAAGATTCTGATTATCAGGGCAGACACTATGGGGTTAAATGAACTACTGGCCGGAAGTTGGAAAATATTTTTGCAAGGCAACTCCCAGCCGTAGCAATAATAGAATCACTGAGTCGGAAGGGACCTTTTCGGCCACTGAATCCAACCACCTGCTCAATGTAGGGATCCGAATCAAAGCAGATCCGACAAGAGGGTTGTTTTCCAATTCTCTCTTGAATGCTTCCAGTGTCGGAGCCCTCACCATCTCTCGCAGCAGTAGATTCCACTGTCGTACTGTTCTAACTCTTAAGAAGTTTCTCCCGATCTTCAGCCTATATCTAGTGTCCTGTAGTTTCAGCCCTTTATTACACATCCTGCACTCTGGGATAACACAGACCAGATCCTTCTCTTCCCCTTTATGGTTATTTTTCAGGCATTTGAAGAGTGCCATCATCCTATCCCCTCTCACTCTCCTTTTCTCAAGCATAACCATGTCTAGTTCCATCAGTCTCTCCTCCTTGGGTTTAGTTTCCAATCTTCTGATCATCCTTGTTGCCCCTCTCTAAAGGTTGCCCTTGCTCGGAAGCCAGTCGTATCTGACTCTAGGGTTCAGTGCTCATCTCTGTTTATAACCAAAGAGCCAGCACTGTCTGCGTCTGCAGATGTTTCTGTGGACATGTGGCAGGCATGCTAGATACCGGAGTGCACAGAATGCAGTTTCCCTTCCCAACAAAGTGGTCCCTATTTATTTACTTGCAATTTCTTGGTTTCAAACTGCAGGAGCTGGGACAGAGATGGGGGCTCACTCTGTCATGCAGTACCTGGGAATCGAACTCTGACCTTCCAGTCAGTGAGTCCAGCATCTTAACCACTTGAGCCACTAGAGTCCTGCCTTTCTCTGTACCTGCTCTAATCGGTTTGCATCTTCCTTAAAGTGCAGTGCCCAGAATTGGACACGGGACTCTAGCTGTGGTCTCAACCAGTGCTGAATAGAGAGGAATCCGTTCCTCATGGGGACTAGTACCTCATGGCCACTAAGCAATTCTATTAGCTGCAGCAGAAAACTCCATTCGGATCTGAGCCACCATGAGGCCTTATGTAGAAAATGAAGAGCGATCACACTTCTATACTGCCTCGCAGGACTTAGTGCACTCTCTGGGCAGTTCACAAATTAATTGGCATTTTGCCCCCAACATGCTGGGTTACTCATTTTACCAACTCTGGAAGGATGGAAGGCTGAGTCAACCTTGATCCCTGGTCAGGATCGAACTCACAGCCTTTTGGCTGCAGGACAGCAATTAAGCCACTGAGCCACCAGGGCTGTTGCGATTTCTCCAGGGGAGGATCTTGCCCGAGCGTTAGAACTCTACACCGCCAGGGCAGAACGAACAGGAGAGGCCTCTGTCCTGAATGGGCAAAGCCACCAACGCCTCCGTGGTCAAGCAGGTTAACTCTGCCTCCATGTCAGTCACCTTGCAATGCCTTGAAGCCCTGAAGCGGGACCCGCGTGGAGCCCGTCACAAACTGCAGCAGCCTGGCTCGCCTCTCCTCATCAAAGGCTTCCACGGCTTGCCAGAACCACTTGACAATATTGCTGTCAGCCGTGCAGTGCTTTAGTCGCGTGTTGGACTTCCAGTCGTTCAAATCAATCTTGTCCAGGCCACCGATGATGAGCTGAGGGGTCAGAAACACAGGTTTCAAGCACTGACCACAACAGGAAGGGAAAGGTTGCCCTTGCGTGCAAAAGCCAGTCCCATCTGACTCTAGGGTTCAGTGCTCACCTCCGTTTATAACCAAAGAGCCAGCGCTGTCTGCGTCTGCAGATGTTTCCGCGGACATGTGGCAGGCATGACTAGATACTGGAGTGCACGGAACGCTGTTTACCTTCCCACCAAAGTGGCACCAATTTGTCTACTTGCAACGTTTTGCTTTCGAACTGCTAGGTTGGCAAGAGCTAGGACGGAGACAGGAGCTCACTCCCATTGTGCAGTACTCGGGTCTCAAACTGCTGACCTTCTGACTTTCCAGTCGTCAATTTCAGCATCTTAACCAATAAGCCACTGCAGTCCCTGATGTCAGCAGTAAGACTGACTATTTATATCTCGATGCAGTTAGCTATACAAATACAACTCTTTTAAACTTCTAAGCAATTTTCCACAGTGAGGGAGTCTGCTACAAATTCTCTATTTGGTCTGCCTTCTCTCCTTAACCCAGTGAAGGCCATGTGCAAGAACAAGAGTTAGCTTTTAAGATGCCACGACGTTTGTCGTCTTTTTTATTGTTTACTTTCTGATACGCTTGCTCAGACTAACATGACTACCACTTGAAAAATGCTCAATAACATACATCTGGTCTTCATCACCACATCATCAATGCATCTAGGATTATTCCAGGCTCAGCTTATGGCTTAATTCATCTATTAAAGCCAATCTCTTAATTAGGACAGTGTTCTATAATATTGCTAAAACTAGTTTCAAAGAGATAGTCAAATTAATCTGTTTCAGATTCTATAACAGAAAAAAAATGAACTTAAGAACCAAGATCACATTTAACAGATCTCAGTACATTTGGACAGACCCACGTCTGGCCCATTTCAGCGTATTAAAAAGGAGAAAGGGTTTTTACAGTGTATTTTTCTTTTATCATCCACATGATAAATTAAAAAGGAGTTAATGTGAAATAAATGGTTTCTACCTCAAGCTCCTTCTGGTCAAACGGCTTCAGCAGGTGTTGAGGAATGAGTTCGTTGAAACCTTTTTGAAGAGCCAGGAACTGGGCTTCGATTCCTCTCATGAAACGCCAGTTAACATACAACCTGGTTTGGGAAAACAATTGAGAATGTCTACTCTGCCAAGTAAAATATAATGTGTAGAACAGACCACGTTTTAATTCCAAAACAGACAAGATTCTGGAACACTGAACACACTATCTCACAGAGGTGTAACCTCTGTGGAGGGTAGGTACCATGCCGCCCCTTCTCAGTTGATCACATATACCATCTACTACTGACTGCGGTGGCTTAGTGGTGAAGATGCTGAACATAGCTCCAAGCAAAGTTCAGACCAAAACCCAGAACAGATAGACCACAGAGCAATTTTGAGCATAAAAGGTTTGCATGTTTTGCAGGGTGGCTTAGTGGTTAAGACACCGAGCTTGACGACCGGAAGGTCAGCAGTTCGAGACCCAAGTGCTGCATGACAGAATTAGCTCTCACCGTCTGTCCCAGATCCTGCCAACCTAGCAGTTCAAAAGCTAGAATTTGCAAGCAGATAAATAGGGACCATTTCAGTGGGAAGGTAACAGTGTTCCACGAGCTCCAGTGTCATCTGAACTGCTGACCTTCCAGTTGTCAAGCTCAATATTTTAACCACTAAACCACCGCAGACCCTCAGATTGTTCTACTGCTGCCATAATTAGATACGGCGATCAGTACATCGGATATTATCCGTGTAACAAAACTATCTGCAGCCATCAGTGCTACAATTGCAAAGAAGCTGGATAACGTTAAGCCTCCATCACTCCATGGGCAGCTGATACTGGAGGCGGTCACAGTATTATCTGTATTATTTTACAAGGGAGTGCCTTCCATACCCGCAGTATTACCTGACATATTCTTTCTTGTTGTCCTCCGTAACGGAAACGTTTCTCCCATTTGGTTTGAGCTCATGCTGTAGGATTCTGCCAAAAGCGTTGTGCTCCACACAGAAAGTATGATCCAGAACTGGAGTGATGTCATTTTCTCTGTCAACAAAACCCAATAGATTATTATTTTTGCATCTATCCGGACACACCACAAAGTTTAAAAACAATCACACTTCTATAGCTCCCCATAGCACTTCGTGCACCCTCTGGGTGGTTTCACAAATTCATTGGCGCGCACACACACACCCCAATATGCTGGGTGCTAATTTTGCCAACATCGGAAGGATGGAAGGCTGAGTCAAACTTGAGCCCTGGTCAGGATCGAACTCACAAATTTTTGGTTGCGGTACAGCAGTTTTAACCACTGTGCCATTAGGGCTCCAAAACGGTTCTTAATCAAACAGTTTGACAGCATGGACTTGAGAAACCATGGCCCTGTGGAAGCCCCTTTTATTCAGCTTTTACATAACATATTATTTATGTATCTGGGACCCCTGTAATTGACCTGGGTTTTATTGTATACTTGTGCTGCTAAACTGGTAATTTTCCTCTGCATTTTATTCTATTAGTTCTATGTCCTGCCCTGGAAAAAAATATGCTTAGGTGTTCCAGGTTATCGGCATGACAAATAAGGACAGGTTTCACTTACCAGTAACTGTCGTTCTCCGAGTATGTTGTTTGGGGATTCACACTGATGGGGTTCTGCGCCTGCGCTGAATCCGGAGCGGAGCTGGAAAGCTGATTGGATAAAGAGTTTTGAATGTGGGACCGCCCACCATGCCCAACCCCTTTAGGCGCCATTTCGCGCTCTCCCCTCAGTTTGATATTAAAGCTGCCCGCTAAGCCTAAGGCCATCTCAGGCCGGCAGCCCTGAGGGGAGGCAGGGTTGGGTTGTGTGAATCCCCAAACAACATACTCGGAGAACGACAGTTACTGGTAAGTGAAACCTGTCCTTCTCCTTCGTGTTGTTTGGGGATGCACACTGATGGGTGACTAACAAGCTCACTTACTTGGATGGTGGGCAGCCGGCGTCCTGAGATGTAGGAGAGCGCGATGGCATCATGGATGGGCGGTCATCAGCGAAGAGGATCGGAGACCAGCCGTCAGGATGGACCTGCCCCGTCTGACATCAGGGGTGGACCTTGTATCAACCCGGTAGTGGGTGATGAAGGTGGAGGACCTGGACCAAGTGGCAGCCTTGCAGATATCCTCCATCGGGATGCCCTCTAGGAATGCAGTGGAGGAAGCCAGTGTCCTGGTGGAGTGAGCCCGGACATGAGGCGGAGGTGGCAGGGATGACATCTGATAGGCCAGGTAAATGGTACCTGAGATCCATTTAGATAGTCTCTGGGCAGACAGAGGCTGTCCCTTAGTCTTGCCACCATAAGCCACAAACAGTTGTTTTGCTCTCCTGAAGGACGCAGTCCTCTGGGTGTAAAACAGCAAAGCCCTCCTGACATCCAACGAGTGCCACACTCTCTCTTGTGGAGACGAGGGATTCAGGAAGAATGCTGGAAGCGTGATGGCTTGGGCCAGGTGAAATTCAGTCAGGACCTTGGGCAGGAATGTCAGATCTGGGTGCAATACTGCCCTGTCAGGGTAGAACTTGAGAAAAGGAGGGTCAGACCGAAGGGCTGCCAGCTCCCCTGCCCGTCGGGCAGAAGTGATAGCTACAAGGAAAGCAGTCTTGTAGGAGACAAATTTAATGTCCACCGAAGCCATGGGTTCAAAGGGTGCCTTCGTGAGTGCGGTGAGCACTGTAGTGAGGGACCACTGAGGGGGTGGTATCTTCACTGGAGGATAGGCGTTGCGTAGCCCTTGAAGGAACCTTTTAACAGTTTTGTCTCTGAAGGCGGAGGACAATACTGAAGAAGGTGGGGCCTTGGCGACCACAGCAGCTAGGTGGACCTTTAATGATGAATGTGCGGATCCCAACTCGGCGAGGTGCAGGAGGTAGGACATGACATCCTGCAGGGATGCGGAGTCCACAGTGCGGTCGCTGGATGCTAGGAAGTCAGTGAAGCGACGGTATTTGGCATCGTAGGACTTCCGTGTGGAAGGTTTCCTTGACAGATCAAGGATCCGTGCTATGTTGGGCGGATAAGCCAGGCCGTCAGGTGTAGGCTCGGCAGATCCGAGTGAAGGATCCGACCGTCTTCCATGCGGAGGAGATTCGGATCGGTGGGTAGGCGGAGACGATCGCAAGCCAGGGTTTGGAGTAGTGGGAACCACGGCTGGCGCGGCCAGGACGGGGCAACCAGGATCGTCCAGGCGTTCTCCGCACGGATCCGTATCAGGACCCGTTGGATGAGAGGGATCGGTGGAAACATGTACAGCAGTTCCTGGTGCCACGGCACCATGAAGGCATCGCCCTCCGATCCGTGGCCGATCCCTGCTCGGGAGCAGTAACGGCGGCACTTGGAGTTGGTCTGTGACGCGAAAACGTCTAGGGTCGGTGTGCCCCACCGTCGGCACAGGCGGTCGAACACCGATTCGTCCAGTTCCCACTCGTGCATTGCCGTCCCTTTGCGGCTCAGGGAGTCTGCATCGGAGTTCAGGGTGCCCTGGATGTGGACACCTATGGGGAACACATGTACCTTCAGGCACCACTCCCACATCTGGACGGTCAGGTAGAGGAGGGAGAGAGACTTGGTCCCTCCTTGCCGGTTGAGATAGGCTAGTGTCGTGGTGTTGTCCGAGGCGATCTGCACCACACTGCCCGCGATCGACGGTCTGAAGGACCTCATCGCCTTCCACACCGCTAGCAGCTCGAGGAAGTTGATATGGTGGTCGGCTTCCTCGGGTGTCCATATGCCGTGAATCCGTAGTCCGCGGCAGCACGCACCCCATCCGTGGGTGCTCGCGTCGGTGGTGACTTGGATGGACGGTGCGGGAAGGGTGAAGAGTCTCCCCGCGGTCACATTCTGGTCCATTGTCCACCAGTTTAACTGGTCTCGGAGTTCGGGAGTCGGTGTGAGCCACTTCCCGAGGTTTTCGTGGGTGCCGTTGAAGGAGGAGAGGAACCACGACTGGAGGGAGCGCATCTTGAGTTTGGCGTGCGAGACCACCGCCGTGGTCGACGCCATGAGTCCTAGCAAACGGAGGGCGTCCCTCGCACGGACCCGACGTCTGCCCTGGATCCGTGCCACCACTGTGCGGATGTCGAGCAGACGTTTGGTTGGGGCGTAGGCTCTTAGAGCCAGAGAGTCTAGAACGGCTCCGATGTATTCTATTCGTTGAGTGGGGGTCAACTGGGATTTCTTGAAGTTGACCCGCAGACCGAGGCTCTGCATAAGGGCGAGGCAATGTGCAACGTCGTCCTTGGCTTTTTGTTGGGTCGGGGAGCAGATCAACCAATCGTCTATGTACGGGAACACTTGGACGCCTTGCAGTCGCAGATGAGCAGCCACCGGTGCCATGCACTTCGTGAATACCCTCGGAGCGGTGGAGAGGCCGAAGGGTAGGCATGTGTACTGGTAGATGTTGCCGCCCACCTGGAATCGGAGGAAACGACGATGTTCCCTCCTGATGGACACGTGAAAGTAGGCGTCCTTCAGGTCGATGACGGTGAACCAGTCCCCGTGGTTGATCAGCGGGAGGATGGAGTGAAGGGTTACCATCCGGAACTTCCTCGCGTCGATATGGTTGTTGAGAAGACGGAGGTCCAGGATGGGACGTGCCCCCCCGTCTTTTTTGTCCACAAGGAAGTATCGGGAGAAGAACCCTTCGTGAGACTCCGACGCTGCGACCGGCTCTATGGCGCCCTTCTCTAGGAGAGCTGTTAGTTCCTCCTGGAGCGGTGGGGATGGATCGGTGATGCGGATCCGTCCGACAGTAGGGCATCTCTCGAACTCGATCGCGTAGCCAGAGTCTAAGATGGTTAAAACCCATCGGTCTGTGGTGATGGCAGACCACGCCGATAGGTAGTCGGAAAGGGGGCGGTAGGGTAGAGTCTCGGTCACGGAAGAGTCAAACACGTTGTTTGCCCTTCCGTTCCGTACGCTTGCCAGTCTGAGGCCGTTGCTGGTAGCGTGGACGGTTGGGTTGTTGGCGCTGCCGGTAGGGCTGGTACCGGGAGTAGTCCCCTTGTCTCTGTGGCGGGCGAGGTTGATAGGATGGGCCCGCCTGAGACGTCGACGGCTGGTCCTGATGGTAACGGCCGGACCCACGGTGTGGAGGGCGGAGCTGTTTTATTGTGGCGTAGTCCCCTTTCAGCTCTCCCAAGGAGGTGTCGGTCTCCTTGGCGAAGAGGCCCTCGCCATCGAAGGGGAGCTCCTCCACGAGCCGCTTGACATCGTCCTGCAGGTTAGCCGAACGGAGCCAGGCGTGGCGACGGAGCTGGATGGCGGAGGCCAAGTTTTTTGCCTCCGACTCGGTGACGTGGCGGCCGGTGCGGATTTGCTGGAGGGAGAGGTGGTTGCCCTCCATGCAGAGTTTTTCAAAGTCCGCTTGTCGATCAGGTGGCAGCAGGGACTTGAACGACTCCGCTTGCTCCCAGAGTCGACACTGGTAGCCTCCCATGGCCGTCGCGTAGTTGGACGCACGGAAGGACAAGGAGGCATTGGCGTAGAACCTCCTGCCCAGTGCGTCCAGCTTCTTCCCCTCTTGGGTCGACGGGATGGGAGTGCTGCTGATCGGCGTCCGGTGTTGGGAGCCCTTGACCACTCGGGAGTTCGGTGCCGGGTGAATGTGCAGAAAGTTGGAATCGTCCAGCAGTCTGTACATAGAGTCCACTCTGTTGGATACGGAGTGCGAAAAAACCGGCTTCTTCCACACCTCCTTGGCCGCTTTCGCAATCTTAGGGAGCAGTCCGAGGCGGACGGGGACCAACTCCTTGCGGTCGGCCAAGCCGCAGACGACATCCTCACAGTCGTCCGGGGGAGCCTCCGCCCGAATCCCAAGGGTGGATCCGAGGCGAGTGATCAGTCCGGTGTAGGTCTTCAAATCCTCCGGCTGGGATCCGTGGACGGCGCCGATGTTGTCGTCCGGGGACTTGTCGACCGCAACCGGCGGTGGCTGATGCTGCTCCTCCTCCTGATCCGACGAGTCGGAGTCTCCTGACCGCGCCGAGACGCTGGGCGGTGGCAGGTAGACCTCGGGGTCCGAGTCCGACCAGTACGGCCTGGCGGATCTCGGATCGCTCCCCGGCAAAGGCAGCTGGTACGGAGGGAGAGAGGCCTCCGACCGCGCCTGTTCCACCCTCTGCCGCTTCGGTGCGGGGCCCTCCTCACGGAGCGGTGGTGCTTCCGTGGCTGGTGGTGAGGGCAGAGGGCGCTCCCACGGTGTCGTCTGCGGGCCGTAGAGCTCGGTGTGCAGTTTCCGCACCATCGCCTCGATGTACGGGGCGATGAGGCTCAACTGGGGCGGCGGTTCGGTAGCCGGACCAGGAACCACGGAAGGACTGCGGAGGGAGGAAGACCTGTGCGGTGGTACAGGTGGAGGAGTCTCCGGCGGCGGTGGAGGGCTGTGGGCCCTCTCCGGCGTGGCGTCCCGGGCCTCGGTCGACATCCTACCCGGCGTAGGTGGAGCTGCGACCGGGGCGGATGCTAGGGAGCGTGGCGGCGAAAGTTGAGCCGGTGCCGGGGTCGGAGGAAGAGAAGACGAAGAGCTACGGCGCTTCTTTTTCTCTTTTTTGTCTTTCTTCTTCTTCTCCTGCTCCTTCTTCCGCCTGAACAGTTCAGAGGCCGAGGGCCTGGAAGAAGAAGCGGAGGTTGAAGGAGCAGACGTGGAAGCGGCCTGCTCTGGAGCTGGGGGAGCCGGTGGTGCCAGTGCGGCCTCCATGAGGTAGGCTTGAAGGCGGTACTGGCGGTTCTTGATGGCGGCCTTCGAGAAGCCGCGACAGACTTCGCAGGTCTGGACCTGGTGACTCTCCCCGAGGCAGCGAAGACAACGCACGTGCCCGTCCGAGCTAGGGAACTTTCTCTTGCAGGACGGACACTGCTTGAACGCTGCCGCTGAGGCCATCCACCGAAGTAGATGGCCGAAGAGAAAAAATTATCCCGGCCGGGAGGCCCCGACACGAGATGTTGGTCTTTTTTTTTTTTTTAAACGGCGGCTGAGGGCGAGCCCCAGCCACACGAGGACCAAGGGAACAAGTCCCCTAGTCCGAGAAAAATTGTAAAGTAGGAAAAATTGGAAGATTCTGAGACAATCTCAGCAAAGTACTCACAGCTTTTTTTCCAGGCTCCTGCTTGCGCAGCGGAAAAAAGCAAACTGAGGGGAGAGCGCGAAATGGCGCCTAAAGGGGTTGGGCATGGTGGGCGGTCCCACATTCAAAACTCTTTATCCAATCAGCTTTCCAGCTCCGCTCCGGATTCAGCGCAGGCGCAGAACCCCATCAGTGTGCATCCCCAAACAACACGAAGGAGAACTGTAATAACATTCGTCTTCTTTTACAATCAAACTCAACTCCACATCTGGGTACCCACTTAGTACATGATCCACTGCTTTCCAGAAATAGCAAATATAGTAGGTACATTTTACTCTTTCCGTTATCAAGAACAGGCTCAATTCTGCTGCAGTTTTAAAAATCTGCTTAGTTGTTATAAGGAGGTCTGATCAAATCAAGCATAAGAATTTAACAAACCTGAAAGGATTTGCAACTGGCTTGGAACACTGCATTCCCTGCTCTGCAGTCAGGTGCTGCTCCAATTTATTATTTCTATGACTAAAATCCTCTCCCATCCGGAGACTCCCCATGAGTTTATCCCCAAGCTTCTGGAAGGGACTTGAGAAAGCCAGTGGCTGGGATAGGGCAGCAAAGGCTTGTTGAGTAGTAATTGTATTCCCCTACACACCACACTCATATTACTGATGCTGAGTTCTGTGCTTTTAATTTCATTATTGCAAATGACACATGCCTGTCTGGCCAGGTTATCCAGCTATGCTAATAGAGTAGACCCTCCTGCCAGCGACTCAATGCTGAGTGTCAGGCGGCGGTTAACTAACCTGACCACCCTGAGGACCAATGGCCTTGCTTGGCAAAGTCCACAGGGAAAGGTGAGGGTCCCCAAGTGGATTAACTCCTTCTTGAAGCCATCTTGATGGGAGGGCAACAGCTTCATCCATCCTGGCCTGGGGCCACGGAGGACTTTGTGTGCCAAAAGGGCTCAGGACCAGAAAGTGACTCAAAGAAACTGGATCCGTGGTACTGTGGGTGCCACACTGCAAAGCAGAAGGCAAATGGAAGGCCACGACATGATAGCTTCAGGACAACCTTCATGGCTGAAGATCACCAATATTTGGATTCAGAAACGGGAGAAGAAAACACAGCATACAGAAACATGGCTTCCCCTTTTTTCAACTACAGTCAAACCTCGCATAAAGAGCGCCTCGCTTAAAGAATAACTAGCTTAAAGAGCTTTTCTCTGAATGTTCGCTTCGCTTAACAAATAAAACCAACCAAAAACTCGGTTAGCAAATAAATCGGGGTTCCCATCCCCTCCACAATTGGTCACTTACAATGGTGTTTCACTTAAAGAGCAAACTCGCTTAAAGAGCAATCCTGTGGAACGCATTATGCTCTTTAAGCGAGGTACAACTGTACTTACAAAATCCAAACCAGGCTCTTATGCAGTTCTGGATCAACGGATTCGAGGTCAGATAACTGGATGGGTTTGCCCAGCAGCTGCTTGTAGAAAGGAACAGTGAAACCCCCGTTGATGTAGTGCCCATGGAACACGGCCAAGCCTAGTATGCGCCCCACGAAGTGGAAGTAAGACAGGTGATCCTGTAAGAGGCACCAGAGAGAAGGCGGGATTCATTCAGTGGAAGAGAAGCTTTACGCTGACATCGTGTGGCTGGATTAATGCATTTACACATTTGTTAAATTAACCTTCTCAAGCCTTTGGGATGAAAACAAATCCCAGAGCTGAGAATAAAGTTACTTTTTTAAAAAAAATTAGAACTCCCAGAATCCACCACCTAGCACAGCCAATATACACTGCCCCATGCCACACGGCAGATCATTTAAGCCAGGGGTGCCCAAACTATGGCCCACAGGCCAGATCGGTCATAATTTGGGTACCCCTGGTGGGCCTAGACTTGGAAGAAGAATTAACTATCAATTCCACAGGCAAAGGTAAAGGTCACCCTTGCTCAAAAGCCAGTTGTATCCTTCTCTAAGGTTCAGTGCTCATCTCTGTTTATAGCTAAAGAGCCAGCGCTGTCTGTCTCTGCAGTCATTTTCATGGACATGTGGCAGGCATGATTAGACACTGGAGTGTATGAAACGCTGTTTACCTTCCCACCAAAGTGGTCCCTATTTATCTACTTGCAATTTCATGCTTTCAAACTGCTAGGTTGTCAGGAGCTGGGACAGAGACGGGAGCTCACTCCATCATGCAATACCTGGGAATTGAACTCCGACCTTCCAGTCAGCGAGTTCAGCGTCTTAACCACGTGAGCCACAGCACTCACTAAACTAAAAAGCCAGCCTTTCTTACTTTTAATATGAATGTGAGGGTAACAATTATGCTGTGACAACAACCTTCCACGGAACTGTTTGCTTACACCAGCAACCAAGCCATAATTTGAATTATATTGGCTTTTGATAGGATGGGCATCATTCCAGGAATGCTAATGTAATAGTCAGTTCCATAAGCAGCCACTTTCTTCTTTTAGAAAAGTTGTTAATATGTAGTGGTTGGTTCTAAGGCAAAGGTCTGAGCAGCAAGGCAGTCAGTATTTAGTAAGCAACTGACAAAGTGATTAATTGGGAAAGATTTAATTCTTTCTTAACTGAGGCTCTTCAATTGAGTCAATTACAAAAGAGCTGATGAGGTAAGATCTTCAGTCATGTTAGACACACCTACCTTCACATATCTATTTGAAATCAGCTGGAAAAAAATAGAAATTGATAGATTCACACAACATAGTAAATGTCGCCCTTTATCGAAAGCCAGTCATAACTGACTTTATGGTTCAGTGCTCATCTTTACAGCTAAAGAGCCAGCGCTGCCTGCGTTTTGTGGATGTTTCTGCAAGCATGTGGCAAGCAGGCCTAGACGGAATGCTGTTTACCTTCCTACCGAAGTGGTCCCTATTTATCTACTTGCAATCTTTTGCTTTCAAACTGCTAGGTTGGCAGGAGCTGGGACAGAGAAGGGTGCTCAAACCGTCATGCAGTACCCGGGTCTTGAACTGCTGACCTGCTGCCTTCCAGTCAGTGTCTTAGCCACTTGAGCCACCCGCAGCCCCTGACTTGGCCTTCTGGTAATCGAAGTCGAAGAACACCTGGAGTGCCAAGGTTCACCATCACAGCCATAGAGCTTATGGCTAGGGTGCAAAGAATGACTTCACTGTACACTACCTAGTTGCATGCACCTACATTTATGAACACTCGCCATCTTGACCTCCTCTCCTCTTACAAAACAGGGAGTGGGATCCTACACCATATTTCTCAAACGTCTTTGGACCCTTTCCACTTCAAAAGTGACTTTCGATGTGACTTTGGGAGCGAGGCAATGCTGCTGCTTGGGAAGTTAAAGCAACACCAGTCAAAGAAACACCTCTTTGAATCCTAAACCAACCACTAGGACTCTAAGAAGGTTTTCCTTCCTTCAAGACACGCTTTACAGAACAAAGCCCAGCTCCGAGAATACTTACAGGATTGATAGAGGAGTCTGGATTTATTTGCAGCATGTAAATGTTATCTGTGGAGTACTGGAAGAGTCCATAATAAGGATTTAACATTTCATGGCACAAGAGGTATAACCATTCCCTGCCAAAGAAAAGACACTTTTTTCAATAAAAATGTAAAACAGACTTTTTTTAGCTAGCCAAGTGAATGTCTGCCCCACCCTGAATCTTTGGTACAAATGCTTCAAAGAGGAAAATGCCTTGAGGTTGGTGTAATAATATATGGAGATAAACTGGAACAGTCCCTTTGAACAGCCGCTACTGAGAGAGAAGAATTACAAGCACTTTGTTGCAGATAATTCTTTGGTCTACAGCTCAATGCACTGAAAGCATATGAAAAAGCAATGCCAAATGATGAGCTGTGAACATTCTTCTAGACCAGGGATTCTCAACTTGCAGCCCATGGCACCATTTCATGTGGAGGCACCCCACCACCTCTACCACACCCGGAAGTGCCATGTGGTGGAGGAAGGGCAAAATGGCCTTCCGGCCCCCGAAGCTGTCTGCGGGAGCATGACCCGGCCCCCAGCTTAAAAAGGTTGAGAACTCCTGTTTTAGACGCTGTGAACTTTACTGGAAAAGGCTGACTTGATCTGCTTCTGCTGATTGACAATGTTTTGCTCATGGAGTGACAATCTCATTGTGAACATAAATATAAATGCCCTCTCCAGACAGTGTTAATGCTTGACTGGCAAAGAGAACGGTGCTAAACAAAATAAAGAATAATTACAATTTTATAGGAAGTTAGTAGTTCCTAAAAGAATGTGGTAGTTGATAGATTTCCGCTTGGTGATATGTTCTGGGTTTTTAATTTGGGATAATAAAGTAGGGTAAATTGCACAACGTGGATCCCCCTGAAGCTAAACAGGAGACATTTGACTAAGCCACACTGGAGAACTCAGCAATTGTCTAGACAGACTTCAAAGTGCAGACAAGATAAAGTGGCTCTTGCAACACACCAGTGATGACAGGAGAGGGAGGTCAAAAGGGAAGGGCTCTCAGAGGACAAGAATTTGGTCTAGAACGGGGTGCTCAAACTATGCCCATGGTTTAAGCAGAGAAAATGGCAGTTTAAAATCTCATCCTGCAAAACAAATTGCAAGGCACATTTTACTTCCGCTTCCGGTGGGAGGAATCACATGACCGGCCCACTGAACCATGTGACCGGCTGGTGGCCCGAAAAGTTTGAGCACCCCTGCGTTTAGAAAATTTAGTATCAGCGCAGTTAGACAAGAGGACAAATAACTTACACAAAGTGATTTTAGTCACTGACACAGGAAGGCCTCTAAGACGGGGCTCTCAACCTTTTCCAGCCGCAGGCCTGACCACGCCCCCTCAGTCAGCTGAGCGGGACAGACATGTGGTCCCCCCCCCCCGCCGTAAACACTGCCGTAAAATGCACCTGTAGCTGTCGTAAACAGCGGGTGCATTCATGGCGCATTTTCGGCTGGTTTCGCTGCGTCCAGTGATGGCAAGACTAGGCTTGTCTTCTTCCTCCATAGCAAAAATGTGAAAATCATATATAAGCTAATCTATGCAACACAAAACAAAGATTTAATAGGGGATGCTTATGCAAACATTAGTTGAGATTTTTAAAAATTTTCATCAGTAATTTCTGGAGCTTCCTGTCATTTCATTCATTTTAGGAAATTTGGCTTTTACCTTGCGACTCCGCCGTAGTCTAAGCCTTCCTCTCCTCGAAACTTCACCATCAATCTCTTCTTCAGATCTTTTGGCCTCATCTTCATGATCTGGCGGTATGACTCCTACATAAAGGAAGTGATGTACAGTTTCAGGATATTAACCCATTTTCACGCACCTTTCCCAGCCTCACAGAAGTCGGAGAAAGGGCATTTCTGGCCTAAAAGGGATCATTCTTGCAGAACAGCTAAGGTCATACAGCAGTTTAGGACTTCAACTGTTTCTAAAGTGACTAATCTTCCCAAATGCTTACTTTAAATTAAGGTTAGCTGATTTCAGGCGACCTTTTGAATTTACCATCATTATCTCAGGTTTTCATATAAAATAAAGGGCTTTATATAAGCATTTATGGACAAGGGGAGCTGGAGATAGCAAACAGAACCAAGATCAAGAAAGGTAAATCTAACTCCACATGGCCTACAAATTTAAGATCCCTTAAGCTAAGCAGCACCAGCGGCGAACAGCTTCGTGCATAAATATTTGTGAAATTGAAATATGGCTGTCTGCTTCTGCAGATGTTTCTGTGGTCATGTGGCAGGCATGACTAGACACTGGAGCACATGGAATGCTGTTACCTTTCCAACCGTAGAGGTACCTATTTATCTACTTGCAATTTTTTGCTTTCGAACTGCTAGGTTGGCAGGAACTGGGACAGATGACGGGAGCTCACTCCGTCGCTCAGCACTCTGGTCTCAAATTCCTGACCTTCCAGTCGTCAAACTCAGCATCGTAGCCACGAAGCCACTGCAGCCCAGCATAAATCTACATACCTCAAATATTTCTTCCCTTGATACTTCAATACGGCAATGACCAGCCTGGGGTTGCTGGAGAGAGAGCTCGTGCCTGAGTATTTTCAGCTTTTGTACCAAATCTCGTTCATATCTTTGTGCTGGTAACTCCTCACTGTCTTCCAACGACCCTTCGTTCGTCACGGTTAAAGGCTGGTTGGGTTCTTTTAGTTGGCATTGGTGACTTGCAAAGGGGAAAAAGGAGAAACACATTATTCGTCAGAAGAAAGGGGGGAAAGTGATACGACAGTAACCTGCCTATTTACAGTCAAGAAGCAGGAAATGTTCAGTTTCTCGACATCAATATTTAAGAACACAGACTGTCTTTGTTTCAGGAATTACACATGGAAAATGCTAATGACCCAATGGTGTGAGCAAGTGCAACAGTACAACAGAAGGGAAACCATGTTAATGTGCCACAGCAAACACATCAAAGTCCCGTCGTAACACAATCGGTAAAGGTCACCCTTGCTCAAAAGCCAGTGGTGTCTGACTGTTGGGTTCAGTGCACTTCTCCGTTTATAGCCAAAGAGAAGAAGTAAAACGTGCCTATGCATGAGTAAAATGCTGCCGTAAATTACCTGTGCAAGAACCACATGGCCGGTCTGCTCAACCATGTGATTGGCCCGCGGCCTGAAAAGGTTGGGAACCCCTGCTTTAGGCAACAATGTGCACAATACAAATCAAATGATCCCACTTCTTCCATGTCCAGACCAAGCTTTAAACTGCCCAAATGAAACCACCTTCTTGGCTTTGTCGTTGACCAAACTTAAACCCTGATTGGTACATGTTTCCGGTAGTAACAGGCAGAAAAGCAAATGAGCCGGATTCTGTCTCTCTCCACATTCACACAGCGTGTTGTTGTACGCCAGCAGCCCCCACTCGAGCCTGTTGGTCTTACACTTACCCATTCTAACAGCTTGGGGGAAAGATTTTTTAGCTTACAACTCCCAGATTCCCCTCAGGAGGCACTTCCCCTGGCCTTGCTAGCTGAGACATTTGGGAACAGTTCTAAAAAAAACTGGCTTACTGAGATGAGGGACATAAACTCAGTGGCTTTGAACACAGTGGCCCCAAGGAAATCTCACCTCCTCCAGTTAACAAGGATGGGGAAGGCTGTTGTCTGAGACCCAGGAGGGATAAGGCTGGGGTGACCAGAACTAGACTAGTAGGTGCCATCTCTGAAGTAAATCAGGCATGCAGTGAGTTGGGTATGATGGAGTGTGGATGTTCAAAGTGTTGACCAAGTATACAGTACAAATTGTGCACATTTAAGGGAAAACCCCACTCGATGAGAACTATATGCTCAAAGATTCGGCGTTGCTTCTTAATATCACTCCTGCTTTTCGTCTGGCCAGACATCCTGCTATGGTAATGCAGTAGACTGCATAGCCAGCAACTCAACGCTAAATGTTGGGCGGTGGTAAATAACCTGATTTCCTAAAAACGACCAATGGCTATGGGCGGATGAGCCCCTTTAGGTGGGGTGATGGTCCCCTCAGTGGAGAAAATGCCACTGGAAACCATCCTATTAGGCACAACAACAAAATGAACGGAGGAGGAACTCTGATTCCCAACAGTCATGGAGGCAGAAGAGGCCATGCCAGATGGACTGGCTGTGAAGGCGCACCTTGATACTATCCTCAAGGCTGCAGCAGTCCATTGCAGTCCTGGTGTTAAATCCTGCATGTCTCATTTCATATGTGGGAGATGGCACCATGGTCAAAATGTGTGGGTCACTTCATGGCAAGCTGAGGTTCACCTTAAGCAAATTCATGCCAATGACATTTTTCCTGCTTCAGGAAAAAATGTATTCTCGGATATGAGTTGCAGCTGACGACGACAATCAGTCACGTTCCAAAAAAACACAGCAGTATGTTTCAACATCCTGATGAGCAGAAGAACACTAATTCGCCTACAATTCCATTTAATCCTTTTGTTGGGACTGGGTCAGCTATTATGGTTTTGGGGCCTCAAAATAGTTTTTTTTTAAAGTAACAGTTTCTTACTTCATGATGTGATGGAGTCTTGGGTCTGTGAACTGTGTGGTTCTATTATTATGATCTACAAAATATATTCTTCCGGACACTGTACTTCTGACTTCCCAGCCTGGTGGCAAAGGTCCAAGTTCATCACAATTCACACTGTTAAGGTCTCTGTGAAAAGCAGAAGAAAAAAGGTGAAGGCAGGCTGGCTGAGCTTGGCAACACAACCCTTCTGTACAGGTCATTTGAACGAGCTGGAGGGAAAGAGTAACATAGAAACCCTTGGGAAACAAAGCCAAATATTTATAGATGGCCCCTCTGCCCAATGTAACACATTTTAATAGTGTGAATTGGAAAGAATAAGAAGCAAGGGAAAGGTCGCCCTTGCTCGAAAGCTAGTTGTATCTGACTCTAAGGTTTGGTGCTCATCTCCATTTATAGTGTCTGCAGATGTCTCCATGGACATGTGGCAGGCATGATTAGACACCGGAGTACAGAATGCTGTTTGTCTGTCCACCAGAGTGGTACCTATTTATCTACTTGCAATTTCTTGCTTTTGAATTGCTAAGCTGGCAGGAACTGGGATAGAGACAGAAGCTCACTCCATCATGCGTAACTCAGGTCTCGAAAAGCTGACCTGCCAACCTTCCAGTCGTCAAGTTCAGCGTCTTTTATCACTAAGCCGCCACAATCCCTTAGAATAGGAGGCAACCCATAATACATACACTACAACCCACTGACCTACACAAAGATATATACAAACCTTGGTATCCTGGGATCATGCCATGTGCTAACACCAGTTTGTGTGTGTAAAAAGTAAACTTGTCCCTGCACGGTTGTCCTTTGTTCTACAGAGAAAATGGGGTGCAGGGGAGGGGGAGATAACAATATTAGTGAAAATTCTCAAAACAAATTATTTTCCCTAGCAACATGCCTAGTAAAACTCAGCTAATGCTTCATTACCTATAATTTACTGCTTACATATTAAAAGTTGCAGTTAACCCTAGCTCTGAGTTAAAACAGGGGTTCTCCACCTATGGCCCGGATGCGGCCCACAACACCATTTCATGTGGTCCTCACTGTCTTCGCCACACCCGGAAGTGCCATGTGTGGCAGGCAGGGCAAAATGGCCGTCCGACCCCCGAAGCTCTCTGAGGGAGCGTGACCTGGCCCTCGGTGTGAAAAGGTTGAGAACCCCGGAGTTAAAAGAATGGCAGTACCCAGATCAATTACATCAGACACTCCCACAAAGTGAACACTTCCATGCAAATATCTTGGTTGTCTTCTTTATTCACCCTCCCAAATCTCAAGGGATCTGAGGAGGTAGACACATTCTCAACAGTTGTATGTTATTCCAACTTGTTTCACGTTCTATCAGCCCTGGATCCACCAGACATTTCTATGTGGGTGCGTTATTTCTATAGGCTATGTAGTGTAAACCATTATAATTAACACATAAAGTGGCAACTTCCTATACATAATGCTGGTTGTAAAAGGGTTCTCAGGTAATTATCACTTCTCTGCTCTGACACACGCTTATAAAAAGCAAGTGTTGGCAAAGGATTAAAAAAATGTGTACAAAGGTACTTTTAAAAATAACCGATACTTGGAATCACTTATTTCTCATGAGAGGACATTCTGTTGCTCAGATGAGTAAATCACAAATAGAGTATGCCCACTGGATTAGTGGGATTTGTAAGCCAACCCCTCTGATTCAATGGGTCTACTCTAGTTTTGGTTTGCTAGACTATGCAGTAGGATTTCAGGCACTATCCTTTTGGCTACTAATTTTTTTAAATATTTTATTATGCTTTTGTTTTGGAACATGCAAATGTTTCCAACCAAACAAGTTGGCATTCCTAAGGACACGAGAACAAGCAAATATACCACACATTGCTGACTACAGAACCAGGGTCTCTGTCTGTCTGATTCTCTCCCTCTCACAAACAAAATAGCAAATGTTTGAGAAATTTAACTAGCAGATAAGTTAAGAAGTTAAGAGTGGTGTTAAACCAAAGCAAAAACAATCGCACTTATATACCGCCCCATAGTGCACTCTGTGGGCGGTTCACAAATTTATTAGCATTTTGCTGGGTCCTCATTTTACCGACCTTGGAAGGCTGGGAGGCTGAGTCAACCTTGAGTCCTGGTCAGGATCGAACTCACAAACTTTTGGTTGCAGTACAGCAGTTTAACCACTGCACCACCAGGGTTCTTAACTTTGTACAATCTAGCTGAGACATTTAAAAGCCCAGAAATCTAAAATATAATGCTACACAGTTAGGGATGGATTCTTGAACCCGTGCTGTCATCAATCCCTTCATCTGGTTTAGCCTTCGGTTTACCAAGCCAGGAGGAGAGGACCGCACAGCCTTACCGTAGCCTTCAGGCAGGTCAGGAGACGGTGACTGATGTCCGTGGGGTCTGTTTTGGGGGGTCTGGACATGGCCTCTCACATCAGGCGTCCGTAACCTCTGGCCCTGCAATGCCTGCTCCTGACTAGGGGATTCCATAAACCTACAATTCCCTCCTCCAGCAGCACCAGTGCTGTCCGTATATGGCGCAGGTTCCTCCATATAACAGCTCAGTGGCCTTCCTGGGCCGGAGTCTTCATAAACCGTTCTGAAAGCAGAAAGAATTCACAAGGCTGTAGAGAAAGGCTTAAGGGATGTCCTTTATGGAAGGGAGTCAAACACAGAAACTACCACAAATGGCCCCCTTAAATCAGTCAGAATCAAGAGACAGACTCAGATAAAATCTTAGGACAGGGGTGCCCAAACTATGGCCCGTAGGCCAGATCCGGCACCCGACACCCTCGTTGCTGGTGGAAACAAAAAGTGCCCAGGCACATTTTACTTCCATTTCCAGGAGCAACAAGGGCAGTGTGGGCCAGATGAATTAGCATTGGGGGCAAGATCTGGCCCACGGGAGATAGCTTGCGCACCCCCACTATGATTTTAATGTTTTTAAATGCCATCTGGCTTTGTTAACTGTGTTTTTCTTGTGTTTTTATTGGATTAATTTTATATCTATATCTATATATCTATATATCTATATATCTATATATCGATAGATCGATAGATAGATAGATAGATAGATAGATAGATAGATAGATAGATAGATAGATAGATAGATAGATAGATAGAGACATATAAAAAATATTTTTCCGAAGCAGGAAAAATGACAATGGCGTGAATTTGTTTCAGGTGGATCCCAGCTTGCCAAGAAGTGACCCACACGCTATGAACTTGGAGCCATCTCCTGCGGCACGTATGAAATGAGTCATGCAGGATTTAACACAAGGACTGCAATGGACTACCACTGCCTTGAGGATATGGACAAGGTGTGCCTTTACAGCCAGTCCATCTGGCATGGCCTCTTCCGCCTCCATGAATGTTGAGAACCAGAATGGTCCCTCCTCCACTCATTTTGCCGTAGGGCCCAATCAGATGGTTTCCAGTAGCATTTCCTCCACTGAGGGGGCCATCACCCCACCTAAAGGGGCTCATCCGCCTATAGCTACTGGCCCCTTAAGAGAATCACACTCCATTACTGTAGCGGGATGTCCAGCCAGACAAAAAGTCCTCAGGTGTATATATACATTGCAAGTCACCCTGAGTGGTGCTTGCACCAAAAGGATGGGTATAAATTGTGAATAAATAAATAAGCATTCAACAATTGGCCTTGCCTAGAAACAAGACAGAAAACAGGGAGAGAGAAAAAATGGGTTTACTTAATTATGTAAAATTAAAGGGGGAACCTTCATAGGGTTATCAAAAGACAGAATTTACTTACCCTTCATTCTCTAACAGACCCCTGCAGTCCACAACGGAGCCTCCCGTTCCTATCCTGTCCCGCGTCTGCAAGCTGACTAGAATGAGCAAAAGGAATGGCAAAATTAAAATTTAGAAAATGCAATTTGCAAAATGTATTGTATCTCAGTTAAAATGTGAACTAAACAACCAAAAAAACCCCTCCACTTTGCCAGTTTAACTCAAGTTTAACATCAGGCATTTCTATAGCCTAGAATAGAAGAACATAATTAACATGCTTCTTATAAAAATACAGAGTTTGAGTATTTTGTTAGCCTTTTATCATGAAACCCTTTACCTTCGTAAGTGGGGAAGGTTTTAACTATGCATGTTAAAAAGGAGCAGTATATTTTTACTTTGTGGAAAGTCTGGTACAGTAATACCTCGGATAACGCTAAGACTTGGTTCCACAAGTCTTGGTGTTATCCGATTTTTAGTGTTATCCGATGCATGTTAAAATCCTATGGGATGGATCGGATAACGTTAAAGCTCCATAGAGATACATTGTAACCGCACAGGCTTTAGCGGTTGTTATCCAATCCATCCCATAGGACCTTAACGTTATTCGATCCAATTCTCCTCCCCAGATTACTTAACGTTATGCGATTTTAGCGTTATCCAAGGTAAACGTTATCCGAGGTATTACTGTATTAAAAGACCTGACATGCTAAGCCTGCTATTTAAGATATATAATTTTATCGTGCAGAGAATTAAAACATAAAAAACAAATATACTGTAGATTTCTATCTCAAATATTTCCTTTCTGTGAAAAACATAAAGTGCCTTCTGCTTTTCAAATAAGGCATTTCAAACATTCTTTTACAGCCAGGAAAAGAGAATATTTGCCATGAGATGGCAAATGGGATGTAAAATGGGATGCAAGTATTTTCCTTTTTTTGGCCTGGTGTGCATTTCCTGCTTTAAAGGAAGGACGTCTTTTCTCACATCCACTACAGTACTTTCCAAATATATTTTCCAGGCAGTAAGATGGAGCAAAACCCCCACTGAAGGCTGAATATGCTGATCCAAGTGACAATTCAGCAATCTCTTTTTTTCGTGGTGCCCACTGAAATCTTTTATTAGCATCGAGCAAACTCATCAAGTAGTTACAGCATAGTGGGTTGCTAACCAGCCATTCTCTCACATAAGACAGCTATTTGCTATAAAGCAGCCTGAATCTCAGCCTTTTAAAAAAGAAAGACAAATTACTTGGCATAGGAAAAAATGGTTGAACTCCCCCCACTGCTTTATAGTCACAGCTGAAGCCCAAAAGCTTCCCCCTTTCAATTTGTTAAAGAGATTCAAAGTGTGTTTGAGAAATAGCATATTAACACTTTGACGTCTGCCTGGAAACAATCAACTCAGCATGTATTTGACATGTGTCAAGCTGTCAAATGAAACAATAACAGGCAGCCATGTCTGGAACCAGATTGTTATCATCAGTTTATCATTGGGAGGGACCTAGGAGATCAGAATTCCCCACACAGGATGTGGTAACATCACTTGCAAAATAGTCGTCTCCTAATGTTTGCCCCACACACTCAGCACAGTGCGGTGTGCTTAGTGGTTAAGACACTGAACTTGATGACTGGAAGGTCGACAGGTCTACAGTTCGAGACCAGAATACTGCATGGCGGAGTGAGCTCCTGTCGCTTTCCCAGCTCCTGCCAGCCTAGCAGTTCGAAAGCAAGAAAAATGCAAGTAGATAAATAGATATCACTTTGATGGGAAGGTAAACAGCGTTCTGTGCACTCCGGTCTCTAGGCATGCCTGCCACATGTCCACAGAAACGTCTGCAAAATCCAGACAGCGCTAGCTCTTTGGCAATAAATAGTGATGAGCACTGAACCCTAGAGACAGATACAACTGGTTTTCAAGCAAGGGCAACCTTGATCTTTACTAATGTTTGGCTATAATAGTGATGGCAAATCTTTTAGAGACCGAGTGCCCAAACTGCAACCCAAAACCCACTTATTTATCGCAAAGTGCCAACACGGCAACAGGGGAGGGAGGCAGTGCTCCCATTGGGCTGCTGGGCAGAGGGGTGGGACAAACTCTGTGCTGAGGGAGGAAGGAAACACTCCCATTGGGCTGCTGGGCAGAGGAGCAGAGCTTTGAGTGCCACCTCTGGCACATGTGCCATAGGTTCACCACCACTGGCCTATAATAATAATTTCATGTCAGAAATTATTCTGGGTTGGAAGGATTTTTGCGGAAGAAACTCCGCTCAGGGAATGCCCAAATGAGGCTCCTTTCATGTCCCCAAGAGCTGGGGCAGAGATGGGCGTTCAATCCGTCGTGTAGTACCCAGGTCTTGAACTGCTGACTTGCCAGCCTTCCAGCTAACAAGGCAAGCTTCTTAACCACTGAGCCACTGCAGTGATCTTATTTCAATACAAATTACTTAGAAACTGGACAGAATAGACTTATCAACACAAGGGAAAGGGAGATGGGCTGATAACAGACTGATCTCTCTATTCCTAAATAATCACCATCCTGGTTATGCCAAACTGCCTTTATGAACAGCTTGACATTAAGCAATTCCCCAATAATTTTAGACCACAAAAGTACTTTAGCCAAAAGGAAACAAGAGATTATTATTGCTGTTATCTATGCAGTCAGGACTGTTTTCTTCTTACCCACTATCTGGCCTCGCACTGCATCAGTGTCTGTGGGATTTAATTTGCATAGATCCAAACGCTGGTCTACAAATAGGGAGAGGAAGAAAAGAAAAGAAACTTAACCCAAGAACTTACTCAGCCAGAAAGCATTTAGTACTAGGACATAAAGTATTGCCAATCATAGCAAATCTTTGGTAAGTTATACATGCTTACATCCAGTATCTTTTAGCCTGCTGATGGCATTAGAAAGGAGTCGGACACATCCCAGGAAGCCAGCTCCCTGTTTTTTGTGAATTTTCTTGTGGTTCCAGACACTGATGGTGATAGAATCTGACTTCCCGACATATCTAAAATGATCAGTTTGAGGAAGATATTGAATAGAGGTTCATATTCCTTTTCCTGTGGCACAACATTTACATTCATGAAGACTGAACGCCTCTTAATAATTCTTTGGTCACACTGCAGTTTTATCCAATATGGAAAACATGTAATTAATCATTAGATCACTCTAATTTTGCACAGCATGTTAAACTGATAATGTACTATCACTTGGTAATTACAGGCAACTTTATTACAAACTGTGGAGCGCTGAGCTCATCAGGGTACAGAGATATTGGCTGCCTTTGTGAATCCGAAGTTACTCTGTCAACACAAGCTTTATTAGATAAAACAAATGAAGGCTACAGTATACTGTACAGAAGGTTGTGAGTTCGATCCTGGCAGGGATCAAAGTCGACTCAGCCATCCATCCTCCCAAAACTGATAAAATGAGTACCCAGCATGTTGGGGGGGGAAATGCTAATAAACTTGTGAACTGCCCAGAGAGTGCACTAAGTGCTACGGGGCAGTATAGAAGTGTAATTGCTATTGGTATTTCCTCATGAAATCACTGTGGAATCATTAAAAAGCAGTAGATGAAATATACAGTGGTACCTCAGGTTACGTAACGTTCGGGTTATGAATGAAAATCCATTGAAAATAATGCCTTGGGTTACAAATTTATATTCATAACTTGAAATGCAGTTTCCCATAGGAATGCACTGAAAACCATTTAATCTGTTCCAGAGGTCAGAAAAAAGGTTTTCAATACATTCCTATGGGAAACTGCATTTCGAGTTACAAAATTTTTGTAATACGAAACATCCTGGGGAATGCATTAAATTTGTAACTTGAGGTACCACTGTCTTTTTCTGCCATACTGCCTTCTTGCATGGAAACAATGCAACCCTTGATACTTTTTTTTAATTGCAAGCAGTTTTGCCAATGACAAAGCCAAGAAAGTGGCTTCATTTTGGCAGTCCAGGGATTGATGGGACACCAAAGAAAAAGAATTGCAAGCCAATTTGGAATACTGTTGCCAGCCAAAAAAAGTGGACGATAAACATTTGAACAAATGAAGAGCAGAGTTTTGAACAGCCTATCGGAGGGGTGTGAGCAAGTTCCATCTTTCTAGCTACACTCTGTAAGGAAGGATCCGTCCCCTCTTTGCAGAAGAGGTAACTTACAAGTCATAATGCTGGTTCCACTTGGGATCTAGGGTGTTCTTCACAGTGTCAGTTGAGTGGCACTGTCCAGACCCATCCACCACCACCTTTGCAAATGGGTCAGGAAGCCCTGCAAAGAACCGAGAAATGCATTGTCACAACAATCCTAGTTTAGCACAATCCAGCTCTAATAATGAAAGTGCAAGTGTCCATGCCAGTCTCCTGATTGCCTCCCAGACTATAAGATTCAGACAGGCAAAACCTGGCACAGTCACTAATGGGATCGTTGCAATGTATCTCAGGGCTGTGTTGTTTTTAAAAACAAATTAGTTGCATTTTAGTTAATTAAAAATCTGTAGCCTGAACAATCTTTAGGTACTAAAAGCTCCTAAACTGCCCTTGAGACAAGACTGGAGGCAGGCTTAGAAGATTCATTTCTTCACAGGTCCTTAGAGAAATCCACATTCTGCTTCATTTAGCGGAATCCAACACACTTCAAATAAATCTCTCTTCTCTTTCTCTTGTAAATGTGGCAAAGTACCTCTCCCCACCTTCTTCTTCTGCTGTATCCGAATCCAAATATTGGCGATCACCATGGCAATCAGCCATGAAGACTGTCCAGAGAATATGGTCTTTGATCTGCCTTCTGCATCATAGCGTGACACCCATAGTACCACTGATCCAGTTCCAAAAGTCACTTTCTGGTCCTGAGCCCTTTTGGGAAGCAAAGTCCTCATTGGCACCAGGCCAGCATGGATGAAGCTGCTGCCCTCCATCATAGATGGATTCAAGTGGGATTTAATCCACTTGTGGTCCATCACTCTTCCCTGTAGACTTCAGCACCCAAGGCCATTAGTCTTCAAGACTGTCAGGATAGTTAACCACCACCTGACACTCAGCGTTAAGTTGCTAGCAGTATGGTCTAATCCAGGTATTCTCAATGTTTTCAGGTTGTGAGCCTGACCACGTGCCGCCGCCGCCCTGCCCCCAGGACATCTGATCAGGCCAGGGTGGTGTGGACCGGATGAATTGGTGTCGAGAGCCAGCCCGCAGGATGCAAATGCCTGGTCTACTCTATTAGCATAGCAAGATAACCTAGCCCAGGGGTCTGCAAACTTGGCTCTCCAGGTGTTCTTGGACTTCAATTCCCAGAAGCCCAAGTCAGCACTCCTGCTGATCAAGGCTTCTGGGAACTGAAGTTCAAGAACAGCTGGAGAGCCAAGTTTGCTGACCACTGACCTAGCCAGACAACAACCTCTCCTCTCCATCATCCGAATCATGACAAGAAAGGGTTTCACCACACTGAAAATCAGGAGAAGAGTTTCCAGAGAAGTGCAGTGTGTGAACGATGTCATGGCAGGGCATGTTTACAGTATCCTGAAAGCCCCAGAAATGCAAGGGACTGTTTCAGTTCAAGTCCCTGCCACACCAGAGGAAAACAGCCTGCCTGACCTTCTGCATTTGAGGCTGCAGGGCTGCTTCACATGGTAATTCTTTTTATCCTGCCACAAGAGAAAACTATCTGTCATGCCTTATAGTGCCATCCCAGATTTAAAGGAATAAGGAGAGCCGACACGATTTCATTTGCCCACAGTTGTCATAGTTGAGATCTGATTTTTCACGGCAGGGAAAAGAACAGCCCTGACGCTGCACGGTTTACCACTCTCAGTTTTGACTCGAGTTAAGAAATTCTCCTTAAATGGCCCCATAAGAAACACAGAGGAAAAGGGCAAAGAAACATCAGGACAGCAGTTCAAATATGCAGATGGGGGAAAAATAAACGTGAAAGTATGTGTTGACAGTTGCCAATTACTTACTGAAGAAGTCTTTTTTTGCAAGGTTCTTGGCACAAAGCACTGTAAAAAAGAAAAAGAAAAGATTACAAGAATTCCACCCATATTTCAGTCAAAAAGGCGGAAGGCTTATCTTACACAACTCGAGCAGAAAGCTAAGGAAAAGATACAATAGCATTAGCAATATCAATGTACAGTACGTCAACGTGAAATTCACAGATGAACAAGCACATCTTTGAAGTATATTTTTTTGGTTTCCATTCAGGAAAGATTATTGTACAGAAGACTGTAAATTTAAGTATACGAGACTACTTTTACCTTTACTGTGGATTCCAGCATTGCAGGTCACCCTGATCAAAACAAAATTCTACATTTTGTTTTCAACTTTTTGAAAAAGCGACACGATCCTTTCAAAGAAATCCCATGAGGAAGAACAACATATATCATCCTTAATTAAATCCCTTAAATACTCCTAGCTTTCTAAAAACATAGTAAGGGGGAAAGTATAGAAACAATCAGTAAGAAAATCCTAGTACTGTACTTCCCATGTACAAAAAGTATAAAAAAGTAGCAAATCCTTAGAATTCTAACCACAAGCTCTATAGCAAAGAAAAAAATATCAAAACAAAATAATGTAGCTTAGAGACCAATTACAGTGGTACCTTGAATTAATAATTTAATGCGTTCCCTGGGACGTTTCATATTATGAAAAATTTGTAACTCGAATTTCCCACAGGAATGCATTGAAAACCGAATTTTGTAACTCAAACCACAGTTTCCCATAGGAATGCATTGAAAACCAATTAATCTGTCCGGGGGGGGAATTGTAACTCAAATGATTATTTTCTATGGATTTTCATTTGTAACTTGGCTTTTTGCAACTCGAACCATTCGTAATTCAAAGTTCCACTGTAATTATTTTCAGTAAGGAGAATTCAACATACTTTGTCATCCTTCTCTTAACAACTCATTCCTGGATTTAATTAAAAGGAAGAAGTGTGCCTCAGCCCAGGAGTTTTCAAACTATGCTCTCAGAACTTCTGAGTTTCCCAAAAAGTTTCTTTCAGTTAAAAACAATATCCATTTTCAGTGAAACAGTTATGGCAGACAAACTTCCCTGAAATGACTTTCCCACCAGTACAGCAAAGCCACAGGAGAGCCAAAGGCATTCTTTAGCTCTGCGGTTTCTAGTGTGGTTCTCCAGATGTTTTTGAATTAAAGCTCCCTGACCGACAGCTGCACTGGACTGGACTTCTAGCAGCTGTAGTCTAAGAACACTCATTTGATGGTCATTGTTCTAGGTATACATTCTGATCCGCACAAGCTGGTGGCAAACCTCCATCTGAAGTGACTCTGTTAAAAAGGAATGCACATGAAGCGCCTTGGTGAGGCAGACCCAGAGCTGTTCCACAGCAGATAAATGAAAGAGGAAGTCTGCAAGCCATAATGCGAAAGAAAAGGCTGTCTGGAGCTATAAGCATTAAGACAGGAAGACTAACACAGGTAAGAGATTTCACAAAGGGTAAAAAGGTAACCTGTAAATTTGCAAGAGTAAAATGAGGTTCTCCTCTAAGTCATCTGTGCAGAGAAGCCTTGTAAAATTGGACAGTAGAATTCCCTCAAGCCTTCACAGGCCTAACAAGTAGAACAGATGTTTAGCCAGGTAGGTAAAGGTCACCCTGGCTCAAAATTCAGTCACATCCGACTCCAGGGTTCAGTGTTCATCTCTGTTTATAGCTAAAGAGCCAGCGCTGTCTGCATCTGCAGACTTTTCCGTGGACACGTGGCAGGCATGACTAGACACCGGAGTGTACAGAACACTGTTTACCTCCCCACCAAAGTGGTCCCTATTTATCTACTTGCAATTTCTTGCTTTCAAACTGCTAGGTTGGCAGGAGCTGGACAGAGACAGTAGCTCACTCTGTCATGCAGTACTCGGGTCTCAAACTGCTTACCTGCTGACTTTCCAGTCGTCAATTTCAGCATCTTAACTACTAAGCCACCCATTATTATATATATATCAGGTTCAAATCCTTTCTGGGATATACTTTGTGTCACCGAGGCAAAAAGAGGGAAGTGTCACTGATCAGAAATTGAAACAAAGGGGAATGAAAAGAACTTCTCCAAAATACAATGAGAAGCATTGTTCTCCAACTGGGATAATAACAGCCATCATTGCTAAGATGACCAGATCCATGTGTGGCAAATGAAAAATTCTTTGCACTTTGTAGCACAGAACAGTACAGTACTGTATCTGGTAAATAAAGCCTAAAGTATGCTGACAGTGAACATGTAAGGATCATCTTAGTTATATTACAATAGACAAGAAAAAGAGGAAAAAACCGTTCCTGAGGAACAAAAGTAATACTAGTTCCCTTAAGTACATTAAGCCACATTCTTGGACTAAGCCTGTTTTCTACTTTCCTGCCGTTTACTCCTCCCTGTCCTAGTTTTAAAAAGCTTACAGGAGATGCAGACCCGTGGGTGGAAACTTAGAAGAAAAATTAAAGCTATAATCCACACTAATCATATTCAGAAATCAACGCTGCCTTTCTGCTATAGCTGCTTCATTGATGTGAGTCCATCCTGGAGTGAGAGCAGACATCTGAATTTGCTGAAGAATTGAATATCCATTTAATCTCTTTCTTTCCCGACAGCATTTGACGTATTATGGGCTGATATCGTGCTTAATATTGTAGCATACAGATACAAGTCTTCACTGGTTTTTCTACCCTGTGGGCAACCAAACTATGTAAGTCCCTTTCTGTGACAATGTTTAGCCCAGCAACATTCCTTACAAGATACTACTCTTAGTTCTTAAGTATGATAAAAGATTCTCTACAAACTGTTTTAAGGCTGATTGAGAAACTAATGTTATCTCTACAAAATACCAAATCCTTAAATAATTATGCAGAGATAAGATTGGAGTATATATATATAGTCTATAAGCTTTCAGTAAGCTTAACATGCTTTTTGGACATCTGCTTCAGCGTAGGAAATATAAAATCCCCGTCTGTTAAAATAGGATTGGACATATAGCTTGTACTTGAGCAGGCTGAGTTTTAGAGACCTACTCTCAGTACGTCCAATGATGTGTACAAGGGGTGATTTTAGCTTCTTATTTTTAAAGATCAGACTTCAGCGTCACGCAAATCATTAGTTATTCTTAAAAAGCCCCTCAATTTCAAAAGCAGTTTTTTAAAAAATCATGTCAGAAGCACACTAAGGTGCTTTCTGGGTTGAAAAGATTTTTGCTGGAGGAATTCCACTCATGGGATTCCTGAATGAGGCTCCTTTCATGTCCCCAAAATCTCTTCCCACCAAAGTGGCCCCTATTTATCTACTGCCAATATCTTGCTTTCGAACTGCTAGGTTGGCAGGAACTGGGACAGAGACGGGGGCCCATTCCATCATGCAGTACTTGGGTCTCAAATTGCTGACTTGCCAACCTTCCAGCTAACAAGGCAAGCTTCTTAACCACTGAACCACTGCACTCACTAGTAGTTTTCTATGCCACATTCTGTGTCTGTTTTTATGAAAATCCCCTTATCTCACCTCCCAAGAGTATGGAAGTAACAGTGAGGGGTTGGGGGGGGGGGTTGGATGCCAGCCATAAGTGGGTAAATAAATCTTCACCAAACATCTACAAAGTGACTAGACTCACTCTCAAACTGTTCAGCCCACCATCTTAGCCACTGAAATTTGTTCTATTATTACAGTTCTCAACCTTTTAAAGCTGGGGGCCAGGTCACGGTCCCTCAGACAGCTTTGGGGGCTGGATGGCCATTTTGCCCTTCCTCCACCACATGGCACTTCCCAGTGTGGTGGAGGCACTGGGGGGGCCACATGAAATGGTGCCACAGGCTACATCCGGCCCACAGGGTGCAGGTTGAGAACCCCTGTATTATTGGGTATGTTCTCACAACCCCAAATCAAAATTTAGAAATGTATTTACAGCTTAATACACCATAAACCAGGGGTTTGCAACCTACAGCCCCAAATAATCTAGCTCCCGACCTTGCTCCAGCCACCGCCACTGGAATCAGCCACTGACTCATTTACGACTGTAGTAAATGTTTTTACAACAGCTGTAAATGAGTCCATGGCCACTGTAAACACGTTTACAACAGCCACAGACACATTTTACAGCAACATTTACAGCAGGGGGAACCACCAGTCTGGCCCGCTCAGCTGTCTGAGGGAGCGTGGTTCAGCCCACAACTGAAAAACATTGAGAATCCCTGCCAAAAACAAACTTGCCATGTTTAACATTATCCATATTAAATGGAATTGCAATACTGCAGGGCTTCGTGCTTTATGCTTGAAGAAATTTAATAAATTAACACACTAAAAGCTCAATAGAAAGACTATCCCTTTTTGTTTCTGAAGAGGGGGGGGGGACCACAGAAAAATACTACAGAACCATCTTTGATAATCTTTTATTAAAGATCGTTCTTATGTGTAGTATTTCTGCACTGCGTTTCCAGAATTGTTTATTTTTAGTTTACTGTATAACTTTCCCTGCTTAATCTCAGCTGTAGCTATCTCAGAGCATCAAAACTTCCTTTAATGGCTTTTTGATCGTATAATATGCAATTCCCCCTCAGTGACCTATTTAAGAAGGAAATGTTTTCCTGCATTGCTCTACATAACAGAAAGCTATATTTCCAATGCTGTTTTAATGTGCAAAGCAAAAAACATATTTTCCAAATAGGCAGCATTGAACAATTCAAAATAATCATAAATAAACATGCAATTTTCCTACTTTTTATTAAAAAGCAACTATTATAGTATACAACTACAGCAACTTTTCTAAAACATTTCAACATTAAAAACAACAACAAAAGAGAAGCAGCCTGATCTATGTAGATTAAATCTCACCATCAGACTGGCCTGAGATTAATCTTTAGCAGAAATCTGAGGAATATCTGTTTCTCACCCAAATAAAACTGTTTGTGTAGAGCACGGTTGCCCAAACTTTTTGGGCCACGGGCTGGTTACATGGTTCAAGGAGCCGATTGCTATGCCCCAGGGGCCAGATCCAGCCCGATGCCAATTCATCCGGCCCACAAAGCCCTTGTCGCTCCTGGAAGTGGGAGTAAAACATGGCAGTACAGGCCATAGTTTAGATACCCCGGGTATAGAGTATATTCAGAATGCCCTAACATCTTTGCTACAACAGTCTTCTCTAGAAGCAGCAATATCTGTTTTTATCCTGGATTTGTGTGTTTATATGACTTTTACTATAATAAAAGTCTCAGATGTTCACCACCAGGCAATGTAGAACAAGTCACTTTTAAAAAATAAAGCTCCCTTTCTTCACATAAAACAGGAAGACAAAGGAAGAGCTGACTTAAACCATTTTACACTGGATGTTTATCTATGGCCATAATCATATTTGCAAACCAGCTAAATCGCCATCCTACAGAGCAAGTAAAGGCTTTAGATTTATCTTTCACACAATCTGTAATGTAACTTTTATCCACACAATGCTGTAAACATGCAAATGATCTTCTGATATCTTTAAAAACATAGCCATCTTTTACTATCATTAGTACACCTTTCTTCACTACAGTTTGTCCTTTTGCAATCTGAATGCTTTTTCCTCTGCTCAAAATTTGACTGTGAAAGCAATTCATTCCACTTTCCAGTCTCTGCAATGCCCAACCACAAACAGCTAAACCAGATCCTTATCCACTTCTGCATTCAGCACAATTTTTGTCCCTTTCTCAAATGCCACAGGGAGAATGCAACATTACATGACATCTCGTTCATTATCATTTTTGCTGCCAAAATGAATCCCAAACCATACTGAGACGCGACTGTCAATCATACAATGATCATATCAACAATCTAGATTAGACTGCCAAAATGTGATGACCTCCTCTCAACCACAGGCAGCATGACTGATGTCCACAGGTGATAGAAATCACTGCTCAAAACATTTAGTGCAGGAGTTCTCAACCTTTTAAAACTGGGGGTTGGGTCACGCTCCCTCAGACAGCTTCGGGGGCCGGAGAGCCATTTTGCCCTTCCTCCATCACATGCCACTTCCAGGTGTGGTGGAGGCACTGGGGGGGGGGGCCACATGAAATGGCCCCACAGGCCTCAGGTTGAGAATCCATGATCTAATAGATACCTGGCTGTCCGGACCAGAGACAGTTTTAACACAATATCTGTAGATCTGCTTCTTCCAAGAACTGGTTTCTCTGGAGATATCTTAACTATATCCTTACTTCTAATTTCTGTTCTTCCAGCTCTGCAAGGTTACGTTGCCACATCAGCTGCTATCTTTGCTCTATCTCTTTTCATGCTCTTACACTTGAGGTTCCTCATAAAATCTGTATCAAATGACCAGCTTCTCTCCTAACCTTCAAATTCCAGGTTTTTTTGGGAAAATTATATCCAATTAAGCAGCACTGCTGTAGCTTAGTAGTTAAGATGCTGACCTTGAAGACTGGAAGTTCGGGGTTCAATACCTGACTGCTGCATAACAAATCTTGGGGATATGAAAGGAGCCTCATTCAGGCATCCCCTGAGCAGTTTCTCCAGGAAAAATCCTTTCAACCCAGAGTAATTTCTGACACAAAATTTATTTTACTCTGAACAAAAATTCTAAACTCAATTGATTTTACTAATTTGTAAAACTTCTTTCTTACATGTATGTTTCCACCATCAGTGTCTAAATTTAGTTTGCCTTGGTCGTCTGTCTTCTTCTGGTATTACACTACGATATGCATACACACTAATCGGACCATACAAATAAGAAATCTACCTAATTCACATGTCAACCCTAGATACCATATGGCATAGGGTTACTATAAAGGGTTGATAATAACACTGAGGAAGTCTATGTAGGTTTGAAATAATAGTTTATGTTATTTTGCTACAAACAGAGAAACTATTCATCAGGAAGAAAAGAACAATTTCCTATTCCTCTAAACACACACCTGGATAGACAACTTTACATTCCAGATTACAAATACAGAAAATCAAACTAGATACCCATTTAGCTCAGTACTGTATTATGTTCTTATTGGCAAGAATTCTTTGGCATCTCAAGCACAGTTTTCCACATCTGACCGATTTAAGTAGAAATCCCAGCACATTAAATTCAGGATCTTCTGAGCTATTGGGTTCAAACCTAAAGAAAGCCCTTTTGTACAGACTGTAAAGGATACTGCAAGTATATTGGAATGCTTAAAATTCAGCAAAAGACCCACATATCAAAATCCTATACCGAAGTCAATGCAATAATCCTATCACACAAAGCTGACCTACATCAATTCTGAAAATTGCTTGTAGGAGGTCAAAACTCTGCAAACTGACAAGCCAGCCAGACAAGCTTCAAGCAACATTCGAGTTCTGCTCCATTTCCACTTCAGCTAAGCTTAGAAAGGTTTACAAACAAACACAAAAGTCTCGCGCTGGACTCATAATACACTAACAGGGCAATTTGGTGCATAAGTAAGACCCACTTCACTAGTCCTAGATAATTATGTACCAGATTGCAGGCTAACAGACAAACCACTGTATTAGGTGTGTGTGAGAAAGCAAATGGTAAAGTTTGTTTCTTCTTGTACTGTTAAAACTGATGTAGAGAGAAAAATATTATACAGTACCTCTACTTCTGTCACTTGCTATTAGACAAAATAATCTTGATGCTCACCTTAAGCCTCCTCATAACAACTGCACATATATACACACACCTTAGATTAGAATAAGAAATAGTATGTACAGGTTTTCATTCTTTTGTGATAGCACCTTTCTTTTCCAAATTTCTATGCCCCCCCACAAAAAAATTAAGTGGGTAACTGACTCTGATAGGTAGATCTGAACGCATTCTCTAAACTTTTTTTACATTTCCAAATAACTAAAACAAAAATATAGTAAAAGAAAAAAAGGATGGCCCAGTTTGTTATTGGCCAGTTAACTCAGTAACAGTATCTTTCAAGGTACACAGAAATTAACAGCACTGAAATCTGTCAAATACCTAAACTGAACTCAGACTTGAATCTATCCCACCTTGGACTTCTCCAAAGAGGAAAGTCCACAGAGAACTTCAATTTCACATGCAACCAGGGAGAGATCCTTGTTAATTATTTACTTTTTTTCAATTGCCCAGGAGCAATCCCTTTGTTATTCAATAAACCATGAATGTTGAGGAAAGAGCTATGGAGTGGGTGTTTTTTAAAAAAAAAAAATAATAATCAAGCTGTCTTAATGCTTACTGCTTGTAGACTGCAAAAAAAGAAGCATGAAAATCATGTTCTTCCTCCCACAAGCATACATAACTGAGATTCCAAGTTGAATTTCACCTGCCAAAAATATTCTACATGTTAAAAGTACTGAAAGATGTACTTCTCTACACTGCTATACAATTATCCACAGGGACTAATGAAATTATGGATAGGCATGCACTGCCCAAGGTCATTGATAAAATCTGGGTCAGAGTTGAATCTGTATTGCTGATCAAGCTTTACTTTCACAGTATTAAAGCATCACTAACTCAGGTCAGTACTTCACAATTGCATTAATCATTAGAAACACACATTATTTTCTACCAGCGGAATAAAACATGGAGTGGTACAACATTCTGACACATTAATATTCCACTCAACCACCAGCAGTATTTTAAACTTCCTTTCAGTATGACACAATCTCAAATACTGTACACCGGATATGAGATTCTAGGAAAGACAACAGTTTGGACTTAGTGTTATGGCTCTGTTTGTGACGCAGAGAAACCTCAGGAGAAGATGTGTCCTACTGATCAGATTATGGATTCCAAAAACTTTCAGTGCTATTGAAATTGAAAACCTGGGGGAAAGATAAGATAGGTGCTTCCATAAGAGTTCAGTAGTGCTTTTTTTCTGGTAGACTAGTCCCCGTATTGAGTGAGAAAAGCAGATTATCTTTCCTTTCAATGCTGCGAAGAAGATGCCAAGGCCTAGCAGTGGCTGGGGACCTTGCCCACTCCTCTGGGCCCACAACAACGGCCTGATGGGAATTAGTTTGTGTTCTGGTTTGGTTGTTTTATGTGGTTGCATTTTATAATTTTTATTGTACTGTTGTTGTTTTGACTGTAAGCCGCCCTGAGTCGCCTCGGCGAGTGGGCGGCAATATAAATCTAAATAAATAAATAAATAAATACCAAGACAGTACAAAGATATATCATCCATACTTCCATTCCAGTTCAATCACTACACAACCTTATCGGTACATACAGTGCAAATGCCAAATACTGTACCCTAGTTGTATGTCAAACTATATGATGCCAAGATGTTAATTTTAGAGGACAACAGCAATGGTTATGGAAGATAAAATAAATTAAGATAGGGCCTACATAGAAAAGTGCAGATGTTCCCTTGTAATCTACAAAGAATGAGGATACCTGTTAAATGATCAGGTTTTTATTCTTGCCTGGGGTTCAGATGTTGCAGTTTAAATTGCTAGGATCTCACCAAGGGCTATAAATATCTCTAGAACCTCAGCTTCCTCTACACCACAAGAGCCAGTGCAGACATAATCCTGCCCATATTACAACCATGGTGAAGGAACTAGAGTTATGTTGAAGGAACTAGAGTTATATGGTGGAACTGTACACCTCCTTCGATGGGTTTCTCTTTGGGTATCTATGTCTTAAGGGACAACAATAAAGCAGGGATTTTCAACCTGTGGCCTGTGGGCCGAATGCGACCCACAGCACTATTTTATGTGGGCCGCCCACCACCTCCACCACACCAGGAAGTTCCATGTAGTGAAGGGCAAAATGGCCGTCTGGCGCTGAAGCTACCTGAGGGAGTGTGACTCGGACCAGGCTTTAAAAGGTTGAGAACTCCTGCATTAAAGAGTAGTGTGTGGTGAGGTGAAGAGTGTATTTCATATAGTGACAGATCAAACAAAATGTTTATGCTGACATATTAAACTTGAAGGGGACTAGCAGCAATATGAGTGCAAACACACACACTATGTGTAGATCTCATTTGGAATGTACAAATGAGATAACAAGTTGAATTAACAGATTTAGGTCAATTTACTCTAGCAATGCTTATACTAATTTATGATCACAGGAATTCAAGGAATTTTGCACACATACAATCCACTGTGAAGGAAAAGTCCCACAGGGTATTCTGCCAGCTGCACTTTAACACAAAACAATTGTTCCACGCAGGTAGAGCACAACATGGATGATCATCACCCCCACCCCATTAGAAAATTGTGAGAAATCAAACTGTGGGGACAAGTTAATCTAGGAGCAAGTTACAAAGTGAAATGCTATGCATTTCAATTCAATGGGTGGCCAATGGATCTATTAATATTTCTAGTAAAGGAACAGTACTTGGAAACATGAGGTTACCTTGATTGTTCTTTTATTTTTTAAATTCACATTGAAAATTCTGAATTGTAGTCAAATCAACTGCAGAGAACATTAGGTGGCTAAGGACATGCTATTAGAAAGAGAGCATTCATTGTAACCAAAGTTGTATCAGCCTATGAAACGCACTTTTGTTCCTATAATATGACAACATTATATCATCAACTAACATAATGAATTGATATTCTGTTTACATAGCCCTTAACTAGAGCTGATCAGGAAAAGGATTAACATTAAACAATGCAATTTGAATTACAGTGGAAGCACACAAAAATGTCTGAAACAGAACTGTGTTTGGAACATCCACTGTAACAAAGACGGGGGCTCATTGCCACATTAAATCACCCATGAGGAACGTTCAATTATCTGCAATATAGCAGTATTTATTTAAGAGGTGGTCCTGTAGAATTAAGGGACTGTGGTGGCTCAAGTAGTTAAAACTCTGAACTTGATGACTGGAAGGTCGGAGTTTGATTCCTGAGTACTGCATGACAGAGTGAGCTCCCATTTTTGTCCCAGCTCTTGCCAACCTAGCAGCTCAAAAGCAAGAAATTGCAAGTAGATTAATAGGTAACATTGCTGTTTTCTGCCAGTAAAATGGTGTAATCTGCACATCTTACTGACGCTTCTTCTACCAATTTTCACACACACCCCTTTCTAGCCTGCCTTTCATTATGACATGTTCTGTGTACAACTGGAACAGATAAGATAAAATGCACCCTTGTCAGACACCTTTGTCTATAGGAAACTATTTTTTCTTTCCATATTCTGCCCAAACAGTAGCTTGTTGTTCACAATGCACAATATGTATCACCACAATCAAATGCTGAAGCACACCCATTTCTTTTAGAACAACCATGATCCACATAGTCAACGGCCTTTCTATGGTCTATAAAGGACAGACTGATTTTTTTCTGAAATTCTTTGATATGCTCCAGTAGCCAGATGATATTTTCAAAATGATCTCAAGTACCTCTTCCTTTATTAGGCAACTGTTAGCTGCAAACCTTCAGGAATGCTGCTAGAGTTATCTCTCCTTACATTAATTGTTAACAGATTAAAATACCAGGAATACACCAAACATATAGATTTCATGTCCAGTTTAAATAACACAGGGACTACCATAACAACCACTCAAAGTTACAGAAGTCTTATAAATAAACTTAAGAAGTCACTTGATCTTCTTAGTAAAGGTAAAGGTCTCCCTTGCTCAAAAGGCAGTCGTATCCAACTATAAGGTTCGGTGCCCATCTCTGTTTACAACCAAAGAGCCAGTACTGCATCTGCAAATGCTTCCATGGTTATGTGGTAGGCATGACTAAACACAGAACAATGTTACCATTCCACCAAAATGGTACCTATTTATCTACAGTAATTGCAATTTCTTGCTTTCGAACTGGTAGAAGTTGGCTTGCCTTAAATAGTCTGCTAAGGACTGATCAAGGAGGGATGAAGAGCTGTCTATCTGTCTTGAGCACAAAGCTGGAAACATCTCTCCTTTAACATGTCTTACACAGGAGGGGAGGAGAATGACGCTTATACCTTCTCTATCAGCTTATTTAAAACCTGTTCATGTACTCATCTTCATGCAGTTCCTGGTCAACTACAGCTATCACACTAGTTCTTAAATACTATGCTATACAACTGCTATAGACATATTCAGATAATCCTCTTGAGTTTCCAGTTTCCAAAAAGAGAATGACTTAAGACACAGAGGAACAACTTTAGTCTACAAAAAGCTTACAGAATTATTACCTTAGATCTATCCCTTATCATAGAAAGTTTCCACCATGTTTCTTACTGCCAGCTTCTCTGTTACTCTCAATGCTTTGAAGAGTTAGCTCAGTCCTCTATGGCTTTAAATCGCTTACATTATTAGCAAGTTTTTAATGGATTATTTATTTTTCAATATACACTAGACTAGTCCGCCTACAGAAAATTCATGCAGGCACTCACAATTACATCAGCAGCAACCATTCACAAAACTGTCATGGCTGATGAAACAAACACCATGATGCTAAGCAAACCAATTAACACATGCTGGGAGGTAAGAAAACCTTATCCTAAAAGGACTAGAGAAAGAACATTGTTTCTCAATTGTTTATACCATAATGAGTGAGTTAATCTATTTCTTATACGATTTTAAGAATTTTTGCTATTACAGATATGAATAACAGAATTAAAGTTTTGTAAAGTTGTAAGAGGATCCAAGGACCATCTAGTTCTAGTACGGAGTGCCCAAACCTTTTGGTCTGCGGACCAGTCACGTGGTTCAGCAGGCTGGTCACATGGTTCAGTGGGCTGATCATGTAGTTCCTCCTGCCGAAAGTGGAAGTAAAATGAACCTTACAATCTGTTTTGCAACATGATGAGATAGATTTTAAGATGCCATTTTCTCTCCTTAAACCAGGGGTGTCCAAACTATGACCTATGGGCCACATCCGGCCCCCAATGCTAATTATTCTGGGCTGTGGCACCCTCGTTGCTCTCGGAATCAGAAGTAAAACGTGCCCAGGCCATAGTTTGGGCACCCCTGTTCTAGTGAATTCCCTGCTAATGCAGGAATCAAGATAAAGCATTCCCTCTATTTAAGAAGGAGAGTCCACCACCTCCCAAGGTAGTATGTTTTGCTATACAACAGCTCTTACAGGTAGGAACTTCTTAAGGTTTATCCAGAATCTTATTTCTGAACTCAACCAGAATTCACTGCTTCATGTACTGTCCTCTTAAGCAGCAGAAAACAAACTGAACCAGCCACCTGACAGCTATCATATCACCTCTTAATCTTCCCTCCAGGCTAAACACGTCCAAATCCCTCAAGTGTTCCTCATAGCACTTGGTTCAAGACACCACACTGGAACAAACTGGTACAATTGCTTCCCTTCATCTGAACCCTGTATGTGCACTGATGCAGCCTAGAATTGCAATAACTTTTAAAATTAATATTTAGCTTATAATATACTAAAACGGGAGTTCTCAAGCTTTTTAAGCTGGGGGCCAGGTCACACTCCCTCAGACAGCTTTGGGGACCTGACAGCCATTTTGCCCTTCCTCCACCACATGGCACTTCCTGGTGTGATGGAGGCAGTGGGAACCCCACATGAAATGGTGCCATGGGACACAGGTTAAGAATCCCTGTACTAAAGTCTCCAGATCCTTCTTATATATACTACTGTCATACCCAGAGTTGCTGTCCTGTATTTAGGCCTCTGTTACTTCCTGCCTAGATGGAGAATTTTACTTTTAATGCTGTCAAAATTTATTTTGTTTCATTCAGCCCAGTCCTCTGGCCAGATTTTCTCTTGAGAGATATCAGCTACACATCCCATCTTGGTACAACCTGCAAATTTGACAAGCACCATCTCTTATTCCATCACTCAAGTCATTCATAAACATGTCAAACAACAACAGATCTCCATCTGTTTTCTCCAGGATGACAAGAAACCATGAGGGAAAACACTGTTGCTGATTTTCCAGAAACAATTTCCATTGCTCCCATTTCTACAAGGTTTTACTAGACTCAGTAATGAATATACAAGTACTGTACAACTATTCAGCAATCCTGAAAATTCATACTTCAGTTTCTTTGGTAAGGAAGATTCAGATAAATCTGCAAACATCCAATTTGCATTTTTGTAGCAAATGTGACTCCAAGAACAGTAAGTCTGTATCACAACAAGCCAAACAAACAGCTTTGGTTTTAGATCCTCATCTGAATTAACAATCACCAGCAAAGTTACTTCTACTTCATGATGCAAGCTGCTTTAGGGAATCCTGATCCAGAAAGAATTCCTTTCAGCTCTGACAGAGGTGAACACAGCTGGAAGTATGCATCACCACACCCGTTGTGTATTATTTCAGTTTCCTTGAACAATAATGGATTGTTTTGCCCACAAACAGATGCATAGACATGGCAGATAAATGTTTAAATTGTATTTACTTGCATTAGGGAGCCTTTTGTCAGTTACTTTAAAGACCCCCCAGCACTATATTATAATCGCCTTTTGGGAGGCTGGGACTGTGGATAGCTCAAGTGGTTAAGACACAGAACTTGATGAATGGAAGGTCGGATGGTCAGCAATTCAAGACCCAAGTACTGCACAACGGAGTGAATGCCATCTCTGTCCTAGCTCCTGCCAACCTAGCAGTTCGAAAGTAAGCAATTGCAAGTAGATAAATATGTGCCACTTCAGTGGGAAAGTAAACAGTGTTCTGTGCACTCGGGTGTCTAGGCATGCCTGCAGCATGCCCACAGAAATGTCTGCAGATGCAGAGAGCACTGGCTCAGTGGCTACAGACAGAGATGAGCACTGAACCCTAGAGTCGGAAATGATTGGCTTTTGAGCAAGGGTGACCTTTACCTTTGGGAGGCTACCTGGTTTAAAAAGCAGTCTTCTCACCTTTCCTGTGCAACACTGAAAGGAATGTTGCTGCTTAAGAAATACAAGTCCTGAGGAAATAAAAAGAATTTATAGTTCTTTAAATTCCAAGTGTTTTTCAAATCCCAACAGTTTCCCCCACCACCACCTCATGGTCAGCTGTGAATCAGATAGCCTAAGGGATTTGTGTCTGCTGTACTTGCTTTGCCCTTGACACAATCCAATGTGAGTTACAGCCTTTAACGTGATTAAAGGTTGCTTAAGAAAAGAGGAAACTGTTCTGCTGTAGACTTTAACACTCTCACAAAAATAAAGATTGATCTAACTATTCTAGACAGATTACAGATGCTAACCAAACACTGTTCCAATTCCATGTCTCTTGCCATGCTCAAAGTATAAATACTGTATAGCATGAGGCATTCTTAATTCAATATACAAAAGTCACTTTTCTCCTTGTTTCTATAGCTCATCGTCAAATATTTTGCTTTTTAGATACTGTTAAACTCTTAAAGCAATTCTTTGGGAACAAACTGTCCTCCACACTAACAGAATAGTCCAAAATAAGCAGAATCAAAAGTAAGTTCAACAGTAATCAGCAGGAGTTACCCACAGGAAAGTGTGGACCTCAGTTTAACTAACATTTCTCAGAATTTAAGAAATGTTTTAAAGCCTTTTCACATAAAAGCAATGTGGCAAAACTTCCCTAAGGACACGTGTTTGGTAAAGAGAGCTCTATTCTAGTAATTAAAAATTGCTACTTTAACTATTCTTGAACAGTATAAACAGCAGGTAAAAAAACATTGACAGAAAACAAAACTAAGAGCACGGCTCATCAAAAATGTCAGTAAGCCATCAGAAGGAATTTACTTGCACAGAAGAGACACTAAAAGGGAATTTTATGTTGAAGAAGGCAGAGTCCAAACACATCCATTTTGCAATTCCTTTCAATGTCAACAAAACAATATGACACTAGACCCACCATTTTAACAAGGCAGTCATAAAGAATAGCGTACCATTAATGATAACAATTATACTTGCATACCACCCCATGGTACTTAGAGCACTCCCTACTAGGTGGTTCACAAGGCAATTAGGATTTTGTCCCCATCGAGCTAGGTAATCATTTTACCAACTTCACAACTATGGAAGGCTGATACACATCAGGATCAAACTCAGATCATGAGCAAAATTTTGGCTGCAGTACTGCAGCTTATCCACGGCACTGGTCCAGGCGACTCATACTTGTCACATTTCTGCAAAATATCACATACTGTATATGCAAAATGAAGAACCTATAACATTTCCCACATGCTGACATGAGAAACCACTTTTAGAAAAAATAGAACCCGTTTAGTTTGAACCAGCAGCCAGATAGTTTCTATAGTACAGTATATAAACTTACAAGTTGTACCTCACTTAAAGAGTATAATATGTTCCACAGGATTACTCTTTAAGCAAGTTTGCTCTTTAAGTGAAACACCATTGTAAGTGACCAATTGTGACTTCTGGCGGGAGGGGGGGAGAATTGTGAACCTGGATTTATTTGTTAAGTTTTTAGTTGGTTTTAGTTATTAAACAAAGCAACCATTCAGAGAAAATTCTGCTCTTTAAGCGAGTTACTCTCTAAGCGAGGTGCTCTTTATGTGAGGTTTTACTGTACAGTATATGTATCCAGTTATATTTGAACAACATGCATCCTGTTATATTATAGCTGGAAAACGGAGATTTAAACAAAGTTTTTCCTGAATGTATTTGGGGGGGATTACTTGTGGGGGAAGTTGATTTGATTTTCAAAGTGTTTTTTTTAATCAGTATTTATGATATAAAAATGTGTTTGCACATTGGTTTCGTTTAATACATAGCTAGACAGTTCATCACCAGAGCAGAACAGATCACAATATTAGTCATGGGGCAATACAATATGCAACACTGTTTCAAAAGAGCCAGATCAAAAAATTTGACAGAGCATGTCTTATACGAATATCTGAAACAAGTGTCAGAGATTTGCAAAGAAAAAGGCAGAAGCTACATTTTAACAATTCTGCTGGCAGGTGGAGAATCTCTTTGTAAACCTATACTATAACATTTTTAAAAAGTCATAAGATGCTGGATTTGCTTCTCCAAGGCTGACTGACAATCTCAATAAATTAATGCTGTCATGCTTAAACAAGCCACAGAATTCCATTAACTATAGGTTCTCCAATGATGTGTGCATAATTAGGCAGAGTAGACTGCCACTGAAAGCCATGATACAAGTACCTGCGCATGAGTGGCTACATAAAAGAAATATGAAGGTAATTGCTTTGGCTGAGGTATGCGTTTAACAAACTTATGTTATAAAAAAGGTATACAGTACCTATTTTTTAGATCCCAATGAACACCCATAAGAGCCAGAAACACAATGTTCAAAATCTCTCTAGGCCTGGGCAGTGATGGTGAACCTTGGCACCTAGAATTGAAGTTCCAGAACACCTGGAGCACCAAGGTTCACCATCACTGCCCTGGGGTTTATTTATTAAGTTACTTCAGTGAGAAAAGACTTAAGAAATATGCAAACCATGCCTATTTACATTAATTGTGTTCCCAAGTGCCAACAGAAGAGCCACAGTTCTGATAGAATACATGTTTTGAATGCAGAAGATTCCTGATTAAGCCCCTGGCATCTCTCATTAAAGGACGAGGAAAGAGCTGGCGATCTCTTACCTGGGACAATATGGCAACCTGATTTGTTCATAAGAGCGAGCGGCAGCAACCAAAACAAAGGACTAAATCTATTTAACTCCCTACCCTTGGATACCACTGTCTCACTTCACTCTGTAATTTCCCCTTTGCCCTTAGTTGGAAGCTCTTATTTAAACAACTCTCCAATTCATTTCACTAATATATATATTAGCTTTCTACACAATCACTATTTAAAGTATTGTACCACACTGGTGACTCAATGTATACCATCTCCACCTTTCAGCAATAAAACTACAATCAGCAAATACAAATAAGAGTTAATATTTTGATACAAATCTACAGTAAATAGTTTCAACACCAAACCTCAGACAATGAAACTAACATGTCAAAATATTTAACCCATTAATGTTCAAAGTTTTTCTTGTCAGACCTTTAATGCTGATGATTCTTCTTGTTTCAGAAAACAACATCTTTACCATTCTTTTACTACACAAACCAGTTCATATTTATTTTTATTTATTTATTTATTGCACTTTTATACCACCCATTTGGGAAATTTTCTACAAATTCAAACTGGACACAGAGGGTAACTCCATACAAACTCACCACAAAATATTCTCCACTAAACATACAGTATAAGGATTTTCTTTGAAATAAATCCATACAAGACTCACTGCTGCTACTTCTTGAATATATACCTGTTCCCTTTAAGAAACCGATATGGGATTTAAATCAATAATTCATGCCATTCTCATCATTACAAAGAGAAGGTTGACAATCTTCTTATACAAGACATAAATATAACCCACATAAAAGTAACCGATGGGCCCTCATTCCAAGTTAGCATGATGTCATTATCAAAAATTCCAATTCTGCTACTAGTATACGGGGCAAAGGATATTGGCAACAATGACTTTGGGGGTGAAAATAAATGTTAATATCAAATACTGCAGTATATAAAGTTTTACTTGAACAATGCTCAGCAATAAGCTTACTAAAAATAAACTCACTAGCCTATGTTAGGTAAGATGCTACTTTTCAACTACAGTCTTCATCTACAACAGTGGTTCCCAACAAGGGGTACACAGCCCACTAGTGGACTTCAATTCCCAGAAGCCTAAGTCAGTACATTGGCTGATCAGTGCTTTGGGGAAATGACTTAGGCTTCTGGGAATTGAAGTCCAAAAACCAGCATTTGGGAAACACTGATCTACAATATGGAGATCATACTATTCAGCTATATTGTGGAATTACTGTTAAGATTTGTAAAATAATGAGATTGAGTGCTCTGCTATATAAATGTTAAGAAGTAGTAGTAGTAATTATTAGCAGCGACATCTCTTTTTCTGCAGGGAAAATATAACAAGTATATTTTGCCTTAAAATACTAGGTATGACTATCTAACTTAGGGGTTCTCAACCTTATCATGCCCTCTGCCATAAACCATGGAGGGCACACTTGCTTCTGCTTCCGGGGTCACTGCCGTCAGCCGGATGATCCATCGGGGGCCAGGTCCGGCCCATGGGCCATAGGTTGCAAACCCCTAATCTAACTTAAAAGAAAAATATCATATACAGTAAAACCTCATATAACACTAAAACCTGATTCCACAAGTCTTGGTGTTATATGATTTTTAGTGTTATCTGATCCTCTATGGGATCCATAGAGATACATTGTAACCACACAGGCTTTAGCGGTTGTTATCTGAAGCATCCCATAGGATCTTAATGTTATCTGATGCAATTCTTCCCCCCAGATTCCTTAATGTTATGCGATTTTAGTGTTATTCGATACTAATGTTACATGAGGTATTACTGTACTGTAATTATTACACACGGGTAGAAACAATAGTGTCTGAAAGCATCATTACCTGCACACATTTTAAAAATCTATAATTTGGGGGGGGGGTTCAGAATATATATTCGTTTTAAAATATATTCTCACTTTTGAAAAATTAGAAATTTATTACATCAATTAACAAAAAGAAGTCATAAGAAAGCCAACAATATTAACACTAGAAGAAAGCACATCAAGTGCATTTCCTAAGTCAATACCTCCAATATAAAAGAAATACAACAATTAATATGCAACTCATTAAAAACAAAGAAAGCGGAAAGACACAACTGTTCAATGCCAGGTACTGAACAATTTTCTTCACAGTGTACACCGGTAAATGGGAACATTAATATTCTGATAAAAACAGATTCACTATTAAGCACAATGCATACACAGACCATAAAGGGAGAGGCTGATTTCTGCATTGCATTTAGCGAGAGTCACAAGGCTGCCAGGGCTCCAGGCAGGCAGTTTCCTGGAGAAACAATCCATCAAGGCCCTTCCAGTCATCTTTTATGGGATCACTAGACATTCCCTTGGGGAAACTAAGTTTCACTCAGAAAGGGGGTGTTGGTGACAGACAGGAAGTTAAGCATTGTCTGGATTCCAGAGGCCATTTCACATATTGTATCATAATCCCTCTCTACAGAAAAGTGCATGGCGTTTCCTTTGTACACCAAGCTGCTAGGTGCAAATGCTGCAAAATGCAGCAAAATACCACAGAAAAACATTTCCAGCAAGATCTCTATATGATAAATCAATATTATCCAATGTTGTGGGGAGAGAGGGGACAGACAGATCACGTACCAAATTCAATGAATACTGTATTTGGGCCACAGATTTCTAGGTCTACTGTTCCTAGCCAACAGACCAGTCTTTAAATTAGATACAGTGCTGTATACTGTACATGATAAAGCCGCAACTGACGAGATCTCCACAAAGTGAAATACCGTACTGAATGCTTCCCACAGTTTGCTATGCAGAAGTGAGAACACCAGACAAGCAGACACATGCCACTGGAACTTCCACTAGCTGAGATTTCCTACTACATCTTTTTTTCCAACAACCTGCAACTTCCCTCCTTTGGAGAAGCAAACAACAGGAATTCCTTGCAATCCATAAACCCATTAACTCTATGCTTCCAGCTGACACTTTTTAATGAAACCCAACCTTTCCTTCAGGTCCCATAAAAGTCTAGTTGCTCAAAATCCAATTTCCAAGGAGACCCATGCTCTTGGTGTCTGCATACAGCATCAGAGATGCAGTTTTAATGTGTCATAAAATATGTTAGTGTGCTGTAAAAGGGAACTCTAATTACACTTGATATTATGACACTCTTCTGAAATTAAATATAGGTTGTCCTGAAAAAAGAGATGGCATTTGCTGAAAGTCCCCGTTTGACACCTCAAGGGAAAACCACCCAATCCTTAACAACTGTTAATGACTCCAGGGAAACAAAAATAAATCTATATTTACATTTCCTACAAAACCGGGGGAGGGGGGGATCCTGCCTATCCTTTAAGATCCATACATTCAATTCAAATGAATGCACTTGGGGAGAAATAAACACACATAACCTTGGTTTCAGATGAAATGAATTGACTCCTTGAGAGGGAAGCCACAGGACAGAACATTTTGGAGATGTTCTTCACAGGACTGCCAAAGGTCAGAGACAGCCTGACCAGCATGTAACAACACACCCTTTTGTTTATGTGAACTTCATTGCACAAATGGAAGTACCAGAACTTAACAATGAAGTAAAGGAGAAGCATTAACACCCCCAAACAGACAAAAGACCTGTGCATCAACAAGAAATTGGGAGGGGATAAAAATAGGAAGCAAGAAAAGGAAGACGAAATACACAACCTCATTCAAAGGGGTGGGTTTTTTTTTAACATATATGCCCTAAGGGAAAAATAATGAGATTATCATTCACACCCTGCTATTCTGTGATATCCTGGGCTGTTGTGGTGCCATCCATCAAGCTCAATGGGGTACAAACTATGCTCCACATCCCCACCCCAAACTTCTTGACAGAAAAGAAAGGAAGAAAAGAGGAAACAGGACATAACTCTCAACTCCTTCCAAGAAATAAGACTAGGGCTGAGGACCCAAGGGAGGACAGGGCCAACTAATCTCTGGGCCAGGTAATAGTAGCACAGAATTTAAAAAGATATCCCAATTGAACACACACCCCTCCACGGGGGGGGGGGGCACCTTTCACCTCAAGGCCTGCCAGCTTTCCTCAAAGGCAACGACCTGTCAAAAAGGGATGGGTGGGTTAAAGTGGGGGAAAGGGACCGAGTTGGCTTATTTATTTATTTATTTATTAGTTCAAATTTATATTGCCGCCCACTCGCCGTGGCGACTCAGGGTGGCTTGCAGACAATATAGTACATTACATTACAATACAATATGTTGGGGTGGGCACAGGAGGAGGGGTGGCAAGGTCCCCAACCCGCCCTGGCTTCTTCCTCCCCCCCCCCCCAGCTTTAGTGGTTAAGATGTTGGGACTTGGTGACTGGAAAGTCAGCAGGTCAACAGTCTGAGGTTCAAGTGCGGCTCCTGTCTTCCGGCCCAGCTCCGGCCCACCTAGCAGTTCAAAAAGCAAGAAATTGCAAGTAGATAAACAGGTACCACTTCGGCGGCAAAGGTAACAGTTCAGCAGTTTGATTCCCGAGTACTGCAGGACGGAATGAGCTCCCGTCTCTGTCCCAGCTCCTGCCAACCTAGCAGTTCGAAAGCAAGAAATTGCAAGTAGAAATTGAAATATAATAATAATAATAATAAATAGGGACCACTTTGGTGGGAAGGTAACAGCGTTCCGTGCGCTCCGGTGTGTCCAGTCATGCCTGCCACATGACCATGGAAACGTCTCAGCGCCTCAAAACACGCCTTTTTCTTCTTTTAGCCCCAAAGTTGTCAGGCCCTCAACGTTACCGTTACAATTACCCGTTACAATTACCGTTTCCGTTCCTGCCGTCTGCCAGGCACGGCCGTTGGCCGCGTTTTTCCTCCCTCCCTGTTCCCTTTCCTCCTTACCTGTGAGGCGGACCTTGATGCTGGATCCGGCCCTCCGGGTGCCCGCGTTGGACATGGCTCCCCCTCAGGCGGGCGGGCAGGGCCGGGCGGACGGGGGAAGGAGGGAGGCGGCTCCCCACTCCCTGGGCCTCTGGCCCACCAACCGCCTTTATTCCTTCCTTTCCCCCCCCCCCCAAAAGAAAAGCTCGCCTTCCTCGGTTCTCCTCACGGAAGAAGCGGCGGCGGCGGCGGAGGCGGCGCCGCCTCACGGAGCTCGACGCCCGCCCGCCCGCCTCGCCGGACGCCACGGCGCCTGCGCGGCCTCGCGAGCGGCCGCTGGCGGAGAGCGTCCCCGCCCCCTCCTTCGCCCTCCCCTGGCTCCGCCCCCTCTTCTTCCCGTCGTGCCTCGGGAGAACAGGCGGCGGAGGGGTGGGAGGAGGGGCGCGGACGTCGTGCGTGGCAGCGCGCTTCCGGAGGCCATCTTAGGGAGGTCCGTGGCTCGGCTGGAACGCTAGCTAGCTAGTAGGGGGAATCGAGCCCCGCCCTCCTCCGGAGTGGGACCGCGCGCCTCTAGTGGCGGAAGAGGACATTGCAGTACGTTAAGGTAAAAGGTATCCCTTGCTCGAAAAAGCCAGTCGTATCGGACTCCAGGGGGTCAGTGCTCATCTCTGTTTCTCAGCCAAAGAGCCAGCGCTGTCTGCTTCTGCAGACGTTTCCATGGTCATGTGGCAGGCATGACTAGACACCAGAGTGCATGGAACGCTGTTACCTTCCCACCGAAGTGGTCCCTATTTATCTACTTGCAATTTCTTGCTTTTGAACTGCTAGGTTGGCAGGAGCTGGGACAGAGACGGGAGCTCATTACGTCCCGCAGTACTCGGGAATCGAACCGCTGACCTTCCGCCTCCCAGTCAGCGTCTTAGTGACTTGAGCCACTGCAGTACTTTAGCGAGAATTATTATTAACAGATCAAGCTCTAACCAAGACCCTAAGAGCTGTTAAGATAGTATCTATGTACAGTATGATTATTTATTTATTTATTTATTTTATATTTCACATTTGCTATCCCGCCCCAATCGGGTATACCCGACTCTGGGCGGCTTACAAAACAAATACGATCACAAACCCACACAATAAAATACTAATAATTAAAAAGTTTTAAAACTGTAAAAGTTCATAAAAACAGGGAATAAAACAGGGAACAAGCAGCCCCACGGAATAAAACCGAACAGGAAGGGAGGCTGTCCCTTAAATTATTATACAAATCTACCATTTAATTGCGAGACTGCGGTGGCTCAAGTGGTTAAGACGCTGAACTTGCTGACTGGAAGGTCAGAGTTCGATCCCCGGGTACTGCATGACGGAGTGAGTGCCCGTCTCTGTCCCAGCTCCTGCCAACCTAACAGTTGGAAAGCAAGACATTGCAAGTAGAGAAATAGGGACCACTTGGCTGGGAAGGTAAACAGCGTTCCGTGCACTCCAGTATCTAGTCATGCCTCCCACATGTTCACGGAAACATCTGCAGATTCAGGCAGCGCTGGCTCTTTGGTGATAGAGATGAACACAGAACCCTAGATGAACAGAGATGAGCACTGAACCAGATATGACTGGCTTTCAAGCAAGGGCGACCATTACCTTACCATTTGATTCACAGTCGAGGACTGGTATAAAATTAAGAGTTCAAGACCTAACCAAGGACCTAAGAACCGTTAACATCTAAGTATATAGCAGTTCCTTTTTTGTAGAGTTAGGATGTTCATGTCCAATAAATCCAAAATTTCCAAATATCTAGGCCTAGGACAGTGATGGAAAACCCTTTGGAGACCAAGTGCACAAACTCAACAGGCTATTGTCAGTGCTGCAAAGGAGTGGGGTGATGTTCCCTTGCTCGAAAGCCAGCCGTGTCTGAGTCTAGGGGTTGGTGCTCACCTCCATTTACAGCCAAAGAGCCAGCATTGTCTTTGTCTACAGACGTTTCCATGGTCATGTGGCAGGCATGATTACACACTGGAGCATTCAAAACATTGATACCTTTCCCATCAATGCGGTACCTATTTATCTACTTGCAATTTCTTGCTTTCGAACTGCTAGGTTGGCACGAGCTGGACAGACAACGGGTGCTCACTCTGTCGTGCAGCACTCAGGTTTTGAACTGCTCACCTGCAGTTCAGGTCAGAGAGAATCCCGTTCTACACCTGTTTTCACCTGGGAATAAATCATGTTGGATTCAGTGGCAGTTATTCCTGAGTAAACACCCATACACCTGCACTGTTGAAAGTCCCGTCGTGCCTTTGTATTAAATCAATATTTCCTATTCAAGACGAAGCTTTTCAGAATGTTATCCCCTTAGCAATAAATTAACCAATCAGTAATTTAGGGTTTTCTGTGCCCATAGACACCAGTTGTTTTATTTTAAGATGTATTTATTTGGTTGGCTTATTTTTAATGTGTTGTGTGTTTTATTATGCCATTTGATAGTTATAGGTACACCACCCAGAGTGGGAAATTTCCCAAACGGCAGGTATAAAAATTGCAATAAATAAATAAATAAATATTAAATCTGGGCCAGCGAGATTTTAAGGCTCATCTTTGTAATTACACGTTGCATCCAGGTTCCTTCCCGTTGTTTGAAAGTGACGCGATCAAAGAACATTATTTAAGAGCAAGGAAAGCAGCAGAAGAAATCAAATCCTATTTTTCTCAAACACTGTGAGCAAGGGTTTGGTTTTTTTAGCAGTGCCTTTTGATGCAACACAGCACAGTGAGCAAGTTTAATGTGGATACATCCAAAGTGCCAAACGCATCCCTGTTGCCTTTCAGAAAAAGCAAAGGTATTTTCATTTTTTGTCCACTCTGATGAAACAGGCCCTCTGTATCAGGTGCGAAGCTCCCCTTGGATATTAATTCTCCCAGTCATCTCCCTCGCGGGTCTTGTCTCAACCAATGCCCGGCGGCTCTTTGAATCGTAGGGTGAGGTTTGATCGCAAGGACAATCTGTACCAAAATGCTCAAAGTTGCGCTAGCAACTCAAGACCCCATATTGTAAGATGCTGGCCAATAGAAACAGATTATTTCTTCTTCTTTCTAAACATTGTCAAGGGGCAGAGTTAATTAAAAAGAAGAAAAGGCTTTCCACACACGAAGCCCACAGAGAAATAATGCCAAGATCCAATTCTAGGAGAAACACAGGCATTCTTTGTGTTTGAGCCGCTGCCAAGCTTGCTTTTCACAAATCTCACCTGTTAAAGTGACCTCTCTTCATCAGGTTCCTGGGAAAGGTAGATCAGACACATTATGCATTGCAGGTGTGGTCGCAAGCTTGAAGCAGCAGGATTATTTCATTAATGATGCTATTAATATCATGTACTGCTCCCTCCTCCATACTTCTTTATTCTCTCTATTATTATCAACAGAGGAAAAATAATTTTCACAGCAGCAAGCTGTTGTGGCTGCCTGTCCCTCTTGTAACACAAAGTATGACCTGAAAGAGTAATCAAGGCCCATTAGGTTTACAAAAGTCCTACCCCTGGTAGAGGTAAAAACTCTCTGGATTGTTTTAGCAAGATGGGTCAATGCAACTATTTATTTTTCCCAGGCTCTCCAATTCAAATCTGGGTTTAGTTTAAGTCTCACCAGGGGGTTTGGACCAGACATTGGCTTCCAACTTAACATACTTAACAGGGCTAAAAAAATAATTGGATAATCCATCCCCCAGAGCTCTTTGGAGAAAGAACAGGCAGTGAGGATGCTAAATTAAAAGTATGTTGGCAAAGTAGCCCTGTTTTAAGGGCACTGCAATGGCTCAAGTGGTTAAGACACTGAACTCAACGACTGGAATGTCAGAGTTCGATTCCCAAATACTGCAAGACAGAGTGAGTTCCCGTCTCTGTCCCAGCTCCTGCCAACCTAGCAGTTCAAAAGTAAGAAACTGCAAGTAGATAGAGTTCCATGCACTCCGGTGTTGAGGCAGACCTGCCACGTGTCCATGGAAACATCTGCAAACGCAGACAGCGCTGGCTCTTTGGCTGTAAGCAGAGATGAGCACTGAACCCTAGAGTCAGATACAACTGGTTTTCGAGGAAGGGTGAACTTTATGTTTACCTAGCCCTGATTCTTTAAAAATGAGCCAGTTGGCTCTGGATACAAAGCCTATCATCCCTAGTGAGGAACCAAGGATGATGGGACATTGTGTCCAGCTGCATTTTGGGTTCCCCAACTTTATCCGAAGGTCATTGACAGCAGGAAGAGGCCATTTGAGGCTATGACCATCCACGGAAGAGGAGTAAATTGTCTCGTGGAGCAAATAGCATTGCAATTTTTCCACGGGCAATGGTGTGACCCAGTTCCCTCGCCCTGCTGATTTATCGAATTGGAAGCTGGAATGAAGACAGTGTACGGCGGAATTAGACACGGCTGCGGAGAGTCCTTCAGCTCTGATCATCAGCCGTGGGATCTTAGATGAAACTGACGGGGCCGATTCCTCCACGCAGCCTTCGAAAAAGGACTCCTGCAATTATAGTCTTGGGGGCCAAATTGCTTATTCGCTCAGAGCATCCGTCCTCTGCGATGTTCTCATGAGAGCTCAGCACACTATTAACCATTTAAAACATATAAAATTATATTTTCTGTTTTAAAGTACAGTATTTTTTACTGGACTTTTCGACGTTCTGTTTAATGCATGGAGAACCAGCACAATACAGTGGTTAGAGATGGGGGCCAAGGAATCTAACTTTAAATCCCTGCTTGTCCCTGTAGTTATTTGGTGAGCTTGTAGCCCACTCATCCCCGGTGGTGCAGTGTTTAAACTGCTGCCCTGCAACCCAAAGTTTGTGAGTTCAATCCTGACCAGGGATCAAGGTTGACTCAGCCTTCCATCCTTCCAAGGTGGGTAAAATGAGTACCCAGCATGTTGGGGGCAAAATGCTAATGAGCTTCTGAACCACCCAGAGAGTGCACTAAATGCTATGGGGAAGTGTGACTGCTTCATCCCTTCAAAGCTCGTCCAACCTTACAGGGATGTTCTGAAGATAAAATGAACAAAAGGTAGGCATGGATGCCACACTGACCTCATAAAATATACAATCTAAAACCATTTTGCTTTCAGTAATAATGGAAGAGTCAGTGGTTAAGAAGCTCGCCTTGTAAGCTGGAAGGCCAGCAAGTCGGCAGTTCGAGACCTGGGTACTGCATGACGGAATCAGCACCCGTCTCTGTCCCAGCTCCTGCCAACCTAGCTGTTCGGAAGCAGGAAATTGCAAGGAGAAAAATAGGGACCACTTTGGTGGGAAAAGATATTGGGGACATGAAAGGAGCCTCATTCGGGCGTCCCCCGAGTTTCTCGAGCAAAAATCCTTTCAACCCAGAATAATTTCTGACACGAAATTATAACTTCTCCTTCCGTTGTTTGGTAACAAAGAGTGTAGTAAATCATTCCAGATGTGCTGATAAACCATGTCTGCTCATTGGGAAGTGACAGATTTTCCAAATTTGGCCCAATCTAATGGGACTGTGAAATGGCTAAGAGCTAAAATGATCACAAGTGATTTGACTGAGTGGAGATTCTTCTAATCTCATGACAAAAAGCAGGACTTTTAAGGTCCCAGTGAATCTTAAGGCGGCTGTTCTCCCCAAACCTCAAGGACTTGACCCCGAAAAAGGTAAAGAGGAGCCTATAATCCCAATATTCAGTTTTGCCATCCTGATTTTCTTTCCACCACCAATATTGTCCATCCAGGCACTGAGCAAGTCAGACATCTGCTCAGGCGTGCTACGGCTTAACTAAACATAGCCTCAGATCAGCCGGGATTCTGTTCAAAATGATTCCATTATGGGAAGAGAAACTCCTTTAATAAAGAACTGGGAGGTCACAGGTTTGCACGGGGCGGGAGAGCTGGATTATTCCCCTCCTCCTGTTATCCAAGTGCAAATAAATGCACACAGGTGGCAGCGGGCGACCAAAAAGGGTCAAGCGACAAAACCAGAAGGAAAACTGGAGTGCTGACTTGGGCTTCTGGGAACTGAAAGCCAAGAACATCTGGAGTGCCAAGGTTCGCCATCATGGTCCTAGGAGCACTTCAAACTGATTGTTGTTCTTGCCTCAGTCAGATATTCCCCATCCCACCCACACCACCAAAGACTACCATATTCCATTCCTCATTTGTCCTGTATTTCTCCAACTTTTTCTCAGTTGCTCTTCTTAACATTAAAATAATAAAAATAATCATCAAGGAAGGAAAAGATAGAATAGAAACATATTTGATTGTTCACGTTAAGAACTAAGCAGCTGAAAGCGCCCATTATCATCTGTGAAATATGAATACAGTACGGTAATGGCAATCTATGTAATTGACCTTATAGACTCAATCTAGGACGGTAATTGACGTAGTGTACAGTTGTACCTTGCTTAAAGAGCATAATGCGTTCCACAGGATTGCTCTTTAAGTGAGTTTGCTCTTTAAGTGAAACACCATTGGAAGTGACCAATTGTGGGGGGGATTGTGAACCCCGATTTATTTGTTAAGCAAGTTTTTGGTTGGGTTTATTTGTTAAGCAAAGCGAACATTCAGAGAAAATTCTGCTCTTTAAGCGAGTTACTCTTTAAGTGAGTTGCTCTTTATGCGAGGTTTGACTGTATCTTCTCTTTAACAGATCTGTGGTTTCCCCAAGAACCAAATCTGGCTGTTCTGCTTACCAGTCTGCCTTAGGCCAATTTAGGTTCAGAATTTAGGCTCAGCTTAGAGTGAATTCACAGCCCTAAAGGTCGCCCTTGCTCAAAAGCCAGTTGTATCAGACTCTACGGTTCACTGCTCATCTCCATTTATAGCCAAAGATCCAACACTGTCTCCGTCTGCAGACATTTTCATGGACATGTGGCAGGCATGACTAAACACCGGCGTGCATGGAACGCTCTTTACCTTCCCACCGAAGTGGTCCCTATTTATCTACTTGCAATTTCTTGCTTTCGAACTGCTAGGCTGGCAGGAGCTGAGACAGACGACAGGACCTCACTCCGTCGTCCAGCGCACGGGCCTCGAACTGCTGACCTGCCAAACTTCCAGTCATCAAATTCAGCATCTTTATCACCAAGCCACTGCACTCCCACTTTGTATTTAAATGAGGGTTGATAAACCCGGTTTCCTATAGACAGCAAGTATGTTAATATGTCCGGTTTTCCAGCCAGCAATACCGATTGACATGACGGATGGGTTTATCTCCGTAGAAAGTGGCTCAGACCGTTTTGCCATCCAGACACGGGCCAGATGCCTAGGTGATCGCTTCTCCCACTTAATAATTAACATCAGAAATGAGACACCGGCCAGACAGACCGTCTCCAGCCTCTCGCAGCTGGGAAACAAGGCTGTGTTTTTCTGAAGCTTATCGCATCTCTGTCTTAGTGGAAGAAACAGCTGAGAGACAACAAACAGACAGCCAGAAAGAAGGGGACGCCGACGCCAGGTGTCAAACCTTTCGTGGGGCGTGGGGAAAGTAGATTAAAAAGATGACACACACCAAAACTCGGGTCAATATACCAGCTTGTTAAGTGAATTCAAGTTCCTTATGTATTCCCATGGCCCTAGAAATCCAGAGATGATACATCCAACCAAATACTTCCCCCAACTGTTTACTGACCAGCAGGTTTACCAATCTGGCCAAGTTATCCTACTATGGCAGTAGAAAGTGATGGTGAACTTTGGCACTCCAGCTGTTCTAGGACTTCAATTCCCAGAAGCCCAAGTCTCTGTAAATACGCACAGTAAATCCATTTGTGTAGATTCACAGGGACGTGGGCTTCTGGGAACTGAAGTCCAAGAACAGCTGGAGTGCCAAGGTTCGCCATCACGGGAGTAGACCATACTGCGAGTGACTCAACACCGAGTACCAGGCGGCGGTTAACTAACCTGATGACCCCGAGGACTAACAGCCTTGGGTGCCGAAGTCCACACAGGGAAAGGCGATGGTCCCAAAGTGGATTAAATCCCACTTGAATTTATCTTGATGGAAGACAGCAGCGTCATCAATACTGGCCTGAGGGTCAGCACCAGAAAGAGACTCACAGAAATGGATCAGTGGTACAGGAGTCATACAGAAGGCAAATGAAAGGCCACTGCATTATATTTTCAGGACAATCTTCATGGCCAATCGCCATGAGTATCTCCAAGATTTGGATACAGAAGAACAACAAGAAGAAGTGACTGTTAACAAGGCTTTCAAGGTAAGTGAGATATTTGGATTGACCAGTTCCTCACTTCTCTTAGTGGGTTTTCCAAGGCTGAGTGGGGATTTGAACCCAGGTCTTTGGAGTCTAATCTATCATTCTATCCAAAAGTAGTCTTTTCTAGGCACAAGACAGAAAAGGCAACTTTCCTTTGGTTCTCTTCTCAAGAAGAACTTGCGATGCCTTCCATCACTGCAACAGCAAGAACCTAAGAGGGATTTTAAATCTTGCTTATTCTCCCACCCCCTGTGAGATGGAAAAGCAAAACATAACACATTTCTTCATCCAGGCAAAAGGATTTTTTTGGTGCACAGCTTGCCATCTGTTCTGAATCCCACTTAATTCAACCCTACTTGTGGCACCAAAAATAAGGTTTTGCCTGGTGGTAGTGAGTTCAAACACTTCGGAAGGGTTCAAGGTTGAACCTTCTCCTTGGCCAACAGGGATGAAAGAAGACAGAATACAGATCCTACAAATCAAAAACAGTGATTTATTTATCTAAACAGAGATACAAATAACACCCATTCATCCCAATTTCCCCTGTAAGTGCTCTGACCGCCCAACTATGTGATAGGACCACACTCTCCATTAGAAGTCGTAGAAGTCCTGTTGATTACTCCCAAAGGGCAAAGTCTTCTTGTCTTCGCTTAGGTCTGTGTTTATGTCTTCGGTTTCCTGGTATAGAAAGAACAAAAGTTGGAGAATAGAGGAAGAAAGAGACATTTCCACAGTCATGCGGCAGGCTGACTAACCACTGGGGCACACAGAATGCTGTTACCTTTCCTGCCAAAGCAGTACCTATTTATCAACTTGCAATTTCTTGCTTTCAAACTGCTAGGTTGGCAGGAGCTGGGACAGAGACAATGATATATTTGGGACAGAGAGAATCAATACAATAGAATAAAGCAGCTTGACATTTTTTTAAAAATGAAATATATATAAAAGCCAACCTTTGTAGCAAGGAGTCAAACCATGCCTAAAAGTTGGGGAATATCGTCAGGTCTGTGTCATTTACCTATTTCATGGAAAATGTAAATATATTCTAATTTTATTTATTCAGTGTATTGCAATCTTTATTGCTATTATAGACTGCTTGGAACCTTTAAACCTAAGCAGTTTATAAAATGTTTAAATCTAAACAGTTTATGAATATTTTTAAAATTGCACTGGCTAAATTTCCCCCAAGAAGGAAACATCTCACCCAGAGTATTGCGATCCTATTGGCATAAAAAGAGGCATTCCAAAAATAAACAAAAAATTCTTATTACATACCTCTACAGAAAAATATTTCTCAATGAGGTTCAACGCCCCACGATAAATTAAGACATTTTCATGAGTCTGGAGGGCTTCAATTTTCTCCAGCCCATCAAATTCTTCGATAAGAAGGCACAGCTTCTCCGTCTGTCCCAGTTTTTCGGCCGACTAACATAGAAGACATAGAAGTAACAATGGTCAAACAGTGCTTTCCCTGCTTGCCTATTCACCAACAACCAACCCGTGACACCCTCTCCCATTAGGGCACCAAGAGATGAAAGGTTTAGCTTTGCAATTAGAAAGTGGTACAACATTCTCTCTCCAAAGTCCAAAGCATCAAAGGTGTTCTGCTTGCACAAACCTTGGCAAATACAACCTGCTCACATCGGCTGATGATCTGCCACTGAACAAAAATGAATTGACTTCCAAGTTGAGGAGTCAATAAATGTGATGCAAAGACAGAAGCAAAACACATTAGCCACTTAAGTGAGTTCTACTACTTTAGGGTAAGAGCAAACATTCTTGAGAAGGCTTACTCAAGGTTTTCAGGTCACGGGCCTAACCACACCTCCTGGACTGCTGATCGGGCCAGTCACGTGGTTCCTCCCACCCAGAAGTGGAAGTAAAATGCATGCCATGCATGCACAGAATACATTTTAATTTTGGGATTGGTGAGGGCATCAGGGGGCAGATGAATTGGCATCGGGGGCCGGGTTTGGCCCACAAGCCGTAGGTTGAGAATGCCTGTTCCTGAGGGTTCACAAGAGCAAAACCAAATTACAAGGTGGAGGAAGGAGCTCACTGGACAGGGAAGAACATTAAAGAAGGAAATGGCTGAGGAACTCAACCTGCCCTACATCATTTGTAAGACCCTGAATAGGCTGAGGGTTGGAGTCCCTAAATGCAAGACCGACATGCTCAAGTAGGGGCTACTGGCAGATAAAAACATGCTGTGTAAATGTGAAGAGATACAGAGTCCGGCTTCATTTTGGCCATCCAAGGTTTGATTGGGACATGAAAGAAGAACCAGAAACACGAGGACTTGAGTTTGGCCAAGAAACTGGCTTTGTCGTTGGCCAAACTCAAGTCCCCATTGGACTTGAAAGAAGAAGACTAGCCCCCAAAGACAAACTGGGCAAGAGGGCAGAATCAAACCCTCCCAACTTACCTGGAAGAAATTGGAGATGCTGTCCAAGATGACTAAGATGGTTTTGCTATCCCGGGCAGCCAAGAGATTTAAAAGCGGCTTAAGAACGCCGGCATGAACCAATTCCACCACTTGGTCTACGGTGCCTCCTGTGGTGAAGTTGGCAACCGCCCAAACAGCCTCCTTTTGGGCTTTGAATTCACCCTGCAGGAAGAGAGACACCGTTGACAAGCAGAACGCTGCTGTATCATCGGACCGCTAGTGGTTCCAGCCCTGCATCACAATAGCGTCGTCTATGCTGAAAAGCTTGTGGCGAGATTCTCTCTTCGCTCTGTGGTCAAGTTCTAACCCTGGCCCCTAAAATGGATAAAACCTCTTTCAAAAACATATCCAGGAACCCTGGTGGTGCAGTGGTAAAAACTGCTGTCCAGCAACCAAAAAGTTGTGAGTTTGGTCCTGACGAGGGCTCAAGGTTGACTCAGCCTTCCATCCCTCCAAGGACAGTAAAATGAGTACCCAGTGTGTTGGGGGCAAAATGCTAATTAACTTGTGAACCGCCCAGAGTGCGCACTAAAGCGCTAGGGGTCGGAATAGAACTGTGATTACTTTGCTTTATCATGATTTCATCCTTATTTTAGCACTCATTACACATGAGCTTCGCCATGCAGATAATTAAAAGATGGAATCTGCCATCATAGAACCATGATGGTGAACCTTGGCACTCCAGATGTTCTTGGACGTCAATTCCCAGAAGCCCAAGCACCCTGTGAATCCACATGAATGGGTTTACTGTGTTTCATCCAGCCCAAGCTGCCCTCATCACTCCTGGAAGTGGAAGTACGGGTGCGTTTTAATGGTTTCAGTCATTCACTGGTCTAAAAATATTCAATAAAAACCCTAAATGTGTCTCAATGGTTCATTACCAGAGCTGGCCATTAGAGGCCACTATCTGCAATGTAAAATCTAGGGTTCACCATTATCTGCAGTTTCAGTTATCCGTGGAAAGTCTTCGAACGTATATGTGTGTGTGAGAGACCTATAGTTCTTTCCTTAAGAGTTTTCTTGTGGCCACTCGGGATTTGGGAATATTTGTGTTTTCACCCAATATTGTAACACAACAATCTTTATGATGGAGCCACAAACGTACTGATCGGGCGCATTTAGGTGCCACAGAGAACCACAATCCTAGAGTTAGGATGACGTTACCTTTTCCAGCAATTCGACCAGGAAAGGCAGCAAACCACAGGTGATCACCTGCTGGATTTGGCTGCACGGTCCGGCCAAAATGTTGCTCAGGGTCCATGCCGCCTCCTTCTGCACGGTCGACTTCTGGTGTCTCAAGAGACGGGGCAAAACGGACAGGACTCCGGCATCGATGGCTTTCTGTGTCTGGTTGTCTGTCCCAGTGACGACATTACCCATGGCACGGAGAGCCGGAGTCTTCAAAGCAAAACCAAAAGAAAGATGAATGGGACAAGGATTCCAGGAAAAGGTAGTGCTGCCTAGGGATTAGTGTGACATATCAGGATCTAGAACTGTGCTTCCCAAAGTGGGGCACCAGGGGGCAATTTGAGCTTGATTAGACCAACTTAATTAGACCAACTTTAGGCTTCCTCCACGTGAACCGGAGTTCACTTTTTGAATAATAAGAATCATCTGTCAGTGGGATCAGGATTTTAGAGATGTTTAGGTGGGTTGTGGCCAAGAAAAGGTTGGGAACCGTTGATCTAAGAAGATCTGAGTTCTAATTCTCCCACATCTAGGGAATGCCAAGATTGCCTCCAAAGTAATCACACTCTCTCCTCCTTGGACTACCTTGTAAGGTTGTTGTGAGACTAAAACAAGGAGAAGGCCTGCGAATGTTGAGCTCATGGAAAAAGAGGCAGCACATGAATGTAGCAAATAAATATAAAGCCCCAAAAAGGTCGTTTTACCAGACTTTGACAGGATAGGAATAACAGCAGAATTTCAGCATGGCGAGACTTTCAAAAGCAACATATTGTAATGTAATGTAATCTAATGTATTGTCTGTAAGCTGCCCTGAGTCACCATGGTGAGTGGGCGGCAATATAAATTTGAACTAATAAATAATAATAATAATAATAAATAATAATGAAAGGTATTACCTTTTGAAAAATCAAAACAGCAACCACTAAGACTACTGCATGCACACCCAGAGTAATTTTTATGTGTTACTTCTTGTGGGAAGGGAGTTGTACAAGGAATTTTGGGCACTTTTGTGTTTAAGTACAGTATATTTAAAATACAGTCAAACCTTGCATAAAGAGCGTTTCGCTTAAAGAGCAGAATTTTCTCTGAATGTTCGCTTCGCTTAACAAATAAAACCAACCAAAATATTGCTTGACAAATAAATCGGGGTACACAATCCCCCTCCCAATTGGTCACTTCCAACGGTGTTTCGCTTAAAGAGCAAACTCGCTTAAAGAGCAATCATGTGGAACACATTATGCTCTTTAAGTGAGGTACCACTGTATACCTTTGAAAACTAATTAAGAAGCATCACTTTACAGCAAGCAATATTAAGTTGCCTCTATTAATAACGACCCTGAGAATGAATTATAAATTAGTTTCGATGAATAACTGTCCAAGCTCTATTTTTGCTTACTTTCTCCAAAAGCTTTAAGGCTGATCTACACATTATAGGTAGCCTGTCTTTAAAAGCCAAAATGCCTCAGTGCTCAGAGACACGATGCAGATAGACCTGTTTCGGCCAAGCAATCAGACTTGCAAATTAAGCCCAAGTTTACTTTGTAACGGCCAATCATGCATTTCCAAACAGTAAATGATCGTGAAACTCAGATGCTGTCAGCATGTAAAAGATTTCTTCTCCTAATGAGAGGTTATCTATAATGTATAATTTAGTTCCGACTTACTAAAAGAGGCAGCTCTGCGTAGCTCAGAAAGTGCACCAGCCGCGGTACCACTCCGGCATCTACCACCATTTGGATGCGATCGTTGGATCCGTCGGTCAGGTAGGAAATGGCCCAGCACGCATCTGTAAGGACCTCTTCGTCTTCGTGTTGTAGGAGGCAGGTAAGCGTAGGGAGGATCTGTTTTATTGCCCCAAAAGGTGGGCAGGGGTTTTTGTTTCGGCACAGGTTGGAGAGCGTCCAGGTGATATTTCGTAGGAAACCAACCTGGAATCCGGTTCAAGCAAAGTATATCTTTAGCGGCGGAACAGAGAAAGCTGCCTTTATTCAGAGCCAGATCCTTTGATCCCCAAGACCTAATATCGTCAACTCTGGGTGGCAGCCACAATTCTGCATACACCTCTCTATGAGCTTCATCTGCCAGTAGAAGCAGATATGATTTTAAAAAATCAAAACTATCACACTTTGGGCACATGATGAAGAGGTTAGATTGAGTAGGAAAGAGAAAACACGAAAAGCGGAAGGTGGTAACAGAAAAGAATGATGGAAGATTAAGCAGTTTGATTCAACACGGGTAAACCACAGCCTATGCTTTGCAAGACCTGAGCAGAGCTGTGGTTGATGGGATCCTTTTTGGAAACCACTTATTTATTTATCATTATTTTAAAAAAATACATAATACAGAAAAAGGAAAAACAAAATACACGGGGGGAGGGGAAAGACACACTTAGTAAAAACACAATTTTAACAACATTATATAATCATACCTGCACCCATCAGGACAATGTATACATTTAGGTACGCTTATGTCCATTTTTCCAATCATTTATTTCAAACTGTGCGTGTCTCCTTTCCAAAACGCTGTGTATTCTTGCCCTGGTTTTACTCCTTTCCCCTTCACTAAAAACCTAATCAAGAAATTCCAGCCATATTTCCCTAAAACCTGATTTCTTAACCCCCCCTTTTTTTTTGCTTTTAATTCTGATATTAATCCATCATGTATTGCTATACACTACTTCATATTTCTCTCTACCTGTGGTGGTGAACCTTTGCACTCCAGGTGTTCTTGGACTTCAATTCCCAGAAGCCCAAGCCTCTGTGAACCCACACGGATAGGTTTACAGCGCAGTAAATCCATTCGCGTGGGTTCACAGAGGCTTGTGTTTCAGGGGACGCCCGAATGAGGCTCCTTTCATGTCCTCTGTCGTGCAGCTCTCAAGGAATCGAACCCCATGATTTCAGTCTCCAAGCACAGTGCTTTCACCCACTACGCCACCAGGGAGCTGCGAAAGCAACTTGATGGCTTAGAACAGCCATCCTTCCCAGCATGAGATTCATCCCATCCATCCATCAGCAGCTCAATAGGAACAGCTACTTTTTAGGAGGAGATCCTCTCCAGCTGTCAAACCACACAGAAGTACACAGGGATACATACAGGTGTCGTGGGCTTCACCAGAGACAAAAGTGGTGGGATCACATTGAAGCTGATCAGGGCGTCTCTGTACAAGGGACCATCACCTACCCGGAATAAAGAAGCATCTCTTAATAAAATGAACAGGGAAACATCATTCCGCTGTCCTCATCCAAAAAGGACATTCTCGCTTGGCTTATGTTGCATTTTAACTATGACATCAGCTCAGCTCACGTGTTTTGCCCCATGACTCTTCAGATTCCTGATTTATCAACCCTAGACCCGAGATCCCATGTACAGATTTGGGTTAGAAGCAAAATGCAGCTTGATGCGACCCCTGCAGCCAAAGAGCTTTTTGCTCCATCGATGAGGCAGCAGATGGAAAGCAGGCTCTGGTCTATTGTATCCCAAATTCAAAACCTGGCTGTGTCACTCAGATGCTGTCAGCACATCAAGAGTTTCTTCTACTAATGAGGGCCTCTCTCTAATGTTTCCATGGTCATGTGGCAAGCATGATTAGATGGCAGAGAGCACAGAACGCTGTTACTTTTCCTGCCAAAGCAGTACTCATAATAATAATAATATGCCAGAAATTATTGTGAGTTGAAAGGATTTTTGTGGAAGAAACTCCCCTCAAGGGATACCTAAATGAGGTTCCTTTCACGTCCCCAAGAGCTGGGACAGAGACCGGCACTCAATCCATCATCCAGTACCCAGGTCTCAAACTGCTGACTTGCCAACCTTTCAGCTAACAAGACGAGCTTCTTAATCACTCAGCCACCACAGCCCCGTGTACCTATTTATCTACTTGCAATTTCTTGCTTTCAAACTGCTAGGTTGTCAGGAGACAGGACAAACGACGGGAACTCACTCCGTCATGCGGCACTCAGGTCTCAAACTGCTGATCTGCCAACCTTCCAGCCGTCAAGTTCTGCATCTTAACTACTCAGCCACTGCAGTCCTTGTGGGGGGGGGCATATGGTAGGGTGATTCAGGTGGACCCTGAATGGGTTTCAAAATGGTTTGGGATGGAGTGGATTAGTCCACTCAACAAGCCAAGGACAGCTATAGGCCTGTGTAGACAACCTCTGTCTTATTCCAGATTAGGTCATTTTACACCAGTCCACTTTGACTGGAGCTGATGGGCCTCCTCAACACCTGGGTTGAGGAAAGGCAATCTACCTATTCATGCGCGCCCAATCAAAATGGCAGGAGTTTTCCTTTGCATACCTGCTATGTTTCCTAAAGCCCACACCGATTGCTCACAGATGTGCACATGAGGAGAGGCCAATAGGGCCACGAAACCCTGGATAGCATTGGCTTCAACTACAGCTCTGGTCTGCTCCGAGGTTCCTGATGCGATATTAGTGAGGGCCCAGGCGGCTTCAAATTGCAATCCAGGAGCATCATGGTAGAAGAGGAAATCCACCAATTTTGGAATGATGCCACTATCGATCACTTGATTGATGGGTGGATTTTTCTGCCTGGAGAGCAGCTTTCTGTCAGAGGAGCAAGGGACAAACTTTGTGGCCTATCGGGCAAACTCTTAAGGCACAGAGAAGTTACAAAAGATTCCCAAAGGTAAGGGAGTAGCTCAGTTTATGGCAGAAGCGTGTTTGAGGGCGCACAGGTCGTCTCCTGTATCTACGAGGGATACATTCCGAGACTTCATGCAGATATCTGAAACTGCAGATAACAGCAAACATCTATAGTCTAGATAGCAGGCAGTGGCCTCTAGTGGCCAGCTGTGGCAATACACCATTAAAAATACTTCTTTCCCATCTACCAGAAGTGGAGTTCCAATTTGGGCAGATGGATGGCTTCAGAGACTCCAGGAGTTAGAAACTGCTCCCCCCACCACCTGCAGATGTTGCTCACCTCTGGCTTAAAGGTCACAAGTTTCGGAGGGGAGGGCGCAGTAAACAGAAATTCTCAGAGAAGAAAATTCAAAATGGAGGGAGCTACCACCAGGAAGGTCCTGCCTTTACCACTTTCTCACCTGACGGAACCATGGCCATCATGTTTCTCTACAAAAACCATGGGATTGAAGTCTGTAGCACATGCACACATGTGTAGATTAGTGAGCATAGGAAGAAAAAAAATCAATTTGCAGGGAGCAGTTGCATGCATCCACTGCGCATGTGCCTAAGGAAAGCTGGCAACTGGACACAAAAAGGTCACCCTTGTTCAAAAGCCAGTCGTCTCCACTTTAGGCTTCGGTGCTCATCTATGTTTACAGCTAAAGAGCCAGCACCATCTGCATCTGCTTCCGTGGTCAAGGGGCAGGCATGACTAGACACAGAACACTGTCACCTTTCCCACTCAAGTGGTACATATTTCTCTACTTGCAATTTCTTGCTTTCACGCTGCTAGATTGGCAGGAGCTGGAGCAGAGATAGACACTCCGTCATGCAGCACTCGGGTCTCAAACGGCTGACCTTCCATTTGTCAAGTTCAGCCTCTTAACCACTAAGCCCCTTGGACATAAAATGGGTCTGTGCGCAATATGGTTGTCTAGTTTGAGCAGCTGGCTACAGTGAAGTAGAGAAAAACCAACGGGTGTTTTTAAATGTTACCGAATCGTGTGGGCAGCCTTCATTTGTAGCTGGTTGTCGTTGGATTGGATCATCTTGACCATTTCCTCTATTGAAAAGGCAGCACCCTACGGCACGGAGAGACAGGATTGTAAGTCGGCCATCACAGAGAAATGATGCAGGACAGCAATGTTTCTAGCCACAATTGCTATCCACGGGATTAGACTTGATGGACCCAAATATGACAAGCCAGTCCATCCACCTGCTGTCAGAACACTAACACATACACCAATTGAATATCAGGAAAATTGTATTTTTGCCCTCTTTTCTAGATCTACATGTGGACTGCTACTCTTTGAGCTGCCTTCACCTTTCACTCTCTCAAGTTAAATTTCTCTGTCTTTCAAATGGTAGCCACGTTAGTCTGTGCAAGTAGGTTGGTGAATAAACAAAACATTTTGTGGCACCTGAAAGCAACCTAAGGCCAGTGGACCAGATCCGGCCCATGGCACCATTTCATGTGGCCTCCCCACCCCTCCAAGGGCATTCAAAAAACAAAATGACCACCCCTTTGAAGCTGTTGGGACAAAATGGCTGCCAACATCATGCAAGCAGGGCAAAATGGCCATCCGGCCCTCGAAGCTGACTGAGAGAGCGTGACCTGGCCCCTAGCTTTAAAAGGTTGGGAACCCCTGATGATGATAGCTAACTGCTGCATTTTGATAATAACTTTCATGGATCGAGTCCACTTTGTCAGACCTCCCTTTGAGGTCAGGTGTTATCCTTTCATAAGGTAGGAGAAAAATTGATTTTCCTAGGAACAGTCTATTGGCACAAGCTGATGCAGTTGCATTAAAAAGTATCTGAGAATTAATTGATCTGGAATGAACAATCAAGAGCCATTAATTTTGCAAAGGACCTGTCCCCCGTCTTTTAATATAGGATCCAGCCTGCTTTGGATTCATTGTATGGGATGGAGCAGCTACAGAAACTCTCACAAAAAGTGCCTACAATTTCAAAATTACCACCACATTAGAGGTTCCCAAAGAGGCCACTCTTGCAGTAGAGAATATATATTTTTATGATCTACACCCATCACCAAATATCTACCGCAGCCTTTTCTTCTTTTTCTGAAGAGAGGCTACCATCGTCTGCAGTGAAACAGATATTCCTCCGCTTCAAAATCTGCTCATCTTTCCTCGCTTTGCGAAGTTCAACTCCAACTTCCCTTCTTTGTGTCCTCATTACCTGCCAAAAGGAACAGCGGAGTATTAAATCCATGTTTTCTAACAAAACTTCAAGATACAGTAATGCCAAACCTAAAGAAAAGGGATTTGGGATCTTGTACCACGCAGGGTGTCATACAACAAATAAAACATTTCTAATGCAATCAGACACAATATACCAAGAATTCTCAACCTTTTAAAGCCAGGGGCCGGGTCACGCTCCCTCAGACAGCTTCTGGGACCAGATGTGGCCCACCTTCCTACACATGACGCTTCCAGGTATGGTGGAGGTAGTGGTGGGCCACATGAAATGGTACCATGGGCTGCATCCAGCCTGTGGGCTGCAGGTTGAGAATCTCTGCTATATATCAACAGATGAGGAACAGGTCTTTTGCAAAGTTAATGGCTCTTGATTGTTCATTCCAGATCAATACTGCCACAGGCCACATTGTTTTTGCAGCTGCTCCATCCCATACAAAGAATCCAAAGCAGGCTGGATCCTATATCAACAGATGGGGAACAGAATCCCTGTAATATACAATAAGGTAAAGGTTGCCCTTGCTTGAAAGCCAGTTGTATTTGACCTTAGGGTTCAGTGCTCATCTGCATTTACAGCCAAAGAGCCAGCACTGTCTGCATCTGCAAACGTTTCCGAAGACATGAGACAGGCAAGACTAGACACCGGAGTGCACGGAACACTGTTACCTTCCCCTCCAAAGAGGTACCTATTTATCTACTTGTAATATCTTGCTTTCAAACTGCTAGGTTGGCAGGAGCTGGGACAGAGGCTGGAGCTCACTCTGTCATGCAGTACTCTGGTCTCAAACTGCTGACCTTCCAGTCATCAAGTTCAGCCACTAGGCCAGGGATTCTCACCCTATGGCCCACTGTGCCATTTCCTGTGGGCCCACCACCCCCGGAAGTGCCATGTGGTGGAAGAAGGGCAAAATGGCCGTCCAGCCCCCAAAGCTGTCTGAGGGACCATGACCCGGCCCCTAGCTTTAAAAGGTTGATAATTCCTGCACTAAGCCACCACAGTCCCCCTTAATACAGTAAACAAACATATTATACAGCAAACCATAATCAATAAATGACAACATTAGGACATAATAATAATAATAATAATAATAATAATAATAATAATAATAATAATAATAATTATTATTATTATTATTATTATTATTATTATTATTATTATTATTATTATTATTATTATTATTTAGTGTCAGAAATTATTCTGTGTTGAAAGGATATTTGTGGGAGAAATTCTGCTCAGTCGAATGAGGCTGCTTTCATGTCCCCAAGAGCTGGGACAGAGACAGGCGCTCAGTCCATTATGCAGTACCCAAGTCTCGAACTGCTGACTTGCCGGCCTTCCAGCTAACAAGGCAAGCTTCTTAACCACATGAGCCACTGCAGCCCATTAGGAAGAGAAACATCTCAGGATTCCTATACGTACCTCAAAGTCTTTGCCTTTATTTTTGAATTTCCGCATTCGCATCTCTGGTTCTGTTGAGACGGGCATGCCTGACAGGTCCGGGGGCAGCAGCACGTAGGCCTATGGGTATGGTAAGCCGTCTGCTACCTTAAGCGACCAGAAAACACAGGTGACATTGGCTTTCTTGCATCACACCTTTTTACCTGATTTATTTGGTCAATAGACTTTAAACAACACGTTCCTACACCCCAGGCAAGGAGGAAAGCCAAGCCAAGCCCAAGGCGGACGGACTCCATTCACGAATCTACATGCTCGGGTTTGCAAAAGCAGAGCATTAATTTTAATTCTAAATTTAAAATCCTCTTCCAACATTACTCCATTTCTAAAATTGCTTCTAAGATTGTTGTTAAGGCGCCTTGGTGGCAGAGTGGCTAAACTGCTGTACTGCAGCCAAAAGGTTGGAAGTTCAATCCCACCTGGACTCAAGGCTGACTCAGCCTTCCATCCTTCGGACCTAAAGTGAGTACCCAACGCATTGGGGGCAAAATGCTAATTAACTTGTGAACTATGGGGCAGTATACATTAGAAGTGCGATTGCTTTGCTTTATTGTTTCAATATCTAAAATTACTCTCCTACAGCCTTCACACACGCAATGGTCTTTGAGGGTGAAAAAAACTCCATTTTTTCCAGGGCTAGTTCTTGCTGCTGGATAAACAATAAAGATTTTAAAAGTAACTAAACTATATAAAGAAACTAATTCCTCCAAATTCTTGTAGATTCAGGAAAACTTGGGAGTACAGTACTTTTTAGAACTAAAACACTGAAGTGTAGCTACTCTAATTTGTAGTTTTGAGCCTTTCTCAAAAGTAGTTAGTTACTACTTATTTTTGGAAAGTAACTTTCCATTTTCTGCTCCTCACCCTCAAGTTTAGACTCATTCCTGAGGTTGGGGCACCCACAAGAAATTAAGCCATCAATGGGGAAGGAAGAGGTTTGTTTTTTAAGATAACCACATACCACTAACAGAGGAAAAACAAAAATACTGTCGAAATAAGTTTATTAGCACCAGCTGTAGGGAAGGTGTCCTTTTTGTGCTACTTTAAGCAATTAACCAAATGTTTAGACTCAATTGTGGACTTAATTCCCTGGTAGCAAACTTAGTTGAGCTCTGCAGGTATTATTATTATTATTATTATTATTATTATTATTATTATTATTATTATTATTATTATTATTATTATTATTATTATTATTATTATTATTATTATTATTAGTTCAAATTTATACCTTACTCCCAGGTAGACAGACATGCAATTATACTATGCAAACATTTGTAAAATGAGAGTTTCTCTTAAATTCTAAGCAAAAAATTTAAATTATATTCTAAAAAAGTTAAATTAACAAATGGATATTTATTTCCCCCTCCAAGCACAAGCGAGGCTACAGTTTATCTTCTACTCTCACTATTAAAAAGGATCCGAATCCAACGATTTGCTTTAAAAGAACTTCAAACTTACCTTTAATACTCGCTGCTTTCCTTCTGACACGCGTTGCTCGGGGCACACCCTTCGCACGACGCTTAAATCTCCCGGGAAGGCTCGCCAATCTCCCTTCCTCGCTTGCCTATTGGTTAACTTCCAAAACAGCTCCGCCCCTTTTCGAATGTTGGTGCGTGGACACGCTAGGCGAGGTTGCACGGGAGAAGCGGGCGCTCTGCACGTGTGAATGGGAGCTCATTTGATTAAGGAGCGGGGGGGGGAGGGTTAATTTGGGGCGGGAGGGGATGGGTGTGTGTGTGTGTCTTGCATCTCAACCCCTTAGGATCAGGTTATGCCAGGGAGGGATCCTAAGGAAAGTTAGTTTCCCCTTGCCAGTCGTATCCGACTCTACGGTTCAGTGCTCGTCTCTGTTTCAAAGCCGAAGAGCCAGCGCTGTCTGCATATGCAGACGTTTACTCAGAAGGAAACCCAATGAGATGGCAGCCTGACACCGGGAATGTTTTTATGCCTCTTCCGAGGTTAAAGGCTTTCAGCAGAGATGAGCACTGAACCCTAGAGGCAGATATGACTGGTTTTCTTTCGCCCACCTTCCAACTACCTGATGCTTTCCACGGCATCATATATAGATGACATTATTGCCCACCCTGAAAAAACATTCGCCCACCCACATCTAGAATCCTGGCTATGGCCCTGCTTTTACCTATGGGGCTTACATCTGAGTAGACATGCACACAAGGGTGACATTTACCTATGGGGAGATATGCATGACATTTACCTATGGGGCTTACATCTGAGTAGATATGCATGTGGATGTAATGACCAACCCATTGTTTCCCATGGGACTTTGGTTTTATGCCCAGGTCAAAGTGCCTGGCGTTGAAGAATTGATCCTTCCTTCCCCATCTGACTTGATACTGGTTATACTGGGCAGACTGGTGGGCTTAATGCTTCTTTTAAAGAGTTTATGGGACGGAAGATTTGGGCTATATAGTTCTGTACCTACTAATGTAGGAATAAATGCTACAGAACCCAGAATGGGTTGAGGGCGTCTTTTGGGATCTTATAGACCAGCGGTGCCCAAACTTTTTTGGCCGTGGGCCGACCATGTGGTTCAGGGAGCCAGTCACTAAGGCCCGGGGGCCGGGTGTGGCCCCCGACACCAATTCACCCGGCCCGCGAAGCCCTCGTCGCTCCTGGAAACGGAAGTAAAACGCGCCCGTACGGGCGCGTTTTACTTCCGTTTCCAGGAGCGACGAGGGCTTCGCGGGCCGGGTGAATTGGTGTCGGGGGCCACACCCGGCCCCCGGGCCTTAGTTTGGCAACCACTGTTATAGACCCTTTGGATCCAGCAACCTGAGAACTTCCGTTTCATCTGTTCGGGACGGTGATGCAAACCAGGGATTAAAACATGAGCGTAGGAAAGGGAAAGAAAGAAGCAACAAGTATCCTAACATAAGATCACATTTAGAAGAAATGATTTGTTTGGGATTCTAACATTTATTCACAAACACAGTTACAAATCAAGGAGGAAGTGGAAAGGGAAACATTCCCAGAGCTGAACAAAGTTGGCAAACTCTTTGTTTGCCTATAGCCACCTTGGCACTCCAGGTGTTCTTGGACTTCAATTCCCAGAAGCCCAAGTCCCTGTGAATCCACACGAATGGGTTTACTAATGTGTATAAAATGTACTCAATAAAATTCAACACCTTTGCATGCAACCCCTGTCTGGTCCATAAAACATCTTCTCTTTTGAATAAGCTTGACAGTTCTAATAATTTCCTATTTATTTGTGCCCTGAAGTTAAGTAAGATTATTATTATTATTATTATTATTATTATTATTATTATTATTATTATTATTATTATTATTATTATTATTATTATATTTGAATTTCTATACTGCCCTACTTGGCAGAGCCAACTCAGGGCGGTTTACACACATGTATAGTTACAGTCACAACATATCAATAAGTCAATAGTCAATATCAAATGAAAACAGTCAATAAATAGTCAATATTTTATTCGGGTCTCAGTCATGTCTTTTTTCAGAATACTCAATTCCATCACCCATTCTGCATTCAGTGTTAAGTAGTCTGCCTTCACTCTGCTTTGCGGGGGCCAATTATTGCCTTATTAAGTTTATTTATTTTATTATTTATTTTTTCAAATTTATACCCCACCTTGCTCAGGCGAACCTGACTCAAAAAGTTGATTTTTTTAAACAAAACAATGAACATTATGGGTATTTTAAGCAAACGTTCTGACTTGGATCAAGAAATCCAGTGGCTTCCTAGAGCTGCGATTCCCAACCTTTCCCAGCCGGGGGCCGGGTCACACTCTCCCAGTCCGCTTTGAGGGCCAGATGGCCATTTGGCCCTGCCTGCAGAATTGGTATGTGTGTGTTTCCCCAACAGTTTCAAAGGGGTTCAAGACCCGAATGCTGCACTATGGAGGGAGCACCTGTCGTCTATCTCACCACCTGCCAAGCTAACAGTTCAAAAGCAAAAGATTGCAAGTAGATAAACAGATACTGCTTTGGCAGGAAAGGTAACAGTGTTCCGTGTGCTTTGGAATCTACTGTATATACTCGACCATAAGTCGTCCCAAATATAAGTCGAGGTACCTGGTTTGGACCTCTAAACCTAGGGAAATAGATTGACCTGAGGATAAGCCGGGGGTGGAAAATGCAACAGCTGCTAGTGAGTTTCAATAATTGAAATACATGAAAATATGGTAAAAGTAATTAATTTAGACATTTGTGTGGGTATGTTTTTGAGTATTTACGGTCATGCTAGTGGACTGCAGTGGCTCAAGTCACTAAGACGCTGACCGGGAGGCGGAAGGTCAGCAGTTTGATTCCTGAGTACTGCAGGACGGAAATGAGCTCCCATCTCTGTCCCAGCTCCTGCCAACCTAGCAGTTTGAAAGCAAGAAATTGCAAGTAGATAAATAGGGACCACTTTGGTGGGAAGGTAACAGCATTCCATGTGTCTAGTCATGCCTGCCACATGACCATGGAAACGTCTGCAGAAGCAGACAGCGCTGGCTCTTCGGCTTAGAAACAGAGATGAGCACTGACCCCTAGAGTCAGATACGACCGGCTTTCAAGCAAGGGAAACCTTTAGTGCTTTTTTAAAATGTATGTTTGAATTTGCACCACCTCATTTATAAGTCGAGTCCCCTTTTTGGTCCTTATTTTGGGGGGCTTAAAAAATAGACATAGTCATGTATGTACAGCAGTCATGGCTGCCACATGAACCACGGAAACGTCTGCAGACGCAGAGAGTGCTGGCTCTTTTAGTGTAAACCAGGAGTTCCCAAACTAAAAGGCCCATGGGCCGGATCCGGCCCCCACCGCTCCAAGGGCATTTGAGATACAAAAATGCCCACCCCTTTGAAGCTGCTGGGACAAAATGGCTGCCCCTATCATGCAGGCAGGGCCCTTGAAGCTGACTGAGAGAGCATGACCCGGCCCCAGGCTTGGAAAGGGTGGAGGAAATTCAAGAAAGAGACCTGGAAAAGGGGACCCAACAGACCCTGCTGGAGGTCGGCCCGTGAGGTCTTCTCTGCCTTGGTTTTCCCACCGGAGGATTGAGTTGGGCCTCTGGAAATAGAAGCCTAAAAGAATCATTTGCCCGTTTTTGGGCCGAGAAATGGACTCGAACACCAGTGGGAATAACCCGGTCCTGTAACAACAGCTGAGAATGAAGTTCGGCTGCGGAAAAGAGACACGTCAGCCTTTCCCGGGAATTGCTCCGTGACTCAGAATGGCTCCCCAAAGACCTTCTTCGCTGCTTCTCCATCTGTGTCTGGCATATAATGTAACTGGATGACCCGGTCAGACTCACAGACACACAGGGACTCTATTAAGGAAAGGAGGGCCTCGCCTTTATTTGCTATCAATTTCTCCTGCTAATTAGCAGCCACTTCAAAGCTAATGACATGCCCTGACAGCTATTAAGCTCCTTTTCCGAAACTCAAATGGGAGAGCCGAGCCTGGCTTTGAGACTCAAACGCTTCCTCGGTTTTACCATCTAAGTTTAATAATAATAATAATAATAATAATAATAATAATAATAATAATAATAATAATAATAATAATCTACGTTGTCCCTCCTCCGAACAAAGTTGTCTCTAATTATTTTTGTTACTAGACAGCTTCGAGTCTCTCTGGGCTTGGGCATGGATGATCATTCACACGCCCTGCTCAGCTCTTGCAAATGCAAGGCAGTGGCTTCCTTTATTAAGTGAATCCATCTCACGTTCAGACTTCCTGTCCTCCTGCTGTGTTCAGCCTTTCCCAGTGTTGTTGCCTTTTCTAGTGAGTCATGACTTCCCAGTAAAGGTAAAGAAAGGCAATGGTTGTCTTTACTCAAAAGCCAGTCGTAGCCAATTCCAGGTTTCAGTGCTCATCTCTGTTTATAGCCAAAGAGCCAGTGCTGTCTGCGTCTGCAGATGTTTCCGTGGACAGGTGGCAGGCATGACTAGATACCAGAGTGCACATAATGCTGTTTACCTTCCCACCGAAGCGGTGCCTTTTTATCTACTTGCAATTTCTTGCTTTCGAAATGCTAGGTTGGCAGGAGCTGGGACAGAGACAGAAGCTCACTCCGTCATGCAGAACTCGGATCTCAAACTGCTGACCTGCCGACCTTCCAGCCGTCAAGTTCAGCATCTTAACCACTAAGCCACTGCAGTCTCCATGATTTCTCAAGGCACATTTAGAGGTAAAAGGTTGCCCTTGCTCAAAAGCCACTTGTATCCAACTCTAGGGTTGGGTGCTCATCTCCGTTTGTAGCCAAAGAATCAGATACAGTGCAAGAAGAAGAAGAATTCTTATTACATCCCTGGTACCAATGAAAGGGCCTCTTTTTTAATTTGACATCACTTTAAGGAGTTTCCCCCCAAATATTTCTGACTTTGGGAGGAGTAGAAGGCTTTTGAAAACATGTGGCCAGCTGTGTGAGATCGGCAGGAATTCTCATTACCATCTCACTCCTCTAATTGGCAGAAAAGTTCTTGCCTTTCACCTGCCTAAACTGAGCCTCTGTCTGGAAAAGAGAAATTTGCAAGGCAGGGGGTTCTATTTCAGCCGCCTCCGATCCCTGGAGCCCCAGGGCTGAGGTTGGAAGATGCCCTATAAGGAGAGGGCAAGGAGGAAGAAATCCCCAAGAAACAGAGGCATTACTTGAGCTCACTTGGAAAGGAGATGATGATGGACCAATCAACGTTGCTTTGGCCAAGCCAGTAGGACTCTCAAAGGAGGAGAAAAGAGATACCCAACGATAGTAATCGGATGGGTATAAAAGACACAAGCCAGTCCCTTGTAAACAAGGGGTGTATCTCAGTCTAGCTCGCCGACCCGGTAGGTACTTCTTGCCCGTCGGTCACCCTTGGGGTGAAGTGGAAGGGAAGGTCTACTTTATGGTACTTCCAAAGGGCAAGACATTAAAGCGTAGGAATGAGCGATGGCTCCATCCATGAATCCATGTGGCTCTCTAATGACCTTGCTCTGTTCTTTCGTCTTCCAGGAGTTTTTGGTCTTCTGATCCTGTCCTACAGTGCACCTCAATCTAAGCCAAGATGCCTGGTGGGTATAAAGGGGAATGTGGGGATGATGTCGATCCCATGATTTTCTTGGCTCCATCAGAGAAGGAGAAGATCGAGGCGATAAGCAAGCCCTACGATATCAAGAAGTCGTGTTGGGTCAAGGACGAAAAGGAGGGGTTCATTGCTGCGGAGATCCAGTCGGAGCATGAGAACCAAGTCACTGTGAAGACGGTTACCAATCAGGTGACCATCAAATGGGAGGGAGGGTTTCTGTGTTTCTCTAGGACCACTTTTTTATTTCTTGGTTGGAGTAGGGGGGAGGGGGATGTCATCTTCGAGGAGGAGGGCGCAAGAGAATCAGTTGTGCTTGTTGATGTCTGAAAGATGAAGGTGATGGAGGTCTTCAAGACAAGAGTCAACAGCCCAACTATAGAGTTGTTGAGCTGAGTCCAAATGTTGGGTGGAATCATCAAAGTCAATGGGACCTCTGGTGGCTATAGCTAATTGCATCCCTCTTGATTTCAGTGGTTCTGCCCTTACACATGACTTGATGGGGATACAGCTCATTGAATGGAAAGGAAGCAATGTGGGGCAAGGAGACCCCAGGGAGTGTGGCTTCGGTGTTGTTAGGTCATAAACAAATGTGTAACCATCAAGGCTAGGGAATTACATGATCCTCCACCTCTTCTTATCAACAACAGGGAGGTATTCTAGACCTTGTTAGACTACAAATCCCATCACTCCTAGCCAGCATGGAAGATGGTGAGGTATGGTTGGAACTGGTGTCCAAGAATGATTTGGGGCTGAGTCACTCCTTTGTCTTGGTCCTTGGGCTGCCTACGGTCTAGTCCACACACTATGCTGGGCTGGGGTTGATGTGTGTTGTAGTCCAACAGCATTGGGAGGAGCTTCTGTCCTGTACCTTTAATGTAAGAGCTTGCTATATCTGAGGTAGGCTGTTGAATTAGGTAAGCAAAGCCAAATCAGGTTTGCAGTGTGTATATACCTGTTTCCCCCCAAAGGACTCTGGGTAGGCACTGTATGTTCGATTTTCTTTCTTTCTGTCTGTCTGTATGTTCGATTCTCTTCTGCCTGGGAAATTACCTTCCCACATAGAAGGTGAAATCTTGCTGTTGGATGTTTCCAGGGTAGGTAGTAGGAAGCGGGCAGAAGCCAGGGAGAAGAGGGAAAGCCATGACTCACCTTTCTCTAACGATTAACTGTTTGGTCATAACAGACAGTCACTGTTAAGAAGGACGACATCCATCAGATGAACCCGCCCAAGTTCTACCAGGTAGAAGACATGGCCAACATGACCTTCCTGAACGAAGCCAGCGTCATGGACAATCTCCGGCAACGTTACATCATGATGCGGATCTACGTAAGTGAGGAGAGGGGGCAAGAACGTTTGCCTTCAATGGAGCATGTCGGCACCCTAAAGGTGACATATCCCTTTGTTGCCGAAAATGGGGCAAATCTCAGCTCGTGGGACTGTGTGTGTACTAGAAGGAATAAGTGCACCAAAAGTAGGAGAGAGAGAATGGCTTTAGTCTACATATATATATATACGGCTCCTCTTGTAGCAAGATATAAACCAGGAGTTCTCAACCTTTTAAAGCCAGTGGCCGTGTCTCGCTCCCTCAGACAGCTTCAGGAGCTGGACAGCTCTTCCTCCACCCCATGGCACTTCCTGCTGTGGTGGAGGCGGTCGAGGGCCACATGGAATGGTGACACGGGCCGCATCCAGCCTATGGGCCACAGGTTGAGAATCCCTGATATAAAAGTTCCCTTCCAACTCAGCAATTCCATGTGGCCTGAAGAGATTCTGTACAAAATAGCCTTTGCTTCTGGATTATATCCCTGGGGAAATATATTCAGAAGACCACCATATATTGTAGACAAATAAATTAAACGTATGTAAGGAGCTCTTTGTCAAAATTCAAACACAGATCTCCAAGATCTTAATATGGGCTGTATTCTCTCGTGACAAGAAGCTTATTCCTGGTTCTTTTTGTGTCCCTTTCAGACCTATTCCGGACTCTTCTGCGTCACGATCAACCCCTATAAATGGTTGCCCATCTATGGTTCCCGAGTAGCCAACATGTACAAAGGCCGAAAGCGGACTGAGATGCCCCCTCACCTCTTCTCCATCTCTGACAACGCTTACCATGACATGCTCATGGGTAAGTGATTCTGATCCACACTCAAAGACCTTCATTGTCGTTGTTTTTCTGCTGACTAGGAAAATACTAATGTATCTACAGGTCACTCTCCCATATCCACGGGGAGACATTCTAAGACCTACTGCAGATACATGAAACCGTGGATAACAGCAAACCCTAGTTTTTACATTGCAGACCATGACCTCTAGTGGCCAGCTCTAGTAATGCGCAATAGAAATATATATACAGTACAGTATTTTGTATTTTAAGATTATTATTTTTTATTTAATAGTTTTAGACCCAGAGGATTACCCTGGATACTGAACCCACAGATATTAGTGGGAATGACTTGTGTTTACTTTAGGAAATAATCACCAGAACCCTATTGGTGTTCAAGTAAGGTTTGCATAACTCCTCTCAGTTCATTGAAGAGTTGCCAGGGCATAGGTCAGTTGTGTGTGCAGTCACAACTGATGTGTCCCTGCACCTCATCCTTTATCCACAGACCAGCCCCAGCAAGTTACATTAACCTTACACAACCAACAACAAGATTCTCGCCCATAGGGTTTTGGAAAGTAAATATAACCTCCATGCAAGCACAATAAGTGGACTCGATCCATGAAAGCCCACCTTAAAATACAGCTGTGAGTCTTTAAGGTGCCAAAATGTTTTTGTCTTTTTTGTTTTGTTTTTACTTCTGTTTTGTTTCTTGTCTGATAAGCAAAAATTAAGTTGCACCTTAGGTAACAGAAACCACATATTTGCAAAAATATGTAGGCATGCGCTCTTGTTTATCAGTTCAAATGTTACGATTTACATGAAAGTATTAAATAGTCTTGACTAACAGTTGCCTCCTTTATTCATATTGGAGCCTAATCATTCCTTGTTTACTGGGTCCTGTTCTACTACGACTAAGATTTGAACCTCCCTAGTTTGAGAAATATTAACATCAATTCCATTGTCTCATTCTTGCTCACACAGAACGCGAAAACCAGTCTATGCTGATCACGTAAGTGTATAGATTTCGCTTCCTGATAGACACAATATTTATAAGCTGTGTTGGATTTAAATTTTGCAAAGGGGTGAAGAGTGTAAAGTGAACAAAACAACGGAACATGTTATAAAGGAAGAAACCAGATTAACTGTAAAGGTAAAGGTCACCCTTGTTCAAAAGCCAGTCGTATCCGACTCTAGGGTTGAGTGCTCATCTCTGTTTATAGCCAAAGAGCCAGTGTGGCCTGTGTCTGCAGATGTTTTTGTGGACATGTGGCAGGCATGACTAAACCCCAGAGTGCACAGAATGCTGTTTACCTTCCCACCAAAGTGGTATCTATTTATCTACTTTGTTTTTATATTTCAGTGTTTTTTGTGGGTTGATTGTAAGCTGCCCGGAGTCTCTTCGGTGAGGAGGCAGCGATAGAAATCGAATAAAATAAATAAATAAATAAAAATCTACTTGCAATTTCGAACTGCTAATTCAGCAGATCAGGAGTCTGAGACCAGAGTGCTGCCTGCTGAAATGAGCTCTTGTCTCTGCGCCCTGCTTCTGCAAACCTAGCAGAAAGCAAGAAATTGCAAGTAGATAAGGAGGGACCACTTTGGTAGGAAGGTTAACAGCATTTCATGCACTCTGGTATCTAGTCATGCCTGCCACATGTCCATAGAAACATCTGCAGATGGAGATAGCTCTGGCTCTTTCACTGTAAACAGAGATGAGCACCAAAACCTAGAGTTGGATGCGACTGGCTTTTGAGCAAGGGCAACTTTGCCTAACTTCTTCGCAACTCCGTGGTCCTGATTTCCCTCTCTGTCTCCTCTCGGACTTCTAGTGGAGAATCCGGAGCCGGCAAGACTGAGAACACAAAGAAGGTCATCCAATATTTCGCCAACATTGGCGGTAGTGGCAAAGCCGCTGCCGATGGGAAGGTAAAGGCGCTGAGTGAGACCAACTGGGGACCGTTGTCTTGTGGCAACTTGAGCGGAAGGCCCTGTTGCAAAGGTGTGGGAGAAAAATGTTTTTAAAAATGTTTTGTGCTTCGACTTCTGACTTTCTCCTCCTCTTTCGGATAGGGCTCCCTGGAGGATCAAATCATCCAGGCTAACCCGGTGCTGGAAGCTTTCGGAAATGCCAAAACAACCAGGAACAATAATTCCTCTCGTTTTGTAAGTACTCAATGCTAACAGCATATTGCATCCAAATCTGTATTTCTCCCTATTGGATTCACGCAGCCAAACACATCATTTGCAATCTCTTTGTCTTATGACTTAACTATTTAACGAATCACGGCTGTGGCTGAAGACTTAGTAGATACAGTGGAAATTCTTGTAACAAATGTCCCCTATAGCAAAAAAAATTGCATAGCAAAAAGAATTTGAAAAAACATGGCACCTTGTACAATAAAAATTTTTGCTATGCAATTCTGCATCCTTGCGGGGAAATTCGTATAACGAAAATCTCTATGGGAAAAATTGCATAGCGAAACTTTTTTCATTGTATGATTTTTCCCATAGGAATTTTCGTTAGTACAGTATGGGGGGAAATTGTACAATGAAAAAAAAATCCTATAACGAACAGTCCTGTAGTTATTTTTGTTATACGAGGCTCCACTGTACAGTCAAACCTCTACATACGAATTTAATTTGTTCCTCGAGGTTGGTTGTATCTCAAAAAAATCTTATCTTGAATTTCCCATAGGAATGCATTGAATGCAATTTCCCCTAGGAATGCATCAAATTTCGTATCTTGAAAAAACCCTATTAAAAATTCTTATCTCAAACCTGATTTCCCCCTCTGAGATTTCCGGATGTATCTCGAGTTTTTTTTTTTAGTCAAGCCATTCTTATCTCGAGGTTTGGCTGTAATGCGCTTTTTGTCTGGGGTGTCTGTTTCTCAAATTAAAAATTTCTGTCGATTTTTGCACCCATGCGTACATCAACCCATCAGTTATGTCAGTAAGCTTATGGACCATATCTGAATGTACTGGAGACCGGGCGAGATGAGTTGTCTCTTCTTTTTGACCAGGGCAAATTCATCCGAATTCACTTTGGCAGCACTGGGAAACTGGCTGGAGGTGATATTGAGAGCTGTAAGTAATCCTAGTCGGTGGATTTTAAGAATTTAAAATCCATTTTAGGTAGAATTTAGCTTCTGTAAGGCCACTTTGAAAGAACATTGTTATTCAAAGTTTCATTAACAGATTGATCAACAAGTTGGTTAAAACAACGCTGATTACTTGGTTAAGGCTTTTAAAATAAGAGCTAACCGGATAGCTCAGTGGTTTAGATACATATCTGGCAATGGAACCAGATGTTGTGAGTTCAATTCCCGCTGTCCCTCCTGGGAGAACAGACAACCTGTGTGATCTTGATCTTGAACAACCTGCACAGTCCCAGGTCCCCCTAGAAGAAGGGAATAAGAAACCACTGCTGTGTATTCCCTGCCTAGAAAACCCAGAATAGAGAATTTGCAATTATTTATTAAGGGACTGTGGTGGCTTAGTGGTTAAGATGCTGGACTTGATGACTTGAATGTCAGCAGGTCAGCAGTTCAAGACCCAAGTCCTGCATGATGGAGTGAGCTCCTGTCTCTGTCCCAGCTCCTGCCAACCTAGCAGTTCGAAAGCAAGAAATTGCAAGTAGATAAATAGGGGCCACTTTGGTGGGAAGGTAAACAGCGTTCCGTGCACTCTGATGTCTAGGCATGCCTGCCACATGTCCATGGAAACGTCTGCAGATGCAGACAATGTTGACTCTTTGGCTGTAAACAGAGATGAGCACTGAACCCTACAGGTGGATACAACTGGCTTTCGAGCAAGGGCGACCTTTACACTTTACCTATTCCGTGCCTAGAAAGCTCAGAAAAGACAATGTGCAATTATATGCACACTTAGCCTACTGAAAAACAACTAACCTGGTCGTGTTTGGATTTGATCTGTATTCTGAGTACAAACCAGGGCTTCCTTTCTGTCCCAGATCTCCTAGAGAAGTCTCGAGTCATTTCTCAGCAGCCTGCTGAAAGGGGTTACCACATTTTCTACCAGATCCTCTCAAACAAGAAGCCGGAACTTGTGGGTACGACATATCTCAATTTTTCTGTTACCTTTTCCCACTTCTTCTTTCATGTCCTGATCAAATCCTGGACTGCTAAAATGAATCCACTTTCTTGGCTTTGTCGTTGGCCAAACTCAAGTCCTCATCGGTCCATGTCTCCGGCTGTCATCAGCGGACCAGTCATTGGCCAGACCTTTTCACACTGATTTCTTGCCTTTCTTTCTGACAAGCTTGAGAGGCTCACACCCATCCACAATATTTATCCTCGTCACAACAACCCTGCGATGTCTGGTTGATACAAAGGGATTGACTCGCCAAGAGTTTCCTTGTTCGGGGTGGAGGTAGAGTCTTCTTCACTTGAGTCCTAAGCTAACACTTAAACCCGGAGTTCCCTACCATTTCAAGCTAGGGGCCGGGTCACACTCTCTCAGTCAGCTTTGAGGGCCAGACAGCCATTTTGCCCTGCCTGCAAGGTGGCGGTGGCCATTTTGTCCCAACAGCTTCAAAGGGGTGACCATTAACAAAATAGGAATAGAAGTTATGTATTATGGTTTTGCACTTGTCAAACAACAACCGTGCTTCCGCCATTTCCTTTGTCCTGCCTGTCACAGGGCGACACTAATGTTCATTCATTTGATCGAACGTCACGCGACACATTACTAATTGAAGTCAACTTTGGAAAGTGAGACATAGATAACATTGCTTAAAATGTGTATACATTTGTTGGCTCCCTCTGTATAACGGACTCTGGGCCTTTCACATCCCTTTATTGCCACAGAGAGCTTGCTTTGTGTCCCGGATCCTAAGGAATACCATTGGACAAGCCAGGGGGTGACCACGGTCGACAACATGGACGACAAAGAAGAACTGCTCCTAACGGATGTAGGTTTGAAAGACGGAAAGACCTCTTGTTTCTTCATTTCTCAATTAGTCTTGGTAGACTAATTGAAACAGCAGAAAAGCCAATGTGACTATGCAGTCTACGAACTATGTTACTGCATTATATCATCCTGCCTCTCCCATATAAGCAGGGGATGGTGAAATGTATCCCTTTTGCTAGACTAGAACTCCCAGCCTTCTTCTCTGCTGGTAGGCTGGTGGGTGTTTCCATCCAACCCCACATTGGGGCCACGATGTTTTCTCCACTCCCTAGTTTTAATTTTTTGTTTTAATTTCCAAGGATAAATATATATTTTTATCTAGTGACGTCCAATGGGGGCTGCGGTGGCTTAGTGGTTAAGAAGCTGAGCTTGATGGCTGAAAAGGCGGCAGGTCAGCAGTTCGAAAGCAAAAAATTGCAAGTAGATAAATAGGTGGGGAAGGTAACAGCGTTCCTTGTACTCTGGCATCTAGTCATGCCTGCCCCATGTCCATGGAAACGCCTGTAGATGGAGACAGCACTGGCTCTTTGGCTGTAAACAGAGATGAACACCACCATCCAAGAGTCAGATATGACTAGCTTTCCAGAAAGGGAGACCTTTACCTTTAGAGTTCGATTCCCCACTTGTGCCTCCAGGGAGAAGAGCCAGCCTGATTAGCTCTGGGAAAACTGCACAGTCCCAAAAGCTCCCCCCAGAGTATTTTTAAAATGGAAAACCCTGGAAATGGTCACCATGAGTCACAATCAGCTTTGTAGCATGCAAATAGATATGCGTGTTAATGTGTGTTGCTATGTTCTATCAAGTTGCATCTGATTTATGGTGACCCCAATAGTGTATTCAAGATGTGTGAGATGTTGAAGGAGTGGTTACCCCACCATCACCCTCCCACCTATGCGTTTCCATGACCATGTGGGGCTGTCTTAGACCCATACTTGATGTTAATCACCTCTCCTATCTTTACCAGGTGGCCTTTGACGTCCTGGGCTTCACTCCAGAGGAGAAAATCAGTGTCTACAAACTCACCGGGGGCATAATGCACTTCGGCAACATGAAATTCAAGCAGAAGCCACGAGAGGAACAGGCGGAGGTTGACACCACAGAAGGTAAAATGACTGGCAGAGAACTATCAGAATTTGGGTGTTTCTTTCAGGCTGTGATCTAAATCAGGGGTGCCATGTGACCACGGAAACGTCTGCAGAAATGGCAACTTCTGAATAGACATACACAGTGGCACATATTGGACTATGTAGAATGGAAAATGCTGGCCAACGTAGCCAAATGTGGGCGATTCTGGGAAATGCAACATCCGTCCCATCCTTAGAGGGCCACACTTTCCCTATTATGATCTAGAGCAGGGGTTCTCGACCTATGGCCTGGGGGCCAGATTTGGCCCACAACACCATTTCATGTGCCCCACCCCCTCCGTCACACCCCGGAAGTGCCATGGCCACCCAGCCCCTGAAGCTGTCTGAGGGAGCGTGGCCCGGCCCTTGACTTGAAAAGGTTGAGAACCTCGATCTAGAGAGAAGCTAGATCTAGTCAGAGTCTAGCTCTGGGCTGATCTCAGCTACATGGTGGACAGTTGGGAATCAAAGGAGTTGTGTTGGTTCCTCATTTGTGGTGTTGGAAGACCGAAGGGAATCCTTTGCTTTGGTTTCCTTGGAAACCAACATGAGATAATGGTGCCATCTTGACGTGGCCTTCTGTGGTTTATCTTACAAATTTATGCCTTTGGGATGTTTTTGGTTGACAGTGGCCGACAAAGTCGCCCACCTCATGTGCATCAACTCCGGGGAGCTCCAGAAGGGCCTCACTAGGCCCCGGGTTAAAGTGGGCAATGAGTTTGTGCAGAAGGGCCAGAACATGGACCAGTGCCACAACTCGGTCGGCGCCCTGGGCAAAGCCGTCTACGACAAGATGTTCAAATGGCTGGTCGTCCGGATCAACAAGACCTTGGACACCAAGATGCAGAGGCAGTTCTTCATCGGGGTGCTGGATATTGCTGGCTTTGAAATCTTTGAGGTAAGGGCAAATGAGGGAACCCAAAAGGAACTTCCCCATGCTTCAATCCAGGGGTTCCCAACCTTCTCAGAACCTTCTCTTGAGTTGTTTCTACACTGGAGGTTCCAAGAGTTGATCTTCAGACCGTCTTATGTGCTGAAGACCAGCCCTTGATGTTCCAAATTATTTAACCTGTGTTTTACACTGTGGCTCAAGCAGTATTTCTTCTGTCCCCACTTCAGTTCAACAGCTTTGAGCAGCTGTGCATCAACTTCACCAACGAGAAGCTCCAGCAGTTCTTCAACCACCACATGTTTGTCTTGGAGCAAGAGGAGTACAAGAGAGAAGGCATCGATTGGGTGTTCATTGACTTCGGTCTTGATCTGCAAGCTTGCATCGAACTCCTGGAAAAGGTGGCCTGCTTTTATTACTATTATTGGCTGTATTATTATTATTTTTTGTTGTTCAGTCGCACAGTCGATTCCGACCCTTTGCGATGACCCCATGGACCACTGTCCGCCAGGCACGCCTGTCCTCCACCATCCCCCTCAACTCTTTCAGCTCTGTGCCCATTGTGTCCACAATACCATCTAGCCATCTCATTTTTGGCCACCCCCTTTTTTCTTTTGCCCTCCACCTTTCCAAACATCAAGGCTTTATCAAGTGAGTCTTCTCTTCTCATTTGATGTCCAAAGTACCTTAGCTTTATCTTTACATTTTGCCCTTCTAAGGAGCAGTCAGGATTGATGTCTTCTAAGATTGACCTATTTGTTCTCCTTGCTGTCCAGGGGACTCTCAAAACTCTCCGCATCTCAAAGGCATCTATTCTTCTGCTCACTTTTCCTCTGGGGGACTTGAGGTGTATGCATTGTCCTATTTTGTCTATTTATCTTCTTAATGATTTTGTGAGATGAATTAGGTTGAGAGCAGTTGACCTAAGGAGGTGGCTTATAGCTAAATGGGAATTTGAACCCAGGACTTACCAGATCCAAGCTAGCCATGGTGGATTTATCTGTGACCATAAATTAGGATAATCTTCAAAGGCTTATGGGCTAACTGCACATGACTAGTCTCAACTAGAGCTAACCCTATAGGACTGCAGTGGCTTAGTGGTTAAGACGCTGAACTTGACGACTGGGACAGACGACGGGAGGCTCCATCTCAGGTCTCGAACTGCTGACCTGCTGCCCTTCCAGTTGTCAAGTTCAGCATCTTAACCACTAAGCCATCACAGTCCCCCATTGACATGGAAAAGACCTTGTAAATTAAAATTTATTCCACTGCTTCCTGCAGGGCAATAGAAAAGGAATAAACCTCACTTCCCCCAGTGGTGAGTTCCGGAGTTTGGGAGCAACCACTGAATAGCCATTTTCTTCCATTCCTCTCATAGTTTCAATGTTGATTTTTTTTTTTAGGGGGGGATGTGTTTTAAGGATTGCACTTCTTAACAAATCTCTGCAGCTGTGTGTCTCTGGACCGTGTTGTTTCTGATCAGTTCTTTCCTTCTTGCGCTTCTGTCTCCTTAGCCCATGGGCATTTTCTCGATCCTTGAAGAGCAGTGTGTGTTCCCCAAGGCGACTGACGCGACCTTCAAGGCTGCCCTCTATGACAATCATTTGGGCAAATCTCCCAACTTCTTGAAGCCTAAAGGCAAAGGGAAAGGGCCAGAAGCTCACTTTGAACTGGTGCATTATGCCGGCACGGTAAGCGTGGGGCCGCAGAGGGACTGTGATTTTTTTTCAAAGGGCAGAGATGGAGAGAAAGATAGATGAGAAGTTGACGATTATCTCCAGATCTCAACTGCTGGTTAGAACAACACTGGTTACAGTGGTTTGGTAGCACCATGACTGTTTTCTAATGATGTGCTGTCCATAATGTACAGTAACATCATTGTGATCTGGGAACTCTTTCTCATTCTAGGTGGGCTACAATATCAGTGGCTGGCTGGAGAAAAACAAGGACCCCCTCAATGAAACTGTGGTGGGTTTATTTCAGAAGTCTGGGATGCCTTTACTTTGCACCATCTTCAAAGAAGAGGAACCCAGTATGTAGATTACAAATTATTCCGTTCTACTCCTTCATTTCTCTGTTTAGATCCTTGTGTCTTAATTTCACATTTTGCCTTCAGCTGCAGGAACAAAGAAGCAGAAAAGAGGGTCTTCATTTATGACGGTCTCCAACTTCTACAGGGTAAGAGAAGATTCCTCTGTAGGTAGAGCAGGCTGTGATTCCAGATCTCTCTTCAAAGCAACCGAAGGTGGATTTTCTTCCTGGAAAAGGATTTCATTAAGGGAAGACATCTGTGTGTAATGAAGGTGGAATCTGCTCTGTTTGTTAAAATTTTCTCTCTCCCCCCCCCAATTTGGAACTGTATCCCTGAGAGCCACTAAGTTTCAAATAAGAAGATATTGGATCAACCTGCTGCCCGTGGGCCAGATGCGGCCCACAGTACCATTTCATGTCCCCCCCCCACTGTCTCCACCACACCAAGAAGTGCCATGTGGTGGAGGAAAGACAAAATGGCCATCGGGCCCCAAAGCATGACTCAGCCCCCAACTTTAAAAGGTTGAGAACTGGTTTAGAAGACCAGAAAGTGATTCTTGGGGTTTACAGATATGTTTACAACCTGTCCATAGGGAGTGGGATTCTGGCAGTTTTGATCTAAGAAAAGTAACTTCTCTGTGGTTTGACATAACTGGACTATTGTGCTGACCTACCCATTGGCCAGGGTCACCACACAGAGGCACTACACAGGAGAATCCTGCCAAAAGTCTTTCCAAGGAGTGTCCAATAGTCAAATCCAAAGAGCTAGCCAAGGTAAGGATCAGAGCAAGCATCGATTTCAAAGGATATCCAGGCGCATCATTAAAGTAGGCAGAAGTCAGGGTCACAGCAGTCAGTCACAAGGTACACAGAAGATCTGGCAGGGTGTTGGTCATCACACTGAGAAATTGTACCGACACTTACCTTGTGAAACAAGCTTGCTTAAGAAGTCTCTCAGCTAATGGGTATCAGATGGGAGCCTTTGCTGATAATGAACTCTGGCTTGCTTGCGTCTCAGCTGCAGAGCCTTTCAGCACTGGTCTCTGGCTGAGGACTGAGTAGTGTCAGAGTCAGACCTCAGATCTGACAAGTCATCTGCCTGGGGAGTCAGAGTTGGGCCAGAAGCAGGCTGAAGCTCGTGGTTCAAGTCATCCTCTGGGTCAGGTACAGCCTAGAGCTCAGAGACAGATGCAGACTGGGATGGCAGAACTGGGGTGGGCATAGGAAGTATCCCCTGATGCAGGTTGTCTTCTGAGTCTGATGAGGGCTGGATCACAACAACTATGAAGCAAATTTTGGGGGAAAGTAATTTTAGAAATTTTAACTCCCAAAATCTCCCCTGTTTGGTGAAGGCAAAAATTCTGGATTTTTTTTGGACCCCACTAAGTTTGTTTCCCCCTTAAACTCTGACCAGAACTTTTTCAAACTATGATCAATGCGCAGCTGTGTCCCAAATTATGATTACTCAATTTGTGTTCAACCCACTAAGCTTGAGTCTTTGACTCAATCGCGTCATTTTGACGCTGGGGCTCCGAGACTCCATCACGGTTTAAACATCCCTCTTCAGTTCTATTCATTCCTTTTCCCCTCCTCCCGTTTCAGGAGCAGCTGAACAAGCTGATGGCCACTTTACACAGCACGTCTCCACATTTTGTCCGCTGCATTGTTCCCAACGAATTCAAGCAGTCTGGTATGTGGGTTAAATGTTTGATCGTCAAGTGTGTGACTCATTTCATCTCTCTTTCAAAGGCAGCTCTAATGCCGGGTATAGGAAGATCTAGTTGGGGTGTAAAACTTTGCTTCTGAGGAATCAAAAATCTTCATATCCTCATGTGGGAGGACCATGGATTTTATTTCCATTCTCCTTTTTGTAAAGGTGTGGTGTGTGTTTCATTTAGCACGAAATCTTTGCAAAAGAGGAACAACAACTTTTACATACATGGAAATTAAGCCATTCTAATCCTTGGATGGGTTGTTTGTTTCCTCCTTAACTATCAATGAGTCACTCCATTCTTGAACTGTGTTTGTTCTCCCATGGACACATGTGGGTGCTTCTGTACATGAGCTTTGCAAAGGAAAAGGACATTTGTTTTGGCAATATTTTGCATGAACCATAGAGATCTTAATCAAAACACCACCACCCATGTACACATAGCTATCAAGTGCAGGTGAGAAATCTCCTGGTGCGCTCAAAACCCAACATCTTCTGATGAGGATGGGGAATTTAGCTAACTTATTTCACACTGTGGTCTGTCCGGCCAGGTTACCCTGTTTTTGTAATAGAGTAGACCAGTGATGGTGAACCTTGGCACTCCAGATTTTCTTGAATTTCAAGTCCCAGAAGCAGTAGTGCTGACATGGGCTTCTGGGAATCGAAGTCCAAAAACACCTGGAGTAGAATGTACTGCCAGCAACTCAACGCTGAGTGTCAGGCAGCTTAACTAGCCTGACAACCCTGAGGACTAATGGCCTTGGATCCCAAAGTCCACAGGGAAGAGTGATGGTCCCCAAGTGGATTAAATCCCACTTGAACCCATCTTGATGGAGGGCAGCAGCTTCATCCATCCTGGCCTGGTGCTGAGAAGGACTTTGTGTGCCAAAAAGGCTCAGGACCAGAAAGTGACTCACAGAACTGGATCAGTGGTACTAAGGTCATGCTGGGATGTGGAAGGCAGATGAAAGGCCACTGCATTATATTCTCAGGACGGGCGCATTTTACTTCCACTTCCAGGAGCGACGAGGGCTTCGCGAGTTGGATGAATTGACGTTGGGGGCTGGATGCAGCCCCTGGGCCGTAGTTTGGGCACCCCTGGTTTAGGTAGTATCCTTATTCCTCTGGTCCTCACTGAGATCAGACTAGGTGTGTGTGGTCCTTTCAAGATGTGATGCTAGGGTTGGTTTTGCCTTTGCGATTCAGACATTCCAACAGCTGTTTTATGGTCTCGCAGGTGTCGTTGACGCTCACCTGATCCTACACCAGCTTGCCTGCAACGGGGTCTTGGAAGGCATCCGTATCTGCCGGAAGGGCTTCCCCAACAGGCTGCAGTATCCTGAGTTCAAACAGAGGTGATTCGCCCCACATTTCCCTCCCCCAAATCCTTAGATTCTCTGGAGTGACTGTCCAAGAGTGCCCAAAACTTTCCGGTGTCTTCTCTGAGCAATGGGAGAAGTATGAATCCTCTGCTACTCCTAGGAAGATTTCTAGGAGGGGAACTTTACGTCCATTTGCTGTATTATTATTTTTAATCTGATACCTTTGGAAGCTAAATTGCAAGGCTATATATGTACATAGTCTTCCTTGCTTGAAAGCTATATCTGACTCTAGGGTGCAGTGCTCATCTCTGTTTATAGTCAAAGAGCCAGCCCCGTCTGTGTCTGCAGACATTTCCATGGTCATATGACTACGGAAAATGGTTTGCAGACACAGACTTTTTGTCTCCTTCCTGTCAGGTACCAAGTGCTGAACCCCAACGTGATCCCTCAAGGCTTCGTGGACAACAAGAAAGCCTCAGAATTATTACTGGGATCTCTTGATTTGGGAGAGAATGAATACAAAATTGGGCATACTAAGGTAATTTTGTGTTGTGGGATACCCATTGAAAGGGATGGATTGGCCTAATCTGGTGAGCATCTATGGTCAGAAGGATCTTCATGGCAGATGAAGGGGTAGATCTCCATGGAAGCTATAAAAGTATTAGATGAGGATCAGAGGAGATGATTTATGAGATGCCCTCATAGCAAACTCTTTTCCTCAAGTACTGTACACAGAAAGAGCCCCCTCAAAGAGTGTGGCATTTCTGAACCACAACCTGGCGTACCCTGGTAATGGCAACCTTGCTGGCTAATCTTTCTCACACTAGGTCAGGCAAAAAGAAGTGCAGAATCAACTCACCAAAAGGTGCCTTCATTTTGGCATGCCTGGCCTAGACATGGAAGAAGACGTTGGTTAGGTAGCCAAAGAGACGCTAACTAAGCACAAGAGGGATAAATCAGCAGGTGTGGGAGAGCCCCAAGGTCTTCAGTAGTATAATGACAAGAAGGTTTGCATAAAGGTAGACCTGTAGCCCTCCGTTTGGGGTCAGCGTCAGAGACAGAATCCCGTGAAGGAGGTAGAAGGCATTGGAGAATCGTAGAAGAAGACATGGCCAACCGTTGATCAAGAGTGCATGACAATCCATTCTTCCAGGTCCCCACCTATCATGACTGATGACCACTCAAGTCCTTTCTGCCTTGGTTTGTCTTCTAAGTCAATATTGTATCTCAGTTAGAAGGTTGCATTTATTGTCAGGGTGTAGGGAATGAAAATTCTCCTGTCCGCAGGCTTGATGGAAATGTCGGTCCTTCTTTCCTTAAGGTCTTCTTCCGGGCTGGAGTCTTAGCCAAGCTGGAAGACATGCGAGACGAACGCTTGGCAAAGATCATGACCATGCTACAGAGTCGTTCCCGGGGCTTCCTGATGAGGATCGAGTATAAGAAGATGCTGGACAGAAAGTACGCATTCTGTACATACCGTGTTCAAATATAGAACCATATTTCCCTACATATTACATACTAGAGGGATGAAGTAGGACTCAGGAAGCTTGGGTTCGAAACCCCACTCGACCATGGAAACATACTAAGGAGCGTGGAACTAGTAGTAGACCCACTCCTTAAGAATCTCACTTAACTTCAAAGCACTATTAGGGTTATGTGTTGGTGTGACTGCTATTCAAAACTATCTGACCGGGTATCCTTCCAGGTTTTCTTGCTCATACGGTACCATTTTGTGGTGGTTCCAATCCTATTGGGTGAAGGTGGTGCTGGGCTGTTCTTGTTAACGTGATGACCCTATGAATGGTTTGACCTTCAAAATGTCGTGTCCTTAGCAGCCTTGCTCAGCTCTTGTAAGCTCAAGGAGAGGGCTTGCTTTATGGAGTCAATGCCTCTTTTCTGGCTGCCTTCCACCTCTCCCAAGCTGGACTTCTCAAGAAACAGGGCTTTTCTCTACGTCTTCATCAAGGCAGTAGGCTGCATTGGCCAAAGGTCTAGCTCAGTGGATGGCTGCTTCCTACATTCCAGTCTCCTATGAGCAATGGAGGGACCACACCATCCCTGGTTGAGATGCAGGGAGCTCCCTTCTCTTGAGCTAGATCCTTGATCCATATGGACCAGTACTGTCTGCTCTGACTGGCAGCATGTGCCCAGATCTTCCCCACTCCCCTCCAGTCCTCTCTGGAGTGGCTGGAGATTTAACCCAGGTCCTTCCACAATCCAAAGCAGATGCTCTACCACTGAACTCATTCTTTTTTCCTTTGCAGACTGGGCCTGATGCTTATTCAGAGGAACATCCGCAAATTCTTACAGATGCGCTACTGGGGCTGGTGGAAACTGTACAACAAGGTGAGCCTCCATATGCCTTGAGGTTGAACAGGTCTCTGGGATTCACAGACAAGGTTAAACGACCCTCATTGAGCAATGATTCAGTTACCATTCCATTGCCCCAGAACACATCCTGAGCACTAAGTGGGGTATTCCTGTACAGGTGATCCCCTGTATCTGTGGATACACACCTTATTTGAGAGGGGAATTCCAACATCTAAAGCTGGGATTCCCAACCTTTTCAAGCCAGGGGGCCAGGTCATGCTTGCTCAGTCAGCTTCGAGGGCCAGATGGCCATTTTGCCCTGCCTGTACGATGGGGGTGGCCATTTGGTCGCAAGAGCTTCAAATGGGTGGAAATGTCTGCAGACGCAGACAGCGCTGGCTCTTTGGTTATAAACAGAGATGAGCATTGAACCCTAGAGTCGGATACAATGGGCTTTAGAGCAAGGGAGTCTTTTACCTTTATGCTGATGCTGAGAAGGGCGCACCTCTCACATTATCCACTGCATTGTTCGGGTTCTTCTTTGCAGGTGAAGCCTTTGCTGAATGTGGCCCGGCAGGAGGAGGAGATGAAGGTCAAGGAGGAAGAGCTCAGGAATGCCATGTCAAAGACTCAGGAACTGATGGATCGCCTCAAAGAGCTGGAGGAGAAATTGGCCACCATGAGCCAAGAGAAGAACGATTTGACCATCCAGCTTCAGGCTGTGAGTTGTGAGCAAAGCACATCCCTGGACGCAGTCATGTTCATCTTAGCGCGTTCAAGTGTCATGTTAGATTATTTGTTAATTAATTTATAGCATTTAAAGTAGGGGTGTCCATACTACGGCCTGGGGATGGATCTGGCCCTCAATGCCAGTTCATCTGGCCCACAAAGCCTTCGTCGTTCCTGGGATCGGAAGTAAAATGCGCCCATACAGGCACATTTTACTTCTGCTTCCAGGAGCGACAAGGGCTTCGCTAGCCGGATGAATTGGCATCAGGGGCCAGATTCAGCCCCTGGGCCATAGTGACCATCTCCCTGAACCACATGACTGGCCCACAGCCTGAAAAATTTGGGCACCCCGGGTTTAAAGTATTGGTGTTTTCCTTTCCATTTAGCCATAGAGTAGGGAGGGCCAACCTTTTTACACCTTGGGCCTGACCACGCCCCTGGACAGCTGAGTGGGCCAGACCATGCTTCCTGGAAGCAGGCACATTTACGGTTTTCATAAATGTACCCACTTCCACATTTACAACAGCTGCAGGCGCATTTGCGCACGCACGGGTGTATCTTACGGCTGTAAATGTGCATCTGTAAATGTGCCTGCTTCCACTTACGGGTGCAGCAGAGGCAACAATGGGTTGGGTGGCATGATGTCGGGGGCTGGGGCTGGCCCGTGGGCCGTAAGTTGGGAACCCCTGCCATATAGCATCATAGCACAACAGAGAATCAACCGGATCGGGAGATGATTTTTAAAAGAAGACATCCTGAATTAATTGAGGTGCACAGCGCTGGCTCTTCGGCTTAGAAACAGAGATGAGCACTGACTCCTAGAGTCGGATATGACTGGCTTTCGAGCAAGGAAAACCTTTACCTTTACTATTAAAACCATTTGTTTATTAGCTTCTGCCCATCAGGGCTCCCAAAGAGAATGCCTCTGCATTTAGGCACAGGGCATCCTAGGGTAAAACAGAGAATTGACTAGATCAGAATAAAAATTAGAAACAAGACATCACCCATTAAACTGGACATTTTGTCCATCACAAAAGAACAGGGCGAGCCGTACCTTCCAGGAGGGCTAAATGTCCCGTCCCGCTCGAACTCCTCTTTCAGGAGCAAGAGAATCTGTCCGATGCTGAGGAGCGGATGACCCAAATGATGAAGGCCAAAATGGATCTGGAGAGCGAGATCTCGGATATGAAAGAGCGCTTGGAAGAGGAAGAAAGCGCGGCTGCGTCCCTGAGTTCCAGCAAGCGCAAGCTGGAAGGGGAACTCACGGACCTCAAGCGAGATCTTGAAGGGTTGGAAAGCACCCTCGCCAAGACGGAAAAAGAGAAGCAGGTATGATTGTCTGATTGTACTTCAGGGGTGAGTGGACTCTAAATCCTGCTTTAGTTGTAGCTTCATAACATCCTGGGCAGTGGGGATGTTAAAATTGCCGCTACCCCACCGTGACATCATCAACGTCGTGGGCGTAGCTGACATCATGACGTCGTGGGCAGAGCATAATTTTAAAAAATGTCTGCGCATGCATCAAACCTCCATTTGACGCATGCACAGTTCTTTTTTTTTTAGTGCACATGTGTCAAACCGCTATTTGATGCATGCACACTAAAAAATAGAACTGTGCATGCGTCAAACGGAGGTTTGATGCATGCGCAGTTCCAGGCAGACATTGTGGCTGCCTGAAAAAACATTTTTGGAGGGGGCCAGAGAGGCGACTGAACCAGTCGCCCAGGGTTTTACCACCAGCCCGGTGACCCCTCCTGATGGGGTGCTACCAGTTCGGGTGAACCGGTCCGAACCGGTAACATCCCATCACTGATCCTGGGGGGGGGGGGGGGGATTATCAAGGATATTTTCCTCCAGTCAAATCTCTCTCCCAGATTCCCAGACAGGGCAGACAACATGAGTTGTGGTTTTGTGTAATGGCGAAAATGGATTTCAGGCCCCTTGCCTTCACCCCACACTATCACATCACTCCATCCGCCTGTGCGACCTGTACTTCTCCGTGAAGCCCACAACCCCTTGGTGCCGCTTCTGGGTACCTATGGTGCTGCTTTAGGCTAGAGCAATGATGGCGAACCTATGGCACACGTGCCAGAGGGGGCACTCAGAGTCCTCTCTGTGGGCACCCATGCAGTCACCCCAGCACAGAGTTCACCCCACCCCTCTGCCCAGCAGCCCAATGGGAGTGCTTCCTTCCTCCCCCCAGCACAGAGTTCACCCCGCCCCTCTGCCCAGCAGCCCAATGGGAGCACTTCCTCCCTCCTCCCAGCGCAGACTTCACCCCACCCCTCTGCTCAGCAGCCCAATGGGAGCGCTTCCTTCCTCCCCTCAGCACAGAGTTCACCCTGCACCTCTGCCCAGCACCCCAATGGGAGTGTTTCATTCCTCCCCTGTTGCTACGTTGCCACTTTGCGATGAATAAGTGGGTTTTGGGTTACAGTTTGGGCACTGGCCTGGAGCCAATGAGAACTTTGCGAGTCAAAAGGGCTCAGAACCAGAAAGTGATTCACGGAACAGGTGTCACGCTGCAATGTGGAAGACAGATGAAAGCCCGCTGCATTATATTCTCAGGACAGTCTTCATGGCTGATCACCATGAGGATCGCCAATATTCGGATTCAGGTAGGGCAGAAGATGAGTCTATCTCCCTCTGTCTCTCCCTAGGCTCTGGATCACAGAGTGCGAACCTTGACTAGCGATCTCTCGGCCCGGGAGGACTCGCTGGCTAAACTCCAGAAGGAGAAGAGAGCTTTGGAAGAACTACACCAGGTAAGACAGAGAAGCCCCATTCATCCGGGGTGTTTCAATGGCTCAAACTGAGCTTGGGAATTTTCCTGGTTCGGAGTACTGCTCCCAGAACGCCCACAACCAATTTAAGTAGACTTTTTCTCACCGCCTTGTAAGAGGCGAAGACAAGGAAGATACAGCCTGAAAGACCGTGGGGAAGCCCTGCTCATCTTGGTTGGGCTAAATTATAATTTAGCCCAAGGGCTGAACATCATTTCAGATATGTTATTGAGGGCCACATTTCGGTGACGGTCAGAGGCTGAGCCCTAGAATAGTGGCATATTTCATCTATAAGCTCTTGTTCAAACTTAGAAGAGGCTATTTTGGGTTTTCAGAATCGGTGATCAACCACGCAAGTTGGAAAAGAATGAGGAGATGTGAACCTTTCAGGGGCAAATCAGAGGAACTGACTTGAACCCCATTAGGGTTAACATTTGCCACAGGGCTAGAGTTCCCGACCTATGCTTTGGCTTCTGTTACATCCAAACCAGCCCTTTTTGGTAATAATCATGTAAGGTGCTGCGTGTGAACCAGAGGGTGGACAAGATGACCCTTGGAAATTCCTTCTACGATTGTATCCTTAACCAGAAACTGTTCCATCCATCATTTATTCAACAGTCTCTTCCTAATTTTGCTGGGGCCAAACCTCCCTGTAGGTTCCAAAGCAAAGACTGTGAATATTGAACACCATCAATTCATCTGTAATTCCAAGTTTTAAAAAGGCTATAGTTTAAGGGTGGTTTCTTTCTTAACCTGGAGGGAGATTTCTAATAAGAAGTCATGTTTCAGGTTTAGCACGCCTACCTTTCTTGATTCCTGAAGATTTACAAGGATGAAAGATCTGTGGCTTCTTCTTTTATCTTTGGCCGTGAACAGCTTTTCCTGTTCTCTGTCTCCCATTAGAAAACTTTGGATGACCTTCAAGCAGAAGAGGACAAAGTCAACCATCTCACCAAGAACAACAGCAAACTTAGCACTCAGATACATGAGGTCAGCATTGGTTGGGTGGGGTGGGGTTTCCGAATGGCAATCCTTGTGGGGATTTTTGTTGCGTGGCTGGATGTAAAGAAATGGGATGTTTTCCAGGATAACACTGCAGTTGGAGCTCCACTTTTCTTTAGGACGGTGGTTCTCAACTTAGGGCAGAGATTTCAATTCCCAGAAGCCTAAGTTAGTACATTGGATGATCATTGCTTTGGGGAGATGCCTTTGGCTTCTGGGAATTGAAGTCCAAAAACCCAAGGGACTGATGATAAGGGTCTGGAGGTCATTTTCTTCCATACCCAAGATATTCTGGCTACTTTGCCAAACTTTGAGAATGAGATCAGAATGACCGTAGGCCATTCCCAGTTAAATTAAAGATAAAACTTTGTGCTTTAACCCTCCCCCCCCCCGATTTTTGGGCAACATAATGTGTATGAAAGGGCACCAGTGGCTTAGTAGTTAAGACACTAAGCTTGATGACCTGGAAGATCAGCAGATCAGTGCACAGAATGCTGTTACCTTTCCTGCTGAAGCGATACTGATTTATCTACCTGCAATTTCTTGCTTTCAAACTGCTAGGTTGGCAGGAGCTGGGACAGATGACAGGAGTTCACTCCATCACGCAGTGCTCAGGTCTTGAGCTGCTAACCTGTCAACCTTCCAGTTGTCAAGTTCAGCATCTTAACCACTAAGCCACCGCAGTTGCCACATTTTGATACAGGGCAAACAGATAGCCAAGTGCCCTTTTCCTAGCAATGCGATTCCCCCATCAGATTCTCTGTTTGTTCTGGTGACTCAGTGATATTTTTTTTTCCACCAGCTGGAAGACAACTGGGAGCAAGAGAAGAAGATCCGGGCAGAAGTGGAGAAAGCACGTCGCAAGGCAGAGGGAGACCTGAAAATGACCATAGAAAACCTCAACGAAATGGAAAGATCCAAGCTTGACCTGGAGGAAGTGGTGAAGAAGTAAGTGCGGGTGTTGAGACACATGCTTTGCAGAAGAGAAGATGGTTGGAGATTAAAGTTGGGGGAAACTGATCATCTCAAGTGTGTTCAGCAGTTGTTACCAGTTAAAGTTGGTTGCTTTTGGTTTTGATTTGACACCAAACTCCTTATGTTGCCAAGACAGAGACATATTAAAGTGTCCCAGGGCATTTTGAAGACTAATACATTTATTACTGAATCGGTTTTTGTGGAGGGTCATTAGGAAAGGCATGAAGTTCTATCATGGAAACCTGAAACTGTGGATAACAGTGAACCCTATATTTAACCTGTATACAGTGACCTCTAGTGGCCAGCTCTGGTAGTGTGCCATAGATATACACATACAGTGGAACCTCGGTTAACAAATGGCTCAGTTAACATAAAAATTGCTTAACAAAAGGAAATCCATAGAAAATAGTGGCTCAGTGTACAGATTCCCCACTCCCCAGAATGGATTAATTGCTTTCCAGTGCATTCCTATGGGAAACTGCATTTCAATTAATGTATTTTGGTTTACAATGCATTCCTATGGGAAATTGCATTCAATGCATTCTTATGGAAAATTCGGCTGAAGTAATTTTCACTGTAAGAAACATCTCAGAGAATGCATTAATTACGTTAACCAAGATACCACTGTATACTGTGTTGTTAAGGATTTTTAACTGAATATATTTAGACCTGTGAATAATGGAAACCTGCGGATATGGAGAGTGAATTGTATATAGAAAAATTATAGGAGTATTCACTTGTAGGATATTAAAAACCTTGAGAAACATTAAAGGATACACCTAGGAAGTGCCATGTGGTGGAGGAAAGGCAAAATGCCTGTCTGTCCCTTGAAGGTGTCTGAGGGAGCTTGACCTGTTCCCTGGCTTTAAAAGGTTGAGAACCCCTGCTTTACGTAGATTGAGGAAACTGGCTATCCAGATGTTTGTGGGTTGAAGCTCTTCTGAGTCTTGCCCAGAGAGGCCAGTTGCAAAGGATTGTGGGACCTGTAGTTTAAATATCTGGAAAACGTGAGACCTACCACCTCTAACCCAACAGTGTTTGCCAGAAGCAGTTGTGCAGAACCTTCAACGGCAATTTCTTGCACATAACAAGACTAGTTTTTCTACACTGGGTTCCCCAGAAAACTAAAACGAAACCATTTATCTGTTTGCTTGTTTTGCAATTCCCCCTCGGCCTCTTTACAGGCGAGACATGGAGCTCAATTCTCTCAACTCCAAAATAGAAGATGAGCAGTCACTGAACTCCACCCTACAGAGGAAACTGAAAGAACATCAGGTACAAGAAAAAGGTTGATAAGCTAAAATGGCTTCTTCACCTGAATCGACCGCTAATCCTCATCATTTCCTTCAGTTTGCAAAAATAGACTTAAATCCTGCTTATGTGGAGGAAGGCGCCCACCAAATTCTTCTCATTGCAGGACAGGAAGAATATTTTTGGATCTGTCTCAGAGAGGTTGTGTGCCTTTGGGGGGGGGCAGTATTGGGTCATTTATCTACAACGTGAAAACTGGAAAAAAATGCATTGCTTAATTGGATGAAAAATATATAGAAGTGTTATTATGCAGAGACATTTGCAAAGAAATGGTAGAAAACACAACAGAATGAAACCAGTTAAAGTGTGAGCATACAGCTGTAGAAGTGTGTGCCTAATTGCACTGGAAAGAGTTGCTCTAAAAGGAATGAGATCTGATCAAGCAATCCTTTTGTCTGCTGGGGAATCGCTCTAATCTGGATCCATTCTGGGTCTTTACAGGCAAAGCTAAAGAGATCTGACCCAAAAATGTCCCAAATTTGGAAACCTTTTGAGTTTTGGTTCTTCCTCTGCCAGCTCTCAATGTAGTATACGCTCTCTTCCTCTTTCTCTCAATCCTGTAGCTTTTCCCCTTCCCAAGATGTTATGGAGTGAATTCCCTTGAGTCCTAGTAATAATAATAATTTCGTGTCAGAAATTATTCTGCATTAAAAGGATTTTTTGCAGAAGAAACTCCACTCAGGGAATGCCCAAATGAGGCTCCTTTTGCATCCCCAAGAGCTGGGACAGAGACTGAAGCCCAATCCATCATGCAGTACCCGGGTCTCGAACTGCCGGCTTGCTAGTCTTCCAGCTAACAAGGCGAGCTTCTTAACCACTGAGCCGCCACAGCCCCTGAGTCCTAGTTACCTTCCATTTTTGCTGACAAGATCTAATGTGGATTGAATCTAGGATAAGCCTTAGTGAGTTGCTAGCTTGCTCTAAGCCTAACATGTGGATCAGTATTGCTCCAGGTCTTACGGTCATGTATGTTTTTGACAGGCCCGGATTGAAGAGCTGGAGGAAGAACTTGAATCAGAACGTTCAATAAGGGCAAAAGTAAGTATCTATCTTGTTCTAAGATCCAATCCATCATCCACCATGGTGTTGTACTTTAAGTATGAATGTCATTATTTTAGATCAGTTGAGTCAGAATTGTTGTGCATTATGCAATTGGACTAGGGTCATCACACAAGCGATTCTACCTCTTTCCCTAACCAACATTTGTGATGCCATTCATCTCCTGGATAGCACAATTGATTGTCTCTCTAGTCGTAAAATGGGTAGCCAACAAAATGGAGAAACAGCGTCTACAGTAGTCTTTACAAATAATATTTCCTTCAATAGGATTTTGGCCAGAGAATTCTTTATAAAACAAAAAGCTGAAATGCAGTGCTCTGAAGGCTTACTTTAACTATTTCCTCCACAGGCATTAAGTATCAGAACTGATCATTTGTTCAAAGAAAGACCAATCATTACAGCGTCAGGTTCCAGCTCAGGACAAATGTTGACCCAGTCAGATTGTGGTGCTGGAAATCAGGAGAATTAATGAAACAGGGCTAAATATGTAATTCTAAATCCAGGGCTAACTGATGGTTCTCCAGATGTATTGGACTAGACCTACCAATGGTAGGCTACCATGATCCCCTACCAGCAGGGAGGGCAAACTGGGTAGTCACAATTAACATTTGGAGGAGGTCGATAGAAAGATGATGGTTCAAACCCAAGTTCTTCACACCTTGCCGATTAGTGAATCCCTTAATTAATCACTTCCCCAAAGAGTACATGGTCTGCTAAACCTTCGAATAATTTGAGGTTCTGTTTCTGTTGTAATCAGCTTCTTGCTATCCTGTATATCAGATGATCTTTCTCCCATTAAGTGAAGCAATTTGGACGTAGCAACCAGTGACTCCGGTTTCAGGGGTTCTGTGAATCCATTGTAGGTTTTAGTCTCCACAGGAGTTAGCCAAGGTACTGAACTTGCTATGGGGATGCATTTCAGTACATTGGATAGCTCCCAAAGCACAGGCTGAATGAATTCTGAGCACACACACACCCCAAAACTGGAGCCATCAGCTGCTGTTTTTTAGGCGCATCCCCTGCATTGTTAGATTTGTTTTTATTACTAACATCATCGTCACCGCCACCGCCACCGCCACCGCCACCGCCACCGCCACCGCCACCGCCACCGCCACCGCCACCGCCACCGCCACCGCCACCGCCACCGCCACCGCCACCGCCACCGCCATCATTTGGAAACTGTACATGGGGAAAGTGGAAGCAGCTTTTGCTGTCTAATGTACAATATGCTTAGCTTTCACAAAGTCTTAAGTTGAATTCCTGGCTTCTCCGGACAGATCTGGAGAAACATCTCTCTTGCAATCATGGAGAGCAGCTGCCAACCAGTTTTCAACAGTACAGGTTGCCCCCATATATCCACACTTTCAGATATCTATGGGTCTAAAAATATTTGATACAAAATCCTGAAATACATACTAGGCATGTATTTCTATTACACACTACCAGAACTGGCCATTATAGGCCACTGTGTGCAATGGAAAATCTAGGGTCTACTGTTATCCATGGTTTGAGGTATCTGCAATAGGTCTCAGAATATATCTCTCATTTATATTGGGGGGAACAACCTATATTGGACTAGTGGGATCTGCTATCGTAGTAGGTAGCTTCTTGCGATCCTGAAACCCAAAATAAATATAATATAGAATGCCCAAATGCAATAAAAATCATAGAATAAAATGGATGTACAGTATTGCACAAAACTCACAAAGCACGTTCCTCTGAAAGTCTAGATTGCAGGAAATGCAGTAGAAGAGAAATGCATTGAAACAGGTTCTGCAAATGCAACAGAAATGCAAGTCGTGTTTGGAAAAAATTCTAGGACAAAACTGATAAGATGGTATTTTCCTCAATATCACCCAGATTGAGAAGCAACGCAGTGACCTTTCCCGGGAACTGGAAGAACTCTCAGACAGACTAGAAGAAGCTGGAGGAGCCACAACGGCTCAGGTGAGCCTGTCTAAACCAAAGCACTAGATTTCAAAGATGGAGGAACCGAGACTAGGAAAAGGGTAACCATTGGTTTATGCCAGGGGTTCACGGCATTTTCAAGCCATGGTCCAGACTACACCCCCTCAGACAGCTGAGCAGACTGGACCGGTGGTTTCCCCTGCCTGTTGAAAAAGTGATAATTTGAGGGAGTACATGAGAATTTTTTTAAAAAATAAGGACAATAAAGTAGGCAGAAGGTTATGGCAAAGAGATAATCGACCCAGTATAGTTGTAAATATTTGACTGACTTACCATATGTGCTGCTTTTAGAAATGGACCTTCTTCTTAGGCAGCTCTCAGCGAACAGAAGAATACAATTATACTGGGCGACCCAACGGTTTTTAATTACATCTCATTAAATTTATGTTTAATTAAATTTGAATTGATGTGTAACATCCATTCAGATGTTTTACCGGCCTTTTAAATGGAGCCCAGAAATGTCTTAGCTGCCTAGTCTTGGACCATAATAAACATTGATTTGACTTAGATTCTTTTCTCTAGGGGGTGGGTGGGTGGGAGGCAACGGGGTGAAGGGATGACAATTCTTGCCGTTTGGTCTCTAGATCGAGCAGAACCGCAAGCGGGAGGGTGAGCTACTCAAGTTACGCCGGGAGCTGGAAGAGGTTGCCTTGCAGAGCGAGGCCACGGCTTCCACCTTGCGCAAAAAGCACACCGATGCCATGGCTGAGCTGTCAGAGCACCTGGAGAACTTGCAGAGGGTGAAGTCCAAGCTGGAGAAGGACAAGCAGGTCATGAAGGCTGAGATCGATGACCTCAGTGCCAGCATGGAGAACGTCCAGAAATCCAAGGTATGGCGAAGAGAGAAAATGCTACGTTGATGGGACAAAGATAGCAATTAACAATTACACTTATATGCCGCCCCATACTGAACTGTTACTGTTTTCGTGTGGAGTAATTTTTTCAGAATCCTATGGATAGCGTCCATTGGATTCTGGGAAGTTTAGCCCCCAATGGTAACATTTTGAAGCTGTAGCTCAGCATTTCCCAAACTGTTCTGCAGAACACTGGCGCTCCATAGAAGACTGCAGCTCCCAGAAGCCTTAGCCTCCACAGCCAATACTGAAGACTTCTGGGAATTGTAATCCATGAATACACAGGGACCCAAGTTTGGGTACCACTGCCTTGCTCAGTGATGGTGAACCTTGGCACTCCAGGTGTTCTTGGACTTCAATTCCCAGAAGCCCTGATCAGCAGGAGTGCTGACTTGGGCTTCTGGGAATTGAAATCCAAGGACACCTGGAGTGCCAAGGTTAGCCATCACTGGCCTAGCTAATCAGCACATCTTTTTAGATGCTACTTCCCTAACTCAGTGGTTGAAATCCAGTAGTGCATTACAACTAGAGGGGGCCCATTGAATCAGCAGGGATTGGGTGAGTCAACTCCTCCACAAGTTCTATCAATCTCATTGGCCTTCTCTAGTTTTGACTTACAGCTGGATTTCAGCCGTCGCTTTCCTTAGTTATAAAACCCTGCCTGAACGATTGGAAAGACTTGTGTCTTAGCAGGGCCTTATTAAAAGAGGGAAGGATCTGTCTAACCTTTGCTCTGCAACTTCACAGATGAATGCTGACGTTCATGTCCGCAAACTGGAAGACAACTTGGCTGAAGCCAACGCCCGGTTGGCTGAGATGGAAAAGAACCAAGCGGAAATCAATCTCATCAGAACCAGGCTCCAGGGTTGGTTGTTCTCCTTATTAAATGTGTTTGGAAGGCTCCACATCTCAGATCTCTGTCTCCAATGTGGCCTCTCTGGATGTGTCAGTTTACAGTTTTCATCATTGCCCGCTAGGATGCACCAATGTAGACTTAGGTTTGGCCAATGACATAGCCAGGAAAGCGGTGTTGGCAGTCCAGGGCTTGTTCGGGACATGAAAGAAGCTAGTGTGGCCATTGTTGGCTAGAGTTAATGAGAAATGGTAGGAAGAAACTGAAACCAATCAGAACTCGGTGCTGTATTCTTTTGTTGGGTAAAGTGGGTTCCATGTATGGTGTGGGCTCCAGCCAATGAGAAAGGTCAGTTGATGAGGATGATGGAGAGTGTAATCCAAAATCTTCTGAAAGACCACTGCTTCCTCACCTCTACCCTAAATATGTGGTGGTTTGGTTTCCTTCAAGATGAAAACAGGCAACTATGGAGCTTGGGAAAGTTACTTTTTTTGTCTATAGCATCCATAATTCTCAGAAGCCATGCTAGCAGGGGGATTCTAGCTAATATTATGGGAAAAAACCACCAATGTTTCCAACTTGTGGGTAATTGGCCAACTTTTAGAGCAGGGGTTTCCAACCTAATGCCTGTGGGCTAAATCTGGCCTATGATGACATTTCATGTGGTCCTCCAAACCTCCAAGGCCATTTGAGAAACAAAATGGCTATCCCTTTGAAGCTGTTGGGATAAAATGGCAGCTCCCATCGTGCAGGCAGGGCAAGATGGCCATCTGGCCCTTGAAGCTGACTGAGAGAGCATGACCCGGCCCCTGGCTTGAAAAGGTCGAGAACCCCTGGATTAGGGGTTCCTTCTCTAGAACTTTGCCTGTTTTCTTTCTCCACTGGCAGCTGAGAACAGTGAACTGAGCCGAGAACACGAAGAGAGCCAGACCAGGCTGAACCAGATCCTGCGGGTCAAGACCACAATCACCTCTCAGCTGGATGACTACAAAAGGCAACTGGATGAAGAGTCAAAGGTATGGAGAAATGTGTCATGAACATTGACCGTCCCGTGCACCAGAAACACCACATCTTCTTTACCTCCATGTGCTGTGAGTTTTAAAAACAAAGATTGCTCTATCCCAGAGGTCATCAATCCTGGCTCTCCAGCTCTTCTTGGACTTCAATACCCAGAAGCCCTGATCAGCAGGTGTGCTGACTTGAGCTTCTGGGAATTGAAGTCCAAGAACAGCTGGAGTGCCAAGGTTCACCATCACTGCTCTCGACCATGTAGCCAAGGGCAGTAGTATACATTTGTCCATTGAGTTTTATAGATTTCCCACCACCGATGCAATCCAAATGGAAATGTGTGTACTACTTTGTGAGCCTCCTCTCTATATCAGTGATGGCTAACCTTGGCACTCCAGATGTTCTTGAATTTCAATTCCCAGAAGCTCTGATAGCAGGAGTCCTGACTTGGCCTTCTGGCGACTGAAGTCCAAGAACACCTGGAGTGCCAAGGTTTGCCATCACTGCTCTATATGCTATGACCAGTTCGTCCAGCGGTTCCCAAAAGTGGGTCCTTGGAGGTTGGAATTCAGTTCCCCGAATTCCCGACTGTTGGGCATGGCCAGAGGTTCTGCTGATCTAGTGCAGGCAAATGTCAAAGGATAACCACAGCAATGGAGAGCGAATGCAGGAATCCAGATCAAAGCCAATTCAACAGTTGGTGGTCCAATTCTCCAATGTTTCCAGTGTTGGAGCTCACCACCTCTCAAGACAGTTGGTTCCACTGTTGTACTGCTCTAACAGTTGAGAAGTTTTTCGTGATATTCAGCCTATATCTGGCTTCCTTTAGTTTTACGGTCTTGTGGCTTCTAGGCTCGCAGCGCTGCCGTCGTAAGCCTTGCCAACACCAAACATGACCTGGACCTGATCAAGGAACAGCTGGAGGAAGAACAAGGGGGCAAAACTGAGCTCCAACGCCTAGTCTCCAAGCTCAACACTGAAGTCACCACGTGGAGGACAAAGTATGAAACAGATGCCATCCAGAGGACAGAAGAGCTGGAAGAGACAAAGTGAGCCCTGGTTCAAGGTTGGGTGGGAACTGAGTAGCCTATGGAGTGTATCAAGCCTATGGGGGCCATTTGCTTGGTGCTTCTCATCATGGGGGAAAAAGAGAGCAGTGAGGAGAAGCACCCTTCCAAGGGGAAGCCCTTCTTCTATTCAGGGGAACATCAAGTAATTTATTGGGGGGTCACCTCCAGTTTGTTCCAAAAGAGGACTTTGGGACTGTGGATATAGAACAGTGATGGTGAACCCTGGCACCCCAGGTGTTCTTGGACTTCAGTTCCCAGAAGCCCAGGTCAGCACCCCTGCTGATCAGGGCTTCTGGGAATTGAAGTCCAAGAACACCTGGAGTGCCAAGGTTCGCCATTGCTGGCACAGAAGATGGGCCAGCTGTGGCTTCCTAGCTCTCCACAGTTGCCCATCCTTATCTTAGGACGGCTTTAATCCATGTTGGTTAGAGTCCTCTTTGGGAGAGTATTTTGTACACAGTTCCATCTTCTCCATCTGTTCAACCATCCCATGAGCAGGATTGGTAAGGGAGTTTGTGCAAGTTGACTCCACAACCACCGCAGAGTGTTGACGTGGTCCTTCTCTTGCCCTTCTTGCAGGAGGAAGTTGACCGCCCGGCTCCAGGAGGCAGAGGAGACGGCTGAACAGGCTCAAGCCCGGGTGGCCACCATGGAGAAGACCAAGCAGAGGCTCCAGATGGAAGTAGAGGACCTCACTCTAGATCTGGAGAAGGTAACCCAGATGCAGCAATATTTCTGGGTGTCTTTTTTACGTACAGTACTGTACTTCATTTCTCACCCAATAATGCTCTGGGGCATTTCAAACTCACTTCTGTTGATCGCAATGGGAGGGCAGTCTGCTTGCATTATAACCCCCATGAGTCAGAACTCCTAAAAGCTCTTACAGGGGTTTTGGAAGCTGGAAGCTGTAATCCCCAAAAAGTTGGGGAGGAGCCTTTTCCACCACTGGAGAGAATAGGGCAATCTTTCTTCTTATAAAGAAGAATATGTTGAGCTACAAGTCCCATTGTCCTCCGGGGGTGGGGGATGGGGGATTTGATGGGCATTGAAGTACAACATATTTGTCAATTAGTCTCCAGAGAAAGGAAGAACTGGTGCGGTGAAGAAAAGGCAAAGGTTCTGTCTAACAAGACGGTTTTTTAGTCGTCCATTCAGAAAGGTTGAAGGAGTCTTGGCTGACCCTTTGGAAAGCTGGCAAGGAGTGGTGGAGTATGTGACTCATGGCCGCCGGGCTTTCTCCTCCTCCTTACAGGCCAATGCCGCTTGTGCAGCCCTGGACAAGAAGCAGCGGGCCTTTGATAAGATGCTGTCTGAGTGGCAGCAGAAGTGTGAGGAGCTTCAGCTGGAGGTGGACAACTCCCAGAAGGAGTGCCGCATGTACATGACGGAGAACTTCAAACTCAAGACGGCCTACGAGGAATCCCTGGAGCACCTGGAGTCGGTCAAGAAGGAGAACAAGACTCTTCAAGGTAGGTACTTCCAGGGAGCTACAGGGGTCCCAGGCTGGTGGGTCACCACTGGACAGTAACATCTAGAGTTCCAGGAGCTAATTGGCTTTGCTGAGACCAATGAGTAAACAACTGAGATTTTCTAGGCTTCCCAGATATCAAGTGGTCTAGGCCATTGAGGGCGAACCTTGGCACTCCAGGTGTTCTGGAGCCTCAATTCCCAGAAGCCCTGATCAGCAGGAGTGCTGACTTTGGGCTTCTGGGAATTGAAGTCCAAGAACACCTGGAGTGCCGAGGTTCGCCCTCCCTGGTCTAAGCTTTGCTGTGACCATCTGGTGATGGTCTCAGCAAAGCCTAAAAATTCCCAGTTGCTCCCAAACAAACTGCACCTTATCTCCCTTTCAGAGAGGGTTGGATCATGTACCAGGGTGACTGTCTGTTGCCCTGGAAGTTAATTAGAGCTCAGAGGAAAAATAATAATGATTTTTGGAGGCCAGCTCCTAGACCCGTTCATGCCACCTTGAGAGAGTCAAGGAATCAGGGTCCAAAAGCTAACTTGTCCAAGCTTTGGGTCTCTTTGTCACGTCGAAATGTCTTCAATGTCATCTCCTCAACTGATGTTTTTACTGTTTTATCTCAGAGGAGATTAAAGATCTCATTGACCAACTGGGTGAAGGCGGGAGGAGCGTCCATGAGTTGCAGAAGATGAAAAAGAAGTTGGAGATCGAAAAGGACGAGCTGCAGATGGCTTTGGAAGAAGCGGAGTCTTCCCTTGAGGTAAATGTTGTTTGAAAGAAGCCCTTCCTTTAGTCTGTTGGGCTCTGCAGAACAATGGCACGTCGAACCTCCTAGTCCTCAACTCATTTGAAGCCAGGGAGAAGCCAGCTTAGTCGATTCAGAAGGAACCTTCTTCTTTGTGGATTTGGAGAGTTGAGGACCTCAGTTGGGAGACCTCTGGGGCTCCTACCCCTGAAATGATGCTTTGACATGACAGCTAAGGACGATCATGCGTTGGAACCTCCTTGATGAAATATTCCTTCACAGAAAAAGGTCCTCTGCAAACAGGACCTTCAGTGTAAGCGTAGGAGGTCTCTACCTTTTCATTCTTAGCAGTCATCTGGCTTTTATGTACACAGGGAACCTTATTCAGCATTCTAAGACCCTCCCCTGTAGCTGGCATAATCCACAACTACATCTCTTTAAGACGTAACGTTGCTACTACTGTATTCCAGAAAATGTCTTTAAGAATAACCCAGCTCTGAAAATTTTGTTTTGTTTACACATTTTTCTTTGCCACCTATTCCATTGTTTTGCGTTCCGCAAACTTTGGTTTTTGGGCTTCAATTCCCAGAAGCCCCTAAGTCAATTCCCCAAAGCACTGATCAGCCACTGTAGTGACTTAGGCTTCTGGGAATTGAAGTCCACTAGTGTTCCATTACTAAGATATGCAACACTTGCCTCCTTCTTCATCTTCCTATTCTATTTGGAAAGAAAACATGAAATGTTTAAGTAACTTTATTAAGCCTGTAGGCTAGACAGGAGTACATGTATTGTCCAAGATATGTCCAATAGGCCCCCTGTGTTGTAGAGTCCACCATCCATGCATCTGTTTTCACCCCCTATTTGCTGGCAGGTGGAGGAAAGCAAAGTCATCCGCATCCAACTTGAGTTGGCCCAAGTCAAGGCTGATATTGACCGGAGGATTCATGAGAAGGAGGAGGAGTTTGAAGCCACCAGGTACGACCCAGTCCTAGGGGATGTGCATAAATGTTGACCATGGGAGAGAGAGGTGGAAAGGCCAAACTTCCATGGAAGAAAAACTTCAAATTGTGCAGAAGACCTTAATGGAAACAGAGCAGAGAGGGGCAAAGCTGCAGTTCTGTGAGATGTGCACTCAGAAATTTGATCTGAGAAGTTACTTTGTGAAAAATGACAATAATTTCATGTCAGAAATTATTCTGGTTTGAAAGGATTTTTGCTGAAGAAACTCCACACAGGGGACGCCCGAATGAGGCTCCTTTCATATCCCCAAGATATTTCCCCACAGAAACGGTTCCTATTTATCTACTTACAATTTCTTGCTTTCAATCTGCTCAGTTGGCAAGAGATAGGACAGAGACAGGCACGCAAACCATCATGCAGTACCCGGGCCTTGAACTGCCGACTTGTCGGTCTTCCAGGTAACAAGGCGAGCTTCTTAACCACTGAGCCACCGCAGCTCCTGAAAAGTAATCCGTCCCCATTACAGAGGTTTAGAAAGCCATCCGATCTTGTCACTTGTTCAGGTCCTAGAAGAATGACTGGCATTGCCCATTAGTTGTAGGCTATGACAATTGGCAGCATTTGTGGTGTTTGGTGTGTGTGTTTCAACACACAGCCTCTTTCTGTGCAGATATGTGGTTGCTCCTGCTGCCCACAATCCTTGTAAGATGCTAAACTTGACTCTTGGCTTCTGCCCTTTGTAGGAAAAACCACCAGCGTGCAATTGAGTCCCTGCAGTCCAGCCTAGAGCTGGAGGCCAAGGGACGAGCCGAGGCCCTCCGTCTGAAAAAGAAGATGGAGACGGACCTGAACGAGATGGAGATCCAACTGGACCATGCCAATAAGAACAACAGCGAGCTTGTCAAGACCCTGAAGAAGCTCCAGCAGCAGATCAAGGTGAAAATCAAAAATCAGTCAGTCCCGGGGAGAGAGAACGATCAGCCAGGCAGGGGAAAGAATAGAAAGGAGAAATCACAGGAACTGTTTTCTAAGAGAAAAGGTTGTGGTTTGATGCTAGTCTAAAAGCTGGATGGCTTAGTGAGCTAGCTTTCCAGCGGCAGAGCCTGAGGTTGGGTGTTCAATTCCCCGCTGGGCTTCCTGAGAAAAATACCAACCTATGTAGCCCTGTGGTCATGGGACTGTGGTGGCTTAGTGGCCAAGATGCTGAGCTTGGTGACCGGAGGGTCTGCAGGTCAGCAGTTCAAGACCCGAGTGCGTATCCTCACGAATATTTGGTCCTGCCATAAAGCTCTTCCTGGATCTGGGTCGATGGACTTGAGGCACGTATCCATTCAGAGCTTGCATTAGATCAGGGGCTCCCAACCTTTTTCAAGCGGGGGGGGGGGGTCACACTCTCTCAGTCAGCGTCGAGGGCCAGATGGCCATTTTGCCCTGCCTGCACAATGGGGGTGGCCATTTTGTCCCAACAGCTTCAAAGGGCAGCCATTTTGTTTCTCAAATGCCCTTGGAGGGGTGAGGGGCCAGATGAAAGGGCACTGTGGGCCAGATCTGGCCCATAAGCCTTAGGTTGGGAAGCCCTGCATTAGATGAAAAGCATTGCCTATAATCCCCGTTGAACCTTCTGGAGACCATAATCTGGGCAACAGATCAGATTGAATGCCAAGGAAGGCCATCTGCGTTAATGAGTGGCGGTTTAATGATGTGACGTATAGCATTTCCCTATGCAATCAGTAAATGGTCAATAGCATCCCTGCCTTGCCTGTAGACTGTTTCTCTGCATCTCCCTCTCGTTGAGAGACAATACATTTGAGGTTAGTACGTCTGCCTGTAATGGTCTGGACCCAGCTTCACCCCCCCTGGTCGTGTTTCTGCCCACAGGACCTCCAGATCCAAATGGACGAGGACGCCCGCCAGCACGAGGAGCTCCGGGAGCAGTACAACTTGCAGGAGCGCCGCCTGAGTCTCCTCCAGACTGAGCTAGAGGAAGTGCGCAGTGGCCTGGAGGGCAGCGAGCGCTCTCGCAAACTCATAGAACAGGAGCTGCTGGAGGTCTCCGAAAGGCACAATGAACTGAACGTCCAGGTGACCATTGCTTTCGTTCTCTTGTTCGCCCAAAATGGGCAAATCGCAGCTTGTGTGGCTGTGAGCTACCAGAAGGAATACATGCACCAAAAGCAGGAGAGAACGGCTTTATTCTTAGGCATGCATACAGGCTCCCACCTGGCAGCAAAGAGCAAGGAGTGAAGAGACAAAAAGTATTTTGTAGAGAAGACTGAGACAGGCATCAGACATCCCAATACACAAAATTCACAATAGCGCCGGAACAATAGGCTCCTTTATCCGCATCTAGAGTCTTGCGTCCAATTCTGAGCACCACACTTTAAGAAAGATGCAAACAAATTAGAGCATGTACAAAGAAGGGCAACAGGGATGATCAGAAGAATGGAAACCAAGCCCTAGGAGGAAAGATGGAAGGAACTGGGCATGTTTAGCCTTGAGAAAAGGAGATGATGATAGCACTCTTCAAATACCTGAACGATGGTTGTAAAGAGGAGGGGTAGGATCTGTTCTCATTCATCCCAGAGCATAGGATGCGTAATAATGGGCTGAAACTAATTTGAAGCCAGCTATGGGCTGAATATTAGGAAAGACATCTTAGCAGCTAGAGCAGTACAAGAGTGGAACCAACTGCCTTGACACACATGTAACACAGAAGCACATGGAGACATACACAGAAAGACATACAGACGCAAGTGGGTCTTTACACATAAAATCACATAGTTATGCATCTCTCTAGCTGCCGACAGGTAAAGTTGGGATCCTTCTCCATTTGGCATCACTAACCACCCCCCACTGCACATCTGGACCCAGTCTCTTAACCCTTACACCCGTGATGGCAAACCTTGGCACCCCAGGTGTTCTTGGACTTCACTTCCCAGAAGCCCAAGGCTCTATGAATCCACATGAATGGGTTTACTGTGCATACTGAAGTCCAAGCACGCCTGGAGTGCCAAGGTTCGCCATCCCTGCCCCTAAACCATGTTGCCTTATTAAGCCAGATGCTTCTTTCCTCTTGGTGTACAAAGTGTGTGTACCGTTGTGTGTTTTGAACACCTGAGGAAAGCTACACAAGCTGCATCTAACCTGGTCTGCTTCTAAACTTAGACTCCCTGCAGTTCTTCTATCAAAGTAAACCCACATCCCTTGCCCAGATGTCTTTCTTCCTGTATCTGTGTCGAGGGATCTTGTTGGGTCTTTTCTCCCCCTTGCAGAACCAAACACTGATCATCATTAAGCGGAAACTGGAATCGGATCTCGTGCGCATCACTAACGACCACGAGGAGCTTATTAGCGAGTTCCGGACCGCAGACGAGAGAGCAAAGAAAGCCGTGGCAGATGTGAGTTCTTTCTGCTCTTGAGATTTTTGGGGACTGCATTTCCCAGAATCCCCATGTACTGTGTGTTGAGGATAGGCATTTTCAGAGGTTTTTGAAAATGCAAATAAATAAATAAAGGTCAAAGGTTGCCCTTGCTCGAAAGCCAGTCATATCCGATTCTAGGGTGCGGTGCTCATCTCCGTTACAGCCAAAGAGCCAGTTCTGTCTGCGTCTGCAGACATTTCCGTGGACATGTGGCAGGCATGACTAGACACTGGAGCACACATAATGCTGTTACCTTTCCCGCCGAAGCGGTACCTATTTATCTACTTGCAATTTCTTGCTTTCAAACTGCTAGGTTGGCAGGACCTGGGACTGAGGAAAGTATGCAGCACTCGGGTCTTGAACTGCTGACCTTTCAATCATCTAATCGTCAAGTTCAGCATCTTAATGACTAAGCCACCACAGTCTCTAAATAAAGTATACTTACAGAATAATACATTGATGATAGGAAAGTCAAAGGGCGAGCTAGAAACGCTTTAAATAAATCGACCAATCAAAACAAAATGGGGTAATATCTGCATTCCCAGATTCAAAAGCTGTTTTGCCTCAATTAGCAAATTGAGCCTATTTGCATATGTTTGCACTTTATGGAACATTGCACGGCTTAATCGAGTCAAGGGGGGCGGGGGATCTATGCCACCAGAAATCCCTTTTCTGGTATTCTCCTGGTTTAGCTGCAGTCTTTATGGTCTAAGGCAGGGGTTGTCAACCTTTTTAGTCGAAGGCCAGGTCACGCTCCCTCAGGCAGCTGAGCGGGCCAGATGGGTGGTTCCCCCAGCCATAAATGCTGCCATGAAATGCATCCGCGGCTGTCATAAATGCATTTACAACAGCCAGGGGGGCGTTTACAGTTGTTGTAAACATGTCTGCTTCCGGCGGTGGCGGCGGCAGCTGGATGGTTTGATACCATGGGCCAGGTCCGGCCTGCAGGTTGCCCACCCCTGGTCTAAGGACTAGAAGCTTGCTTTGAAAAAACAAAACTGGAAGTGGAGAAAATCATGAAGACAGAGTCCGCTCTTTATTTTGCACCCTGACATCCGATTGTGTCTGAGCAATCACTGTGTCTTGTGTTCACAAACCCCCGTCCAGGCGACCCGGATGGCCGAAGAGCTGCGTCAAGAGCAGGACCACTCCATGCACCTGGAGAAGATTAAGAAGAACTACGAGGTGACCATCAAAGATCTGCAGGTCAAGATGGAAGAAGCCGAGCAGCTGGCCCTGAAAGGAGGGAAGCGCACCATCATGAAACTGGAAAGCAAAGTGAGAATGCGTTGTTGTTTTCCAGAGTTATCTTGCCAGAATCCACTTGGGGCATCTTTTTAATCTTAGCACTTGGGTTCATCATCATCAATCTCTACTGTACGTGACCATAGTAAAAGTCAAGGGTTCCCTTGCTCGAAAGCCAGTCGTGTCTGACTCTAGAGGTTGGTGCTCATCTCCGGTTTCCACTGTCGGCGCCTGCAGACATTTCCATGGTCATGGGGCAGGCATGACTAGATGCCAGAGGGCACGGAATGCTGTTACCTTTCCCGCCAAAGTGATACCTGTTTATCTACTTGCAATTTCTTGATTTTGAACGGCTAGGCTGGCAGGACGTTGGGACAAGATGACAGGAGCTCACTCCGTCATGCAGTACTCGAGTCCTGAACTGCTGATCTGCCGGCCTTCTGGTTGTCGAGCTCAGTATCTTAACCACTAAGCCACCATGACCTCTACAAAATGAAACATGACTTAAAAACATTTCATTAAAATCTGTAATAGAACCAGGTATAGCTAAAGGGAAAATGAAAGGTCACCCTTGCTCAAAAAGCCAGTTATATCTGACTCTAGGATTCTGTCCACATTTCCATTTATGCCCAAAGAGCCAGCGTTGTCTGCATCTACAGACATTTCCGTGGTCATATGGCAGGCATGACTAGGCACCAGAGAGCGCAGAACACTGGTTACCTTCCCACCGAAGTGGTACCTATTTGTCTACTTGCAATTTCTTGCTTTCAAACTGCTAGGTCAGCAGGAGCTGGGAAAGATGACGGGAGTTCACTCATTCATGTGGCACTCGGGTCTCAAACTGCTGACCTGCCAACCAGGTGCTTTGACATGAGCACTAGGTTTCCTCATAGAAGTGGTCATCTTCTGAAGTTGACCTGGCTAGGACTATCACAAAGGTTCAAAATCCTTCTGGTTTTCTGGGTTCACCAATGGACCACTCCAGCACCATTGGATGGTTTGGTGCCCAAACTTTTTAGGCTGTGGGCTGGTCACATGGTTCAGCAGGCCAGTCACATGGTTCCCCAAAGTGGAAGTAAAACACACCATGGAATCTGTTTTGCACCAGGATGAGATCGTTTTAAGCTGCCATTTTCTCTGCTTAAACCAGGGATGCCCTAACTATGCCCATGGGCCAGCCCCAGCCCCAATTCATCTGGCCCATGACGGATAAATTGGCATTGGGGGCCAGATTTGGCCCAAAGGCTGAAGTTTGGTAATCCCCTGGTTTAAAGCTTGCAGAATTGTTCTATCTTCTCTCAGTCTGGACAGCATTCATACCCATGGGTCTTTCAGCAGCCAGAGAATCCTCCCACTTCCCTTGGTCTTCCCAAACCTCCATGACCTCCGTTTCTTCATTCTCTCTTTCAGATTAAGGAGCTGGAGACAGAGCTGGACTCTGAGCAGAAGCGCCACGTGGAGACGGTGAAAATCCTGCACAAGAATGAACGGCGCCTGAAAGAGCTGGTCTTCCAAACGGAGGAGGACCACAAGACCAACCAGCGCATGCAAGAGCTGGTGGAGAAGCTGCAGAACAAAATGAAGACGTACAAGAGACAAATTGAGGATGCCGTATGTACTGAGACCTTCTCCAAAATATTTCCATGCATGCCTACAAATCCAACCCAAGCCATGATGGGCAACCTGGGGCCACCCAGAGATTGTTGACTGTGACTTCCTTTGATCCTAGCCAGCAAGGCCTTTTGGCGCAACACATGGATGCTGTAGTCCAACAATATCTGGATGGCAGGAGGGTCCGTTCTTCTCTGACCTCCCATGCTGTACGTTTTAATTAGGTTCCAAATACTCCTTCTCATTAACTCTCCACAGGAGGAACAAGCCAACCAGAACCTGGCCAAGTATCGGAAGACCGTGCATGAGCTGGACGATGCCGAGGAGAGAGCAGGGATGGCCGAGTCAGCCCTCAACAAGATGCGCACGAGGCACCGGGTCTCAGCAAGCAAAGGGGTCCATTCTGTGGAAATTATCCAGGTGTCTAAGTCATCCAGTTCCAAGTCGGTGGCAGAAGAATAGAGCCTTCCTTGATGAACCTGCAGCTGGTAGGTGTGCCTCCTCTCTGGTTGCTTTTAAGGCAGAGTGCGTACTAGTTCAGTGGTGGTGAGCCTATGGCACGCATGTCGGAGGGGCCACTCAGAGCTCTCTCTGTGGGCATGCATACCATCGCCCCAGCAGAATTTGCCCCGCCCTTCTGCCCAGCACAGCCCATTGGGAGCACTTCCTCCCTCCCCTCAGCACAGAGTTTGCTCCACCCCTTTGCCCAGCAGCCCAATGAGAGCACTTCCTCCCTCCCCCCACCACAGAGTGGGTTTTGGGTTGCAGTTTGGGCACTCAAGTCTCTAAAAGGTTGGCCATCGCTGTTCTAGTTCTTTGGGAGCTGTTTTCTGTAGCACCTACAGGGCAGGAAGACTCCATTCCCCATGAGATGCTGGGGTAACAATCAAGGCCCAAGGTGGCAAAGCAGGGATGGAGATAAGCCAGGGTCCAGATGAGCCAAATGGTAGGATTAGTTTGTGGGCTGGAATTCCTGAGGAATTCCCAAAGACTTCTGGACACTAGATTCCAAAACACCTGACAAAGAAACAAAATAAAGGAAAAGCAAAACGAAACCAAAATCATTTTGGTACCTTTAATTTGGGCTTTTGTGGACCAAATCTGAAAAAGCGGACTTGATCCACCAAAGCGAACATTAGAATATAGTAGTTCATCTTTAAAGTGCCACAATGGTTGGTTGGTTTGATTAGCTCATTAAGACCAAAAATGGCACCTTGAATCATGCTTGGAAACAGAACAGGAGCCAGTGTGATTGTTTCTAGGCTGGCAAAAGAAAGCCTATGGATCCAGTCCAGCCAATGATCCTTCTTCTTTCATGTCCCGATCAAACCCTGGACTGCCAAAACGAAGCCACATTCTTGGCTTTGTCATTGGCCAAACTTAAGTCCTGGACATGCCCTGGGCAGGCACCTTGTCAGCTAACCTTTTCTAACACCAGATCAAACCAAAGTCAGTACTTTACCTGTTATAATTTGAACATATTGGCGGTCTCAAGGAGTCAAGGGCCCTCCCTTATACAGGGCATTACAGTAGTCCAAACAGACTACTACCAAAGTATAGGAAACTGTGGTCAGGGTCTCTCTTCCCTTTAATCAATGAGATTCTCTTCTGTATCCTTTGTCTCTATATGCTGTCCCGATTGAATCACTTGTTTTTCCTTAAAGGCTGAAGGGCAAAGCATCTTTAGGCAGCTGCCTCTTGAAAAATCGCTATAGTAGTGCTAACTGGAGCAGCTTAAAGCGGATTGAGAAAAAGTTGGAAGTGAAGAGCATCTTTGAGCATCTGAAGGAGAAATACGGGTCACATCTGAGTTATCTGCACCACTTGAACGCTGGTGTTTCCTCCAAGAATGCCTTTTACATTTTTCTTTACTCGGAAGGCTCTCTTGAAAGTTGGAAGGCGTCTGTTCTTCATGCATTTTCACGTCAAGGATGGAAGATGCTAAACAAAAATGTGGCTTAAGCTGTCTCTTGTAAATACCTTTCCCTACACGAAGAGTCTTAAGGCATAGTCTTAATAAAGCTTGAACTCCATGGAAAATAAATCTTTGAGAACTTATTTCTTCTTCTTTTTAATCACTCAAAGCCAGGTGTGTCTGACTCTCATTCATTCATATTTATATTGCCGCCCACTTGCCGTGGCGACTCAGGGCGGCTTACAGACAATACAATCCATAAAATAATAACATAATAATACAACTAATGTTGGTGGGGGTTTGGGGTGGCACCTTCTCCTTCACTCCCTGGCTGTTGAGGTGGGGTGGGGAGCATTTACATCATCATCATCATCATCATCATCATCTGGATCATACAACCAGAGTACCATGTTTTCCTTATATGTTTTCCTTGGGTTTTTCTCTCCATCACCAAGCCAGATCAACCAAACAACAAGGAAAACCACATCTGAAGCATTATTTTTATATTCCTGGCTAGCAGCCCTGGTTCTGTACTGAGATGGCTGTTTTTGTTGTGATTTATGCTGGGCTAAAGGCCTCTTTTTATTACTGTGATGCAGCATAATAGCGCATCCGGCCAAATTTATGTCATGATCTGCAACATCTTCCCGTCTCCCAGAGAAATAACACGACTGCCGAGCATTGAGACATTTCTGAAAAGCATATTTTTGCAGGCTGCACTTTTTGCATCAAATCTCTAAATTCCAACCAGGGCCCAGGAAAAGATAGTGTTCCTTTGGCTTTCTCCCTACTTTCTCTCCATTCTGCAGCAACCGACCTTTTGAAAGATAAAATGGTATTTGTGTGGAATTTTTAGCTGACCTAGTTGCAAACCCTTTAATCTGCTGGGGGGAGGGAACTGGACATCCCCCCCCCTTCTCAGTGCAGAACTAGGACTGACATTCATTGTATGAACCTCTTGTACTTCTGGGGTCAAATTTTACAGATTTCTCTGCTGGATCAAAAAACGGCACCCTGCCTGCATTTGCTGAAAAGCTCCTCCCGCTAAAATCAGCTGCAATCCAGAACATTATTGAAACATTTTCTGTGCATCTTTAAAGAGGGGGAACTTTTAGCTGGAGGATCTGGTGGTTCTGATGCACTAAACAGACCTGTGGCTTGGTGGTTAAGACCCTGAATTGCAGGTCAGCAGTTCGAGACCCAGATGTTGCATGACGGAGTGAGCTCCCGTCTCTGTCCCAGCTCCTGCCATCCTAGCAGTTTGAAAGCAAAAAATTGCAAATAGATAAATAAGTACCACTTCAGTGGGAAGGTAAACAGTGTTCTGTGCACTCTGGTGTCTAGCCGTGTCTGCCACTTGTTCACACAAATGTCTGCAAATGCAGACAGCTCTTTGGCTATAAACAGAGATGAGTACGGAACTGTAGAGTTGGATACAACTGGCTTTTGAGCAAGGGCGACCTAGCAGTTTAGTGAGTAATAAAATACTCATTAAGTTTTAGGGCAACTTCAAGCAGGTGTGGCCCCTTCAGCTCTTTGGAATGATTCCTGTACTGCCCCGGGGGTTAATGGGTGTTGTTGTCCATACAGTCTGTGTAATCCTATGTTGGCAATAGCTGCCAAGAGTTCAGGTCATGAGTCCTAAAGGCAAAATCTCTCCTTGTCTGTGTGGCTGCACATTGCAAAGAACGACAGTGTGCAGCTCAGCCAACTGTATCAGCTGGCAAGCGTACATCGGTAAGCCATGGCTAAATGTGCATGGTGGGCAATGGATGGACTGAGATTGCTTTGCATCATTAATTTACAATAAAGTTCACTGGGTAACTTTCACCCAGGCATTGCTTCAGCCTAGCGTACCCTACAGCAGGCAACAGATGTGTGTAGTTGGGGTTGATTGATAGTGAATTTGTTCCGGGTTTCGCTTCAAACGTTGCAAGCGCTATCCAAGGTGCTGAAGGGCTATCTACAAATGCTCTCCAGTTTGGATAGCTCCAAGCAAAGTTTGGATCAAACCCCAGAATAGATAGACCACAGAGCAACTTTGAGTCCACAGGATCTGTATGTGGTACAGGAAAAGGGTGCAGTGGCTTAATTAAGACACTGAGCTTGACAACCAGAAGGTCAGCAATTTGAGACCCGAGTACTGCACGACAGAGTGAGCTCCTGTCTCTGTCCTAGTCTGGCCAACCTAGCAGTTCAAAAGCAAGACATTACAAGTTTAAAATGGTACCAATTTGGCAGAAAAGGTAACAGCGTTCAGCCACCCTGGCATCTAGTCATGCCTGCCACATGACCACAGAAACGTCTGCATTCAGACAGCACTGGCTCTTTGGCTGTAAACAGAGATGAGCACCCAACCCTAGAGTCAGATTAAGAGTGGCTTTCAAGCAAGGGAGACCTTGACGTATTGAAAGAAACCTTAAAGGACCACCAGCCAGAACACAGCTCATGGGCAACAGGAGCAGCAGAACAGGGTGGCAGATGATATCATCCTCTTTTCCAATTTAAAACGATCTATGGCTTTGAAACAAGCCATCCTTTCCACTAAAATGCTAGATATCTGTCGTCTGAATCGAGTGGTCCATCTAGTATTGTCACGTCAGACAACCGCTGCAGCCAGCTGTAGTTCCATCTGCTCCTCTTCCATGTGCACATTTTATCCCTTATATGGCTGATTTGATTATATCTCTATGCCCAGTGGATTCAAGGAATTTCTGACAAATAAGCAACACAAAAAGACAGGAAGTTGGTTGGGAATGGGGAAAGTGGGGGAAACAGAAGGGGGAAGCAGCAGAGGAGGAGGCAGCTAAAGGATTTCTAGTCTAAAGAAAGCTGGCATGTCTGTAAATCCCTGAGAACTGAAAAGATTGGGGGGGGGGAGGGAGAATGTTAATTGTGATTGTCAAAAACCAGGGAGTTTCCAATAATCTTTAAAAACCTGGCTGGCAGGACAAGTATGGGGACCCAGGAATGTGGGCTCTCATGCTAGGTGGCTCATTTAATGGACTGCCACCCTTTTGAGTCTGAATTTTTATCTAATTCTGTGTGCAGCTTGTACACTGTTTTAACTTTTTATGGTTTCTTAAGAGTTGATATTAAGTTTTAATTTTAAATGGCATTGATGTAGATTGTGCTATGTTTTAACCTTGAGTCGGGTTCACCCGATTGGGGCGGGGTAGCAAATATAATAATAATAATAATAATAATAATAATAATAATAATAATAATAATAATAATAATAATAATAATAATAATAATAATAATAATCTTATCTTTCTGTGAAGTGCCATACTGTATATGAAAATCCTGCACCCACTCATTCACACACCTCTACCCTTTCCTCAAACAAATCCACACAAACAAATCCACCCATCCATTGATACAAGAGGCCAGATGAATAATTTAATGAATAATTTAATTTAATGAATAATTCGGGGTGCCCAAACTTTTTGGGCCGTGGGCCGGTCACGTGGTTCAGAAAGCCGGTCACCATAGCCTGGGGGCCGTATCCGGCCCCCAGGCAGTAGTTTGGGCACCCCTGATCCATTCCTTCCCTTTGACAGCCTTATCTTGTTTGCGCAGGCGCACTGCCTCCAGCGTCCCTGCTCCACCTCGGCCCCGCCCACTCACACCTGCGCAAGCGCCGCGAAACGGCCGCTCGCCTCCGCGCCGCCTTGTTTCGCGCAGCCGCAGTACGGGAGAGAACGCTGGAGGTAGGCGGATGAGTGGGGTGAGTATAAGGGACGTCTCTCCGCCCAAGACGCGACCCGGGCTTCTGCGCACGCGCAGCGATTTTTCAGCCCCGCCCCTTCCCTCAGGGAATTGGTTAAGCCGGGCGAGCAATTTGAATAAGGCTCGTGAGCGGTGAGAGCGGTTGGGCGGCCGTTCTTTGCGCAGGCGCAGGCGGCTTTGCGCAGGCGCAGAGGGCTTGTGTGACAGATTCGGGCCTAGCTGGCTGGGCCGAGCCTTCCTTTCCTATCCTGAGGCGGCGTCGCGTTGACTGACCAGAGTCCGCGAACCCCCGCCTCCCTCAGACCCCCTACGGTGAGTGAAAGGCCGCGGAGTGGCTAATTGTGTCTCAAGTTTAATTGCTCCGTCGGGGTGGGGGGGGGAACAAGCTCCATTTTCTGGGGGAGGGGAAAGAAGGAATTTAACCTCCATCTATGAGGAGAATGTAAATAAGTATGTAAATAAATAAAATTACCAGGTTGTAATTTAACCATCCAGAGAAAACCAGTTTTTTTCCTATTCTCGCCTTTTAACCCCCCCCCAAAAAAAAACACATTTTAGCTCTATTTATTTACTTATTACATAAATGTACCTCTCTTGTAATTGTATTTATTTTAGTGATTCTATACATTTCCGTAATAAGGCAAAACCTGACACATTTATTTACTCATTACATTTATCTTCCTCTACTTTATTTAAAAAATGATTCTATTTCTTTGCTGTAATAAGGCAAAAACAGATACATTTACTTAGAGGTGAGTAGCTTTGTAGTTACGACCCTGAGATTGACGACCTGAAGGTCAACAGGTCAGCAGCTCAAGACCCGAGTGCTGCGTGATAGAGTGAGCTCCCATCTGTGCTGAGCATTATGGAAGGAGCTTCTCTTCCTTAATGCCTATCCAATGGGGTCCTCAAACCTGGCTCTCCAGATGTTCTTGGACTTCAGTTCCCAAAAGCCCTGATCAGCAGGTGTGCTGACTTGGGCTTCTGGGAATTGAAGTCCAGGAACATCTGGAGAGCCAAGTTTGCAGACCCTTGCACGGAGAGATGACAAGTCACTCAGCTGCTGATTATGGTGACTACTAGGTAAAGGTCAAGGACACCCTTGCTCAATAGCAAGTCATATCCGACTCTAGGGTTCAGTGCTCATCTCTGTTTACAGCCAAAGAGCCAGCCGCTCTACATCTGCAGACCTTTCTGTGGACATGTGGCAGGTTTGCCTAGACACTGGAGTTTACAAAATGCTGTTTACCTTCCCAGCGAAGTGGTCCCTATTTATTGACTTGCAATTTCTTGCTTTCAAACGGCAAAGTTGGCAGGAACTGGGGCAGAGATGGGAGCTCACTCTGTCATGCAGTACTTGCGTAATGAACTCCGGCCTTCCAGTCTTCAAGTTCAGCATCTTAACCACTTGAGCAGTCCCTACTGTGACTACTAGGTGAGTGTTTACCTGCAAAACTCATGTCCATTGTGTTCCATGGGTGTGGGTGTCTTGTGATGACTTCAGTATTTTCCTTCAAGACAGGCTTTTTCTTTGTGCATAAGTAACCTTTTGTTTAATAAGTATGCTGGTGAGCATGAAGGCAGGGAACTTCCGCAGTCCTTATAGATGATTTGTCTGTTCCATTGTTGTTTTGTACCTCTTATGATTTGGTTTCTTTGCACATTCCGATCTGTAAGAATCACTGATTTGACACATAGATTGAGTCTGAAGATGAAACTTTTAAGTGTGATTACTCAGTAAACCGTTTGTTGTGAAATGAAACTTGATTGCCCTTCTCTTGAAATGTTCAAGGTTGTGTTCTTATTGGACCAGATTCCTGTGTTCTGGCTTAATCAATGTAGAGCAAAGTCACTAAATAAATAACATTGATGGAAAAGCTGATGTTGGCAGGACAATTGCCGGTATGTGAGCTTTTCCTGAGATGTTGTGGTGATACTTGTGAACTGATTGAGGCCCTTGACCAGGCATTATTAATCTTTTAAACCTGGGACCAGGTCACGCTCCCTCAGACACCTTTGGGGGTCATATGGCCATTTTGCCCTTCCTCCACCAAATGGCACTTCCTGGTGTGGTGGAGACAGGGGGCACATGAAAAGGTACTGTGGGCCACATATGGCCCATAGGCCACAGGTTAAGAATCCCTGCCTTTGACTAATGTTACGTTGATATAATATGGGACCAACATAAGCAAAGATTTCTTTTAAATAGCTTATTGATCATGAAGTGATTATACTTTAATGTGGTGTTTGTTTTATCTGAACAGTCAGAATTTAAACAACCCCGTTAAATATTTTTTGTTGAATGTACAATTATCTTACCAGTTAAATTGGGATCAAATCATGGCCTGTTGTTCATTTCAGCTTCATCCTGCTTGAAACTTAAAAGAGCATTCCTTGTTCAAAATGTCCCTACACCAGTTTTTACTAGAGCCAATCACCTGCCATGCCTGGAACAAAGATCGAACTCGTAAGTTTGATTGTTAACCTATTTTAATTGATGTGGCTGCAAATCCTGCAATTAATTTATAAAGTCTACTTATACCAAATTCAGGGGTCAAAGGGAGAAGGACCTGCTCAAGCAGAATGACAGACAAGTAAGCACAACAATACAGCTTCCCACAGCCATCAGCAACAATAGATTATATTGTTGTGCTTGTTTGTCTGTCATTCTGCTTGAGCAGGCCCTTCTCCCTTTGACCCCTGAATTTTGTGTATATAAACCATGCCTGTAAGTTTCACTCCTTGTCTGAAGAAGTGGACTTGATCCACGAAAGATAACAATAAAAATATAGCAGTTAGTCTTTAAAGTGGTACAGTGTTTTTTATTTTGGTTTCTGATATGCCTGAACCACAGACTAACACGGCTACTATTCCAAAAAATTATACTAAGATTGTGTATGTATCTTTCATTTAGGCTGTGAATATTGAGGTTAATGTGCATATTATACTACATGTGATGTAATGCTTACGGTAACTGTATTGTTGAAAAGCAGCCTTGGAAAGAAGCAGGCAAAGCAAAGTTACTGAACTTGTTACTGAACTTTTTGCTGCCTGCTGCATTTTCTTTACAACTCTAAGCCCTCAGGGCATTATTCCCTCTGTGTTTATGTTGCCTGTACTAGTCTTGAATTCTAATGGATAAGGAAATAGGCAGTTTGTTCTTGTTGCCGGTTTTCTCTTCCAGATGCTGCTCTGTGGTAAAAATACATTCATTAGGGCTATGCTACTGCAGCTCCAGTGTAATGCGTCATTTATCACTTTAATAATAATTGAACATTGTTGGTTCTCCAGATATTTTTGATTCACAACTCTTATCAGTCTTAGCCAGTATAATCAGTAGTGAGGAGTTATAGGCATTGCAATTCAGAACCAAAAATTGGGCAGGATAATGCAGTTGTTTAGGTAGCTGATTGTGGAGCTATAACATGGTACTTCAGTTCATCAATGTGTCTCCTAGGAGAAGTGTCAGCCTGTGTAGCCATGGGCAATTTATTTATTATTTATTAGTTCAAATTTATATTGCCGCCCACTCACCGTGGTGACTCAGGGCGGCTTACAAACAATACATTACATTACAATACAATAAGTTGGTGTGGGCTCAGGGGGATGGATGGCAAGGTCCTCAACCTGCCCTGGCTTCTTCTTCCCCTGGCAGTTGGTGTAGGCAATCCTTAGAAGAAGGGATTGGTAAACCATTTCTGAGTAATATCTACCAAGAAAACCATGAAAAGAGTCTCTGTAAGTCAGAATTGACCTGACAGGATACAATTAATATTATCTTAATTCAGAAGCACTTAGGCAATTTAAAGTAATCCTCCTTTCCTTCTAAACCTGAATGGCTTGATTTTATATTGGTGCATCTCCATTATGCGTTTGGGTTTTGTGCTGTGGATTTAGGTTATATTTTTAGTCTACCCATATTATTTTTATACTTTAATTTCCATTATATTACTTTTATTAGCAACACATTACACTGCACTCTTTAAGTTGGAAAGCTTCTTCCCATGTTTCATGAATAAAATATAAGGCAAAGATTTGAGACTTTTACGAACAGACATGTGAGTCATATGCTAATGAGTTGTTCTCTTGCCAGAGATTGCCATTAGTCCTAATAACCATGAAGTTCACATCTATAAGAAAAATGGAAACCAGTGGGTGAAAGCGCATGAGCTGAAGGAACACAATGGACATATCACGGGTAAGAGAAGTATCAGTTATATCGAATCCTACCTTTCATGTAATAAAAAATGAATTGCTTTAGTTATGCCTGCAGCTGAACTACTGTTTGCAATCATACAGCACTTCTGAAGTATACAATAGTTGTGTGGTAACCTGTAGTTTTATTAATTTTGCATAAAACAGTAGTTATATGCTGTCTTGAATGTATTGAACGCACTGCAAATTTTCTTTGAGGTGTATGAGACCTCATTCTTGCCCACTTCACCAGTGAGGCTTTTCTCGGAGATCATTGAATTGATCAGTTGTATGGGAGTGGTTTTCGTGGTGCCTCTGAAGCCAAAGCAGTAAAGCACATGAAACATATAAATTGTTTGTATGAGTACCTGCAATAAGCATCATTGCTGGCCAGGCTGTTGTTCACTGGGAAGTTGGAGCAGGTGACTAAAACAGGATCAAGATAATTCCCTGGACTGCAGAGATTCCTTGTCTCTGGCAGCCTTTGCTTTAAAACACAAAGGGGAGCCATGAATTGCACTTGGTGGCCTTATAGAGATAAAGTTACGGGAGTCTTGTATGGTGGCATATGTTGAACACGCCTTGCTTCTTGCACGAAACTAATCTCAAGTGTGGGAGAAGTCGTCTTGTGAGTTGAATTAGAGTAGGGAAGGGACAGATCTTTGATGCTGTCTTTGCTAACTGTTGTTGTTGTCGACTGCAACTCATATCCGAGAATGCATTTCCCCCCCTGAAGCAGGAACAATGTGAATTTGTTTAAGGTGGATCCCAGCTTGCCATGAAGTGACCCACACCTTATGATCACAGAGCCATTCCTGCGCACACATGAAATGAGACATGCAGGATTTTACACCGGGACTGCAATGGACTGCCGCAGCCTTGAGGATATGGACAAAGTGCTCCTTGACAGCCAGTCCATTTGGCATGGCCTCTTCTGCCTCCATAACCGTTTGGAATCAGACTTCCTCCTCTGCTCATTTTGCTATTGGGCCCAACGTCATTTTCTCCACTGAGGAGACCATCACCCCACCTAAAGAAGAAGAGTTTTGCACTGGAACAAACAAACTAATATAAATAATGAGACACTATTGCTTTGTTGTAACTCATAACAGCAGTAAGGCGGAGCTTGTATGTTGACGGTAGTTTGTGCTGCATTATTTTGCAACCCTATGAAGACAACTAAAGTGCTTATAATTCTCATGTTTAAGTTGCCATAATGGGATCAGAATAGATGAATTTGTTCTGTCACTCAGGACACTTACATGGGTATACTTGGCTTCTATTTTAAGATTTTATTTCTAATCAAGAATTAGGAAATCATTTTAAATAGAAAGCTTAGATTGAATAGCACAGTGGGAAGGGAAAATCCCACACATAGGGACTTAACAAAATGCTTGTCATCTTGTCACACAAGCTTAAGTGAGCAAGATCTGTGGGGGGCCAGTTAAAATCTGAAAAGAAGCTCTGTCCCTTGGATATCATTGATCTATGTTTGACTCATTCTTTGATTTAGGGCTTTGGGACTTTTGCATTTAAGACTGAGACAGTCCCCCCCCCCCCCATCAAGTGTCAAGTGGATTGCATTGCCACTTTTTTTAGTGAGACATCTGAACTATTTTTAAAAAGTAATGCATTGGGAATAGAGGAAAGGGCTGAGGAATCAGGAAATATGCTGTTTCTTCAGATAATGGAAATATTTACCAAGCTGTGTGGCTGCAGTCAAAATTGCTTCTCAGAGTTGTCAAAATTGCTTCTCAGACAGCTTTTCTGTGTACAGTAGGAATTTTGCCTCTTCATCAGGTTATGTGGAAAGAGCTTAAATAAATGTTGTGTTTGCAGGGTTATGATAGCTTGTGTAGTTAACATATACAAGACTATTTCTTCTGTGCCAGGCCAGACATGGAACTGCCTTTTGGTGAGTTTATTCTGCAGTTCCTTTCGCCTGACCTATTGTGCGAAAGATTAGCCAGCAACACAAGGTTGCCATTACCAGGGTACGCCCGATTGTGGATCAAAAATACCCCAATCTTTGAGGAGGTTCTTCCTGTGTGCCCCATATAAGACTGCAAAGATGTGTTGACTGTATATAAGTCTCTTCCTTTACTGAAGACATGTAATGGCTTTTGTTATCCTATCACCGACAAGCAGCACTTCCCAAAAGATTACACAGATTTCATTTTCATTTTTCTTTGTTCAGGAACATTTTCATAAAGTTTATGTTTTGCATTGCCAGTACTATTGGTACATAAAAACGGTGGTATTGGAAACTAATTGGGAATTTATTTATAAACGTGACTTGACACGTTCCTTGCTTGATCCCTATATTCTTAGTAGCACAATTTAACATGCAGATGTAAAGCCAATATTGTAAACCACTCTTCAAGCTTATAAATGACCTGGCCCCTGTCTTAAAAAGGTTGGCAACCCCTGACTTAATGGCATAAGCTGCCAGTGGGCCTAAATATGGTGGAAATATTTTTTTCAGGCATTGATTGGGCTCCCAAAAGTGACCGCATTGTCACCTGTGGTGCTGACCGTAACGCTTACGTCTGGAGTCAGAAGGATGGGGTGTGGAAGCCCACACTGGTCATTCTGAGGATCAACCGGGCAGCCACCTTTGTGAAGTGGTCTCCACTGGAGAATAAGTTTGCGGTGGGAAGTGGAGCGCGACTTATATCTGTGTGCTACTTTGAATCTGAAAACGACTGGTAAGAAGGCTAATAAGCTGATTGATGTTTTCTTATGAAATCCCGCTGTTGTAATAAATACGGCAGGGAGGATTACAGTTAGCTGATTATCAGTGACATCTTCACTTTTTGGACTTCTACATCTAAATCTTTCCCTCTCTGAACAATTTTAAGCAGAATGAAGATGCTATTGAGTCTGTAGCTCATCATATCCACTGTCCAGAAAATAGCAGAATAGCATTTTTTGCCCTCAGAATCTTTTTATCCTTAAGCGTATGTGCTTGAGAATGGAACTGGTTCTATGCTGGGATTCCAGATACCAGCTAATGTTGCTTTTGTGGCAGCCAACTAGTAAAATATCTGCCTTGAAGTTTGTTGGTGGACTCAGTCAACTCACTGGTTGTACTTGGTCTGCTGGTATTTGGCCATTTTCACTAGAGTTCCCAATCTTCCTCTCTCTTCTGTTTAATCTGAAAACCTTCTTGGGGAAAGCAGGAGACCATTAGGCAGGTGTTTAACTTTATGGAGGTGGAGTATCATTGCTGAAAGGAGTAACTTCAAGTTCCTGAAACATTTGTTATGGAAATACACAGTTGGTTTTTAACTATTGCTCATGTTCTGTGGCAAAAAAGTAGCACATCTCTTTCTGTGCAGGTTCAATTCTGCCTTTTAAGAGCAACAAGTAAAGGTTTCTTCCTGCTTGCTTCTTCTTTAGGTGGGTAAGCAAGCACATAAAGAAGCCCATTCGCTCGACTGTTCTCAGCCTGGATTGGCATCCGAATAATGTCTTGCTAGCAGCTGGATCCTGTGACTTCAAATGCAGGTAAGGGAAGCTAAGTCACTTCAGGAAGTGGATTTCACATCACTTTTTGAAATCAGTACAATGATGGCAAACCTTGGCACTCTAGCTGCATATGTGCAGTAAACCCATTTGTGTGGATTCACAGGGACTTGGGCTTCTGGGAATTGAAGTCCAAGAACAGCCACAGTACCAAGGTTTGCCATCATGGAGTTAGTAGGACGCTTCAGTGCACTTGCAGATATGATCTTTCAGGCCATAGATGGCAAGACTGTATCATGGCTGACTTCAGAAAAGGTGGACCAAATTTGGGAGAAAGGTTTTTAATCATTAATATTCAAAAGTGGTGGTGGTGATTCTGACATGATAAAAAATTACAGTTATTGTCAGTTATCTTCAGCTTTCTCTGTCCTAGTAACTCTCCCTCCAACCAACTGCTTTTGATCATGCTCTGATTTGACTTTCCTTCGCTGCATCCATTTCCAGACTGAGCATCTTGTTCTGTGTAATTAGTCCCTAGTCAGATAATACAATTTACTAGATGTTGTTACTGTGAGTTTGCCTATTTCTCCTGCACTCACAAACTCTGTCTACTGTATGTATGTCAGAGAAGCCCTGGGCAAGGGAAACGTTTTTCTGTAGCTCTGCCGTTTTAATTGGTCCTGGCTGTGATAGAATCTCTTTTCCCTCAAAGGGATGGTGCCACTGTGCAGAAACACTGCATGTGTCAAACCAGACATGTCATTCTTAAACCATCCATGTCATACATGCAGTGCTTAGAGGGGTGTTCAGGAGGTGGGGGGGGGGGCAGATAAACTGTTGTCACAAAGTCACAGGCAAGGCAAATAGCTCACCAAAGCCTACTCGCAAATTCCAAGCTTAAGAAAAAATATGTCAGGGAGATTCTTTAAGATGTCGTATTTTCTGAGCTCTGAATAAACTACTGCATCATGGGGCTCTTAAGGGTACACAGTAGGAGTCTCCACGAAGATTGTGGTATTTTTGGACTGCACTCGGGTGTATCCTGGTAACGGCAACCTTGTGTTACCGGCTAATCTTTCTCACAGTAGGTGAGACAATAGGAGCTGAAGAATGAAGTCACCAAAAGGTGGGTTCCTTTTGGAAGTTTCACATCTGGCCTAGACACGGAAGAAGAAGAAATAACCCTTATATACGACCTTGTAGCACTTTGTGCACTCTCTCTGAAGAAGGAGGAGGAAGAAACTATATTGTGTGTTTGTTAGGGAGGAACTTAAATAGGTATTTCCCATTCTAACAGTTGTATTATTTAGACTCAAACTGGTTGAAAAAGCTTTCAAGCTTTGGCATTAACACAGGCCACTTTGTCAAGTAGAATAGGGGAAATTATCGCTACTTTTGATAGGGATGATTAGTTCCAAATTTACATTTATGTAGTCATGTCAGACAGCATCTAGATTAAAAGAAGCAGAAGAATTTGCACCTCTGCCAAAGCTGCCAGGCATGTTGGCTGGCAGCAGGACGCAAATGGTTGGAATCTCTTTTTCCACAGCCCACTTCCAACTTCAATAGTCTTACTGACCCTGTTCACTTTTGACTGTGAGTAAAAATCAGTAATCCTTTTTTTACTCGAGCATTAAATATGTCTTGCAGATGGGATAACAGCTGTCCCTCGCTGGCTTACTGCTTCTGGCTGGCATATTAATCAGGTGCTGTTACAGAGCATTTGTGACCTTAGGTTGCCTTCCATGGGAGCAGTCACGTACAACACAGAATGGTGGTTTTTCCCTCACTTGTTCCAGGATTCACTGGCAGCTTATCAGGAGTCCCTCAGAGAAAGATGAGAAAGAGTGGGCATGATTTCGCAAATGCAGTTTGCCTGTTAAGATGGTAGTTGGCTACAGGGATTCAAGGTTTCTCACTCCATTCAGCTGGGGGCAGTGAGGAGGTTTTGCAGGCTTGGCTGATTCGCTTATGTTGTGTATGCTCTAGAATACTCTGGCTCGGTCTCCATGACCATTTTCTAGGATTTTCATGGCAGACTAATGTATGTGGTAAGGCTGCTTTGAAAGCAAGACATGTGAAAAAATATGTGACAGACTACAAGTGTGGCATCAAAGATTCCCCCCCCCACACACACACACATACACACACGTATCCACAGGGTCAATATATATGGCTTCAATTGTCTGTGGGTCTAAAAATATTTAATTAAAAATTCTAAAATACAGTTGTACCTCACTTAAAGAGCATAATGCGTTCCACAGGATTGCTCTTTAAGCGAGTTTGCTCTTTAAGTGAAACACCATTGTAAATGATTAGTTGTGGGGGGGGGGATTGGGACCCCAGATTTATTTGTTAAGCGATTTTTTGGTTTTTATTTGTTAAGCGAAGTGAACATTCAGAGAAAATTCTGCTCTTTAAGCGAATTACTCTTTAAGCGAGGCGCTCTTTATACGAGGTTTGACTGTATAATATGTTAGGAGCTCTCAACCTTTTTAAGCCGGAGGCCGGATCACACTCCCTCAGACAGCTTCGGGGGCCCGATGGGCATTTTGCCACATGACACTTTCTGGTGTGGTGGAGGCAGTGTGGGGCCACATGAAATGGTGACATGGGCCGCATCCGGCCTGTGGGCTGCAGGTTGAGAATCTCTGATATAATGTATTTCTATGGCGCATTACCAGAGCTGGCTACTAGAGGCCATTGTCTGTAATGTACAATATAGGGTTAATTGTTATTTGTGGCTTCAGGTATCAGCAGTAGATCTCAGAACAGATCCTCCTGGATATAGGAGGGTGACCTATACTTGAATTTGTTTTCCACACTGAATTCTCTCAGTATATACATAGTACAGTAGGCAGAAGAAAGCTTCTAGCTGATTATTAAGGTGACGTAGTCTAAGCAAATACTACACCATCTGTAGTTTTTAAACATTTGTTTGAAAGGTTAGTAAGGTGCTTCCAGGGATAAGGATTGTTGAATGTCAGCTATGTTGAATCTGTTTGGCTGATGCCAGGGTCCACCTTAAACAAATTCACGCCAGTGACATTTTTCCTGCTTCAGGAAAAAAATGCATTCTTGGATAATTGACACTTCCTCTCTTCTGCAGTTTTCTATTGAGTGCTATCGTTTGGGGGCAAATTATCTATTACTGTATCTTAATTTTTATGTCAGCTTTCCTTTGTTGTTGTTCAGTCGCACAGTCGATTCCGACCCTTTGCGACCCCATGGACCACTGTCCGCCAGGCACTCCTGTTCTCCACCATCCCCCTCAACTTGCTCAGCTCTGTGCCCATTGTCACCACAATACCATCTAGCCATCTCATCTTGGGCCGGCCCCTTCCTCTTTTGCCCTCGACCTTTCCAAGCATCAAGGCTTTCTCAAGTGAGTCCTCTCTTCTCATCTGATGTCCAAAGTACCTTAGCTTCATCTTTATTATTTGACCTTCTAAGGAGCAGTCAGGGTTGATTTCTTCTAAGATTGACCTATTTGTTCTCCTCGCTGTCCAGGAGACTCTCAAAACCCTTCTCCAACACCACATCTCAAAGGCATCTATTCTTCTGCGCTCAGCTTTCCTAATGGTCCAGCTCTCACAACCATACATTGCCACAGGGAATACCACTGCTTTGACAATGTGAATTTTTGTTTGCAATGTGATGTCTCTACTTTTCACTATGCTCCCCGTGTTTCTCATTGCTTGCCTCCCAAGAATCAGTCGCCTTTTTATTTCATGGCTGCAATCTCCATCTGCAGTGAGCTTTGATCCTAAGAAAGTAAAATCTGTCACTGCTTCTATTTCTTCCCCATCTATTTTCCAGGGACTGATAGGGCCTGTTGCCATTATCTTTGTTTTCTTGATATTGAGTCTCAAGCCAGCTATGCTACCATTTTTGCATAAATATTCCATGTTCTCTCACTATATTTCATTGATGTGTCTCTTCCTTAAACTAGTGAAGTATCTGAACACAGCTATATGTTTGATTATGTGAATTTATTTATTTATTTGTTATCAAATGTCTGTAGAACTGGGGTGTCTCCTTTGACAGGCAAGGTGTTTGAAATGAGCTGTTTTTGTAGGAGAAGGTAAAGGCCACCTTAATTCTCAGAGACATTTGAGATCTCTTCTCTTCCCTCATTCTTCCTTGTACTTTGTGTTTCCAGGGTGTTCTCAGCCTACATTAAGGAAGTGGATGAGAAACCAGCCAGCACACCCTGGGGCTCCAAGATGCCATTTGGGCAGCTGATGGCCGAATTTGGCGGCGCAGGCAGTGGCGGCTGGGTCCACAGTGTCAGTTTTTCCGCCAGCGGGAACCGCCTTGCCTGGGTCAGCCACGATAGTACCGTGTCGGTTGCAGATGCCTCCAAAAACATGATGTAAGTCTTATTGTAGCACAGATGAATATCCTTGAAGTGCTAGAGTCATGGCTAGAGTCATCCATGCAGATTGAATATGTCACCTATATGTGCTTTGCATATTCTGGAATGGCACCTGGCATCACTGATTGTAATTCAAAACAATAAGGATTGGAATAGATCAGAAGTGACTGACTGATCAGAATTTGTAAAAGTACAATGATTTGGCCCAGGTTGCTGTTTTTTACACACTAAAACCTTCAGAGAATTCCCCACCTGTCGGGTTGGACGTATTTTGTATGCAGCGTCTGAGCAAAACCACGCCTCCTGGCCCTCTGAAGTTCCTTGTTTTGATGCACCTCTGATTACCTCTTTGGTGAGGTTTCAGGTTCTGTTGTTCTTGTAAAGGAGAAGGCTGACCTACAGGAAGAGGAAGAGAATATAACTTTAATTTCTCAGATCTACTTTTCAACAGACGCTAGTGCCGGCAAAATGGTGTGCTGTTAGGAAAGTCTGCTGGCTAGTGACTGACTGTGGTATTGCAGGCTTCAAACTGGCCTGCATGTTTAAAATTCACTTTTCTGCTTTAGATTACTGTATATGCCCGCGTATAAGATGTACACACACACACACCCTTAAAATGCACTGAAAAATGGGAGTACGTCTTATATGTCGGTAACAGCATGAATACATGCGTGCGCGCGCACACACACACACACCGGTGCAGTTCAATGGCTGTCAATGACTGCTAGGAGCCAGGCTGATCCCACCTTCTCCTGCTCCTGGCAGCCATCGTGGGTGGGGTGGAAATGGACCTTAAAGGATCCTTCTTTTCCACTCCCCATCCCCACTCCTCATGAAGGATCCTTTAGTTGATTTTGGAAACTTAATGAAAAAATGTATAAAATTAATTTGTTTCCTTTAAAATTTTTATTAAAAAATGGTGCGTCTTGTACTCCAATGTGTCTTACACGCCGACCAATGTGCTAATTAATGCTTAGCGTGCACATCCGTAGAGTCATCATTTGTGCCCACTTTCAGGAATGCAGATTTCACGGTCTTTGAGTAATGGCTCAGATAAACACGTCTCCTCTAGGTCATCTGCCAAGTGAGCTAAAGTACTTCTGAAATGGGGTAATATTAGCTTCTGTCCTAATAAACTGAGTCATATCTTTTGCTGTTAGAGCAATGACCTGTGATGCATAATTAATAACGTTGTCTTGGGTTTAGGGTCTCGCAATTGAAAACGGAATTCCTCCCGCTACTGAGCGTGTCCTTTGTCTCGGAGAACAGCATGGTGGCTGCTGTAAGTGCCTTTTCTTCTTTGATCTGTGGCAGCTTAAAATGTTCTTGGATGGACACGGAGTTGACTTTAGCCTGTCAGAAGCTCGCCTTGTTAGCTGGAAGGCTGGCAATTCAACAGTTCGAGACCTGAGTACTGTATGACGGAATGAGCCCCCGACTCTGTCCCCACTCCTGCCAGCAGAGCAGTTCAAAAGCAAGAAATTTCAAGTAGACAAATAGGGGCCGTTTTGGGTGGGGTAAGATCTTGAGGAGCCTCATTGAAAGGAGCGGAGTTCCTCCAGAAAATCCTTTCAACCCAGAAAGCACCTTACCTTTGTGTGCTTCTGACACGATTAAAAACAGACACCTTCCCAGCTGGCATTAGAGTCAAGAGTGCACTTGTGAAGGAGACAGAGCTCAGCCTTCTGACCAATGACCGGGGGGGGGGGATGTGAAGCATTCTTTTAAAGCTGTGGCACCCTTGATTTGTTCCAGGGCCACGACTGCTGCCCGATGCTTTTCAGCTGTGACGACCGCGGGGCCCTCACCTTTGTCTCCAAGCTAGACATTCCCAAGCAGAGCATACAGCGCAACATATCAGCCATGGAACGTTTCCGTAACATGGACAAGAGAGCCACCACAGAGGACCGCAACACCGCACTGGAGACGCTGCACCAGAACAGCATCACGTAGGAACCTCTTGGACTTTGGCCTCAGGGAGGAAGGGAACCACCGGGGCTTGGTTTTTTTCCCAGGCTTGGTCATTGCATGGGCTCACTCTTCCCTCTGTCATGGGGTACTTGGTGCAGTTCCTTCTCCAAATATCAGGCTGTTCTTTGCTCTTCTCAGAGAAGAATGTAAGAACTTGAGCCATTGATGTTGAACCTTTCAGAGACCGAGTGTCCAAACAGAAAGGCGGTGCGAACTCTGTGCTGGGGGAAGGGAGGGAGGGAGCACTCCCGTTGGGCTGCTGGGCAGGGGAGGTTGGGTGAACTTTACACTCGGGGAGGGAGGAAGCACTCCCATTGGGCAGAGGGATGGGGCAAACTCTGTGCTGGGTTGACAGTGTGCGTGCCCACAAAGAGGGCTGTGAGTTCCCTCTCTGGGCACATGTGCCTTAGGTTTGCCACCAATGACCTAGACCAAGATGTCTGTGAAGCTCTGGAGATGTCCATAATGTAGCAGCTTGTGGCTTCTAAAATATACATTTAATTTTGGAAAGCTTACTGAATGTCCTTGTCTCGTCAGGGTCTCATTTACACATAGTGGGGCACAAAGTCTGCTGCAGTAACAGTCCTTCACTGGTAGCAGTTGGTATTAACCACAGAGATTACACTTCTACGTATTTTTTCCTCTATTTCCCCCCTAAAACCTTTCTTAAAATTGGTATGCTTAATAATCATTTGATTTTTCTTTACCTGCCAAATTACAAGCATTTTGGATTCTCCATTGCAACCAAATAGATTTACCTTCTGTTTCTGAATTGGCTGAGACTGTCTAGTTCTTAAATAGGTTGGAGTAAATCTCCCAGCCTGTTTCTCCAAATGTTGATGGTGTTTTCTTTCTCTTGGCAGCCAAGTGTCTATTTATGAAGTGGACAAACAAGATTGCCGCAAGTTCTGCACTACCGGCATTGACGGAGCCGTGACCATCTGGGACTTCAAGGTATGCTCTGATGGCATCCCAAATGTGCCACACAGCAGTAGAGATACTCTCCCATTAGTCTTCTTCAGAGTTAATTGTATTAGTATAAGACATCTGATAGGGGGACTGCGGTGGCTTTGGGGTTAAGATGTTGGACTTGGCGACTGGAAGGTCAGCAGGTCAATAGTTCAAGACCCGAGTGAGCTCCCTTCCTTGTCCCAGCTCCTGTCAACCTAACAGGTTGCAGGAAATTGCAAGTAGCCACATTGAGATTAATCATAGCTAGGAAATAGAAATCAGATAGTATTATTTATTTATTTATTTATTTAAATTTGTTTCTCGCCCTCCTCCCCGAAGGGACCCAGGGGGATTCCCAACACAACAGCATAGACAACAATTTAAAACCAGTTCAGAAATTAAAAGTTTTAAAAGAAACTTAAAAACTTAGCAGTAAAAACCAGGCATTATAGCTAGGCATTGTAGCTAGGAGGCACTGGGTGTCAAACCATCCAGCCAGCTGGGGAAATTGATCGATCCATTCCCCAGACCTGACCTGCCAGCCAGGTTTTCAATCCTTTCCTGAAGGACAGCAGCTCCGTTTGCAGGCGTAGTTCTATTGGGAGGAGGTTCCACAGGGCCGGAGCGGATACAGAGAAGGCCCTCCTTCTAGTGCCAGAGAGGTGCGCCTCTCTGGCTGATGGCACAACCAGAGAGTCTCTCCGGTCCACTCTGGTGGGACGGACAGATGTCCTTTCGGACGATGCGGTCTCTTAAATATCCTGGTCCACTACCATGTAGGGCTTTAAAGGTAATAACCAGCACCTTGAATTGCACCCGGAGGCAAACTGGAAGCCAGTGCAGCTCCCTCAGCAGTGGCGAGGCACGGGCATAATGTAAAATAGAATTAGTAAAATAGTATTAGAAGAATGGTACAATGAAATATGGCATATGCACAGTAAACCCATTCGTGTGGCTTCACAGAGACTTGGACTTCTGGGAATTGAAGTCCAAGAACAGCTAGAGTGCCAAGGTTGACCATCATGGTTCTAAGGCTTTCCTTGCCTGCAACTCTCATGCTTTCAGGCAGGATCCCTTACCCAGAAAGAGTACAAACTCATTCTTTTAAGGAGCATCCAGGCGGCAGGATGAATTTTCTCCTGAATATAATCTGCATTCTCTGGGAATTTCAGCTTTTCCTGAATTGCAATGGTTAATCTTTGTGTCTCTTTTTCTCTCCTTCCCCACCACAAGACCTTGGAGTCCTCCATTCAGGGCCTGCAGATCATGTAAAGCTGGCTCTGCGTTCTTCAGTAAGGCAGCACTCTGTCACCTGCACAGACTTGAAAAGGGAGCGTGAAGATGTTGACTTCTTGAAGCACTGAGAAAAAATATGACTTGGTCGATGTTTTCCCTTCCTTTTCATCCCCCCACTGTTGGTGAAATGGGTTGGTTTGCAGTTCAGCTGTGATTGTGGTACATATTTGGGTTTTGTTCTTTATTTTCGTTGTTTCATTCCATTCCTTTTTCCTGCTGCTCCTTAAACAGTTTCCTGCGGGGCATGTGAATCACTAACTTAAAAGGGGAACTTGGTGTAAAGAATGTCTGCTAGAAAATAAAAAGAAGCCAGACATGGTGGTTTGTTCGTTTCTTTCCCCGGTTCAGGTGGGCAGCCTTTTGTAACCTAGAACAGTGATGGCAAACCCTGGCACTCCAACTGTTCTTGGATTTCAATTCCTAGAAGCCCAATTCCCTGTGAATCCACACAAATAGGTTTACTGCGCCGTACCAGCCCATTCGTGTGGATTCACAGAGACTTGGGCTTCTGGGAATTGAAGTCCCAAGAACAGCTGGAGTGCCAAGGTTTGCCATCACTGACCTAGGAGAAGATCTAGACTTTCTTGTCTGCTCCCTTTTAAAACACCTGAAAGGGAATCTGGATTGGGGGAAGGAGTAGTAGAACTTGAAAAAGTAATTTCTGTGGATTGCATCTTTCAGCGTCCCCCAACGGGCATGGTCAGTGGGAGAAATCACGGAATAATGGAGTTGGAGGGGGCCAGTGAGACTACTGAGTCCAACCACAGTCGGACTACTTTGGTGATGGCAAACCTTTTAGAGACCGAGTGCCCAAACTGCAATCCAAAATCCACTTATTTATCACAAAATGCCAACACAGCAGAGCGAACTCTGTGCTGGGGGGAGGGAGGAAGCGCTCCCATTGGGCTGCTGGGCAGAGGGGCAGGGTGAACTCTGCTAGGGTGATGGCATGCATGCCCACAGAGAGATCTCTGAGTGCCCCCTGTGGCACACGTGCCATAGGTTCACTACCATTGATCTAGATTGTCTTTCTAGAGGCAGTCTGTGAAGCACAAGACACAATACCAACCTTACAGTTTGTTCCAAAGAAGAAATGAAGAAGAAAAAATTATCTCTGCTAGAACATTAAAACAAGCAAAGGAAAGAAAAGCATCACCAATTCATCCGGCCTTCGTTGCTCCCGAAAGCGGTAGTAAAATGTGCCCATATGGGCCGGATCCAGCTCTTGACACTAATTCAGCCGTCCCACAATGCCCTTGTCACTCCCAGAAGTGGAAGCAAAACGCACCCATACAGTGTTTTACTTCCGCTTCCGGGAGCGACGAGGGTGTTGTGGGTCAGATGAATTGCCGTTGGGGACCGGATCCAGCCCTTGAGCCGTAGTTTGGGCACCCCTGCTATAAAGGCTTTGCTGGGCAAAAGAAAAACAGCACCCAGTTCTCTGTGGGTTGTTGAACATTCCTGCCCGATATGTATTCTTTGCTCCAGTTCTCTGCAGTGAAGACTGGATTACCGAGTGCTGGGAGCCAGAAGCAACTTACGCCCACACACCAGACATGATATCCGTAATTTTAGGTTTAAATTCTAAGCTGCTTTGGAGTCTGATCTTGTAGAAAAAGTAGGGATGTGATTAAACTGGGTCTCTTCGGCTTTGATCTGAAGAGCCACGGAAGCAACTGCTCAAATTTCAATTAAAACTAGTGACTCAGGACATGGACTGTAATCCATGAAAAGACTGAATGACATCAATCTGTTGATCTGAAGATGCCAGAATACTTCCCCTTTTATGGTGTATGTTGGCCCAGCCAACCTCGCCACCGCCTTGAAAATTAGGCTCTGCCTGCAGCCATATGATCTCCATTCCAGTGTTTCGTGTCTCCCCTTTGGGGTTTGGTCAAACTGGGTAGAAGGCCGTGGGCCAGCCCTGCCAGTTGCAGTCAACCTAAAGAGTGATGTAATAAAACAGGTAAATAAGGGGAAAGGAAAGTTTCCATTTCTGGGGCCCACAATGTGGTAAGTTCTCTTCCAAAACAGTAAATAAAATGGTGTGTAGTAAGCCGGAACAGGACTTAAAAGAACTAACTTTAAGCTGTTGTTGAGCCATGAGGTTCATTCAGTGATTAAATGCTAGATCTGGCTTCTTTTAGTTTAGGGGTGCCCATACTTTTTGGGCCACGGGCCAGTCATGGGGTTCAGCGCACCGGCCACATGGTTCATCCCACCGGAAGCGAAAGTTAAAACATGCCTTGCAATCTGTTTTGCAACAAGATGAGATGGATTTTAAGCTGCCATTGTCTCTGCTTAAATCGGGGGTGCCCAAACTACGGCCCATGGGCCAGATTCGACCCCTGACACCCATTTATCTGGCCTGCACCACCTTCACTACTCCCAGAAGTGGAAGTAAAATGCCTGTATGAGGGCAGCATGAGTTGGATGAATTGGTGTTGGGGGCCAGATATGGCCCACCATCCATAATTTGGGCACTCCTGCTTTAGTTTGAGCCTGTTCTTACTTGTCCTGCCCTCTGGGATGACTGAGAACAGATCCCAGCCCTATTAGCTATTTGAAGAGCACTATCACAAATGAGTGAAACCACGTACAGTACTATACAGTACATTGCTTTTTGCACATAAATAATAAAAAAATACTATCACTGATGGTACTGGTTGAGGCTTTGGTAGCATTTTTGGGTTGCTCAAGAGTGGCAATGTATGGTTGTGAGAGCTGGACCATTAGGAAAGTTGAGCGCAGAAGAATAGACACCTTTGAGATGTGGTGTTGGAGGAGAGTTTTGAGAGTCCCCTGGACAGCGAGGAGAACAAATAGGTCAATCTTAGAAGAAATCAGCCCTGACTGCTCCTTAGAAGGTTAGATAGTAAAGATGAAGCTAAAGTACATCAAATGAGAAGAGAAGACTCCCTTGAGAAAGCCTTGATGTTTGGAAAGGTCGAGGGCAAAAGAAGAAGGGGGCGGCCCAAAATGGCTAGATGGTATTTTAGAGACAATGGGCACAGAGCTGAGCGAGTTGAGGGGGATGGTGGAGGACAGGAGAGCCTGGCATGCGGTGGTCCATGGGGTCGGAAAGGGTCGGAATCGACTGTGCGACTGAACAACAAAACGAGTGTTCCTGAAGGAAGATGGCCGTTCTTTGGCTCATGCTTAAACCCACCTTCAAGGAGCCTATTGGGAAAACCAAGGGGGAAGGTTGGACTTTGGAATTGCTCATAAGTAAACAGTCACACTGGGCCTGCCAGAAACCTCAGTTAAAGATCTGGGACTGGGAGGGAAAGTTGCCTTTGTGTCTCAGGAATGACCACTACCAGCCCATCCATTGTCCTCCGCTGCAATTCGCCTCTGAGAATGCTTTTTTTTTCCTGAGGCAGGAAAAGTGCCACGGGCATGAATTTGTTGAAGGTGGATCCCAGCTTGCCATGAAGTGACCCACACACTGTGATCACGGAGCCATCTCCTGTGGCACATATGAAATGAGACATGCAGGATTTAACAACGGGACTGCAATGGACTGCCACAGCCCTGAGGATATGGGCAAGGCGCTCCTTCACAGCCAGCCCATCTGGCATGGCCTCTTCCTCTTCTATGACGGGAATTACTGAAGTGGTTCCACCTCATTTTGCTGATGGGCACAGTATGATAGTTTCCAGTGGCATTTCCTCCACTGAGGGGGGCTCTTGCCCCACCTAACCCTTGATTTTGTTAGGCAAACGGAGAAAACAAGCCACTTGGTATCCATTCATTTCTTAGACAAACCAAGCATTACTAAATTGCATTACCATTTACATACATACCTTTGTATGTAAATAGGTATGCTATACTGTATGTAACTAGCTGTTTTAGGCTCTTTTTGTTACGGTGTCAGTACATGGCATCTCTGGTGTGTTTTGTATCACAGATCAGAGGTTTTTTGCTTTCCAGTAATCAGGGCGATACAAAACTACTTTTTTAGACAGTAATGCCCAAATCCCCCCTTCCTATGACTGCTTAAAGTGCTCTTCAGTCCATTTCGAACAAGAAAGGCAACAACCAAAGAGCTGCCTTTCAACAATTTAAACTATAATAATAACTAAACTGTTCTGAATTTCTTGGGACTAAAGGCCAATTTTATCCAATTCTAGGGTTCAGTGTTCATTTTTTGTTTATAGCCAAAAAGCCAGCGCTGTCTGCGTTTGCAGATGTTTCCATGGACATGTGGCAGGCATGACTGGAGCGCATGGAATGCTGTTTACCTTCCCACCGAAGTGGCCCCTTGCAATTTCTTGCTTTCGAGCCGCTAGGTTGGCAGGAGCTGGGACAGAAGGAAAGGTAAAAGTGTTCCATGCACCCCGGTGTCTAGTCATGCCTGCCACGTGGCCACTGAGATGTCTGTCCATGCACTGGCGCTTTGGCTGAAAAAGGAAATGGCTTTCGGGCAATAGAGACCTTTAACCCAGGAGTTTCCAACCTTTTTAAGCCGGGGGCCGGGCCACGCTCCTTCAGACAGCTTCTGGGGCTGGATGGCCATTTTGCCCTTCTTCCACCACATGGCATTCCTGGCGTGGTGGAGGCAGTAGGGGGCCACATGAAAGGGTGTCATGGGCCGCATCTGGCCCACTGGCCAAAGGCTGAGAATCCCTGCTTTAATCCCAGGTGTAAGGGGACTGTCTACTCTTGGCAGGCTAATCATTGTCTAAAGTACCTCCAGATGTTTCGGTCCCCTCCTCCTTGGGAGCCTCCTAGCTTAGAGCTGTGTTTTAATAATACATCAGCTTCCGGCTCTTGGGAAAGTGCCTAACTCAGGAAAAGGAGGGGAGGGGAGGAGAGCCAGCCCTGCTTTGCTGGCAGGTCTGAAGGAGGAAGTGGAGCACCAGTTTGGGGAGAGGTGAGTTGGCTCGAAACCGGAATCCACTTTCTCCTTCGGGGCAGCTCGGGGTTTTGGCTTGCTTGCAACACCGCATTTGTTAGCTGGAAGGCTGGCAAGTCGGTATTTCGAGACCCGGGTACTGCATGGCAGGTTGAGTGCCCGTCTCTGCCCCAGCTCTTGGGGACATGAAAGGAGCCTTCTTTAAGCACTATGGAGTGGTATATAAGTGTGATTGCTCTTGCTTTGCTTCTGTCTGGTTGATTCTTTCCACCTCTCCTGTGGCAGGATAGAAATCCTGTTCGTAGACTTGACAAACCCTCTGTCCGCTGGACGATGTAATCCTCTTAATTTATATTTCTGTCTGCAAAGTCTTCTTCTCCCCAGCGCCATCTCTCCTGAATGGGTTAAGGAGGGGAAAGCGAGGAAACACAAGGCTGGTTTCCATCCTATATTGCAGCGGCTCAGTGGTTAAGAAGCTTGCCTTGTTAGCTGGAGTGGTGACAAGTCGGCAGTTTGAGACCTGAGTACACCATGATGGAGTGTGCTCCCGTCTCTGTCCCAGCTCCTGCCAACCTAGCAGTTGGAAAGCAAGAAAATTGCAAGGAGATAAATAAGGACCACTTTGGTGTATAAAGATCTTGGGCACATGAAAGGGGGCCTCATTCAGGCGTCCCCTGAGTGGAGTTTCTCCAGCAAAAATCCTTTCAACCCAGAGATAATTTCTGATACGAAACTATCAGTAAATTCAGCCCCCTTTTGTGATTTTGGGTTCGTGGGTTGCAGGATCTCTGGATGCTTTTCCTAAATCACATCCTGCTTTGTTGATAACCCTAAAACTATGCTCCATAAAGTGAACAGATTGGGCAGATATTTAGCAACTGGAGAGCAATAGCTGAAGGCAGCAAATTTCACAAGGGAGAGTCATTTCCTGCCTCAATTGCTCTATGTCTTAAAAATCTATGTACTGTATCTGTAAGTTCTCTGCCCTGCCCTCTGTATGTGTGATGTCACTGTTTGTTGATGTGTCACTTGAAACATAAGTACATATTAACTAACTACAGTACTGCATAAGCAAAGTATGTTGGGAGAGATCACCATTTTGTCTAAAAGCAAAGAATGGTCTCTCTCTTTTTTGGTCATCAGCATTTATCCATTTACCGTTGGTGTTTTTACACCATCATGAATGAGTCATATTCCTGGAATGGATGTTCCAAAATGAAAGAAAACCAATATAAAATGCACAGCAAATGAAACAATGAAGTTACTGCACTTTACAGCCCAAATCAATGAAGATTTCTTTAATTTAAGATGCAACATAGAGGAGAAAGCACTCTCTTTTTGAGCCTGTTTATTCATAAGGAAGGGACTGCAGTGGCTCAAGTCACTAAGACACTGACTGGGAGGCGGAAGGTCAGCAGTTGGATTCCCAAGTTCTGCAGGACGGAATGAGCTCCCGTCTCTGTCCCAGCTCCTGCCAACCTAGCAGTTCGAAAGCAAGAAATTGCAAGTAGATAAATAGGGACCAATTCGGTGGGAAGGTAACAGCGTTCCATGCGCTCTGGTGTCTAGTCATGCCTGCCACATGACCATGGAAACATCTGCAGAAGCAGGCAGCGCTGGCTCTTCGGCTTAAAAACAGAGATGAGCACTGACCCCTAGAGTCGGTTACGACTGGCTTTCGAGCAAGGGAAACCTTTACCTTTACCTTATTCATAAGGAAAAGAGACTGCGGTGGTTTAGTGATTAAGATACTGAAACTTGACGACTGGAAGGTCAGTCAAATGGTGCACGGCGGAGGGAGACCCTGTCTCTGTCCCCGCCACTGCCAACCTAGCAGTTTGAAAGCAAGAAACTGCAAGCAGATAAACAGGTACCACTTGGGTGGGAAGGTAATGTTCCGTGCACGCCAGTGTCTAGTCATACTTGCCTCATGCCCACAGAAATTGTCTGTAGACACAGAACACTGGTTCATTGGCTAGAAACGGAGATGAGCACCGGACCCTAGAATCAGACACGATTGGCTTTTGAACAAGAGGGACGTTTACCTTTACCCTAGGCACCACAAGTGGGTGAAGCACAGAAAAATGCGCCGAAAATGTGCCAAAAACTTAAGTTTTTGCACGGGAACTCGCTGAAAATGTGCGAGTGCAACGGAAATGTCTGAAACCCGCTGGCTTGTAACAGTCTCTATGTTTTGCAAGCCTGGCTTGGGTGTGTCGCTTCAGCGCAGAGAATGTGCTTGCAAAATCCCCGTCTCCTTCCTCCTTGCCAGGAACTGCCCCTTGGCTTTCTGTAGCCAATTCCTCTTGGTGCCCTTTGAGAAGACCTTTGGGGATGGCTTCTAAAAGGCCAGTCCTTGACATGAGAGGCCTCCACGGGGCGAGACCGTCCTGTCCAAGGCAAACTAGATTTTCTGCACAGTGGAATAAACAGCTCTTGTTCCTCTCTCTTTCCATTCCCCCCACCCACCCACGCAAGGAAGTGGTGGCTGAATATATTTTCCCCTCTTCTGGGAGGCAGAAAGGGAAGTCTATGAGAGAGAGAGAGAGTGCGCGCCCTGTTCTCTGCCTCTTCGAACACTTCCTCTTTGTGGCTCAGTCTTGCCCTTGCCGTTCATGTCGACTGCCCAGAGTCCATGAACTAGCCGGTCCTTTCTCCCAAATCTCAAAACTTCAGAAAATCAAAGCATCTGACTTTGCTCCCTGCTCTCAAGGTAAGTGTCCAAGATGCTCATGGCTAACAGGAGTCGATCCTGGCTCCGTCTCCGCCGGTGGCAGAAATCCAAATGTCTCCCATTCCACGTCCTGCTTCCTAGTTTATGAGTTGGCAAATACTTTTGTTCCTCTGGAGGAGAAGCAGGACTGGATTTCTCTGGTGGGAACAGATTTTAATCCCTCCTTTCTCTCTCTCTCTTCCCCCAAAATTCTGCTTCCCTTTTGGGTTCTTTCGTCCCAAAACTTTCCCTGCACACTTGTTCCCTGTCATGCTGGTTTTGCTGTGCTTTTAAAGTCCCGTTCCTTCTATGCGCTGGATCTGGAGAGATGCATGTAGTGATCTTAAACACAAATGTGATGTTATGAAGGGAAAAATCCACTTAACAGGCCAGGCTCAGAATGTGTACATTGGTCTGATCAGTTTCTGCGTTCACTGCCTAAAATCTGCATAGTACTTCTTTAAATGAAGCATATTTAATTACTGGTAGCACAGGGGTGCCCAAACTTTTCGGGCCATGGGCCAGTTATGTGGTTCAGCGGGCCAATCACATGATTCCTCCCACCAGAAGTGGAAGTAAAACATACCTTGCAATCTGTTTTGCAACAGGAGGAGATGGATTTTAAGCTGCCATTTTCTCTGCCTAAACCAGGGGTGCCCAAACTACAGCCTGTGGGCCAGATCCGGCCCCCGACACCAATTCATCCAGCCCACACCGCCCTTGTTGCTCCCGGAAGCGGAAGCATTTTACTTCAGCTTCCAGGAGCGACGAGGGCGGCATGGGCCAGATGAATCGGTGTGGGTGGCCAGATCTAGCCCACGGCTGTAGTTTGGGCACCCCTGTCGGTAGCATTCCAGTTACTCTCCTGGACAGCAGCTTCTTGAAGCAAGGGCAATCGCCAGCCATTGTAACTGAGGGGAGTCTGGAAACTGTGATTGTAAAAACCAGCTTTTCTAGGCCTGGTTTATATATGGTTTCTGGAGGATCCTTAAAACTTTCGTCCACTTTGGCCCTGGAAGTTGTCAGGCAGAGAAGTCTGTTTCTGCATAAAGCAACTGATTTGCATCTGTTTCTTAACTGGAATGAGACCTGATCCAGATATGTGGCACACAGAGACTCCCTGGGGACTTTCTTTTGAGAACAGGACATTTTGTTAGGAACCGCGATGGCTTAGTGGTTAAGACACCGAACCTGGGAGGTCAGCAGGTCAGCAGTTCAAGACCCAAGTGAGGTGCAACGGAGTGAGCGCCCGTCATCTGTCCCAGCTCCTGCCAACCTAACAGTTCAAAAGCTTGAAATTGCAAATAGATCACTCGGGACCATTTTGGTGGGAAAAGATGTTGGGGACATGAAAGGGGCCTCATTTGGGCGTCCCCTGAGCGGAGTTCCTCCAGCAAAAATCCTTTCAACCCAGAGAGCTCAGGTGGGGAAGGTAACAGAATTCCATGTGTTTTAATCGTGCCTGCCAAATGGCCTCAAAAATGTCTGCAGTCACATACAGAAAGCTGCATGATGGATCTCTGCATATCTGACTTCCAGGGGTGTCTTGCAATTTGACGATTCCTGCTGGAATCTCGCACTAGAAGCAGCCACTTCAGTGTAATGGTAAGGCCAGTCTGGGTTAAGAGTTAAGGCCAGATTAAGCGTAGCTCAAAAGCTCAGTTCTTCCTACAGGCCATTTGAGGTTGTGTGATAAGTGTCTCGAGCCTTATATGGTAGTCTCAGATGTCTTCTGTTGAAGACGCAACATATCCACTTCCTCTAGCGCTGCCCTGAAGCTTGAATGGAACTCATGATAATACAGCTTCTCGTTAATGTGCATCGTCTGTTTAGGACAAGCCCTAGTAGTTCGAAAGCAAGAAATTGCAAGTAGATAAATAGGGACCACTTTGGTGGGAAGGTAAACATAATTCCATCATGCCTGCCACATGACCACGGAAACGTCTGCAGAAGCAGACAGCGCTGGCTCTTCGGCTTTGAAACAGAGATGAGCACTGAGCCCTAGAGTCGGATATGACTAGCTTTCAAGAAAGGGAAACCTTTACCTTCACCCTTGTTCATAAGCCAGTTGCCGCTGCCATGGGCCGGACGATTTGCCATCATGGGCAAATCTGATGGGACAGCCACCCCTCCCTCACTCTTTTAAACTTTTTAAATCTTTTTAAACTTTTTAACCTTTTTAAATCTTTTAGATCTTTGTAAATTCATGGTTTAATTCTTTTTTAATTGGTTTTTTAAAGTAATTTCGAACCTCAAGATTTTAATTTATGAATTTTCTGTAAGCCGCCTAGAGTCAGGTTCGCCTGATTGGGGCGGGATAATAAATCTAAATAAATAAATAAATAAATAAATGGGTCGGGTCTGTAGGTTGTGAACCCCCAATTAAATGATATTATTAAATACATACTCCTCTGTACATTCAAATGGAAACCTGCATGCTTTTAATTATGATTGCTGTTAGGGCTTCTTCTCCATTTCCTCCTCCGCCCTCCGTACAGTTTTAATTTTAGCTGTTTATTTTGCTGCGGAGGGGAAAAGAACAAAGTAATGGTTGAACAGGACCTCGGTAAGCCAGACAGCAAAGTCCCTGAAATATCCCACGAGTATTCCGTACTGGAAATTTCTTTTATCCACAAAGACCCAGGCCATAATTTGAATAGTTGAAACAAAAAAGATTTAGCAAAACTTAAGCTCATTCCAGCCCTTTATGGTCACAGTTTAATTTAAGCTGGAGATTAATTCTGGAACCTGTTTTTCAAACCAAGTAGCAATGGTAGGTTTGGGAAATCTTGAGCATGCACAAAGTGCATTTCGTTCACCAAAGTATCAGCAGCTCACATGCAAGGAATAATTTTTTTTTTTTTGAGATCTGCTGGAAGAACTACACCCTCCCCCATAAAGTCTGTATACAACAATATACATTCTTGTCTGTGATAGTTTGGTTACGCCCTGAACCACCCAGAAAGTGTTAATGGTTGACTGGCTGGTATAGAAGTTGAAAACAATCACGCAAACTTGGCTTTTCTCTACTTACAGGTTGAGAAACGATGGCTTTTCAAAGTTTTTTGCTGGAACCCATCACTTGCCACGCCTGGAACAAGGACAGAACGCGTAAGTCCACATATTGTTAAGCTTAGTGGGGAGGCTTAGAATCTAAGGACCATGGGTTCTGGAGTGGAGTAGACCAAGGTCAAGGTTGGCTTTTCTAGGGAGCCAAGGTGAGCTGAAGTCTGGAGATACCACAGATCTGTGCAAAGTTTGTCAAGCAACCAGTGGTAACAGCGAGACTGACAGCTATGCTGTATAGAGAGGGAGAAATGAAGTTATAGGACATCTGGTTTGGGTGGACTGAGTGTTTCTTGTCAGTCCTATTCCTTGGTTTGAGAGCAACAGTCTTACAGGAAAACTGGGCACTGAGGTTTGACCGGGGTGGGTGGTTGGGTGCAGGAGAACAACCATGTGCCTGTGCATGGAAAATGAGAAGGAGCAGAAAGGGTGAATATAGGCTTTGTTCAGGAGTTAATAGGATGCCACACGTCCACGGAAATGTCTGCAGAAGCAGACAGCTCTGGCTCTTCGGCGATGAAACAGAGATGAGCACCGAGCCCTAGAGTCGGATGCGACTGGCTTTCGCACAAGGGTGACCTTTACCTTCACCTTTAACAGAAGTGTGCAGAATCCGGCTCATTTATTGGTCTGCCGATTCCTGCCAGAAACATGTAGCAAAGAGGACTGAAGTTTGGCCAGTGACAAAAAGCCAAGAAAGGGGCTTCGTTTTGGCAGCCCAGGGTTGGATCAGGACACAAACGAGACAGAAGGGTCTAGTCTCCAAAACCTGTAAAGTACTGCTAGTCCCTGTCTATTCAGAACAGATTAGGCCACATCGAGAGTCCTCTGGGCCCAATTGTGGGCACTGCACTTTATGAAAGAGGCAAACAAATCAGATCAGGTACAGAGAAGGGCATCAAGGACGATCAGAGGAATGGAAACCAAGCCTAGATGACCTCAAAGGCCCCTTCCAACTTCCATGGTTCTATGGTCAGTGCAATTTAGAGCATCTTTGGCTTCAGCCCCGTCCCTCACTCTGCGCTCTTTCGGTCCCCAGAACTCGCGATCTGCCCCAACAACCATGACGTTCACATCTACAAGAAAGATGGGACCAAGTGGAGCAAAATCTATGAGCTGAAAGAGCACAATGGGCAGGTGACAGGTGAGCGGGCCAGGTGGTGGTTGGGGACAACTCTTGAGGGTAGAGCGTGGGAAAGCATCACTTTGACCAAATGTTTTCAGCCACAGCCCGGTCATGTGGTTCAGCGGGCTGGTTACGTGGTTCCTCCCACCGGAAGCGGAAGTAAAACACGCCTTGCCATCTGTTTTGCAACAGGATGAGATAGATTTTAGGCTGCCATTTTCCCTGCTTAAACCAGGGGGTGCCCAAACCATGGCCCATGGGCCAGATCAGGCCCTTGATTTTCTTCCTTGAATGGATTTCAGTGGGCTCGAATCACTTGGAGGTTTAGGTCTCTGGCTGCAAAGCCAGTCATTGGGAATTCAACTTATCGGGTTATGGAGGATTTGACTTATTGGTTAAGGCTCTGAGCTTGACGACCAGAAGGTTGGCAAGTTAGCGGTTCGAAACCCAAGTGCTGCAGCTCCCATCTCTGTCCCAGCTCCTGCCAACCTAGCAGTTCAAAAGCAAGAAATTGCAAGTAGATAAAGAGTTACTTTATCTACTTAGCCGCCTAGAGTCAGGTTCGCCTGAGCAAGGCGGGGTATAAATTTGAAAAGTAAATAAATAAATAAATACTGCCTCTGCAGGAAAGGTAATAGCATTCTGTGTGCTCCGCCATCTCGTCATGCCTGCCCCATGGCCACGGAAATGTCTGTAGACACATACAATAATAGCTCTTTGGCTGTAAATGGAGATGAGCACCGAACCCTAGAGTCAGATATGACTGGCTTTCACACAAAGGAGAATTTTATCTTTTTATTATCCCCATAGACTTTAGATATTCCCCTCATGTATCACACTTTGCAATGTCAGAGGATGTGGCATGGGAAGGTATGTATGTCACGAATAAGTATGCCCCCTGTTAGCCATTTTGCACGATTAATTTAAATCAGAGCAGTTTGGAGCCCCTTAATTATTTTAACTTCAATGACTTGAACTTATGTTAACACCAAACAAACAGGCAGAAATATTGGTTATTTGGTTGTTTATTTTTAAAAAATCCGCACCCCACTTTTTCTCCCAAGAATATTGAAGGACAAATTAAGCGTAACCTTTTTCTCCTGTTTCTATTCGTACAACAACATTGCAAGGTAGATAAGCACAAATGTTTGAGTCACCCCTTGCTTCTCAGTGTGGCTTCTCTAAAAGCATTGTTGTGAGAATAAGAAATGAAAGAGTGATGGCGAATCTTGGCACTCCAGCTGTTCTTAGACTTCAATTCCCAGAAGCCCAAGTCTTTGTGAATCCACATGAATGGGTTTACTGCGCATACTTCTGGGAATTGAAGTCCAAAAGCAGCTGGAGTGCCAAGGTTCACCATCCCTGAACTAGGCTCTCCAATCTCTCTTTTGACAACCCGGCGAGTGAAAAGGAGGAATTCTGACAATTGGATCTTAACGTTCCGAGTTCGAGATACACGTCTCTTTCTTTTTGGCTTTGGTCACCTGACCTCTGGGACCTTCACCAGGCATGGATTGGGCTCCCGACAGCAACCGCATTGTGACCTGTGGAACGGACCGCAACGCCTACGTCTGGACCCTGAAGGGCAATGTCTGGAAGCCCACGCTGGTCATCCTCCGGATCAACCGCGCCGCACGGTGCGTGAAGTGGTCGCCGAAGGAGAACAAGTTTGCGGTGGGCAGCGGCTCCCGGCTCATCTCCATCTGCTATTTTGAGCAAGAAAATGACTGGTACGTTTTGCGACATCAGCGAGATCAGAGCATCAGCCGAAAAGGCTCAAGACGATTCTTTGTATGGAAAGTTTTATTGGTCCGCCAAAATGTCTTGTCCTTTGCAGCCCTGCTCAATTCATGCTGACCCAACTGTGGTTTCTTTAGCGAGTCAGTCTATCTCACATTTGGGCTTCCTCTTTTCCTGCTGCTTCCAACCTTCCCCAGCATCATGGCCTTTTCCAGAGAGTTGGCTTCTCAAGGTGTTGCCCAAAGTAGAACAGACTCAGTAACATCGATTTTGCTGGTGGCGAACCTGTCGCATGTGTGCTAGAGTGGGCACTCAGAGCTCTCTCTGTGGACACATGTGCTGTTGCCCCACCACAGAATTGCCCCCCCCCTCTGCCCAGCGGCCCAATGGGAGTGCTTCCTCCCTCCTCCCAGCACAGAATTCACCCTGCCCCTCCGCCCAGCAGCCCAATGGGAGTGCTTCCTCCCTCCTCCCAGCACAGAGTTCACCCCGCCCCTCTGCCCAGCAGCCCAATGGGAGTGCTTCCTCCCTCCTCCCAGCACAGAGTTCACCCCGCCCCTCTGCCCAGCAGCCCAATGGGAGTGCTTCCTCCCTCCTCCCTGCGTAGAGTGGGTTTTGGGTTGCGGTTTGGGCACTTGGTCTGTAAAAGGTTCACCATCACTGATCTGGTACTTTCTTGTTCATCGAGAGAAGCCTGTGATGAAGGCAAACTAAGAAAGCTTAATTCGACATCAGAGGCCAAGAAAGGAGGTCAAATCTTTAAATGAGAAGAAAGCAAAAGGATGAAAGTGTTTAACCAATAAACGAGGCTAGGGATGAGGCTGTTTATGTTGCTCAGTTTGGTTCTGCATCTGTTTCTAGGTGGGTTTGCAAACATATTAAAAAGCCCATCCGGTCGACCATCCTCAGCCTGGACTGGCACCCCAACAACGTCCTTTTGGCGGCTGGATCCTGCGATTTTAAATGCAGGTGAGTTTTCTGTTTGATTCCCTCCAGGGAGAAGAGGCAGTCTATGGAGCCCTGGGCCATCTGCACAGTCTCAAGCCTAGAGGAAGGGAAGAATGGGGAACCACTTCTGAGTATTCTCTGCCTAGGAAAGCCCAGAAAGGGACAGTGAAAGTCAGATTTGACTTAACAGATGATGGTGATGGTGATGATTATGATGATGATTATTATTAAATTGTGTCAGAAGCACACAAAGGTGCTTTCTCGGTTGAAAGGATTTTTTTCTGGAGGAACTCAGCTCAGGGGACACCTGAATGAGGCCCCTTTCTTGTCCCCAAAATGTTTTCCTACCAAAGTGGTCCCTATTTATCTACTTGCAATTTCTTGCTTTCGAACTGCTTGGTTGGCAGGAGCTGGGACAGAGATGTGTGCTCATTCCGTCATGCGGTACTCAGGTCTTGAACTGGCGACGTGCCGACCTTCCAGCTAACAAGGCAAGCTTTTTAACCACTGAGCCACAGCAGTCCCATGAGGATGGTGTTTACTTCTTTACATACCATTCTTTTGGTACTGGCTCATCAGGCCATTTTCTAATTCAGTTTGTTGACCTCTTTATAAATTTGAATTAAGATCCATTGGGGAAGGAGTTCTTGATATTTAAATCATGGTGGTTGGCTGGTTAAAATTATGTTAGGATTACAACTTGCTCCTTATATCTGCAGGGGATACGTTGTGAGAGATGCTGCAGATACTTGAAATAGTGGATAACAGCAAACCCTATATTTACATTGCAAACAGTGGCCTCTGGAGGCCATATCTGGTAATACACCATAGAAATATATATGTTCCCTAGGATTTTTTTTTTAATTGAATAGTTCTAGGTCTGCGCATAGGAAGGGGTGTAGTCTTGAATTTATCTTAAGCGCTCTGTGTTCTCCCTGACTAGGAGCATAAAGTGACTTTGGAGGAAAGAAGTACGCTTAAAGAACAGCAGTCTACCTACAGATCTAGAAAAGACCAGCAAGGGAAGACACACCTGGACTGTCTTTCTGCCTATTACCCTTCCCTAGTTTAGTTTAATCCCTGCCGAATTCTGCCTGCGCCCCGTAACGCCCCGCTTCGATGTCCTTCTCTTTCCCGCAGGATATTCTCCGCCTACATCAAGGAGGTTGAAGAGCGGCCCATGCCAACCCCCTGGGGATCCAAGATGCCTTTCGGGGAGCTTATGTTTGAGTCGAGCAGCAGCTGCGGTTGGGTCCACAGCGTTTGCTTCTCCAAGAGCGGAAACCGCTTGGCTTGGGTGGGACACGACAGCACCGTCTGCCTTGCGGATGCCAACAAGAAGACAGAGTAAGTAAAGGATTTTTCTCCCCAACGGGAGCATTGGCTCTCGCAGGGGATACATGAAGCTTGGTGACAACCGCATCCAACTTCCTCTTCCCATGGACTACATCTCCTATCAGCCTCATCCAGCACGCTGACGGGACTAGTGGAAGATGTCGCCTGAGACCCACAGGGCACCAGTTGGTCTCTACCTCAACAGCTTGTTGGTAAACAGAAGTCTGTTTTTCAAGTGGTAGCCGTGTTAGTTTGTGCAAGCATATCAGAGAACAAACAAACAAACAAACAAACAAAACACTGGAGTGCATGACACACTGTTTCCCTTATTTATTTATTTATTTATTTATTTATTTATTTATTTATTTATTTATTATTCGCATTTAATATCCCGCCCCAATCGGGAAGACCCGACTCTGGGCAGCTTACAACATACATTACCGTCATAGGTAATGGTCATAACAATATATAAAAACCTTAAAAGTTCATAATAATAATTTCCCTTCCCACCCAAGTGGTCCCTATTTATCTACTTGCAATTTCTTGCTTTCAAACTGCTAGGCTGGCAGGAGCTTGGACAGAGATGGGAGCTCATTCTTTCCTGCAGTACTCGGGAATCAAACTGCTGACCTCCCACCTTCCAGCCAGCATCTTAGCCACTGGAGCCACTGCAGTCCTTAGGCTTTTAGGAAAAGATTAGCTAAATATTCTTGATTTTCCTCTCCTTTCCCCCCACATCAGCGTCGCTTGCCTGTCCACGGAGATGCTGCCTCTCCTAGCCGTGACGTTTATCACCGAGAAGAGCTTAGTGGCTGCAGTAAGTCATTCCCTCCCTCCACCTTATTCACGCTTCACATCCTTCTTCAGCACCCCATGTCTGCATAAGGCTTCCTAAAGGCACCTCGTGTCTTATTTGGCCCCGAAAACATCACATTCTCTCTTTCTCACCCTGCTCACGCCTGTAACCAACGCCTGTCTCCAAATTCTTTATAAAACGTGAGACAGTTATTTTTGTAACAGCTTTGGGATTATTTTTAAAAAATGGAATATAGATTGCAAATTTGAACTGGACGTCTGGTATAAAGACGTATGGGAGATAGCTAGGAATGATAAATTAACAGGTGAATGAAAGATTTTAAAAACAGATCAGTAAAAAAAACCCAGATTTATTTACGCCATATCAGAAAACAAAACAAAACAAAACAAAACAATGTAGCACTTTAAAGACTAACTGCTATATTTTTATTGTTAGCTTTCGTGGATCAAGTCCCCTTCATCAGACAAAGAGTGAAACTTTATTTACAAATATTAAATAACTTGTCTTCGATAAATAGTTCAATGAAGGTTTATAACAGGGGTTCTCAACCTTTCTAAGCCGGGGTCCGGGTCACGTTCTCGTAGTCAGCTTTGAGGGCCAAACAGCCATTTGGTCCTGCCTGCACAATGGGGTGTGTGTGTGTGCCCATTTTGTCCCAACAGCTTCAAAGGGGTGGCCGTTTTTGTTTCTCAAATGCCCTTGGAGGGGTGAGGGCCCCCACATTAAATGGTGCCGGGGCCCGGATCTGGCCATGGGCCTTAGGTAGAAACCTAATATAAATCTGAACAAACGAACGAACGAATGAATGAACGAACGAACTCGAACAAACAAATCCCTGGTTTATAATGTCCCACTGGTGTTGGGGGAACATAGTTGTTTTATATAATTTTGTTAAAATTCTGGGTTTTTTAAAAAAACAAAACTTATTTATGTTTGTTTTGTTTTTCTTATTTATTTATTTATTTATTTATTTATTTATTAAAAAACATAAATTACAGGACAAGAGCAGCAAAGAATAAATTTATTAATGCTTTGTAAATTGCTTTGTAAAAATCTAGACTTCCCATCCTCGCTTGAGTAGGGGATTCTGGAAACTGTAGTCCCAAATATATATAGAATGGGATCTATATGACTAAAACGGGCCGGCCCTGCTGTCAGACACCTTGCAAGCTTTTTGCCCCCCCCCCCCCCCTTTGCCTTCCTTCAGGGTCACGACTGTTGCCCGATGCTCTTCACGTACGACGAGGCGCAGGGGGTGCTGAGTTTTGGGGGCAAGCTGGACGTCCCCAAACAGAGCTCCCAGCGCGGCCTCACCGCCCGCGAGCGCTTCCAGAACCTGGATAAGAAAGCCAGCTCAGATACCGGCAACGCCACACTGGACACGGTCCACAAGAACAGCATCACGTGAGTGCCCACGGCCCCTCCGCTCCTTTTCCGGGGGGAAACAGCGTCGTCTTTGCGAGACCTTAGCTGCAGGCGGGTGAGACAAAAGATGTTGGTGGTGCAGAACCTGAGCTGCTCAGTTATGAGACCCCGAGCTGTGGGTTCTAAGCCCTGCGTGGCTGGTTAAGACACAGAGCTTGGCCACTGGAAGGTCGGTAGGTCAGCAGGTTCGAGACCCGATTGCTCTCCGTCCGTCCCAGCTCCTGCCAACCTAAATGTTTGAAAGCAAGCAGTTGCAAGTAGATAAACAGGTGCCACTTTGGCAGGAAAGGTAACTGCATTCCATGGGTTCTAGTCCTGCCTGCCACATGGAAATGTCTGTAGATGCAGGCAGCGCTAGCTCTTTGGCTGTAAATGGAGATGAGCACTGAACCCTAGAGTCAGATACGACTGGCTTTTGAGCAAGAGAGACTTTTTACCTTTAGCAGTTCCGAAATGCCATTTTCCAGAGATTACCCCTTTCCCTCTGATGTGTGATTCCTAACGTTTGCAGTGGGTTTTGATCCGATCCCTCGTCTTCCAAATGCCCTAAGCTGGGGCTGAGGATGATTGTTAGCAAGTTCAATTGCGGTGCATAGGTCTGATTTCAAACATGCTCAGAGACATACCCGTAAGGCAGTGGCAGGAAACCTATGGCACACGTCCCAGAGGCGGCACTCAGAGCCCTCTGTGGGCACCCATCCAGTTACCCCAGCACAGTTTGCCCTGCCCCTCTGCCCAGCAGCCCAATGGGAGCCCTTCCTCCCTCTCCCCCAGCACAAAGTTCGCCCCACCCCCTTAGCCCTGCAGCCCAATGGAAATGTTTCTTTCCTCCCCTGTTGCTGGGTTGGCACTTTGTGATAAATAAGTGGTTTTGGAGTTGCGGTTTGGTCACTCGGGTCTCTAAAAGGTGAGCCACCACTGCATCGTGGGAATTGTGAATCTTGACACCATGGGGGCCGATGGACCCTGAGCCCTCTCCAGCTCAAAGTGATGTGTCGGTGTGCATCTCCCCCTTTCAGCCAAATATCTGTGATCGCTGGGGGGAAAGAAAACTGCTCCAAGTTTTGCACCACTGGAATGGACGGCGGCATGACTATTTGGGACGTCAAGGTAAGCCAGGCCCTGGGGAACGTGGTGGCTTAGCGGCCAAGACGCTAAGCTTGACGATTGGAAGGTCGGCCGGTCAGCAGTTCAAGACCCGAGTGCCACATGACAGAGTGAACGCCCGTCGTCTGGCTCAGCTCCTGCCAGCCTAGCAGTTCGAAAGCAAGAGATTGCAAGTAGATAAATAGGGGCCGCTTCGGTCGGAAGGTAAACAGCATTCCATGCATTGAGTCATGCCTGCCACATGACCGCAGAAACATCTGCAGACAGCATCTTTGGCAATAAGTGGAGATGAGCACCAAACCAGTCAGATGTGACTATTTTAGGGTGGAGAAATCACACACTTGGCCTCTTAGATTAAGGGTGCCCAAACTTTTCGGGCCATGGGGCGGTCATGGGGTTCATGCATGCGGTTCAGCAGGCCGGTCGTGTGGTTCCTTCCAGTTTTGCAACAGGATGAGATAGATTTTAAGCTGCCATTTTCTCTGCTTAAACCAGTTGCCCAAACTATGGGCTAGATTCGGCCTCCCAACAAGAATTCAGATGGCCTGCGCCGCCCTCGTCACTCCTGGAAGCGGAAGTAGAACGTGCCCATGCGGGCACATTTTACTTCTACTTCCAGGAGTGATGAGGGCAGCATGGGCCAGATGGTATCAGGGGCTGGATCTGCCCCACAGGCCATAGTTTGGGCACCCTTGCCTTAGATCTCACTGAATCCATTGCTTCCCGTTCCAGAGCCTGGAGTCAGCAGTGAAAGACCTCCGCATCAAGTGACAAGGAAGCGGCCTGGAAAAAGCCTCCCTCCCGTCTTCTCCATCCCGTTTGCCAACCGTGCCTCTTCTTCTGCCGCTGCCTTTTGCTTCCTCCTCCAAACCCAAGGCACACCCGTTGCTGCTGCTTCTCTCTGCCTTGGGGGGTGACGAATAAAAAGACACACCTCTGGGCTGACCATCATGAGCCTCCGTGAGATGCGGGTGGTTTCCTTTCCACCTGGTGTTGCAAAGCTCGAGACAGGCTTTCCTCCTCCTTCCTCCTCTGTGGTCCTCAACAGAGAGCGAGCCTGGAACCGACGTGGCTCTTTTATGCCCCAACCACGGCCACACTCGGTTGCTTGATCCATGCATCGGAGCCGTATCAAAGCGATAGCAGTGTTTCTGTTCTAGTCTTTATATTAAAAACTCCCCCATAGCAGACATTCAGTGTGGCACTCTTATTATTTTGGGAGTAGATTTCTTGTAGGCGGAGACGAGTGTTTACAACCGATGTATGGAATCATTTCTAACCAATTCATTTCCCTATATGGCAGTGGCGGCAAACCTATGGCATGTGTGCCAGAGGGGGGCACTCATAGGTCTCTCTGTGGGCACGTGCGCCATCACCCCAGCACAGTTTGCCTTGCAGCCCAATGGGAGGGCTTCCTCCCTCCCCCCAGCACAGGGTTCATCCCGCCCCTCTGCCCTGCAGCCCAATGGGAGGGCTTCCTCCCTTCCCCCAGCACAGGGGTCATCCCGCCCCTCTGCCCTACAGCCCAATGGGAGGGCTTCCTCCCTCCCCCCAGCACAGGGCTCATCCCGCCCCCCTGCCCTGCAGCCCAAAGGGAGGGCTTCCTCCTTCCCCCCAGCACAGGGTTCATCCCGCCCCTCTGCCCTGCAGCCCAATGGGAGGGCTTCCTCCCTCCCCTCAGCACAGGGTTCATCCTGCCCCTCTGCCCTGCAGCCCAATGGGAGGGCTTCCTCCCTTCCCCCAGCACAGGGGTCATCCCGCCCCTCTGCGGTGCGGACAGCAGCCTGCTGACTTTGGGCACTTGGTCTTTAAAAGGTTCACCATCACTAATATAGGGCATCTTCGAGGCAAGTTGGGCTACAAGCTTCAGCAGGTCAGCAGTTTGAGACCCGAGTACTGCAGGGACGGAGTGAGCTCCTGTCTCTGTCCCAGCTCCTGCCAACCTAGCACTTCGAAAGCAAGAAATTGCAAGTAGGTAACACTTTGGTGGGAAGGTGACCAGCATTCTGCGCACTCGTGTCTAGTCATGCCTGCCACATGTCCACGGAAAATGTTTGGCTACAAACAGATGATCTCCGAACCCTGGAGTTAGATAAGACTGGCTTTCGCGCAAGGGCGCTCTTTACCTTTACCTAGAGAAAGGTGTCGTCCCATTTATGTAACTGGAACGCAGCTCAGAGCATCGGGGGTCAGGCCGGGGGGAACCCGGCCGCTTCTACAGACCCACAAGACGAAGACGGTTTACGATAATTTAAACTTTATTCAGCCAAATATACAAGTTTCGTTTCCAATTCGCATCGGTCTCAACCTCAAGGACGGGTCGATCGAGTGTCGCTTCCCGTGGCAGTCGAGTCACGGTCCCCTTTTTCGCAGAAGGAAAGCGAACCGGGATGGCTTTGAAATAAAAGAAAGGGGCACGAGTGGCAATGAAGACCGAAACAGCCACACGGTCGGTCGGGGGTCTGGTTATATTGTTTTGTTTACTGCTCTCTGCAGGAGGAAGAAGCAGAACAATCCCACAGGCAGGCAGACAACGGCCTGTCGCACGGACTCTCTCGGTGCTTTAGATTTTCACCATGACCCCCAAATTCTGGGACATTTGGGCGAAACGCCTCCCCTCCCCTCCCCTCGGCAGACTCTCTGGAACTGGCAGACGCTCGGCCGAAACGCGGCCAAAGCCGATCCAATTTACGGACGGATCCCCCTCCCCAAACAGCCCCGAATTGTAGTCCTTCACGATTCTGCACATACACACGAACCCCCCGCCCTTCACCCGTCCCCATCCAGTCCCCCCCATTCCCTCCCTAACCCGTGAATTTTATGCCCCGAAGAAGACAAACGTATTGCTGCCAGTGTCTCTTATAAGGTGTGGAAACCATGCTTGGAGGCGGCTGTCGGGCTCTCTTGGCAGATGTGACGTGGCCGAGTGTCCCAGGCAGGTCCAGGTCCTGGGAACCTCCCCTCCCCTCTCTCTCTCTCTCCTCTCGGGGTGGCCTGCCTTTACTTGTTCAGGGACAGCGACTGCAGCCGTTTGCCTGTCGAAGTGGACTCGTCTTTAGCTTGCGGGTGGAAGGAGAAAAAAGAATCAGACGGCTTCCCTCGCCCGCGAAGGGAGTTCGGTTCCTCAAGGATCAAGAGTGAAACCGGATCTAATTAATTGCGGCGGGACTGCGGGGGCTTAGTGGTGAAGACGCTGGACTTGGAAGACCAGAAGTTTGGCAGGTCAGCAGTTCGAGACAGAGTAAGCTCCCGTCTCTGTCCCAGAAACTGCCAACCTAGCAGTTCGAAAGCAAGAAATTACAGGTAGATAAATAGGTACCCTTTCGGCGGGAAAGGTTACAGCATTCTGCGTGCACCTATTCACGCCTGCTACATGACCACGGAAATGCCTGTAGAAGCAGACAGCGCTGGCTCTTGGGCTGTAAACAAGAGATGAGCACTGAACCCTAGAGTTGGATATGACTGGATTTTGAGTCAGGGCAAGCTTTACCTTTACTGTAATTAATCGCTGAAATCACAGTGGGAGTGACTTCGGTCAATGTGCTTTTTTGGAGCATCATCTCCTTACCTTTTTTTTCATCCTCCTTTTTCTTGGCCGCCTCTTCCCGCTGTTTCCGGATGATGGCTAGCCGGGCGAGGTCGGCCTTTGCCTGTTCCGTTTTGCCCGCGAGATGCATCTTCATGTACCTCTCTTTTGCCTTCTGCCGCTCAATTTCTTCCCTGCAAAAGAAGGAAGCAAGGAAGTGGAAGTTGATTGTGGTGGAGATCCCGCAGAGGCTCCTCCAGGCACCAACCTGGGACCGACAGACGGGAAGGTCTTACCGTTCTCTCCGCGATAATTCCCGCGGGCCCTCTAGATCAATCTGAGTGACTTTTTTGGCAGTCGGGGCTACGCGGTTGGGATTCTCTATGTTGATCATGCCTTCTACTCCTTTGTGCTTTGGCTGTAACACAAGAACACGGGGAGGGGGAGGTGCACACATCACCAGTGACTATCATGGTGGCCTGGAAAACATGATGCACGAAACATAGGGCACCTCCCCCCCCCCCCCAGGACTCATTCAAACTAGCCACAGCGAGACTAGGATTCTCTCCAGCTGAGCTGTGAACAGCAATCAAAACACAACCAGACTTGCCATAGCATTTAGTGCACGGGTGCCCAAAATACGGCCCGCAGGCCATATCAGGCCCCTGACGCCCTTTCCACACCCGGAGGAGCAGCTTTTGGACGTAGCTCACCCCTAGCGTTAAAGTCTGCAACACTTCATTCAAATAAAAGAACACCCCATCTTCTCCCATGAAAAAGAAGAGAATCTCATTGTGACCTGGTAGTCTTCATCCTCCTCTTCTTCCTCGCTATCGTCTGAGTCTAGTGATTTCTCTTTCTTTTTGGCGTCACTCGTTGCCCCATCGCCTCCTTCTGCTTCTTCCTCCTCTTCCTGTGGGAATGGAAAGCACGGCCATTGTGATGTCTTGGGTGGGGTGGGGGGATTAGAGGGGCCTGCAGAACCAGTGTGTTATGGATTCAGAGTGATGGGATGGTCTTGGGTGTCTCTATCCCCAGCCTTACCTACCTCACAGGAGCGTTGGAAGGAGGAAATAACTAAGGGGAGAGAAATACAGACCCACTTGGGTTGCTTAAGTGGTGGCAAACCTATGGCAGGCATGGCACAGGGGGCACTCAAGAAACTTCTCTGGGCACACACACCGTCACCCCAGCAGAGTTCGCCCCCCTCTACCCAGCAGCCCAATGGGAATGCTTCCTTCCTCCCCCAGCAAAAAGTCCATCTCATCCCTCTGCCCAGCAGCTCAATGGGAATGGTTCCTCCTTCCCCTCAGTACAGGGTTTGACCCACCCCTCTACAGTGCAGATGACAGCCTGTTGAGTTTGGGCACCCGGATCTCCAAAAGGGTCGTCATCACTGCCTTAGAGGAAAGGCAACAGGTAAGTGCTGTTTGTTTTATTTCCCAGGGGCACCGGCAATGGAGAGGAACTGGCGCCCACACTCGTCATCCCCCTGGCTGAAGGCAAAGTCTGGGGATGGCGGCGGTGAAGCCCTGCTGCCAGCTGCTGTAGCGGCCTTTTAAAGCCCGGCCAGGGCACGGGGGGCACCAGCGGTGGAGGGGTCCTGGCACCCACTGCTGCAGTGGTTAGTTTCTTGCATTGACCACGCAGGGGATATTTGCCACAAACATAACAAAAATTGTCCGGTTTGTTAACACAGCTGCACCTACTCATCTTGAGCTCAAAACAGACTCACTCTGGCCTACCTGCACTATCCAATAAGATGGTTTCACACTAGAGACAAGCTCTCGCTCCATCTCACCTTATAGACCTATTTCTGATGTCAGTTCACTGACTTGCCTGGACATGACCGGATACTGCACATGCATGCCACCAGGGGACGTGATTCAGCTGAGGCAGCAGCAAGCGTACTGGTAGCTGCAACTGTTATAATGTTCCCATGTAAAAAAATACATTACCCAATGACTGACCATTTGAACAGCTATAGCATGCTTTAAAATCTGTACATGATAAACAAATTCTGAGTTCAGATTTGGAATCAGCACACTTGACGTCATGTAAATCACACGTGTTATTCCCAGAAGCAAAATCGTTGTTGTGCAGCTCTTTCTTTCTGCCCGTTCTTAAAATAAGCCTCTCTCCCTTCCCTCTGCCAGCTAAAAAACACTCACCTTTGCCTTCTGTTTCTCTGCTTGGAGCTGGGCATCAATTTCCTCTGGGCTCGTGTACTGTCGTGCTCGGCCCTTATGGCCTCCTTTTCTACCTGCAAGGGAAGAGCTGGCTTAGGTGCATGCAGAAAAGAGAGTCCTGTTGGTCCATGGGATGAAAACAAAAACCACAGGCCGGCACTGCTTTTATGGTGTGCGCATGTACTGTGTACCATTGAGGCAGAACTAGGGTTTTCAGGGTCAGCGAGAAATCTAATTCCCAGAACTAGGGTTTTCAGGGTCAGCGAGAAATTTAATTCCCAGAAGTCCAAGTCTCTGTGAATCCACACGAATGGGTTTACTGGCACTCCAGGTGTTCTTGGACTTCAATTCCCAGAAGTCCAAATCTCTGTGAATCCACATGAATGGGTTTACTGGCACTCCAGGTGTTCTTGGACTTCAATTCCCAGAAGCCCCGTGAATCCACACGAAGGGGTTTACTGTCGCGTTTTACTTCTGCTTCCGAGAGCGATGAGGGTGGCACGGGCTGCATGAATTGCAGTAAACCCATTCGTATGGATTCATGGAGACTTGGGCTTCTGGGAATTGAAGTCCTTGGAGTGCCAAGGTTCGCCATCACGGGCCTAGAGAGTGCACTAACCACTATGGGGCAGTATATACAGTAAAGGCCTGTATAACGAAAATAATTCATTTTACGGGGCTTTTTGTTATACGATTTTTTCGTTATATGATCTATGCTTCGTATAACGAAAATCCCCATGGGATGCATTATACAGTGAGTCTCTATGGGAGAAAATCGTACAACAAAATTTTTTTGTTCTACGGTTTTCCCCATAGAGATTTTCACTGTACGATTTGTCCCCTAGAGATGCATTACATCGTATAACGAAAATTTTTGTTACATGGGGCACAATGAATTTTTTTAAACCCTCTTCGTTGTGTGATGCTTTCGCTATAGGGGGCATTCGTTATACGGGGTTCTACTGTAAATGCAATGGCTAAAAGCACTAGATTTGCATACTTTTTGGAATAGTAGCCGTGTTCGTCTGTGGTTCAGGCATATCAGAAAACAAAACAAAATAAACAAAACAAAACAAAAATAAAATAAAAACACTGTGGAGGACAGAAGTGCCTGGCGGGCAGTGGTCCATGGGGTCGCAGAGGGTCGGAGTCGACTGTGCGACTGAACAAAAAAAAAGAAAAGCATTTTAAAGACTAACTATTGTTAGCTTTTGTGGATCAAGTCCACTTCTTCAGACAAAGAGTGAAACTTATAGCCTCATAATACATTTCTTCAGGAGTAAGCCTGGAATGAGTAATGCTGAGGGAAGCATTTCCATGCGCCCAGGATTTGAAAGGGTGGCTCAAAGGCCACTTGTTTGGGCTAACAGCTGGCATGTCAAAACAGCTGTTAATGAAACAGAGCGACACACATCATAGGTAGGAGAAACATTTCAAATGCAATTTCCCCCCTAGCTGAAGTCTGACAGCCTGACATTAACCACTCCTGGTTTAAACCACCAGCTTCTCTTCTGGTTCGTGTCCACAGCAATGAGGAAAAGCCAGACATCTTGAGACTTTCTTTCCGGATCCTGCCTCGTGGGTGATTTCTGCCAGCTCTCTCTTCCTCTTGAAGCACGGGACGCGAGCGCCCCCTCCCTCATGCGCGAAAGGGCTCTAATTAAAAAGGGAAACTAGCATGCAGGAAACGTCCTCTTGGCAACATCCCTTGGAAGCTGTTCATAAAAAGGTGTGGTGCTGCAGACTGACTCACGAGTCTTCCTCCTCAACCAGACTGTCGTGCGTACAACAGCGATCCACCTTTTTGGCGGGACAAGCCCAGTCATGTCCCCACAACTTCACAAGAAGCACCAAGTGGCCTTTGCCTCGTTCCCACCCATCCGACTCTCCTTCCTTCCCTTGGCTCTGTGGCGCCAGTAGAAACGAGCGAGAGCTTTCATTTTGCCCATCTGTCCATTACTCGGTCTGTTCTACAGCAAACCCAGCACAGTACAGGATGGACTAAGTTTGATAAAACAGACTGGACAGATTATAGACCAGCAGCTCCCAACGTGGGGCCCAAGCCCCACAGGGAGACTTCGATTCCCAGAAGCCTACGTCAGTACCATTGGCTGATCAGTGCTTTGGGGAATTGACGTAAGCTTCTGGGAATAGAAGTCAAAAACAAACCAACCTAGGAAAACACTGTTAATAGACTATTTTTAATTCTGCATCGGTTCACGTAAGCCGATGTACCCAGAACTCACATTAATTGAACAGCACAACTGATAGCTTCACCCAGTGATACATCTTAGGGTAAAGACTGCCCTTGCTCAAAAGCCAGTCGTATCCAACTCTAGGGTTCAGTGCTCATCTCCATTTACAGGCAAAGAGCCAGTGCTGTCTGTGTCTGCAAATATCTCCATGGTCATGTGGCAGGTATGACTAGACACAGAAGCACAGATTGCTGTTACCTTCCCACCGAAGCGGTCCCTATTTATCTACTTGCAATTTCTTGCTTTCAAACTGCTAGGTTGGCAGGAGCTGGGACAAAGACGGGAACTCAATCCGTCCTCCAGTACTCGGGAATCGAACTGCTGACCTTCCGCCTCCCAGTCAGCACCTTAGCTGCTTGTACCGCACTCAAACACTGTGAGTTCGATCCTGACAGGGATCCAGTTTGACTCAGCCTGCCATCCTTCAGAGGTTGGCCAAATGAGTACCCAACATGTTGGGGCAAAATGCTAATTACCTAAAAAATGCCCAGAAAGAACACTAAGCACGATGGGGCAGTATAGAAGAGTAATTGCTATTAAAAGGAAGAATACTGGGGCGAGAGAGTGGGATTGAAACCACACCAAGGATGACTATTAAGGCAGGAAATGTTGCAACATAGACTCCACAAATTAGCTTATTTTTCCACCCCTTCCCCATTATGAGACAACAGCTAAAGAGGGAATGATCAGCAGGGCACCCTTAGGATCATGCGGGGCCACAATTCCATTGCATGTGCAATGAACCACACCTCAGCTGCTCTTCTCACATAACAAGAGCAGTTCCCAGCCTCCATCTGGCCTGCCTGCTATGAAACTCATCCCCAAGCTCTGTGCACGTGGCTTCTCCGCCTGGCCTGATGCAACCACCCAAGCCAGTTGCTCCCTCTGAGAACTGTTATGGATGAAGGCAGAGCATCCAACCCTGACTTTAGGTCAACATTTCCTACTGTGCCACCAGGACTCCTATTTTGTTTTGTTACCTGACAGTAGTGGAAGGGAAGTGGTTCCTGGGACTTCAATTCCCAGAAGCCCAAGTCAGTACATTGGCTGATCAGTGCTTTTGGGAATTGACGTCCAAGGACTAAAGGGAAAACACTGCTTTACGTACTGACTGAACCTAACACTACAGGAGACTCATTATGGTTTGATAACAACTGAGGCAAGGAACGACCCAGGGTTGTGAAACCCATGAAACCCCCCCCCCTTTTTTTTCTCTCTCTCTACTCTGTCACCCAAACATTGAATTAATCAAATTATAATAGGCTCACATTGGAGGATTTGCACATAGAGCCACAGAGGAAGCCCTTCAATGGCTTTCAAACCTAGGTGTGGAACTCCAGTTAGGAAACTAGAGATGGTCAATTTGTGCTCACCATATCAGCGTTAATATAGACAACTGAACTTTAGCATATGATAAATAGGCTCTGACACTTAACCTGACAGTTCAGGTCTTTCACAATCTGGTGCTCAAAGAGAGTTTAATATAGGTATGAAATGTCAGAAGTGGTAGCTGTGTTAGTTTGTACAAACGTATCTGAGAGTAAACAAAACAGAACAGCATAATAATAATAATAATAATAATAATAATAATAATAATAATAATAATAATAATAATAATAATAATAATAATAATAATAATAATAATAATAATAATAATAATAATAATAATAATAATAATAATAATAATAGAAAGACAAAACAGGTTGTGGCACCTTAAAGACTAACTCCTGTATTAAAATGTGAGCTTTCGTGGACTAAGTCTGATGAAGTGGACCTGGTCCATGAAAGGTAAAGGTTGCCTTTGATTAAAACCCTAGCCGCATCTGACTCTAGGGTTCAGTGCTCACCTGTTTTTTGTTGTTCAGCCTCACAGTCAATTCTGATTCTTCGCGACTCCATGGGCCACTCACCCCTACCCTCCACCATCCCCCTCAGCCCATTACATCAGCAATGCCATCTCATCCTCTGCCGCCTCCTTCTTCTTTCCCAGCATCAAGACTTTCTCAAGTGAGTCCTCTCTTCTCCTTCGATGCCCAAAGTACTTTAGCTTCCTCTTCAACATCTGACCTTCCAAGAAGCAGTGGGGGGTTGATTTCTTTTAAGACCTCTGTTTACAGGTCCACGAAAGCTCACATTTCAATACAGATTTAAAGGTGCCACAACATTTTTTTCCTTTTTTTGGGCTGTTTTGTTTACTCAGGTATAAGATATAATTGCTAATTAATCTCCTCCCACCCCACAAGCAGAGAGAACTGGGGGGGGGGGGATTTTAGGGGTTCTTTGAATCAAATAATTCCAAATAATAAAATGAAATATGCCCAGAGGAGACACAGTCAAGGGGGGGCCCTTCACCCTCCCACCCAAATTCTTCTCCAGACGACCTGATTGGGAACCTTGAATCCTCTATCTCCCCCCCCCCCCAGACTAGGCCTCAAGGCCTGAACCACCACCACCACCACCACCTCCTCCTCCTGGGTCAGGGCCTCTTCCCGCCCGCCTTGGCTCTCACCTCCTTTGGGCATAGCGAGGACGAAGCACGATGGCGGCTCCCGCTACCTCGTCCCTTTCGCGACTCCCCCTGTAGTTCGGGGGGGGCGGGGGGCGGAAAGGGTGGGTTTGACCCGGAAGCAGAAGCGAGAACCGGCCCAAAGACCACCTCTATGGCTTCCTCTCCGGGCCTGGAGCGAGCGCGCATGCGCGCAGCTTGCCGGCCCGCGTCGTCCTCCCGTTTAGTAGGCTGTATAAGTGCCCGATTGGAAATCAAGTGAGATTTTTTTTTTCCCCTCACTAAGTTGGTATATACAAATTATGTGTCGAGGCATATAGATTTTAGAAGCGCTTCCCGAGGGTTTCTTGTCCACGCCCAGCGTCGCGCGAGGCGTCCATTGGCGACAGGCAGCGGCCTAGTCACGCGCCGAAGAGGGCCTTTTAGAGCGACGGGCGAAGGAAGTCTGTGTGACGTTGTTCAGAAGCGACGGCTCCCTGCGAAGAGGCGGAAGCGAAGGCGGAGGGTGAAAAAAAAACGGAATTTCTCAGCCAGGTAAGAAGAGCCTTTTCTTGAAAGTTGGTGGTTTTCTTCTGAAAGGGGGGGGGCGTTTAAAAGACGCCCCTCCATTTAAGTAAAGGCTTCCCTTGCTCGAAAGCCAGTCGTATCCGACTCTAGGGGTCAGTGCTCATCTCTGTTTCTAAACCGGAGCCAGCGCTGTCTGCTTCTGGAGACGTTTCCACGGTCATGTGGCAGGCATGACTAGACACCGGAGCGCATGGAACGCTGTTTACCTTCCCAACACAGTGGTCCCTATTTATCTACTTGCAATTTCTTGGCAGGAGCTGGGACAGAGGCGGGAGCTCATTCCGTCCTGCAGTACTCGGGACTCGAACTGCTGACCTTCCGCCTCCCAGTCAGCGACTTAGTGACTTGAGCCACTGCAGTCCCTTTAACTCCATTTAACCAAGGATGTAAACCTGGGGTGGCCAAACATTTTGGGCCGTGGGCCGATCATGTGGTTCAGGGAGCCCGTCGCTAAGGGCTGAGGGCCAGGTGCGGCCCCCAACGCCAATTCATCCGGCCCGCGAAGCCCTCGTCGCTCCTGGAAGAGGAAGTAAAACGCGCCCGTACGGGCGCGTTTTACTTCCTCTTCCAGGAGCGACGAGGGCTTCGCGGGCCGGATGAATTGGCGTCGGGGGCCGCACTCGGGCCTTAGTTTGGGCACCACTGATGTAAACACTTGGGGCAGGGATCCTTGGGGGGGGGGTCTCCCTCCCTCTCTAGTTGCCTGGTGGGAAGGAATTCACATTAGAAGGCTATCATTTCTCTCTCTCTAAGGACTGCCTTGTGGAGGGGGAAACAAAAGGCTGTTTTTTCCTAGAAGCAAAAAACTTTTTAAAATTGCCCTGTTTGCCCTGGATTCAATATTGTTGCTGAACAATGGCAAAGCAGTATTATTTTGGGCAGCTGGGATTTAAAAGTCTGGCCGGGTGACTGGCAATGGAGTACAGTGACCTTACTGTATGACCACCCTGAGGACTAACGGCCTTAGGTGGCAAAGTCCACAGAGAAAAGTGATATCAGAAAACAAAATAAAATAAAAAACCACTGTAGCACTTTAAAGACGAACTGCTATATTTTTATTGTTAGCTTTTGTGGATCAAGTCCACTTCATCAGACAAAGAGCGAAACAGGCATGTGCTTTATATACCAAATTCAGGGGCTCAAAGGGAGAAGGGGTGTGGTCAAGCAAGATGACAGACAAGCGAGCACAAGAAAAGTGATGATCCCCAAGTGGATTAAATCCTGCTTGAATCCATCTTGGTGCAGCTTCATCAATCCTGGCCTGGGGATGATGAGGACTTTGTGCGCCAAAAGGGCTCTGGATTAGAAAGTGACTTGGTTTTGTTTTTCAGATCTCCCTTTCCTTTCCAAGAAGATGCCCAAAGTAAAGAGGAGCAGGAAACCTCCCCCGGATGGTTGGGAGTTGATTGAACCAACTTTAGATGAACTGGATCAAAAAATGAGAGAAGGTGAGTAGGCAAGAAGTGTTCACTGAGTCATGAGTATGACAATTTATAATGAAAAAGGACGCTTTCTTGTATGCAGCAAAATGGAACAGAAGAGATGGAGATGTAATTAAAGTACGATGATATAAAACAGAGATATGACTGAGCTGCAAAGGTAACACCTCTCTCCCACTTTTTCAGCGGAGACTGAACCCCATGAAGGGAAGAGGAAGGTGGAGTCCCTCTGGCCCATTTTCAGAATTCATCATCAGAAAACACGCTACATTTTTGACCTGTTCTATAAGAGGAAAGCCATCAGTAGAGGTAACAGCTGTCTTCTTGATCTCTCAGTGAAAAGATTATTGTTAATCATTGTAGGTCTCTGTTTATGTAACAGAAAAAGAAATGAACCCCTACAGTAGGGGTGCCCAAACTTGTGGGCTGGTCACGTGGTTCAGGAAACTGTTCATTATGGCCCATCTGGCCCACAACGGCCTCATTGCTCCCGGAAGCGGAAGTAAAATGTGCCTGTACAGACTGTATTTTTGGTAACCCTGCCCTACAGGTTCAGTTTTAAGTTGTAGCAAATCCAGGAAGGCCAGTTATAGATACAATGCCAAGATCTATCTTCCATCAACAATTATATTGTCTTGTATTTTCTGTACAGAGTTGTACGAGTACTGCATAAGAGAAGGCTATGCAGACAAAAACTTAATTGCAAAATGGAAGAAACAAGGTTATGAAAACCTTTGCTGTTTGCGCTGCATCCAGACCAGAGATACCAACTTTGGAACCAACTGCATTTGTCGAGTGCCAAAAAGCAAGCTAGAAGTGGTAAGGATTTCTTTTTAAAATAAGCCCTCTTACTCATAATAAAGATTTCTCCAAGCATTCTTCCCATTCTGTCGCAGTCTAGTGTTGTGTGAAATGGCTCCCCCCGTGGCTTTGTGGTTAAGACCCTGAGCTTGGCGACTGGAAGGTTGGGGTTCAGTACCTGAGGGCTGCACTTGGGGACATGAAAGGAGCCTCATTCGGGTGTCCCCTGAGTGGAGTTTCTCCAGAAAAAAATCGTTTCAACCCAGAGTAACCTCTGACACTGAAATTATTATTATGTTGTGTGAAATTTGAAAATGTAGAGGATAATTAATGGCACACTTTTGGCTTTTAAGACGTGCTATCATATTTCTAGGCTTTTCGAATACTTTGGGTTGGTTAGAATATCTTGTAAAAGGCTACCGTGTTTTCAGCGATTCCACTTATGATTTCTGAAAATGTGAACAAAAGGGGACTACAGTGGCTTAGTAGTTACAATGCTGAACTTGATGACTAGAAGGTCAGCATTTTAAGACCTGAGTGCTGCATGACAGAGTGAGCTCCTGTCTCTGTCCCAGCTCCTGCCAACCTAGCAGTTGGAAAGCAAGAAATTGCAAGTAGTTACATAGGCACTTTAGTGGGAAACATAACAGCGTTCCATGCACTCCTGCCTGTCACATGTCCATGGAAAAGTCTGCAGACGCGGACAGCGCTGGCTCTTTGGCTATAAACAGATGATCACCGAAGCCTAGAGTCAGATACGACTGGCTGTTGAGCAAGGATGACCTTTAAGGCTCGCCTCCACTACCCTAGGTGAACAGAAGATGAGTCCCCTAATGCCAAGGGTCCCATACCTTCAACCTTGAGGCTTCTTATCTCTGTTGTGGCGCACCTCAGACCTGTTCTGACTAACATGCTGGTTTCATTTCACAGGGGAGAATAATTGAATGTACTCACTGTGGCTGCCGAGGCTGCTCTGGATGACAAACTGTCTGAAAGTAACGCTGCTCTTCTGAGAAATCCCTGAATAGCTGACTTTGCATCAGAGACTATCGAAAAGAGCTGCAACTTGACTCCTATAACAGTCCTGCGGTAGATCTCTGTCCCACTTCAGGAATGCTGAATTGTAAATGCTGTAGCATGTTTTAATGTCTCGTGTAGCTGTTTTTATTTTCAAATAAAGCCTTGCCTGCTTCCTACTGTGCAGCTCAATACATAGAGGGACAGAATAAAAGAGAGAATTAAATCTTGTCTTGGAAGGGAATACCAGGAGTTCAGAGGTTATGGCGGTTACTCACTGATCCAAATCCCAGTTTCCAGAGCCACTGCTTTATGATGCCTCTTAATTTAAACTAGGGATGGTGAACCTTTTAGAGACTGAGTGCCCAAACAGAGGTTTAGGGCATACTCTGCACTGGGGGGAGGGAGGAAGCGCGCCCATTGGGGGTGGTCAGCAGAGGGGTGGGGAGAACTCTGTGCTGGGGGGAGGAAGTGTTCCCTTTAGGATGGTGGGCAGAGGGGTGGGGCGAACTCTGTGCTGGGGAGAAGAAGTGCTCCCATTGGGCTGCTGGGCAAAGCAAACTGCTGAGGGAGGGAGGAAGCGTTCCCTTTAGGATGGTGGGCATAGGGGTGGGGTGAGCTCTGTGCTGGTGTGATTCTGCATGCTGACGGGTCTATGTGCCATTTCTGGCACACATGCCACAGGTTCTCCACCACTGCCATAAACCAACTCCTACATTCACTTGAATGACCTTAACAGGCTGTCTATATGTCAAGCTCTGTGAATATATCTGAACATAGAGGTCTTAATGCTAATTATAACTGGTTAAAAAGTACAAATGACACCTTAATCAGTGTGGAGTTTTATTGTTGTATCATTCTAACGTCTTATCTGTTGGCTATCGTGTTCTTCATCTTCTGCATTATCCTCCTTTGGCACTCCCTTAGAGATTCTGTATTTTGCCCAAGGGTGTGGAGTTTCTTCTGCTTCTGTCTGCTTCAGCCAGTGGAAATAATATGACCGAAAACCATCAATTTTCTCCAGATAAGGATCTCTTTCTTTGTACTAAAAGTGGGAAAGGAACAGAGTTAACACTCAATGATATTTAAGAACAGGAAGACTATCGCCATGACGATAGCCAATATCTGGAACGGATACAGCACCTGAAGAAGATATCAGGTGGCTTATACAATAGAGCAGGAAGAAAACAGTACAGTACTGGGAATTGAAGGCCCTTCCATCATTTGTTAACCGTGGTATAATATGTTGCATCTTAAATGCAGAATAGACAGAAGAGGTTGCTGTCCTTTGTCTTATTGGCAGGACAGACTTTAAAGAGAGAAGGCATGGTGCTTAACTCTCTACCTATTGAATAATTGCCTTTTTGTTTTCCTTACTCTCTGACATGTTCAAAATCAGACCGCTATCTGTGCTTTGTGGATTCTTGAACATCAAAGGCTGTATATTAGGACAGCTAGCATAACTTGTATGAGCAAAATTCTTAGTATTTGATATGTTGAATTCTCTGAATACCACAGGCTGGCTTTAGTTTCTGGTACATCCAGTCTCTCTAGGTCAATGGTGGCAAATCTTGGCATTCCAGTTCTTGAACTTCAATTTCCAGAATCCCAAATCTCTGTGAATCCACACGAATGGGTTTACTGCGTGTACACTTGCGTGGATTCACAGAGACTTGGGCTTCTGGGAACTGAAGTTCAAGAACAGTTGGGATGCCAAGGTTCACCATCACAGCTCTAGGGATTTAGCGTGAGAAAAACACTTTAGGTATAATCTCACATTCTTATCTCTCTATACAAAGCAGAGAATACCTTACCTTATCAAAATCAGGTGGATACTGGGCAGCAAATTCCAACATCTGAAGGACAAATTCATTGGGTGGCACCTGATTGTTTCGCATATCTTTTAGGATCTCTATCAGATAGGTGTAATTGAGTCGCTTCACAGCTCCGTTGATAAGTGTACCGTAGACGTGCACATTGGGTTTCACTCCAGACCGCTGAAAAACACAGGCCAGAAGGCTAAGACAAAGGCAACTCTAAAGAACTAACACATTTGCATCCGTGGGAATCTGGGAAGAAATAAAGCAATTTTAAGGCAAGGACTACTATCCCAAAGTATTACAGAGAGGTTGACGGGAAAGGTCTTCTGGCAAAGTGGAAGAGATCAACTTGTTTGCTAGCATAAGGCAACTTGGAGTAAGCAGAGAATTCTAGCATGGCATGAATACGGATGCACAGTATTTACCACTGCTGCCTCAGTGGATGGCTGCTAATTTATATTACAAGCAAAATGCAGATACCCATTTCATGAAAATTTAAAAGGGCAAACTCTAAAACTGGCCTTCCTTTTCCCCCATAAAGGAGTTAAATTTACTTTTCTTCCATATCTACGCCAGACACGTGAAGCTGTCAAAATGAAGGCACCCTTTAGTGAGTTCATTCTGCCATTCCCTTCACCTGACCTAGTGTGAGAAAGATTAGTCGGCAACACAAGACTGCCACTACCAGGGTATGCCTGATTGTGGTTCAAGAATGTCACAGTCTTCAAGGCAGCTCTTTCTGTGTACCTCAAGTTTACTGTTGAAAGGGTGAGATACTTTCACTTCTTGGTTTAAAAAAAACCCCAAGAATCAATGAATCCGATTCATATCTGCTAGGGAAAATATCATTTCTATTTTCCAATCTGCTGCTCAAAAACCGATCAGTGTACAAACTGCACAGAAGAAATCAATGAACAGCGGACTACTGTCGGCGGTGGGAGGGATGAGTGGAAAGTCGGCTGCTGTAGTGATGGACCTATTTATGCTAACAAAGCTCCCAGAATATATTGAGTACAAAAGCTTCCATACCTTCATGTCGGAGAGTAACTGAAGACCATCTTTCTTTTTGCGGCAGGCAATTGCTAAGTTACAAAACGTATGCAAATTGGGAGAGAGTTCTTTCTTTAGAAGTTCAGGCAGCAGATTCTGTAACAGACAAAAACTTAACACTATAAATAAATAAATAAATAGTACAAACAAATACATGGGTTGGGCATAAGATACTGTGAGGAGCTGAATTCTGCAAGTCTGCTGCCAATGACGTTCATTCAGTAGATTTGAACAGAGACTGTTTAAACTAGAGCCCTGACAGAAAGGCTGAAGAGATTCTTAGCTGAAATTTGCAAATGCTACTCTGTGTGCAACTACAGAATTATGACTAATGTCATAATATTACAAATAAACAAATTAGAGCAGGTACAGAGAAGGGCAACAAGGATGACCAGAGGACTGGATATAGGCTGACTATCAGGAAAAGCACCTCAAGTGTTAGAGCAGTACAACAATGGAACCAACTGCCTTAAGAGGTGGTGAGAGCTCCAATGCTGGAAGTATTCAAGAGGGAATTAGGGAACCACCTGTCAGATCTGCTTGGATTCGGATTCTTACATTAAGCAGGGGGTTGGACTCAATGACCTCAAAGGCCCCTTTCCACCTCTATGATTTTGTGAAAATTGCATCTATTTATGGAGATATGTGGAGATTTAAAAGGGGCAGGGCTACAGGTTCTATGGTGCCCATTCAGACTGCAAGTCCTCTTTCTTCCAGGATGGGAAAAATCATATAAAGGGTTGAGGTGTCTGGCTGTAGAACCAAAGGTTTGGAGTTTGATTCCCCTACTGTGCTTCCTAGGAGAAAAGCCAGTCAAATGTGACCTTGGCCAAGCTGCAGAACTGTCCCACTGCATCCCATAGATATAGGAAGGGGATGGTAAACCACTTCTGTGTATCCTCTGCCTATAACACCCTGGAAAGGGTCACCATTAATCAGAATCAACTTGGTGACACACAAATACGGAGGGTGTCAGAAATGTGTACACGTTTTAAGAGATGTTATCTACATTTCACTTTTCAAAGTTAAACTGAATTATGGTAGTAATATGGCAGTATAATGTTTGCTCAAAAGAATGAATGAAAGAATCACCATGTGCCAGTCAAAGAAAATGGCAGACGCATGGTCATCATTTGAAGAGCGCAAGACCATTTGAAAGTGATGCGGTTGAGTTTCCCCAGATGTTCTTAATGCCCCTTGACTTCTACCTATGTGAGGAAGGGGTACATCTTGAAAAATCACGACTGGCCAAAGTTCCCCGAGAAGGTTCACAACCGTCTTACCTTTGCTCCCTCCAGATCACCTCGCTTGCTCTTTTTCCTTATCAAGGTGTTAAAAAAAGTGAGATCTGGTTTCACGTTGTTCTCCTCCATCGTAGCAAGCAGGGAAGATTCCGAGGGGCTGTTGGGCTCCACGGCCTCTGCCAGCAAGGTGAAGGTCTTGATGTTTGGCTCCACCTCGTTGTCTTTCATGCTCTTTAAGAAACCTTCCATGTTTCCCATCAGAGCGAGACGGTCAGAGGCAGTGGCTACCGTCCCTAAAGAAATCACATTCTTATTCGGGGCCCGCACATCCAACAGGTTGGGCGTAACGCACCCAGCAACCGATAAATAGTCAGAGTCCACTTTTGAAACACCAGAAGCCAACTGGCTTTGATCAGAGGCCACCAGTTCCTTGGTCTCAGTGGAAGCTGGCGAGCCTGAGAGACCGTCTGTCTCCACGCAAGTTAGGTTTCCATCCTCAGTTTTTCTCATATATTCCGGAAAGATATGCTTTTCCAATATTTCCACCTCCAGTTGCACTTTGCCACCTGCGTCTTTTCCTTTCTGGCCTTTCCCCTTCTTTTTTCCACCACTCTTCAACGTCAGGACAGCTGGCGTTTCTTCGGACGGTCTCAGTAACAAGTCAGAAGCCAGCAGGGGGTCTCCGAGTCCACAGTGCCTGGCAGCATTGAGCATGAGGTTGTAGCTGTAACTGTCGGGCTTTAGATTCAGCTTCACCATCTGCTGCCAGATCTGTTTCAGGAAACAGGAGAGATATTAAAGTCTAAATCAGATAAAGGTCACCTTTGCTCGAAAGCCAGTCATATCTGACTCTAGGGCTCAGTGCTCATCTGTGTTTACAGCCAAAGAGCCAGCGCTGTCTGCATCTGCAGATGTTTGTGGACATGTGGCAGGCATGACTAAAGAATGGAGTGCACGGAACGCTGTTTACCTTCCCACCAATGTGGTACCTATTTATCTACTTGTAATTTCTTGCTTTTGAACTGGTAGGTTGGGAGGAGCTGAGATGGACAACGGGAGCTCACGCAGCACTCGGCTCTTGAACTGCTGACCTGCCGACCTTCCAGTCATCAAGTTCAATGTCTTAACCACTCAGCCACCACAAAAGTCTAAACCAACAGAGTTCCACTTTGCTGATCAGCAACAGACAGCCAGATCTTAAAATGAGTTTACTCTGTGGTGAGAGCATCATGGCATGAGGTTGAATCTGACTGCAATGATACTATCATTTGGTAGATTCCCGATTTTCCTTGCAGTCTCCCCCTCTGCATTCTAAGAGTCTGAAATGCTTCACCTAAGGTTTAGTTCCTAGCCATGAAGTACTGGCGCTAAAACATTTGGGCCAATTTAGATTTGCCATTTGCCTCTAGTGTCATCAACTAGAGGAATGCAAGACCCAAGAATTTCTCCCAAGTTACGATTCAGCTCTTGTTTACAACAATTAATTTCGCACGCGTGGGGTTGCACACAAACTAGTCTGCTGTAGGATAAAATCACTCTAAAAAGTTACAAAAAGATCTTTACTTACAGTTACCATCTGTAGTTACAGTCAGAATGAAAAAGAGGTTTGTGTGGGAAAGAAGTCTCCAGCACAGGGAAGGCCCTCGTTGCTTAGAGGAAGGGGGACTATCAACAAAACCATGGAAGGAGGAACAACCAGGACACAGGGACAGGGGTTTACTTCAAAGTAGTAAAAGAACTTTATCAATTAAGCTAGTGGCAAACAATCGCATTAGCCAGTGAAGGCTCCAGTGCACGACTGCTATTATCCCAGTAATATCATCGGAGAAAGCCTGCAGTACCAATGGTAAGAAATGCTGAGTTGCGCTCGAATGCCCCCTGGTACCTTAAAAGAAACCCTTCATTGGGTCTGCCCAATAAAAGTGGAGGCAGGTGGGTGGCAGACATACCTGCAAGGCGTATCTGAATCCATTCTCTTTGTCCTTTATGCAACCCATGAGCAGAAAATGGAAGGTCTCCGTGGTGAGCTGGTGGCCTTTGTGGACAATTTCCTGAGAAGAGGAAGGCGTTTTGTAATCACTCTGCAGGGAACTGGTTTCACAAAAGGCCAGAATCTCTGTAACCCAAATGCCTCCCCTGCTCCAGCGTTTCCCAAACTATGTTCCATGGCACACTGGTGGACTTCAACTCCCAGAAGCCTCAGTCAGTATGATCAGTGGGCATGACTAAGAACACTGTTTACCTTCCTACCAAAGTGGTACCTATTTATCTATTTGCAATTTCTTGCTTTCAAACTGCTAGGTTGGCAGGAGCTGGGACAGAGACAAAGCCAAGAAATCAGCTTTATTTTGGCAATCCAAAGTTTGATCTGAACATGAAAGAAGAACCACCACTCAAAAACTTCTTTTCACCTTCAGTATGTCAAGGCACATCCGGAAATCCGCACAGAGGGCACAGGTTTTCAGGAGAGCATGATATGTGACAAGATTGAGGTCAATGCCTCGGCTCAGGAGCTGCTGTCGTAACTTCAGGGCCGTCTCGAGGCCAGAGTCTTTCCAAGGTGACTCTGCGCAAGCATTGAACAAAGCCGTATACGTAGCATCGGTGGGTGTTAAGCCTCGCTTTTTCATCTTAAAAGAAAAACAGATATGTAACACAAACCCACTTATGTAAAGCATTTTTCTCATAGAACAGGGGTTCCCAACCTAAGTAAGGCCCATGGGCTGGATCTGGCCTGGAAGGGTAACACACGGAGAAATTAACAGAGCTTGGAAAAGTAACTTTTGGGTTAAGCATGCTTAGCTGGAGTTTACAGACCCATGATGCAGTGAGATAGTTTCTATGCTTTCAGAGACAGTAGAACCAAAATTACACAGCAAAATTGCTACTATCTGGCACAGAATAAAAGCACAGAATGCTTCTCAACTTTGGCACCTATTTCATACCAACAGAGGTGTCAGGGTTTGTAATTAATCTATACATGAGGATCTCAAAACTACATTTATAAGGAATAATGTGACATACTATGGTGATGTTCAGTGTTTCCATGGTCACGTGGCAGGCATGACTAGATGCCGGAGTGCACGAATCACTGTTACCTTTCCCACCGAAGCGATGCCTATTTAACTACTTGTAATTTCTTTTGTTTCAAACTACTGGGGTGAAGGGAGCTGGGACATTTTAACTCAGTCCACCCTCTCCAACCATATTTTTCTCCCTTGTCTGAAACATATGTGATTTCGAATACTTACATCATTATAGAGCCTGAAGGCTTTCTTCAGGTAGCCGACCCGGCCACACCCTCCAATAAGCACCGTATAGTTTGATTCTTCTGGCTGAAGACGCTCTTCTTTCAGCATTTGCACCTCAAACAGTTCCAGGGCTTCTGCCAGCTGCAGAGAAGAAAACACAGCTATGAAGAAGCAGCAGTAACCACGGGCAGACATTTAAAGGGCTAGGTTTAAGGGAACCGGTCTTTTTCTCACTGTGGCTAGCATTCTGGTCATCCGTTAGTTACAGATGAGAGAACTAAGTTAGTTATATGCTGAGAGAACTAAACAAGAGGATGACCCTCAACATCCTCTTAACAGACATTTGCCTCAAGTCTGCCGGCTCAGATCCAGGAAGAGCTTTATGGCAAGAACGAACACTCTTGAGGGTAAAAGTCACCCTTGCTCAAAAGCCGGTCGTATCTGACTTTAGGGTTCAGTGCTCATCTGTTTATAGCCAAAGAGTCAGCGCTGTCTGCATCTGCAGATTATTATTATTATTATTTCAAATTTATACCCCGCCCTGCCCAGGCGAACCTGACTCACAGATGTTTCTGTGAACATGTGGCAGGCATGACTAAACACCGAAGTGCACAGGACACTGTTACATTTCCCGCCGAAGTGGTACCTATTTATCTACTTGCAATTTCTTCCTTTCAAACCGCAAGAATGGCAGGAGCTGGGGCAAAGGATTGTCAAATTCAGCATCTTAACCACTAAGCCACCGCACTCCCCTCTTGAGGGCAAGGGAAAGGTCACTCTTGCTCAAAAGTCAGGCATATCCAACTCTAGGGTTCAGCACTCATCTCTGTTTCTAGCCAAAGAGCCAGTGCTGTCTGCGTTTGCAGACATTTTCATGGACATGTGCCAGGCATGCCTATACAAATTAGAAGATAGAGGAAGGAATTCACCAAACAAAGAATAATGACCTTATCCTTCTTTATCAACGCTTTGCACTGCAAGAAATACCAATATGGGGTGTTCCTTGGGCCTTGTCTACGTTTTGGTTCCAGTTTTTCCTCTTCCTCCTCCATTTGGGATCGGAATTGCATGTCGTGTAATTCAGGAGTAGATTTACGGAAAAATTGCCTAGAAGAGATTGTATGAGACAACGTCCCAAAGGGTTCCTCAGTATCAGGCTCCTCTTCCTCTTTCTGGACATGTTCCTGGGAGTCCACCAGCTGGGTCTCTTTCGTATCTTTGTCCTGCAACTTGTAGACCACAGAGGATGAGCTCAAAGGCCTCCTGTCCAGATATTGGAACAAATGTTGTGGGTTCCTTGCCCACACCAAGTGTTTCCTTGGAACAGACCTGACCCCGTGGGCAGAACAAGTCCAAGGATAGAAAGAAAGTCCCTGTGTGAGAATTGCTGTAGAGAAACGACGGGGTATGCACCGCGCAGCCATCGAGTGGCAGTTTTCCTTTCTTATCTGCTTAGGTGATCATCTCCTGAAACATAAATCCAGAATTTTAGTTATATTTTAAAACCAACTTGTTTTTTAAAACACCAACAGCTTCCCTGCTCAAGTAAAGATAGAGGCCCCTTTCCTCAAAAGGCAGTTGTGTCTGACTCTAGAGCAGTGGTGCCCAAACTAAGGCCTGGGGGCCAGATGCGGCCCCCGACGCCAATTCACAAATTTAGAAACACAGTAGAAAAGATCATACAACGGAAAGAGGTCTATGAGATCCGGGTTTATCAACAGGAATAGAGCAAGCAAGCATGCTTCTTACAATGCAGGCAGCCCTTGTTGGATTGCAACTTCCATCAGCTCCAGAAAGTAAAGCAGGATAATAGGAACTGGAGTCCAAGAACATCGGCTGCTACCATGTTAAACCTATGAGCCCCAGATTTCGACACCAAAGCCTTCTCTCCCCCTTGCCTCCATGTAGCCTGGAGGTTATTACATCTTGGGACTACAACTCCCAGAATCCCCCACCCATCACAGCCCTTGGCCAATAGCTGGAGAAAGCCTGGGGATTTGTAACTCCATAATTTAACTCAGGGGTGCCCAAACTACGGCCCATGGGCCGGATCCGACCCCCGACACCAATTTATCCGGCCTCATTGCTCCAGGAAGCGGAAGTGAAGCATGCACGTTTGGGTGTGCTTCACTTCCGGGAGTGAAGAGGACTGTGCGGATTGGATGGATTGGCGTGGAGGCCAGATCCGGCCCGCGGGCCATAGTGAGCAGTCCCCTGGACCACGTGACAGGCCCACGGCCCAAAAAGCTTGGGCACCCCCATGTAACTTTTCCAAGCTGTGACACTCACACCCTAAAACTCTCTTCCCATCTATGCTCTCACCTTCCAACCTTCTTTCCACGCGCACTAGACTACTAGACGCCTCTTCTTCCGCCCACTTAAAGGGTCGCGTTCCTCCTTCGTCCTGATTGGGCCGCCTTCCCGTGGCCCCGCCTTCCCGACCTCTCGCTTCTCATCCTCATTGGCCGAACCACTCGCTTCCGTTTCCCTTAACCCAGACGCCCTTCCGCCCTTCCGAAGAGAGGCGGGGCTCCCTTTCGCCCCGAGGCTCTCCTCATTGGTCGAACGGCGCCGACTGACAGAAAACGGGGGGAGGAGGGGGAAACGGTCGCGAGGCCAGAGGCGACCCGACTCCCGGCGTCCTCTGCGCGAGAGGCTGGATCCTGATTGGAGGAGGCCGCGGTGCGCGCGCCTCATTCCTTCCCCCGCCCCTCCCCCTCCCCCCAAATCGCCTCAGAATATCCTTTTCTAAGTTTTGTCAGTTTTTACCTCAGGATTTTTTTTCCCGCGCCCGAACTGAGGCGACTTTTGGGTCTCTCTTTATTTATTTCACTTTTTTTTCCCGCCTGGAAAGTGGAGGAAAGCGAAGAAGGGAGATTTCGGCGCCTTTTCTTATTAATTTTTTTTACCTCATAAGGGTTTTTTTTTTCACCTCATGAAATTATATATCTTTTCCTCATAAACTCCGTCCGTCCGAATTGAGGCGACTTTTGGGTCTCTATTTCAAATTTTCTCTGTAAAGGGGAGGAAAGAGAAGGAAGATTTCGGAGCCCCTCTTTTTTTATTTTTTACCTCATAAGGTTATATATATATTTTTTACCTCATAAAAACTCCGTCCGGTGGCGGCGGCGCCGCCATCATGCAGGAACTCATCGCCAGCGTGGACCACATCAAATTCGAGCTGGAGATCGCGGTGGAGCAGCAGCTCGGGGCCCAGCCGCTCCCTTTCCCGGGCATGGACAGTACGTGAGGCGGGTGGGTGAGTGGGAGGCGGACGGACGGAGGCCTCGAACCGGCGCTTCGACGGAGGCCGAACCTCCCTTCGATTTGCCGTTGAAGGGCTTCCGACTTAGGGATGAGAGAGGCACCGCTTCCCCCAGAAGAAAGGCCTGGTCCTTGGCCTCCCCCCTTGCTCAGCTCTTGCCAGCTCCAGGCCCTGAATTCATTTAGGGGTGTTAGACAGTCTGGCCAGGTAATCCTGCTATGGTAATAGAGTCTAGACCCGTGGTGGCCAACCTTGGCACTCCACCTGTTGCTAAACTTCAATTCCCAGAAGCCCTGGAGTGCTGACTTGGGCTTCTGGGAATTGAAGTCCAAGAACAGCTGGAGAGCCAAGGTTGGCCATCACGGGTCTAGATGCAACTACCAGCGACTCAACACTGAGTGTTGGGTGGCGGTTAACTAACCTGACAACCCTGAGGACTAGCAACTTTGGTAAAGTCCAGAGGGAAGGGTGATGGTCCCCAGTGGATTGAATCCATGTTATTGTCTAGACCAGGGATTCTCAACCTGCGGCCCATGGGCCAGATGTGGCATGCGGGACCATTTCATGTGGTTCCCCACCGCCTCCACGACACCAGGAAGTGCCCATGTGGTGGAGGAAGGGCAAAATGGTCGTCCGGCTCCTGAAGCTGTCTGAGGGAGAGTGACCTGGCCCATGGCATAAAAAGGTTGAGAACTGGTGTAGACCAGCTGTCTGCAAACTTGGCTCTCCAGATGTTCCTGGACTTCAATTCCCAGAAGCCCTGATCTGCAGGTGAAGTTAAGGGTGATGATCCCCAAGTGGATTAAATCCCACTTGAATCCATCTGGATGGAGGGCAGCAGCTTCATCCATCCTGGCCCTGGGGCTGAGGAGGGTTTTGCGTGCCAAAAAGGGCTCAGAACCAGAAAATGACTCATGGAACTGGATCAGTGGGGTGTCACGCTGCAATGCGGGAGGCAGATGAAAGGCCACTGCATTATAGTCTCAGGACAGTCTTCTGGGTGATCGCCATGAGGATGGCCTATGTTCAGAATCAGATACGGCACAAGAAGAAGAAGAAGAAGCCATGTTTGTGTTTTAAGCATATCAGAGAGTAAGTAAAACAAAGTGGCACTTTAAAACCGGGAATCTCAACCTTTTCAAGTTCGGGGCCGGGTCATGCTCCCTCAGACAGTTGAGGGGCAGGACTGGTGGTCCACCGCCATTTATGGCTGTCATAAACACATTTACGGCTGTCATAAAAACATTTACTACAGCCGTAAATGAGTCCATTGCCGATTCTGGCGGTGGCTGGAGCAGGGGCCAGATTATTTGGCACCGTAGGCCTTAGGTTGAGGACCACTGCTTTAAAGACTAACTGCTGTATTTTAATGTGAACTTTCTACCCTAATACAAGAGGATCGTGATCTGATCTGACTCCCAATCCATTTAGTGTGGTCACGTCTCCTGGCAACTGCTCATTGAAACCCGCTGTACATCCAGCTTGCCAGGTTAGGAAAGTTTGAACATCCTTCTAAAGGATGGTGACTGAAGAAGAGAGCAATGACATGACTTCTTACATTTGTGATTGCCGTACACCTGGTAAAGAATTTTGTGTGCATTTTGCCATAGCAAGAATTTTCAGATGTGATGCTTAAAAAATAATATGGGTGTGAAGGATATTTGAAGTTTTGTTCTGCATTTTTTTCTTTACAGAATCGGGTGCTGCTGTCTGTGATTTTTTCTTAAAGGCTGCGTGTGGGAAAGGTAAGCAGCAATGAGAAATGTGCTGGGGTTGAGAATAGAGCTGGAGGCCGGTAAATTGATTCTTCCTCTTGTGAAGTTAAAGTTCCTATTTTTTTAGACACTGCATAAGCTTTTGTTTTGGTGCTTTGCAGTGAAACAGAGTCAGACCCTTTTCCAGAGAATCTTACAAGTAGGATCTTCATTGAGGAATTAGGAAATAAGCTCTTCAGTGTGACGAAGCCCACTTGCCTGTCATTCTAATGTCGTAATACTCCTTTGACAATTGAAGTTGCAGAATAAAACATATAATTTGGTCCAAACACCTAACAAGAATTTTAAGGAGCAGAATCATGAATTGTAACAGTGTTTGCTTTTTGTATAACACCCTATATGTGCAGAAGTTTGTACAATGTTAGGTAAAGGTTGCCCTTGCTCAAAAGCCAGTCATATCTGGCTCTAGGGTTCAGTGCTCATCTCTGTTTATAGCGAAAGAGCCAGCACTATCTGTGTTTACAGATGTTTCTGTGGACATGTGGCAGGCATGACTACACATGGAACACTGCCACCTTTCCCACCAAAGTACTATTTAACTACTTGCAATTACTTGCTTTCAAGCTGCTAAATTGGCAGGAGCTGAGACAGAGATGGGATCTCACTCCACCATGCAGTACTCTGGTCTCAGACTCTGACCTTCCAGTCATCAAGTTCAGTGTCTTAACCAGTAAGCCACCACAGTCCCTTGTACTATGTTAGTGCCACATTCAGGAGAAACACATAAAGATTATTGCAAGTTGACTTTTTGACTAAATACACTAAAGTGTTAAGCTCAGACATCATTCTAACATAAAGACATACTGGGGCGATTTCCCCTCACAATTCAAAATACAGTTGTACCTCGCTTAAAGAGAATAATGCGTTCCACATGATTGCTCTTTAAGCGAAACACCATTGTATATGACCAATTGTGATGGGGATTGTGAACCCCGATTTATTTGTTAAGTGAGTTTTTGGTTGGTTTTATTTGTTAAGCGAAGCGAACATTCAGAGAAAATTCTGCTCTTTAAGCGAGTTACTCTTTAAGCAAGGCGCTCTTTATGCGAGGTTTGACTGTATGTCTCTTTAGTTAGCAGGATCTATTTTAAAGATTGTTTTTCCCATTGTTCATTTTCTTCCACCACAGGAGGAATGTGCCCTTTCCGACACATCAGTGGCGAAAAGACAGTGGTTTGTAAACACTGGCTACGAGGCCTATGCAAGAAGGGTGACCAATGTGAATTTTTGCATGAATATGACATGACCAAGATGCCAGAATGTTACTTCTACTCAAAATATGGTAAGCTGAACCATTGCATGTGTGTGAATTTCATCACTACCATGACAGCTTGGTTTGTGCAGAACATCCACTCAGTAATACTTTTATAGAGTATTCCATCTCCATTGTCTTGGCAGTCCAGGTTACTTGCCTTCTCCAAGGGGAAGAAAGTCTGTAAAACAAATGCTTGCAAATTATTTCTAATTTCTAGAAAGCTTCCCTTATCCCTGATGCTGATAAACAGTGTCCTTCTGCCTAGGCTATTGAAGTGTTGTCTTGTCTTCTGCAGGGGAATGCAGCAACAAGGAATGCCCGTTCTTGCATATTGACCCAGAATCTAAAATCAAAGATTGCCCTTGGTATGATCGAGGTTTTTGCAAACATGGTACGTACTTGATATGTTATGTTTGGGTTATTTTTCCCAAGGGTTTGTTTGGTCTTGTAACAGTAATGCAGATTCACACATCTCCCAGCATGGGAGACTCCTGAGGTCGAGGTCTGCTATAAGGTTTAACTCTCTGAAAATGTGCTTGCATTACTGGAAAATGTGTGTCATGTCTGGTTGTGGGAAAGTGACTGAAAGAACAGGAATGATAAATAGCTTTTCTTTGATTGTTGTGTGTAGTGGTAGACCAGGCTTGTTTACTCTGCACATTTCCTGTATTTGTTTATAAGAGAAATGATCATAACATTTTGTGTTCTAGGTCCCCTCTGCAGACACAGACATACTCGACGTGTTATTTGTGTGAATTATCTGGTAGGCTTCTGTCCAGAGGGACCTGCGTGTAAATTCATGCAGTGAGTATATTCCAGGATTATTTTTCCTATCTTAAACTTCTCATCTAGCATAGCATGATATATCGGCTGTTTCACTCATGGATCTGTGTGCATTTCTGGAATGAGGGTATGGCAAACCACTTTTGTCTATTCTTTACCTAAGAAACCTTAGAAAAGGTCACCATAAGTCAGAATTGACAGCACACAATTATATTATGTCAAGCCGACAAAATACCTTGCAAGCAAATGTTGAAGAATAAGTTGTTGCATAGGAGAGAGCTGGAGATTTGTGTCACAATTTGCTTAAAAAGCAGTGGATATAGAGAGTCTTAGAACATGGCATAGTTCACTCTGACTTGTGCTGGCATGGGCCCTCCATGATGGTAAATTGACTCAGACGTTTCTGGTAGTCTTACCTCACATCATCTCATAAGCCTTTCAGGGTTATTTATTTAGCCAGAGAGATTCTGTCCCTCCTTTTTCTCTCCTATAGGTTCCTTATTACTATGATTTCTCTATCAAGCTCATAATATAGAAAGGAAATACTTTGGTTCTCAAATAAATGTAATATTGGGGTAAAAATATTCTAATCAGTAACTCAGAGGCCCTTCAGTCTTTGCAGTTTTCCTTATGCATCCATTTTTCAAATTCAGCCCTAGGTTTGAACTCCCTATGGGAACCACAGAGCAGCCACCACTGCCTCCACCCACACAACCACAGCAAAAGGTATGCACTCTGCGAGTGGGCGGCAATATAAATATGAATAAATAAATAAATGCAACTTTCTACCTGGTTTCGCAAAAGTCTGTTATTTCTTAAATGCTCGGATGTTGTACAATGTCAGTTTTGCATTTATTTATTTTCTTTAAATGATGGGGTTATTTAAATCATTGAATGCTGTACATCTTGTGACATCATCAGCATGGAGAACACTCTGAGTTTTAACTAAGGTGTTTAATAGGCTTTTTAAAAATTGTGCAGTTCCTTCTGCAGCATACTACTACCTGTTGAAGTACAGCTTGGCAATTAAAGAGTACTTGAAAGGCTAGATGGTTGATTCACTGAGTTGAATGCATAAGGTCTTAGCTAAGAGGATCACACATTATAATTAAGGCATGATCTTGTTTATTGTTGCATCACAGGACATAATAACAGATGATGGATGGGGCTTAAGAAAATGCCCTTAAGGGTTTTTTTTTTAAAGTTGCATTCTGCTTGATGGTTTGTACCTTTCTCATCAGTATGCTGGTATTTTTTCCTGCTCTTTCAGCAAATCAACAGTGCACCACTACAAAGGTCTTCGTCCCTCATCCAGTTAACAAGTCAAAACTCATCTCCCAACCAGCAGAGGACTCCACAAGTCATTGGAGTTATGCAGTCTCAAAGCAACAGCATAGGGAACCGAGGTCCTCGCCCCTTAGAACAGGTTACCTGTTACAAAGTAAGTTGAAGGTTGCATGTTGTTGATGTTGCTTTGTAGGAAATTTGGAATTCTGCACTGCAAACCCAGAGTTCTAGGGCTGGGATAATGACCAGTGGTGTCACAAACATTTTCATAGTTTATTCTGTTTGCCAGCTGCACATTTTTCAGATATAGGTCACATTTGGGGAAACTTTACTTTAAACTATATACTTCCACATGAAGACTAATTGCCAACAGTCTTAATTGGGTTTGTTCAGAATAAGCCTAGCTCATAACTGCTATGTACTATTGTTTGTCCTGTCCTTTATCATTGGCAACCAGATAGTTCCCATCTGAAGCTTTTAACTCATAATAATTGTGTGCAATCTAGTCAGTTCAGATTTATGCGTTCTCCAGGACCTTCTGTACTACAAAAAATTTCTAAACCAATTTCCCATAGGAATGTATTGAAAACCAAAATTTGTTAACCAAAACACGGTTTCCCATAGGAATGCATTGAAAACCAACTAATCCGTTCCAAATATTTTTAGTTAACCGAGCCACAATTTTCTATGGATTTCCTTTTGTTATGTGAATTTTGTGTTAAGCGAACTGCTTGTTAAGCGAAGGTCCACTGCAATGGCTTTCCATTCAGTTCCTTTATGGGGTGTCTGGAGACTGCCCAAGGCAAAGGGTGGCTCTTCTCCTAGGAGGCACAGTGGGGAACTGAACCCCCAGCCTCTGCAAATACCCAAACCACTGAGCTACCTGTACAGCAAAGCTTTTAACTACCTGTTTTAATTTTAAGTTTCACACTTTTTATCTTCTCCTTGCAGTGTGGTGAGAAAGGACATTATGCCAACAGATGTACCAAAGGACATTTGGCTTTTCTTAGTGGACAATGAGACGGCAGCCAGTACAGCACTTTTTTTATATGGGGAGCCAAGTCATCATTCTTCAGATCGTCCTGAATTGTTCTGCCTTTTTAAACACCAATGCCAAAAGGACTGGCCAACTGAGGACTGTGCCTGCAACCTCTTTTCCTTTCTTATTGTTTTAAGGGCAGAATGTGATGAGGTCTGTCTTTACTCAGAAAAAAAGTCTGGGGAAGTAGATGGAAGACAGATGTAATACAAACTTCCTTAAATGCAATAACTGGAATAGATAATTTGCATTTAAAGTTTGATATGGAAGTCTTTTTTTTTAACCAGAGGTAAGAAATACCACACCACAAGCTACCATTTCCTACACAATGACATTGGTAAGATGTCTGGTGCAAGGGCTTTTAATAATCAGGTGGAACTAATTTACTAAGCCAGCTGCAACAGTCCAGTTTATGTTCTGCTTGTATTAGTGTAATGGGTGAATCCCTTTCCTTAAAGGTTGAGGTGAAACAGTGTAAAGTTATTTCTGTACACACTGATGGTAGAAGCAAATGTATATAGAACAACAAAAATCAGATAAAAACAATGAGTAACTTTTTACAGGGCTCACGCATATTCATTTTATAAAAAGTCTAATTAAATTGGTTCTAGTCCTCAGTAATCTTTGGGAAGTGTAAATGTGGGCATTTCCATGAGCCATCTGTGCCTTTTCTGTTCTTATCTCAGGATCTGCTTTCCAGTGTATAAACTCTGCTTAGCTGGAAGTTCTTGATCACTGTAAGAAATGTTTCTCTGTTCTTAACAGTGGCCATGTTCAGTTCAGCTCACCTCCGGTTACTGTATTGAGATTTTCCAGTTAAACTTGTGATTTCATAATGGAGCAGTCTCTTTGCACCCTCTTCAGTCTTCTAAGATTGGGATTTTATTGAATGTGTACAGTAGAAGGTTTCACCGTTCTCACTGAACTGCTGCAGTTGCCTAACTCTTTAAACACTTATTTCATGTTTTCAAGTGAGATGGTTGGATGAAGAAGCTGAACTATGATTTTTGCTTTTTGAAATGTGACATGAGGGATAAAACTATGTGGCTAGGCTAGCAAGAGTGCTAGCTGACACGACACATTTTTAATTAAAATCTCATTTCCTCCAGCTAGTGGCTTTACCATGTACAGTAATACCCCGGATAACGTTTGTACCCGATAGCGCTAAAACCACATAACGTTGCAAGACTTTTGGAAAAATCTTGTATCGAACAACGCGATTTTTAGCGTTATCCGGTACAATCGTGTGTGTGTGTGTGTGGGGGGGTTGGATTGGGTAGAACATCTTCCCAATCTAACCCCCTCCCCAGTGCCTGCCTGCCTCCCCCCCCCCCCACGCTACTGCAGGCTTCGCTCTGCTTCCCTTCTCCGACTGCCAGCTGATAGTGGAGGCTTTAAAAAAAAACTGCAGGGAAGGGGGGAAAGAGAGAAATGTGATTGGTTCTATAGAGAAGTAAAGGAGGCCAAAGCTGCTCTCTCTGTCACTTCCCTCCTTCCCACCCCCAGCAGTTTGGGGATACCCCACTGCCTGTTCGGCCACAGAGAATCCACCCTAGCTCTCCTTACCTAATCTTCTTGAGCTGCAATGTCGGACTGAGCACACTGTATTTCCTTTTACTTCCTGGATTGAAAAAAACAGGGAAGGGGGAAATAGAGATGTGATTGGTTCTCTAGATCAGTTGGCAGTCTCTAGAGAACCAATCACATCTCTATTTCCCCCTTCCCTGTTTTTTTCAATCCAGGAAGTAAAAGAAAATACAGCGTGCTCAGTCCGACATTGTAGCTCAAGAAGATTAGGTAAGGAGAGCTGGGGTGGATTCTCTGTGGCCGAGCAGGCAGTGGGGTGTCCCCAAACTGCTGGGGGTGGGAAGGAGGGAAGTGACGGGGAGAGCAGCTTTGGCTTCCTTTACTTCTCTATAGAACCAATCACATTTCTCTCTTTCCCCCCTTCCCTGCAGTTTTTTAAAAAAAGCCTCCACTATCAGCTGGCAGTCGGAGAAGGGAAGCAGAGCGAAGCCTGCAGTAGCGTCAGGGGGGAAAGGCACTTTCCCCCCTACTGCAGTCGCATGGGGGTGGCTTTAAAGGCAGGGAGGTCTCTTTCTTCCCCTGCCTGCCTTTAAAGCGGTTTGTCCCTGAAGTCAGGGCTTTTTTTTAAGCGTTGTTCGATGCATGTATCAGACAACGCTAAAACCCGGATAACGTCATGACTTGTGGAACCAAGTCATAACGTTATCTGGGGTATTAGTGTAATGGGAGCGGTTCCATGGGGATATTTACTAGAAATGGCATACAGAACACTGAATCCCTATAGACACAACTCTTCTTAACTGCACAATAAGAACGTGTAAACATGCCTTCTCTTGCAGTGCTCAAATCACACCGACAGTAAATACTTTATTGGTCTCAGTGTACATTTGCAATGCAAGAAGAGAAATTCATACTTAAAAGCCAAACTGCCTTCTGATGAAGCAATCGCCCATTGCCAGTCACAGCAGCAGCTTCTATTCTTTCGGGCAGTTAGTGATACTTTCTCCAGCGGTCGTGCTCTGAATAAGCAAAAATAAAATTTAAAAAATCAGTTCAATGAAATTGCACAAACTTTAAATATTCTACACAGAGCACAGTCTTCATTTAATAAATTTTATCCTTTGGCTTATTCAAAATAGTTAATTAACTGCAATTACATCTGTCACATTAACAGAACAAGCAAACTTACACATTAAAAACAACAAACACTCTGTGCCCATGATGGCGAACCTTGGCACTCCAGCTGTTTTTGGACTTCAATTCCCAGAAGCCCAAGTCTCTGAATTCACAAGAATGGCTTTACTGTGCATACTTACTTGGGCTTCTGGGAATTGAACTCCAAGAACAGCTGGAGTGCCGAGGTTTGCCATGACTGCTATAGGCTATCCTTAATAAAGTTCTTAGGGAAGGCACCTTACAGGATACCTGAACATTGACCAAATATCATGAGGTGGGGACTTCAGAGATCAGACACTACTGAATTAACTGTTGTCTGCAAGCAGTTGAACAGAAGTTAATGCTTTCCTGTGATACAAACGCCATACAGAATTATTACTGATTGAACAACTTGGGACGTAAAATGAACAATTAACTGCACTAAACTAAAAAACCCATATTTTCCAATTACAACCAACAAATTATATTTAGGAACAGCACAAATGTAATAGATCTTCCATGGTTGACTCAATAGCATATGCACTCAAACATTTGATAAACATTATTTTAGTTACCATGGCAAGAAAATGCTAATCAATATTTCTGGGCGTGAAACACTGGTTTCATTCCATTAGTTAAAGACCATCAGCAGAATGTGTGATTTGTTGGCACCCTCAATTAGCCGTTATTCCAACTGCATCTGGTGGGCCATCCACCCTCTGAGAAGACCATTCAGAAACCTATGAAGCCAAGGTCTACTCACTAATATGCTCAAAGCTCGCCATGTAGCTGATGATGACGTAGCCTGTTAGAAACATGGCAATACCACCAATGCCCATATTCTTCACATTGACGTACTTATTCATATATCTGTGGTAACCTAGTGAAGAGGGAAAATAAGTTTCAGCTTTCACTGTCGCACTATGTTCTTGTGCATAGCCAGTAAAGACCAGACAGCAAAGGGAAAGACGAAGACCTCATGGCAATAGAAAAGTTGTGGCCAAAGACTAATAGAATGTTTCCTGTTTCAAGAGATAAGGAACGATGGAGTCAAAAGTGAGTCTCCCAGAGTAGTTTGTATTTGTGTTTTTACAACTCCCAGAATTCACACAGGCTGTCATTTCCAGGGAAACCCCAACTTTCTCAGATCAGCCCTTGATCCTCCTGGCATGCAGTCTATTTACAACTTTCCACTATCTCCTGACCTATATGATACAATACACACGATGCCCCTCAACGTCCACTGAGGGGGCGGCTTATGTTGGGAAGAAGAAATGCTGTTGATGTGGCCTGATATTGGGCGGATACCATCCAGCCCCTTTTAATTCTATTTTGTTTATAGATGTGTTAATTTTTGCTTTATACATTATTATATGCTGGTAGTGTGTCATATGAATAAAGAAAACTCCCAGAATTCTGAACACCTTTTAATACAGCACTGGTGTACAATAAAACTGCCTGCCATTACCGTAAACCCAATACAGTAGACCCTTGGCTGAAGAAATTAATGCGTTCTCTAGGACTTTTCGTACTATGAAAAATTTTGTAGACTGAATTTCCCATAGGAATGCATTGAATGCAATTTCCCATAGGAATTGCATTGAAAACCAAAATAAGAGTCGGGTATGCCCGATTGGGGCGGGATAATAAATGGGAATAATAATAATAATAATAATAAGTTAACCGAAATGTGGTTTCCCATGCAATGAAAATCCATTAATCTGTTCTGAGAAAATTCCATAAAACGAGCCACAATTGTCTATGGATTTCCTTTCGTTTTCAGTGGTTCCCAACAAGGGGTACATAGCCCACTAGTGGACTTCAATTCCCAGAAGCCTAAGTCAGTACATTGGCTGATCAGTGCATTGGGGAAATGACTTAGGCTTCTGGGAATTGAAGTCCAAAAACCAGCATTTGGGAAACACTGCGGGTTAGGTGATTTTTACGCTAACCAAGCTGTTCGTTAACCGAGGTTCCACCATATTTGGCTTCTGAAGCAGCATCTACTGGACTTTTCTCCTAAGTGGTGCCCTCTGAACTGTGGGAGTTGCAGCTCCCTTAATTCTCACCCATAACGACCCTGCCCACTGTCGTGTAGAACGATGGACATCACTAGATTGGGGGCTTTATTTGGAAACCTATATTTCATTATCTACATACAGGTGTTGAAAATAATATATACCTAGGCAGTAATGGCAAACCTTGGCACTCCAGGTGTTCTTGGACTTCAATTACCAGAAGCCCAAGTCAGCACACTTCCTGATCAGGGCTTATGGGAATTGAAGTCCAAGAACATCTGGAGTGCCAAGATTCACCATCACAGGCCTAGGGTGTTTTGCTGCAAGGTGTGCTCTAAAGCTAGAGATCTTTTGAATACTCACCTGCTCGGCATCCTAGAACAAACCCTCGTGGGGTGAAATCTCGTGCTGCTATCCAGCGTGGAAGCTGCCCCAGTTTCACTTCTAAGAGCTTCTGGTCTTTAATAGGTACTAGAGGGAGGGGGGGGGGAGAGAGAGAAATCCCAAAAAAAGTAATGAAGGCATTTGCTAGAAACTCCAGGAGGTCAGTGTGATTAACCTCACCTCTAGAAGGAACTCAGCTACGTATAATCCAGGGGTGGCCAAACTTGTGCTGTGGGCCGGTCGTGTAGTTGAGCGGTCTGGTCATGTGGCCCCTCCTGCTGTAAAATGCATCTGTGACTGTTGTAAATGCCTTAACAACAGCCATGGCTAGGGTATATGGTAACCCTAGCCATGGGTGCATTTATGGCAGCATTATTTTCAGATTTTCCACTCTTAAAAAGCCATTGGTAGTTCTTTTGAAGCACTGTTCTTAAGGGGGGGGGGTGTCCCCTCCTCCTCCTCTTACCCAAGCAGTGATGAGATGTAACAGGTTCTCACCAGTTCTCCAGAACCGGTAGTAACTTTCCCCAGTGTCCCGGATAACCGGTAGCAGCTTTTGGGGGGAACCACCTTCGAGGCTTACCTTTTCACTGGTTCCCCCCACTGTGCATGCGCGCCAAGCATTTGGTGTACATGCACACCTACAGTGCTTGGCGTGTATGCACGGTCTCCTTGCTGTCCTCCTAAGCAGGGAGGAGGAAGTGAAGCTGCTAGCCTGAAGCTCCCTATTGCCTGCTCCCCAGGGTAAGTGACTCACCTTTGGATGTGGTGTGTATGTGTGTATTTTAATGTGTATTTAATACCTTTACCTATATTGATGTACTACCACAGTTCCTAAAAAGCCCTGGCGGCTGGCAGGCTTGGCGTTTTTAAGTAAAGTCTTGGAGTTACCTCATCAATAAGCTACACCTGTGCTGTTCCAATTGGAGAACCCTTAATGCATAACGTTTTACATTAAGGCATATTATCCTAGAGAACCGGTACGATGACCATATCCATCTTGCTTTATTTTATTATTATTTTTATTCTTTATCTCCACCCACATCATGACAACATGATGTTAGCTCCGCCCACACTGTGATGACATCACGGTGGGGTAGTAAAATTTTTGACATCCCACCCCCAAGCCCTTAAAACAGGGGATGTCCAAACTTTTTTGGGTGGTTCACGTGGGCCTGGTCACTATGGCCCGGGGGGCCAGATCCTGACCCCCAACACCAATTCTCGTGAAGCCCTCGTCACTCCCGGAAGTGTAAGTAAAATGAGCCCGTACGGGGTGTTTTTTTTTTTTTTTTGCAGGCTGGATGAATTGGTGTCGGGGGCCAGATCTGGGTCACAGTTTGGCCAACCACCCTGCCTTAAAAGCTACCATGGAGATGGAGCTTAATTAACCCTTTCGAATCCCCCTCCCCAGATGATGAAGGCAAAATATAAAGGTGACCTTCGAGCTGCATCCTGGACCCAGAATAGGGGTAACTAGAGGAGTGGTTCCCAACGTGGGGCACACGACACACACACCGGGGGTGGGGGGACACAATACAGGTGGGTCACCTTGGCTGCTCCCCCTGCAAAAGGCCACCTACCTGGCTTGGACGCCATCTTGCCGCCGCCAAGGAGGATTCCGGCCCCGCACAGGCTGCTGGGAAGAAAATGAAATGCGCGCATGCGCAAAGGCGGACCTCCCGGAAGAAGGTCGTCCTCGGAGGGCGCCATAGCGAGAAGGTCGAGAGGCGGGGCTTCACTTTGGGGGCGGGGCACACAACGAGAGCGAGGGGCGGAGCGATGGCATTGAAGGGGAGGGAAGGTTGTCAGTGACCCCGTGATTAACATTGGAATTGCAATATAGAGCCTGCCTTTACTCTCAAGTCACTAAGATGCTGACTGGGAGGCGGGAAGGTCAGCAGTTCGATTCCCGAGTACTGCAGGACGGAATGAGCTCCCGCCTCTGTCCCAGCTCCTGCCGACCTAGCAGTTCGAAAGCAAATAAATTGCAAGTAGATAAATAGGGACCACTTCGGTGGGAAAGGTAACAGCGTTCCATGCGCTCCGGTGTCTGGCCATGCCTGCCACATGGCCACGGAAACGACTGCAGAAGTCGACAGCGCTGGCTCTTCGGCTTAGAAACAGAGATGAGCACTGACCCCTAGAGTCGGATACGACTGGCTTTCGAGCAAGGGAAACCTTTACCTTTACTTAAACCCTATTGAAAGCTGTGGGGCTTAGTTCTGAGTGAGAGTGAGCCCAGTTTCAGGGCTGCTGGTGGAAGATTCTGCAATACTCTGATTTTGTTTTATTTAATAAATTAATTAACTGACACAGTCCCCTAATTCCGTGTCATATGGTAAAATTAATTTAATTAATTATCTAATTAACCGAAACCAATAAGATATAATTTGATTAATTAATCTAATTGATTAATTTTGCTATCAAATTTCAGATCTAATTTGTTTTACCTTTATTGCTATTAAATTTGGATCCAATTTATTTTACAATTATTATCTAATTGATTTTGCCATATGACACAGAATTGGAGATCATGTTAGTTAAATATTTACAAAATTGCAAGAAGGGGAAATATTGCAAGAAACCGAGAATAAAACAACTGGTGCCCTTGCTCACCAAGGGAAAGAATTTAAAAGCATCCTTTGAAAATGAAACGTGTGCAAGTTTTGATACATGAAGATCTTTTAATAAAACAATGTCTTTCTTATTTGAGCTTGAAAATTTACATGGAAAAAACCCTAACCTCATTTTGAAATAGATTGGTGGTGCTAACCATGGCCCAAATCCTGTTGCTTAGTATAGTCAATAGCACTAGAGTAAGTCTGTGAAAGGGGCCACGGTAGCTTAGTGGTTAAGACTCTGAAGTTGGTGAATGGAAGGTCGGGGGTGGGGGCCTTTGCCATCTAGACCTGAATCTGTGGGGAATTATGTAACAGACTTTTCTTCTTGCTGCTCCCAATGATCTGTTGGCACTGAAGGGAACTACGTAAACCAGGGGTTTTAGTAGTTACCCTTGGTTTAAGTAGAGAAAATGGCAGATTAAAATCTATCTCATCCTGTTGCAAAACAGACAAGGCAAGTTTTAATCCCGCTTCCGGCGGGAGGAACCACACGACCAGCCCACAGCCTGAAATGTTTGGGCACCCCTGACTTAAAACAACAAATCTTCCTGTCTGCTCTGCTTTTTCATGGATGGAGGTCTTAGCCTTTTGAGAAAGAGGTTCCTTTTCCTTACCTCATTTTTTCTGGCTATGTATTTGGGTGGGTTACAGAAGGTGAGATTTTTCTTGACATCAAAAGAAACGTGTTGTTACATGACTGATGAAACTTTAAATTCTTAGCCACACAGCAGTACAAGTAAATGGTAACAGAAATAGGGTCAGAATTCTATATGCAACTTGACAGTGATTGGCACATAGCAACAAAGAAAACTGTTATACTAATTTGTGTAGAGAAGTAGACCAGAACAACCAAAAGAAGGCAAAACAAGAAATCTCTTCCATAAACCCTACATGTATTTAGAAATGTAGGTAAATGATGCTGGAAAAAGCATAAAATTAGGAGAAAGTGGAAACAGCAGATTAAACAATCAGAAAAGATACAAATATGACATATTTCTTCAAGAAAGACTGCTTTAATGAAAAACCTGCTGTTTTAGAAAGTTGTTTTCAGAGTACTTAGAAGTAAATCACCAGGAATAACTATTAAATGTCATCAATTATGGTGACCTTATAAATCAATAATCTCCCAAAGATCCTGTCATTAACAGACCTTCCCAGATCTTGCAACGTAAAGACTATATCTTTTGTTGAATCAATTGATCTCATGCCTTCAGTTTTCCCCAGGATTCTTGTCCTTTCTAGTGAGTGCCAGTGGTGACCAAGGAGCAATAACCTCAATTTAGTTACTTTTTCTTCTACAGAAACATCTGACTTGATTTGATCTGGTACTCATTTATTTTGTCTTCCTGACAGTCTCTATGTAAAGTTCTCTAAAACACCTTATTACAGATTAATAATTTCTTGTTAGCTTTTTCCACTGTCCAGCTAGCACTAGTATGGGTCATCTTGGGCTTGGCCCCTAGTGACAGGAGTAATTAAACTTGAATTAACTTTAAAATATTTATTAACACAACTTCTGTTCCCCCCCCCCCCAGTTACAGTGCATTAAAAATAAATAAACAAGTATCTCCGAGAACGTACCCCATAGAACATGAAATGGAACAGGCATCCCAGCTTATAGCAGCCCACTGTAGTTTGGTAACATTAACAATTTGAAAAGCATAGTATAAAACATCTTTTATTAATTACCTTTGTCTGCCCTGAAACGAATCGCTAGCTCCCCATTCATGTTAAAATGACTGAATGAGAACTGTACCCTTATTACCAACTGATGTAAAGAAGTATTATAAATCATTTATCCAGGTACTCCTTTGGTAGGAAAGGTAACAGCATTCTGTGCACTCCGTTGTCTAGTTATGCCTGCCACATTGACCACAGAAACGTCTGCAGACACAGTGCTAGCTCCTTGGCTGTAAATGGAGACGAGCACCAAACCCTAGAGCAGTGGTTGCCAATTAGTGGTACGCGTACCCCCAGGGGTATGCGAGATTGCATCAAGGGGTATGCGCAGCAGTCTCTTAACTAAAATATTAAATCCTTAAAAAACAATAATGCAATAACAATTGCCAAAAAATTATTCAATTTAATTAAACGATAAGTAAGTAAGTAAATCGTATGCATCAAGCGCTTTCTCCCACAGTGGCGGTTTTTCCCGCGCCTCGCGTCACCCGATTGCGGCCGCCCCCGTTCCCGCCTATTTCCTCGTCATTGTCAACGTGCACATTTGTCACATTAATGAAACATGTGTTCTCTGTCATTAGAATGTCTTTTGATGATAATAAATATAAAATACACCTGATTTCATGTTTTATTTAACTTTCCTGCAATAAGGGGTACGTGATATTTAACGTTCCTGCAATAAGGGGTACGCAAGTTTGAGGTCTTTCTTGAAGTGGTACGTAGAAAAAACTAATTGGGAACCACTGCCCTAGAGTCATATACAACAGTGGCTTGCAAGCAAACTACTCTAGTGCAATTTTCTATGCCAAGCAACAGGATTTTGACCTGTGAATGAAAACCACATTTCTTTACAATTTTAAGAAAAGCCCACCAGAGGTCAGTCTTGCTGTTTAGCAAAACTACCCATTAAGGAAGGGTGGGAGAAAATCTCTTCTGAATGGCTGGTGGTGTCTTAGAAAGAAGTAGCCCAGGCTTGCAAAATAATTAACTGCATTTGTTTATTAAAATACAGTAGGGAGAAATATGCATGCAACATGATGGGCAATGAGATTACATCAAAATAAAGCTACACTGAATTGTTGAAAGGGTTTGAGACCTGCAATTGATTTTTTAAAATTTCTTCACTTGCAAAGATCTGACTTAGCAAAGCTCAGAATAATGAACGAGAAATAAAGTAAAAACTCTGTAGGAAACAAACAAATAAATAAAGGGGACAGCAATTTGGATGTGTGAACAACATGTCTCTCTCTCTCTCTTTCTGAAGACTGTTTTCACAAATCTGTCTCTTTTCTTTAAATAAAATGGTGTGAATTCTGCTTAACTTTATTCAGCCCTGCTGGGCCACCCCAATCTATTTTGCTGCCTGAGGTGGAACAGCAAATGGGGACCACCCACAGGCAACCCATTAAAGCTTTTGTGGTACCTATGAAGAAAAGGGAATGGCATATATAAAGTGCAGGATTCTGTACACAGCATATATACAGTAAAACCCCTACTTATGTAAAAAGTCTGTTCCATAGGCTTTTATGTAAATCAGTTTTTTACTTAACTTGAAGTAACCCCATAGGAAAAATGAATTTTTTCATAACTCAAAGCAAATCCATAGGAAATTGTGTTATGTAAATCAGGACAAATATGTAAATCGGGACATGGTTTTAGTGCAAAAATTATTATGTAAGTTGAATTTTCTGTAACTCAAGGCATATGTAAGTCGAGGTTTTACTGTATCCTGAATACAGTAGATTCACTGGATGGGTTCGTTCGTTCGTTCGTTCGTTCGTTCGTTCGTTCGTTCGTTCGTTCGTTCGTTCGTTCTTTCTTTCTTTCTTTCTTACTTACTTACTTACTTAACTGGCTAGCCTGAGGGACAATTCTACATTAATAGCCATTTCTTTCAGAAGGGAGACATCTCTGTTCCTTGAGAAATCAGCTATTTTCAGAAAAGCCCATTCTTGAAGAGCTGCTATTTTTAGCAAATGCTATTTTGGAAAGAAGAGGGTTTTTTCCTCTCAAAACCCCTGGCCTTAACCGAGCTCTAATGCTGGTGGCCTTTCCATCCTTGGACAATGAGCCATCGCTTGGTACATGTTTGTGGCCTAGAGGAAGTGCTCCTTTTACTACGTACATAAAGCGCTAAGCCAAGCAAGGCTAATGTTATGGAGGCAGAAGACGTACGGGACGGACTTTTCTATGTAAGCAAATGTTTGTTTGTTGGCTTCCATTAAGAGTGACGCATGACTATGAACTGTGCTGAAAAGAGACAAAGGGCCACTTTGGCTCCCAGCATGTTCCAAATTAAGGCTGCGTACCAATTTGGGAGATATCCCAAATTCTGAATTTACTTGGTCTGATTTGGACCAATATGCTCAGGTTGAAAGAAGAGAGTGCAAAAGCTGTCCTGAGACTCAACATCAAGGAAACCAAGATAATGGCAAGAGGACCTATCAGTCCCTGGAAAATTGAAGGGGAAGAAGGAGAAGCAGTGACAGACTTTACATTCTTAGGATTCAAGATCGGTGCAGATGGTGACTGCAGTCATGAAATAAAAAGGTGACTGATTCTTGGGGACAAGCAATGAGAAACCTGGGGAACATAGTTCAAAGTAGAGACATCACTTTGCAAACAAAAATCCGCATAGTCAAAGCAATGGTATTCCCGGTAGTAATGTATGGGTGTGAGAGCTGGACCATAAGGAAAGCTGAGCGCAGAAGAATAGACGCCTTTGAAATGTGGTGCTGGAGGAGAAACTTGAGAGTCCTCTGGACAGCAAAGAGAACAAATAGGTTGATCCTGAAGGAGATCAAACCCTGATTGCTCCTTGGAAGGTCAAATAGTAAAGATGATGCTAAAGTACTTTGGACATCAAATGAGAAGAGAGGATTCATTTGAGAAAGCCTTGATGCTGGGAAAGACCGAAGGCAAAAGGAGAAGCGGGTGGCAGAGGACGGTGTGGCTAAATGGTATTGATGACACAATGGGTGCAGAACTGAGTGGGTTGAGGAGGATGGTGGAGGATAGGGGCGCCTGGCATGCGGTGGCCCATGGGGTCGGAAAGGGTCGGACTTGACTGTGCGGCTGAACAACAACAACATAGCATGGAAGCATCAAAAGTGCCAAACCAGTGTCTTAATTGGATCAGAGGATTGAACCCATAAATGGCCCTTTTTCCAAAGGGTGGTTGCTTAATTCAGGTTGGTTTCCCTTTAACTCTGCAAGCCTTCCCATGAATAGTACCTGAACGCCTAATAAACTCCCCTTAAAGATTTGTGGCTTTCTCTGCAGATTTGACCTCATGGTCTGATGAACACAGTAGCAAAGAGGAACCTTGAAGGGAAACTTAATTCCAGCAGAAGGAAACAAGTGTTTCTTATCTGTGATGCAAAGGGTTCGTCTCTTGGCACCACCAGTCTAAAGGGAGGAGACCCAGGGAAATATTTGATGGTGGTTTCCCAAGCTGTTAGATTATTCCGGCACTGATGAGGACTTAAGTTTGGCCAATGACAAAACTAAGAAAGTGGCTTCATTTTTGTACTCCAAAGATTGATCGGGACATGAAATAAAAAGATTCCTGCCCATAATTGAATTAAGGCAAATTTTCTTTCTTTCTCTTCTTTTCCCATTCCTTCTTCCTTCTTTTCTTTCTTTTTTCTTCTCTCCTTCCCTCATTTATTTTTCTTTCTTAACTCCTTCCTTCCTTTCTTTCCTCTCCCTCCCTCTCTTCTTTCTTTCTTTCTTTCCTCTCCCTCCCTCTCTTCTTTCTTTTTTCTTTCCTTCTTTCCTCTCCCTCCCTCTCTTCTTTCTTCTTTCTTTCTTTCTTTCTTTCCTCTCCCTCCCTCTCTTCTTTCTTTCTTTCCTCTCCCTCCCTCTCTTCTTTCTTTCTTTCCTCTCCCTCCCTCTTCTTTCTTTTTTCTTTCCTTCTTCATCTCCCTCCCTCTCTTTTTTCTTCCTTCTTTTTTCTTTCTTTCTTTCTTTCCTCTCCCTCCCTCTCTTCTTTCTTTCTTTCCTCTCCCTCCCTCTCTTCTTTCTTTTTTCTTTCCTTCTTCATCTCCCTCCCTCTCTTCTTTCTTCCTTCTTTTTTCTTTCTTTCTTTCTTTCCTCTCCCTCCCTCTCTTCTTTCTTTCTTTCCTCTCCCTCCCTCCCTCTCTTCTTTCTTTTCTTTCTTTCATCTCCCTCCCTCTCTTCTTTCTTTCTTTTACCATTCCCTCTCCTCTCCTCTCTTTCTTTTTCTTTCTTTCTACACTTTATGATTTGATTTTACATCCTTTTAACCCAGAATAATTTCTGACGTGAAATTATTATTATTATTATTATTATTATTATTATTATTATTATTATTATTATTATTATTATTATTATTATTATTATTCCCTGAAAAAGGCACTTGGGAAAACAATGTTTGGCTGATGAATGGAGGCCTAATGTGACAGACAGTGGGAGTGGTTCTGTTGATCATTCTTCTCGCTATTTTAAAAGGTTAATCCAGGCTGGGAATACTTTGTACTTATCCAGCACAATGGTTGAACTAATGATTAACTAGCAGATTAATTTAATTAGTGGATGCCAGCAGCTTGACGATTTATAATTCTCACCTACATGCTCCTAACTCTTACTAATGTGGCACAAGGAAGGTTAAACTATATTTCCCTCACTTTCATTGATGAGCGGAGAATGATTTTATAATGGTATTGTTGTATCCCGGGTCTTCTTATGTCAGCTTCTCATATTTCCAGTAAAGCTAAAGATTGCCCTTGCTTGAAAGTCAGTTGTATCCAACTCTAGGGTTCAGTGCTCATCTCTGTTTATAGCCAAAGAGCTGTTTGCATCTGCAGACGTTTCCATGGACAAGTGGCAGGCATGACTTCCGGAGTGTACAGAAGACTGTTTATCTTCCCATCGAAGTGGTACCTATTTATCTACTTGCAATCTCTTGCTTTTGAACTGCTAGGTTGGCAGGAGTTGAGACAAAGACAGAAGCAGTACATTCATATTAACTGCTACCTTACATGGTTGCCTCGGCTGAGTAAAAATTAATCCCCAGGTGAAGAAAGAGAGATGCTTTTTTTTTTTTTTTTGCAAACCAGATGTGAACTCTGGTTTTGCTCAAAGTGCTGCCACATCTGCAAAGAAGAAGGGTGGTCTTGCTTTGGAAACAGTGACAGAAGCATCCTTGTATCCGTGAAATCTGAGGCCTGTTCTTACATTTTCCTTTCCAGCCAAGAATCCCAAGCATGCGCCCTAAGAAGGCGGCGTCTTCCCCCAGTGGTTTAGCCTCTCCGTGGACAGAATAGATCTGGAGCATCTTTGGGTCTATTGTAGTTGAGCATTGCATCCAGATGTTCTTCTGGAAAGGGAAGTTTCAGAAAAAACCCAAGCCGGACGCGTCTGCCAAAGAAACATCTGGCCTAGTCAGAAGGTCACAAATGGAAGGGATGGAGGGGGGAAATTTTCAAGGGAAAAAACCCTCCTCAAATATATTTATAAGTCAAGAGTTTTAGACCTTTTAAAGCCCAGGGCCAGGTCACACTCCCTCAGACAGCTTTGGGGGCCGGATGGCCATTTTGCCCTTCCTACACCCCATGGCACTTCCTGGTGTGGTGGAGGTGGTGGTGGGCCACATGAAATGGTGCCATGGGCCATATCTGGCCCACCGGCTGCAGGTTGGGAATCCCTGTTTTAAGTCAACTTGGTTCACAAGAGGCAAGGCTAAATCTCGCCTGGGTGGTGTTTTGCAAACAAGGTTGCATTTGGGGGAGTATCAAAGGCCTGGTGGCACAGTGGTTAAACTGCTGTACAGCAGCCAAAACTGCTGACATTGTGATTTCGATCCTGACAGGAATCAAGGTTGACTCAGCCTTCTATACTACTGAGGCCAGTAAAATGAGTACCTAGCATGTTGAGGGCAAAATTCTAATTGCCTTGTGAACCACTCAGAGAACATGCTAAGCACTATGGGGTGGTAAAGGTCACCCTTGCTTGAAAACCAGTTGTATCCAACTCTAGGGTTCAGTGCTCATCTCTGTTTATAGCTGAAGAGCCAGCGCTGTCTGCGTTTCCAGACATTTCCATGGACGTGTGGCAGGCATGACTAGACACCGAAGTGCACGTAACGCTGTTTACCTTCCCACCAAAGTTGTCCCTATTTATCTGCTTGCAATTTCTTGCTTTCGAACTGCTAGGTTGGCAGGAGCTGGGACAGAGGTGGGAGCACACTCCATCATGCAGTACTTGGGTCTCGAACTGCTAACCCAAGTTAGCAAGTTCAGTGTCTTAACCAGTGGTGGGCTTCAGCAGGTTCACACCAGTTTGCCAGAACCAGTAGCAGAAATTCTGGCCACCCAAATTTTGAAATAAAATAGTCCTAATTCGGGTGCAACGCAGGGTTTTCTGCCTGGCCATGCCCACCATCCCATGCCCGCAGTGGGGTAGTAAATTTTTTTGGAGCCCAACACTGGTCTTAACCACATGAGCCACTGCCGCCCTGGACCATGGCACAACTCATATGGGCCAATTGGAGCCATCCAAAATGACCTTTGAAAAATGCCCACCTGCACAGCTGCCTGGCTTAAATGTACTTTATTCCAGAAATGGTCTTTTCATGTTGTTGACCCTCTGCATTTGGCATCTTCTGCATGAGTCTCTACAAAGTATAACATCCTGGGCAGGGGTTAGGAAGTGATATAAGACGAAATTGTTTTGGCAGGCGTGTAAAGGATCTTAAGTTGCTATTCCCACAACCTGTGCAATAGAACACAATGTGAGCGCATATACAAGATGGAATCATTTGGTGGGCTTTCAGGTTGTGGCCAATTTTTATTTGCATTTTTTTAACCACTGATGGGAAGTAATTTATTATTTGATGGATGGCATTTGTTATATGTTTATTTATGTTTCATTTATTTCATGTTTATACCACCCATTAAAATTGGCCTGCATTGAGCATTATGTGATAATGTATATAAGATGGAATTGTTTGGTGGGCTTTCAGGTTATGGCTGATTTTTACTTTATCATTAATGGGAGTAATTTATTATTTGATGGCTGCATTTGTTATACAGTCAAACCTCGCATAAAGAGCAACTCGCTTAAAGAGTAACTCGGTTAAAGAGCAGAATTTTCTCTGAATCTTCGCTTCACTTAACAAATAAAACCAACCAAAAACTCACTTAACAAATAAATCAGGGTTCGCAATCCCTCCCACAATTGGTCACTTCCAATGGTGTTTTGCTTAAAGAGCAAACTCGCTTAAAGAGCAATCCTGTGGACCGCATTATGCTCTTTATGCGAGGTACAACTGTATATGTAAAATTGGTCTGCATTGAGCATTATGTGACGATAATATCAATTTCATGTCAGAAATTATTTTGGGTTGAAAGGATTTTTGCTGCAGAAACTCCACTCAGGGGATGCCCAGATGTGGCTCCTTTCATGTCCCCAAGATATTTTTCTCACCAAAGCGGTCCCTATTTATCTACTTGCAATTTCCTGCTTTCGAACTGCTAGGTTGCCAGGAGCTGGGGCAGACGATGGACGCTCAAACCATCATGCAGTATCCAGGTCTCGAACTGCCGACTTGCTGGCCTTCTAACAAGCAAGGCAAGGCTCTTAATCACCGAACCACCGCAGCCCATTATGTGATGGAATTGGCTTTCAGGTTATGGTTAATTTTTATTTCATCATCAATGGGAAGCAACTTATTATTTGATTACTGCCTTTGCTATAAATGTAAAATTGGTCTGCATTGTCGAGCATGCCATTCTGGGCGTCGTCGGACAGAAGAACAGCACATGCCGATGAACCACAATAAATAAAATAAGTAATAATGAAGCCGAGGTACCACCGCAATTTCCTTTTCGTGGCTCTTAAAGTGGGCCAAAGTCACAAAAAGAAAATCATGTGGTTCCATGGAGACTTGGCTAAGACGCTGGACTTGACGACTGGAAGATCAGTAGGCCAGCAGTTTGGGATCCCCGATACTGCGTGACGGCGTGATCTCCCGTCGTCTGTCAGTTCGAAAGCGAGAAATTGCAAGTAGATAAAGAGGTAGCATGTTGGCAGGGAAGGTAACAGTGTTCTGTGCACTCCATGGGTGCCACATGACTACAGAAACTTCTGCAGATGCAGACATGGCTGGTCTTTGGCTATAAACGGAGATGAGCATCGGCCCTTTAGCACCGGATATGAGTGGCCTCCGAGCAAGCGCAACCATGGTTGGTCATTTTGCAACATCTCATGGGCTGTGGGGGTCCTTGAGCTCTGCTCTTTGGCCATGGGTTCGGTGCCACCTCCACCGCCATCCCTCGGAGAGTCAGGCGAAAGGAACAGCCTGATTAGAAGGAGAGAAAGACTCAGATAACACTGTGTTCCGCCCCTCGACATTTCAATCTGTTTTAAACATCTGTTATATCATACCACAAGCTTCATATTCAGTTGCAGCCAGGGTGAGAGCTATTTTAATCCCCAATCATTTATCACTGGACTTCCCCCCCCCCCATCTCTTTCCCTCTCATTCTCCCCCCTCCCCGGTCTTCTCCACCCCACCCCATCTGCTTATCCTGGAGGCATAAAGATCTGGAGGGGGAAAAAATTCCCAACTTTGGAAGGTCAACAGCAGAAACGCATCAACCCAGCAGGTGGAACATGAATATTATTCCAGAAATGACCCTCAAGGAGGGAAAATATTGGGCAAGGATATTCGTTCCGCTGCTAGAAATAACCGAACATGTTTTGCCGCCTGAAATTAAGGACAAGATGATTAATTTATCATCTAGGCTAGGGTTGCGGCCACCACTCTGTTCCTATCAATCTTAGACCTGGAGAGTGCGGCTACATTGTGGTAGGTTTCAGGGGTATTCATTTACTTTGAAGGATGAACTTACAAATCCATAGGGTTGGGTGGAAGGTTATGTAGAATTCATGAATGGCAAGGTTTGTGGGTTGGGGAAAGATATACGGGGGCATTTTACTTCCACTTCCGGGAGCGACGAGGGCTTCGCAGGCCTGATGAATTGGCATCAGGGGCCACACCCAGCCCCCGGGCCTTAGTTTGGGCACCATTGATCTACCAAGATCCTTCTCACTTGTAGCATTATACTTTCCTTATGAGCAATGAGAACAAACCAACAGAAAATGGAATGACGGAGTGGTTTGGAATAGGAAAAGGAGTAAGACAAGGCTGCATTTTGTCACCCTGCTTATTCAACTTATACACAGAACACATAATGCTCAATGCAGGGATGGAGGAATCACAATTTAGGATCAAAATTGCTGGGAGAAACATCAACAATTTGAGATATGCAGATGATACCACCCTAATGGCAGAAAGTGAGGAGGACCTAAAGAAGCTCCTGATTAGGCTGAAAGAAGAAAGTGAAAAAGCTGGCTTGAGACTCAGTATAAAGAAAACCAAGATCATGGCCACAGGCCCTATCAGTCCCTGGAAAATAGATGGGGAAGAAGTAGAAGCAGTGACAGATTTTACTTTCCTAGGATCTAAGCTCACTGCAGATGGGGATTGCAGCCATGAAATAAAAAGGCGACTGATTTTTGGGAGGCAAGCGATGAGAAACCTGGGGAGCATAGTGAAAAGTACAGACATCACATTGCAAACAAAAATTCGTATTGTCAAAGCAATGGTATTCCCTGTGGCAATGTATGGTTGTGAGAGCTGGACCATTAGGAAAGCTGAGCGCAGAAGAATAGACGCCTTTGAGATGTGGTGTTGGAGGAGAGTTTTGAGAGTCCCCTGGACACCGAGGAGAACAAATAGGTCAATCTTAGAGGAAATCAATCCTGACTGCTCCGTAGAAAGTCAAATAGTAAAGATGAAGCTAAAGTACTTTGGACATCAAATGAGAAGAGAGGATTCGCTTGAGAAAGCCTTGATGGTTGGAAAGGTCGAGGGCAAAAGAAGAAGGGGGCGGCCCAAGATGAGATGGCTGGATGGTGTTGTAGACACAATGGGCACAAAGCTGAGCAAGTTGAGGAGGATGGTGGAGGACAGGAGTGTCTGGCAGACAGTGGTCCATGGGGTCGCAGAGGGTCGGAATCGACTGGGCGACTGAACAACAACAACAACACCTGCAACACCTCCTCCGTGGCTTGGAGCGCCGGCGGCTGGGCTGGGAAACCGCCGCCGCCGCCGTTCCACCTGGCGCCCAAGCCACCGGCACCTCCCCGCAAGCTCCGCCTCCGCGGGAGGCTTAAAACTGGGGGAACAACGGGACCGCCTGGCTGCAACACCTCCTCCGTGGCTTGGAGCGCCGGCGGCCGGGCTGGGAAACCGCCGCCGCCGCCATTCCACCTGGCGCCCAAGCCACCGGCACCTCCCCGCAAGCTCCGCCTCCACAGGAGGCTTGAAACTGGGGGAACAACGGGACCGCCTGGCTGCAACACCTCCTCTGTGGCTTGGAGCGCCAGCGGCCGGGCAGTGCCAGGAAGGGTGCTGGGGAAATGGGCATAGAGGGAGGCGAGGAAGTACCTGCCAGCCAGTAAGTAGGGAATGGACTCTGTCTGTTGGGTCTGAGGGGTTCAATGGCGCCGGTATTGGTGTGGTGACGGGCATGGGGTGTTACAGCGGGAGCCGGGGGGCGGGCCGCACTCGGAGAACGCGGGCCAGATGTCTGGTTGCTGTCCCGTGTTCTGGCCCCCCGGCTACACCTCTGGGCCCTGAGCAGCCGGCCAAGAGTGACCCCTCCGTTAGGCTGCTGCTGGTGAATGCCAGATCGGTCTGTAATAAGGCTCCTCTGCTTTCAGACGCTATCTCAGAGGAGCAGGCCGATCTGGCATGCATCACCGAGACCTGGCTGGGACCAGAGGATGGGGTTCCTCTGTCTGAGTTATGCCCGGCCGGGTTCGGTATTTGGCACCAGCCTAGGGAGAGGGGAAGGGGCGGTGGAGTCGCTGTGATAGCTAGGGAGTCATTGGGAGTCGCCAGGGCCACAGCTCCTCAAATTCCGGGTTGTGAGGCCTTGTTCCTGCGTGTGGGCGCTAAGGGTCAGTTGGGAATCCTGCTCATGTACCTGCCTCCCTGCAGAGTAGCAGATTCCCTGCCTGAGCTCCTCGAGGCGGTCTCCATGTTGGCGTTGGAGACCCCCAGGCTGATGGTCCTGGGGGACTTCAATTTGCCGTCATTGGGGATCGGCTCAGAGGCGGCTCGGGAGTTCATGGCTTCCATGGCAACCGTGGGCCTGACTCAGGTAATTCAGGGTCCCACCAGGAGCAGTGGCTACACCCCGGACTTAATCTTTTTATCGGAGCTGTGGCAGAGTGATCTGAATCTACAAAAATTAGACATCACTCCAGTGCCATGGTCGGATCACTATCTGGTGACTCTAGACTTCCTGGGGGCTGGACTCCACCGCAGGGAGGCAGGGCCAATTAAATGGGCCCGCCCCCGGCGACTAATGGATCCAGAAGGATTCCAGAGGGAACTGGGGGATTGTCCTCTTGACCTGCAAAGTGATTCATCTGAGGCTCTTGTCGATGCTTGGGACAAAAAAGCGACGGCTGCCTTGGATGTAATCGCGCCACTACGGCCTCTCCGAGTCCGTGGGGATCGATCTGCCCCTTGGTTCTCAGAGGAACTAAGGGAGCTTAAACGGGCTAAGAGACGTCGAGAGCGCCGCTGGGTGAAGTCTCGGAGCGAGTCTGACCGAACACTGGTTAGAGCAGCTATTAAAGACTACCTAGTGGCGATGAGGGTGGTGAAGCGTCAATACTTCACCACACTTATTGCCTCCGCAGATAATCACTCGGCGACCTTGTTCCGGGTGACCAAGTCCCTCCTCGGTAGAGGGGGGCCGGGCCCTGGGTGGCAGGGATCGGCCGAGGATTTTGCTGATTATCTGGCGGAGAAAATCGCTCAGATTCGCTCGAAGCTACATCACGGCGTGGAATGTACGGAACTGGGGTTGACCATAGCACAGTCTAGCCATGTTATCTGGGATCAGTTTGACCCTGTTAGCCCTGAGGAAGTGGACAGGCTTCTTGTATCTGTTCGCGCCACGACCTGTGCACTGGACCCATGCCCTGCCTGGTTAATAAAAGCTTCCAAGTCTGTGGCAGGTGGCTGGGTCGAGGCGATCATTAACGCTTCCTTAAAAGAGGGGCATTGTCCTGCACCTTTCAAACACGCTTTGGTGCGTCCCCTCTTAAAAAAGCCGTCCCTCGACCCCATGGTAATTTCTAACTATCGTCCAGTGTCCAACCTACCTTTTTTAGGTAAGGTTCTGGAAAAAGCTGTGGCGCAGCAGTTACAGGAAGTCCTGGATGAAGCGGATTATCTGGACCCGTTTCAGTCAGGATTCAGGCCCGGATATGGTACTGAAACTGCGCTAGTCGCATTGGTGGATGATCTCCGGAGAGAGCGGGATGGTGGGGAGCCGTCTGTCCTCGCTCTTCTCGACCTCTCAGCGGCTTTTGATACTGTCGACCACGGCGTTCTTCTGGGTTGGCTCCAGGGTCTGGGGATCCAGGGCACAGTGTTGTCCTGGTTTTCCTCATTCCTGAGGGGCAGGTCCCAGTCGGTGTGCCTGGAGAAGGAGAAGTCCAGCCCTAGGCCCCTGCACTACGGGGTGCCTCAGGGCTCGGTGCTTTCTCCTCTCCTATTTAACATCTATATGAAGCCGCTGGGTGAGATCATCCGTTCCCACGGGGTAAGGTATCATCAATATGCAGATGATACCCAGTTATACATCTCTGCCCGTGGGGACCCAAGCGGTGCGGTGGAAGTCCTCTCCAGGTGTCTGGAGGCTGTTAAGGTCTGGATGGGGGATAACGGGTTACAGCTGAACCCCGGCAAGACTGAGTGGCTGTGGGTAAGGGGCCCTGCGTTATCTCGGGAGTTACCAGCTTTGGTTCTGGATGGGGCAGTTTTGCCCCAAACAGACCCGGTGCGCAATCTGGGGGTCCTCCTGGACTCACGACTACTGTTCGAAGAGCAGGTGGCAGTCGTGGCCAGGAGGGCTTTTGCACAACTTCGTGTAATACGCCAGTTGCGCCCACTCCTAGACCGGGACGCCTTGCTCATGGTCACACATGCTTTGGTCACCTCCAGACTTGATTACTGTAATGCGCTCTACATGGGGCTGCCCTTGGTGACCATTCGGAGACTGCAGTTGGTCCAAAATGCGGCGGCCCGGATAGTGATGGGGTGCGGGCGTTATGCTCGGGCCTCACCACTGCTCCGGGAGCTGCATTGGTTACCAATATGTCTCCGGGTGCAATTCAAGGTGCTGGTTATTACCTTTAAAGCCCTATATGGTAGTGGGCCAGGATACCTCAGAGACCGCGTCACCCTAAGAATGTCTGTCCGTCCCACCAGGGCGGATCGGAGGGGCTCTCTTGTCATCCCATCGGCTAGGGAGGCTCATCTCTCTAGCACTAGGAAGAGGGCCTTCTCTGTGTTCGCCCCGGCGCTCTGGAACCTCCTCCCAACTGATCTACGTCTACAGACAGAGCTCCTGCCCTTCCGAAAGGGTTTAAAAACCTGGCTGGCGGGACATGTGTGGGGATCAAGGTTTGTGGGATCCCACACAGGATGGTTGATTTAAAGGACAGCCTCCCTTGCTGCTGGTTCATTCTGTGGAGTCGCTTGTTCTTGGTTTCATTTCATGTTTTTAAGAACTTTTAGAGTTTTTAAATTTTTTTTAATTATTAGTATTTTATTGGATGGGTTTGGGTTCGTGGGTGTATTTTTATCTTGTAAGCCGCCCAGAGTCGGGTATCCCCGATTGGGGCGGGATAATAAATGGGAATAATAAATAAATAAAATAAATAAAACAAACTGTACTTCCAGTTTTGTTGTGTTGTTCTCTTCCCTCCTGCCAACAAGCGCTCCAAAGTTTCTCCAAAGTCTCACGGCAAGGCAGAGAAGACAACAGGCCCCCACTTGTGTGATTCTGAGTCACTCGGTGTTACTGATCTCCATTGTTAGGGATGACTGGAGCTGCCTACAGACGCCTCGCAGAACAATGCCAAAGTGCCTGGAAAATCTCTGAAGACTTTCTCTCGTCGCTGTTGCTACCACCAGCAGCTCGCAGCAATTAAGTCAGCCTTAAGAGCTCCCCTCCCACAACTCCAGAGATTGTGTAACCAGGCCTCGCTCCATATGGCGATGGAGGAGAAATAAGGCGAGGGTTTGGGAGGGCGGTGGCTTAATGGTTAAGGCTGGGAGGCCGGCAGGTCAGCAGTTTGCGCCCCGAGTGCTGCAGGACGGAATGAGCTCCCGGCTCTGTCCCAGTTCCTGCCAGCCTAGCAGTTCGAAAGCAAGAAATTGCAAGTAGATAAATAGGGACCACTTGGGTGGCAAGGTAACAGCATTCTGTGCACTCCAGCATTGATAAAGAAGGATAAGGTCATTATTCCTTGTTTGGTGAATTCCTTCCTCCATCTTCTAATTTGTCTAGGCATGCCTGCCACATGTCCATGGAAATGTCTGCAGACGCAGACGGCGCTGGCTCTTTGGCTCTAAACAGAGATGAGCACTGAACCTTAGAGTCGGATATGACTGGCTTCCGAGCAAGGGTGACCTTTACCTTTACTTGGGTCCACTGCCAACTTGCTTTCTTATTTATTTATTTATTTTTATTATTCTGCCATTTTAATTGGTGTATTGTTAAATTACTTTTGCTGTTTCCCAACCCTTGGTTTTTGGACTTCAGTTCCCAGAAGCCTAAGTCAATCCCCCAAAACACGGATCAGCCAATGTCCTGACTTACGCTTCTGGAAATTGAAACCCCCCCCCCAACTTTGGGAAACACTGGCACAAGTGAGCACCACCCCCTAGAGTCAGACACGACTGGCTTTCAAGCAAGGGCAACCTTCGCCTTTACGATCCAAGGTGCCACCCCTATTCTGGGGAATAAACCTTGGATCGTTTCCTTTAAAGTTTGGACCAAAACCTAGAGTGGCATCACCAGCACCTCCCTGGCTTTGGAGACAACGAACCTTTTTTGAGACCGAGTGCCTAAACAGAGGGGCAGGGAGAACTCTGTGCTGGTGGAGGGAGGAAGCGCTCCCATTGGTCTGCTGGGCAGTGGGGCGGGGCGAACTCTGTGCTGGGGGGAGGGAAGAAACACTTCCATTCGGCTGCTGGGCACTGTGGCGGGGTGAACTCTGTGCTGGGGGGAGGGAGGAAGTGCTCCTATTGGGCTACTGGGCAGAGGGGTGGGGTGAACTCTGTGCTAGTGTGACAGCACACATGCCAAGAGAGAGCTGGGACACCTTGATTACCATTTTGCTCATCTCCCCTTTTAAACTTTCCCCTTTCCTCTCTGCTAGCTTGTCAGCCGTCATGCTTTTGTTTGTGCTGTGCCTGTTGTGTCAACGATGCACCACCAGCCCTCTTCTTGTCATGACAATCCCATCAGTTCAGGACATCTGATCCCCTGAGCAACATATATTTTTACAACACCGAAGTGTCCCTGTTGTTCTATTAAATTTTTAATATGCTTTCCTTTCTTTAGTTCCATTTCTTTTCTCTCCCCTTCACTTCAGGCTGTTCAATCCTGACACTTTCCTTCATTTGTCAAAGTTTGGAGAGGCGCATTCTTTGTGAAGTGATTTCGGTGTGTCAGATGGAGGGACGTGTCTCCTAGAAGACCGAGGGCAGGAAGCCTTTTGGAAAACACAGGGAGCAATTTCATCTGCCTAACAGAATGCAACTGCATTAGATTTATTTTATTAAGGTAAAGGTCACCCTTGCTGAAAAGCCAGTCGTATCTGACTCTAGGGTTCAGTGCTCATCTCTGTTTCATAGTTCAGTGCTCATCTCTGTTTCATAGCCGAAGAGCCAGCCCTGCCTGCTTCTGCAAGTGGCTTAAATGGTTATGACACTGAACCTGATGACTGGAAGGTCGGCAGGTCAGCAGTTTGAAACCCGAGTGCTGCACGATGGAGTGCGCTCCCGTCTCTGTCCCAGCTCCTGCCAACCTAGCAGTTCGAAAGCAAGAAATTGCAAGTAGATAAATAGGGACCACTTTGGTGGGGAGATAAACAGCGTTCTGTACACTCCGGTGTCTAGTCATGCCTGCCACATGTCCACGGAAATGTCTGCAGACAAAGACAGCGCTGGCTCTTTGGCTATAAACAGAGATGGGCACTGAACCCTAGAGTAGGATATGACCGGATTTTGAGCTTGGCTGACTTTTACCAATTAAAAAAATGAAGGAAGGAAGGAGGGAAGAAAGGGAGGGAGGAAGGAAAGAGATATAAAATCTTTCCCTGGTCTTACTACTTTTCCTTCACTAAAAATATTTAATAAATTCTCCCCATATTTCTCAAAAGTCATTTATTTATTTATAGTAATATTTTTAAAAATGTTTAATCCACATGTCGATCTGTTGTTTACTGCCATATTCCATATCTCTTCATACCAACCATCCACTTCAAATTCACAATACAGTGGTACCTCGCTTAAAGAGCATAATGCGTTCCACAGGATTGCTCTTCAAGCGAGTTTGCTCTTTAAGCGAAACACCATTGAAAGTGACCAATGGGGGGGGGGATTGCGAACCCCGATTTTTTTGTTAAGCGAGTTTTTGGTTGGTTTTATTTGTAAAGTGAAGCAAACATTCAGAGAAAATTCTGATCTTTAAGCGAGTTACTCTTTAAGCGAAACACTCTTTATGCGAGGTTTGACTGTACTGTATTGTACAAGTAGATTGAGTGTGTGTGTGTATATTTTGCTTTGGGAAGCAACACATTTTAGGGGTTTCCTGAGACCTTTCATGCTGTTGGGACCTTGAAGCATTGTCTGCAAAATATGCTCAAACAGGTCTCGGTGTTTTTGCCTCTGCCAGTAACATTTCTCTGCCTCGACTTTTTCTGGAGGCTGGATCGTCTGTTTTTGCTGCCTCACGGCTCCTTCAATTGACTGCTTTTTAATTTCTTTCTCTCTAAATGGAGGAAAGCAGGAGGCGTACATGAAAAGATGCCTTTTTGTCACCGAGCTGATGCCACGATGAAAGCCGTGACAAGCCCTTGTCAATCTCTCTGCGGCGACAAGACGCACATCGTCACCTCTCCCAATGGCTTGGCTTTTTCGGTTCGGGCGCATTCTGGAGAGCTCACAAAGATGCCTCATTTCCCCCTCACCTGAAGGCACTTGTTGCTTGGTTCATGACTGAAAGGTTTTGTCAAGGTCTCGCAGGGGAAGGGGCGATAGGTTGGGGAATGACTCACCGCCCCCATTCTTCTAGAAAATGATGATAGGCTTAACATCAAGAAAACACAGACACACAACACATGCACAACACCATCCTGGAGAAGAAAGCTTCCTTTCCAGCTTCACCACAGAGCTCGGAGAAAAGAAATGTTCCCGAAAATGTTCAAATTGCAGCTGTGGGTGCTGAAAGGAATACATACACCAAAAGTAGGAGAAAGAGAGAGAGAGAAAGGCTTTATTGCAGGGGTTGCCAACCTTTTCCAGTCGGGGGCCGGGTCACACTTTCCCAGTCTGCTTCAAGGGCCAGACGGTCATTTTGCCCTGCCTGCACGATAGGGGTGACCCTTTTGTCCCAACAGCTTCAAATTGGGTGGGCATTTTGTTTCTTGAATACCCTTAGAGGAGTGGCCAAAGTATTATATTTTTTATCTCCTTGCAAATTCTTGTTTTCAAACTGCCAGCTTGGGACGAGGTGGGACAGAGGGAGAAAGTCCACACACCCAGTGTGAGAAAGACGAGCCGGCCGTTATCAGGGTGCGCCCGACTATGGTTCAAAAGTACCACAATCTTTGAGGAGGCTCTTTCTGTGTACCCCACATTTGAGGTTGTGGAGTCTGGATCATGTCACACCCACCCACCCGAATCGCTCACTGAATTTCTCCCAAACCAGCTGGTGGTGGCCTAGTTTGCCTTCCATTGTTTCAGACTAGTATGGCGAAACTTGGCACTCCAGGTGTCCTCGGACTTCAGTTCCCAGAAGCCCAAGTCTCTGTGAATCCACACGAATGGGTTTACTGCAATTGGTGTATGCGTAGTAAAACCATTTGTGTGGATTCACAGGGACTTGGGCTTCTGGGAATTGAAGCCCAAGAACAGCTGTGGTGCCAAGGTTCGCCATTGTGGTTTTAGACCATGGATTCTCAGCCTGTGGGGCAGATGCAGTCATCTCATGTGGTCCCTTCACTACCTCCACCACACCAGGAAGTGCCATGTGGCGGAGGAAGGGCAAAATGGCCACCCAGCCCCTGTCTGAGGGAACATGACCCAATGGCCCCTGTCTTAAAAAGGTTGAGAAGTCCTGCTTTAGACTTTAATCTGGAAACTCATCAGGATTGAAACCTCCCTCTCAATCTCTCTCTCTCTTTTTGCTGCTTTATAATTAAACAACACCAATATCAAGGACTGAAGCCCCATAAGGAATGGTGGGGTTGGTGTGAACGCCCACCTCAACTGACTCAAACGCAACCAGCCATAGGACTTATTTTTACACTTACCAAAGGCAGCATCTGTATTTTCTTCCTCGTGCATTGCTTTCCCACGGCCCCCAAGAGAGGCTTCAGCTTGCCAGATGAGGTGGCTTTAAAAAATTTTTTGTGGAGGGTGGAAAATGAATCGAGAGAAAGCTGTATTTCAAAGAGTGTCCAATAAATGGGGAGGGGGAAAGACACTTTATCTCAAAGCCCAAAGGATAAATTGTAATTGGGGGCCACTGAGAAACATCGAAATTGTTGGGCGGACTCTCCTGTATTGCTTATTTGAACATTGCTGATTTTTTTTTTGCAATTAATATTTTTTATTTAATTAAAAGAAAACGTAAACGTAAACTGAGACAAATAAACAAAAAAGAAAAGAAAGAAACACATACTCAAATGCTTGTTACATTACATAAAGGAACCAAAACATCATTATAAGTATCATACATAAAACAAATACAGTCAAACCTCGCATAAAGAGGGCCTCGCTTAAAGAGTAACTCGCATAAAGAGCAGAATTTTCTCTGAATGTTCGCTTTGCTTAACAAATAAAACCAACCAAAAACTCACTTAACAAATAAATTGGGGTTCACAATCCCCCCCACAAATGGTCACTTACAATGGTGTTTCGCTTAAAGAGCAAACTCGCTTAAAGAGCAATCCTGTGGAACGCATTATGCTGTTTAAGCCAGGTACAACTGTATATACTTCAACAAGCACCGCTGGAACAGCTGAAAACACACCGCCTTTGCTCCCAAGTGGTGAAAACAGCAGAAAACACTGCCGTAAACACATCTGCAGCTGTCGTAAATGCATTCATGACGGAAGGAATCACATGTCCAGCCTGCTCAATGGTGTCTGAGGGGACATGGTCCATCCTACCCACCCATCTCTTCCCAATGCCTTCATCAATTACAGGAAGATATTTTAAGGCCCTTAGAATGTCCATTCAGTCTTATTATTTCTTAATGGGTCTTACCAAGAGAGAGCTAATGAATAATTTAAAAGTCCATTTCCTTCCAATAGTTTGGATTCGAGTGACAGAGGAAAAGAAGTGGATTGAGAAACCTATAAACTTCTTTACCTCTTGCATCGTAGGGCTTTATTTATGGAAGTCTGCCAACATCTGGGTTTCCAGATGAGAAAAGGCACTTCCAATTCACAAGGACCATCTTACTAGAAGTCATCTTCGAACTGCCCTTATCGATCACCAAGTCCAGCCGTCAAGGAGACCCGGCGGGGAATCGAACTCCCAAAATGGTTCTATAGCCAGCTACCTAAAACACCAATCCACCTTGTGGTTCTGTACTTCTTCTTTGTATAGCTAATTCTAGACCGTTTACCGGATTCTAACATTGGAGGAGAGTTAGGGGCATTTAAGAACTGTTGGATGAGGGTATGATTTGTCTACCGTGAATTAGTGACTAAGAAGCGAACTTGAGGACTGGAAAGTTGGCAGGTCAGCAGTTCAAGACCTGAGTGCTGCTTAATGGAGTGAGCTCCCAGCTCTGTCCCAGCTGCTGCCAACCTGGCAGTTCAAAAGCAAGAAATTGCAAGTACTATATATACTCGAGTATAAGTTGGGTTTTTTAGCATCCAAAGTGAGGTCCAAAAATGGGACTCGACTTATACTCGGGTCAACGTAAACACTCAAAAACATACCCACACAAATGTCTAAATTAATTAATTTTACTGTATTTTCATGTATTTTAATTACTGCTGCATTTCCCACCACTGACTTATACTTGGGTCAATCTATTTTCCTAGTTTTACAGGTCCCAATTAGGTACCTCGACATATATTTGGGATGACTTATAGTTGAAAATATACAGTAGATAAAGAGGTACCACTTCTGCAGGAATGGTAACAGCATTCTGTGAACTCTGGCATCTAGCCATGCCTCCCACATGATCACAGAAATGTCTGCAGACGAAGACAGCGCTGGCTCTTTGGCTGTTTTTATTTATTTATTTATTGTACGCATTGAGTCAACATATTGTCGTCGGCTGCTACTCGTATCTGAGCATACATTTCCCCTGGAAGTCATTTTCTCCGTTCATGGATGTGTCTCTGGTGACTCAATAAACAGATCCTGGCACGAAACATGCAGCTACACACAGTACACTAAATAGATGGCGGAGGGGGTGGTTGAGTTTGACGAAGCTTCCATACTTGGTCAACATATAACAAATAGAAAAATATATATAAACTCTTTGGCTGTAAATGAAGATGAACACCAAACCCTAGAGTCAGATACGACTAGCTTTCGAACAAGGGCAAGCTTTACCTTTACCTAAGAATTGTCCAAATTGTGTCTTTAGAGATTCAGTGAAAGATTTTGAAATTATTATTTTTTTAATACAAGTGCAAGAATAAAGGGCCTTTGGCAGTTCTTGGAGAGTAAAGAGTGCAGAGTTTGGGTCGAAGATTACAAGGCTATTTATGTTCCTGGCGTTTTCCATCCCAGCTGGGCTGTCATCGATTTCGCTCCATCCAAAGGGCAGCTGTCCAAAAAGGAAAGGGGATTTCAGTTCTTTGGCTCCTGTGACTGAATCTATTCTCTCTCTCCCTCCTGGCAGACCCAAACTCCGGAGCGATCGTCTGTCCCTTCCTTCCTCTCCGTGCAACTGCCTTGGCAGCAAACGGAGCCCACCCAGTTTGCTTTTTCTCACTGGAGAATCGTGGCCCAGATCAGATCATTTCGCTTCCAAGAGCGACGAGGGTGGTGTGGGCCGGGTGAATTGTTGCCTGGGCCCAGATCCAGTCCGTGTGCCGTAGTTTGGGCACCCCTGGTTTAAGCAGAGAAAAACGGCAGCTTAAAATCTGTCCTATCCTGTTGTAAAACAGATTGCAAGGCGTGTTTTACTTCCACGTCTGGCAGGAGGAACCATGTGCCTGGCCCACTGGGCCACATGACTGCCCCATGGCCCAAAAAGTTTGGGCTCCCCGTCTTAGAGGATTGCACTAAACTTGAAGGCACTTTCTTTCAGAAATGCTTCCTAATCCAAGATAAGAAAGTGACACCAAAGGCAGAACCAGAGAAGTTACTTTCAAGGGGAAGGAGAGTAACAGGATGTGGAAGTCATTCAGAACTGAGACCAAGAAAATCGTCCTCCCTGTTATGGATGCATATTTTTGCCATTTTTATCCATCCTTGTAGAAACCGTGAAGCAAGACCTCCAACATCCATCTTTCCATGAAGTCAGCAACTTGCTACGACCCCCGAAGCAAGGACTTGCCTTGACAGATGCTCAGATGACCTGCCAGTTTCATGCAAAGAAGACATCAAGCAGGGTTTTAAAAGCCAAGGAAAAAGAGAATATTCTGGGTTCATAGCAGAATACTCCATAGTCTGTCCACTATACATCCACCTAGGACACTCTGTTCTAGTAAACAGATTTCACCCCCACATCCCACACGACCACATCCCCTCTGGGGTTGTCTTTTGAACCTTCATCTTGCTTCTTATGTTTAAACTCATCAGCTCAGTCGTTTTCCTCTTCTTTTCTTGCTCCTCATTCATTCGTTTTAGTTCTTCTCTGTCATGCACCCTCTCAATCCTAGGATATTCTTCTCATCCACATCTCAGGTGCGTTTATTGTGGATAAGATAGACCTCAGCCTATGTTAAGGCACCTGATTCCCTACTGCAGAATACAGCTGAGAACACACAGAGCCATAAAATGCACATGCTCAAAACCAGTGTATTAATTTATTGGCTGAGGGATTGCAGTGGCTCAAGTGGCTAAAACGCGGATTGGAAGGAGGAAGGTCAGCAGTTTGATTCCCGAGTACTCCAGGACGGAATGAGCTCCCGTCTCTGTCCCAGCTCCTGCCAACCTAGCAGTTTGAAAGCAAGAAATGGCAAGTAGATAAATAGGTGCAATTTCTTGCTTTCAAACTGCTAGGTTGGCAGGAGTTGGGACAGAGAAGGGAGCTCACTCTGTCGTGTAGTACTCGGGAATCAAAGTCAACCTTCCAGTTGTCAAGTTCAGTGTCTTAACCAATTGAGTTTAGTTATGTCTGCATACTTGCAAAATTTCAATGCAGGGAGTGCCTTTTTGAGACAATGGAAGCAGGGCTACTTTGTACCAGGGAGGGAAAGCAGCCCTTATTATTTTGGGCAAAGAAAGTGTAACTAAGTGGTCACATTTCAAAAGTAACTTAACAAGCAGCAAGAAAGTTACTTTTGCAGTGTAAAGAGCAACATTCTCCAGTTGCTTCTAAATTCCACCTTTGCAAATTCATTTTAGAGGCATGTTGACTGCATTGTTCAAATATGTCTCATTCTCCTCTTCGTCTTTGGTGCCAACAGAAGCATTGTTTTGTTTCATAACTTATTTGTATTTTCAACATGTAACACCAGAATTGGTCATGAGGGGAACCAGAAAGTTTCCCCCTGCTTTTGTTTTGTTTTGCTTTTGTTTGTTTGTGCAAGCCCATTTCAACGCAATGAAATATTTTTCCAACCTGGGACAACGCTAATCCAGCTGTTGGCAGGCAGTAAGTAATACAATAACTTCCTTTGGAAAAATAATATGTTTAACTCTTGTCACACATACGCAAATAAAAGTGAGACCCGCTGACATCAGTGCAGGGGCAGAATTACACGGTTGGGATGTCGGCCCTGCGCACATTTTAATGGAGAGCAAAGCTTATTAAAATCACATGAGTTCTTGCTTTTGAGCAAATGCGTTTGGGCCAGAGATGGGTGTGAAAAACTTCATTAGCAGAAGCGCAAAATGCCTTTGGAAGGGGCCGCATTCGCTCTTCGTTCGACACGTGGCCTGCCCAAAGGACAGGAAATGCCGGGGATTCTTGGCAAGGACGACGGATTGCTGCCCCTCGTTGCTACTCTTTGAGATTTGCTGGACTTTCACCAACTCCAAAATTATCTGTCATCGCCACCCCACTGGGAAATAAATGTCCAATCGCTTCCTGCTGACAAGAAGGATCTCTGGGTTTTGAAACGACGGGGGGGTGTGTGTGTACGTGTCACAATCTAACACCCGCTCACTCCTTAAAAACCAATGTTTCTGATGACAGTGTTTGGAAAAGTTACCTTTTTAAAAAAAGCTATCCAGCTTCTGGGATACACGCATCTTCCCTACAAGGGAGTCAGCAAAATTAAGCCATTTGATCCATCCATACAATCAAACAAGTGCAGAATGGAGGTGACACCATTTATAGCAGGGGTGCCCAAACTACAGCCCATGGGTCGGATCCAACCCCCCCCCCGCCAGTTCATCCACCCTGCACCACCCTTGTCACTTCCAGGAGCATCGAGGGTGGCTCAGGCTAGATGAATTGGTGCGGGGGCTGGATCTGACCCAAGGGCCATAGTTTGGGCAGAGAAAATGGCAGCTTAAAATCTGTATATATTATCTATTGTTTTTAGCTATATATTTTTAATGATGCAATCACCCTTAAGTTATTTGGTGAAGAAAGGTGGGGTAATAATATTATGCACAAGCAAACAAACCCCCACAAACCATACAAGGTTGTTTATTTAATGATTAGTAAAGGTTGCCCTTGCTCAAAAGCCAGTCCTATCTGACTCTAGGGTTCAGTGCTCACCTGCGTTTATAGCCCAAGAGTCAGTGCTTTCTGTGTCTGGAGACATTTCCTTGGTCATGTGGCAGGCATGACTAGACACCGGAATGCTGTTTCCCTTCCCATCAAAATGGTCCCTATTTATCTACTTGCAATTCCTTGCTTTCAAACGGATAAGTTGGCAAGCACAGGGACAGAGACGGGAGCTCACTCCGTCGTGCTGTACTCCGTTCTCGAACTGCTGACCTACTGAGTCATCAAGTTCAGCATCTTAACCATTAAGCCAGCGCAGACTCTGACAATTAGCTCTGGTCCATTTCCCTTCCCACCTCAAACGTCTCAGGCTGAGCGCTTGATCTTGTTAAAAAGCTGCTTAGCAGCTTATAGGAAACAATGGAAAGTGGCTCCCTCTAAAGGGGGGGAGAGACAGATGGTCCCACGGGACTGATTCACCCTTAAGCTGGATTTTTGCCGCAGATATGGTGGTTTAACAAATAAATGCAATCATATCTTTAAACTGGTTCGTCTATCATTGTATAATCTTTAGGGTCAACTTCTATCAATATAATCCTCCCTTTTTGTCTAAATCCAGTCTTCCTTAAGGTGTTTTAGACTACAGTTCCCATCGGCCTCATCCAGAATGGCCACTGCTCAGGAATGAGAACTTGGGGTAGGCTGAAAATATATCTATCTATATCTATATCTATATCTATATCTATATCTATATCTATATCTATATCTATATCTATCTATCTATCTATCTATCTAGATAGATAGATAGATAGATAGATAGATATAGATATAGATATAGATATAGATATAGATACAGTAATACTTCAGATAACATTAGTATCGAATAACACTAAAATCGCATAACATTAAGGAATCTGGGGGGAAGAATTGGATCGGATAACATTAAGATCCTATGGGATGCATCAGATAACAACCGCTAAAGCCTGTGTGATCTATGGATCCCATAGGATTTTAACATACATCGGATAACACTAAAAATCGTATAACACCAAGACTTGTGGAACCAGGTTTTAGTGTTATCTGAGGTTTTACTGTATAGATATCTATATCTATATCTATATCTATATCTATATCTATCTATCTATCTATCTATCTATCTATCTATCTATCTATCTATCTATCTATCTATCTATCTATCTATCTATCTAAATCATAATTCCCTTTTCTGTTTATCTTCATGCCCATTCCTTTTGCTAGCCTGGGAGACTACAGAATAGAGAAAAAGGGGAGAGGGTCCCTGGGATTCATATGTCTTAAACTAGACATAAATTCAGTGAGCACGTTGTTAGAAGCAGAGATCATTTAAGAGGCAAAAGGCATCTGGTTGTTGTTGCATGAGTTGCTTTTCTCTCCACTTGCTATACATCAGCTCACGTTTGTTTTGCGATGAGCTATCAGGATAGTTTAGCAAGGAGGGCTGCTCCGACGTGGTGCTTTGAAGGAACGGTGTGTCTAGAGGGAAAATGTTGTGACAGCAGGAAACACACATTTCTTTTCTGCGTTTCATGCGTAGAGATGCTGAGCCAACATCTCCTGAGACCTTTCTGGGACTGAAAAACAGAACCTCAAAAAAAGATACATTTTGGACCAGGAATCCCAGCCTTCTTCGGTCACTCTTGTCACGTGGTTAGTAAAAGCAAAGGTTTCCTTTGCTCAAAAGCCAGTCGTGTCTGACTCTAGGAAATGTTGCTCGTCTCTATTTACAGCCAAAGAGCCAGTGCTCTCTGTGACTTCACACATTTCTGTAGTCAAGTGGCAGGCATAACTAGATGCTGAAGCCCACAGAACGCTGCTACCTTTCCTGCCAAAGTGGTACCTATTTATTTCTTTGCAATTTCTTGATTTCAAACTGCTAGGTTGGCAGGAGCTGGGACAGAGACAGGAGCTCATTCCGGCCTGCATTATTCAGATCTCGAACTGTTGGCCTGCCAACCTCCAGCGTCTTAACCACTAAGGCACCACAGACCCTGTTATTTAAATCCTCATGGCAGGAATTCTTCTGTCATTTCTTGGTGGAGACAGGAGCCATTCAAAGCACCTTGCCAGCTGTTCGATAGTAGTACAAAAGACAGAGGCAAGCAAAATATATCCCTCTTAGACTTATTTAGACTTGTTTTGCTGCTGCTGAATGCCTCTGTAATCCCTTTACCGTTCTCTGGTTGCTTGTTTGCTTGAGTGATATTTCCATCAACAAATTACTCTGAAACCAGAACCATGGACAGGGACCTTGGCTTCTTAGAAGACACCATGATGGTTCCTATCACCAGCTGCTAAATCAGGGGTGCCCAAACTATGGCCTGTGGGCCGGATCCGGGCCCCAGTATCAAGTCATCCATCCCGCACTGCCCTAATCACTCCTGGAAGCAGAAGTAAAACATGCCAGTAAGGGTGCATTTTACTTCCGCTTCTGGGAGTGATGAGGGCGGAGGGGGTCAGATGAATTGGCGCTGGGGTCTGGATCAACCTCACAGGCTGTAGTTTGAGCACCCCTGATTTAAGTAGAGAAAATGGCAGCCTAAAATCTCATCCTGTTGCAAAACATACCTGTTGCAAAAACAGATTGTAAGGCGTGTTTTACTTCCATTTCTGGTGAGAGGAATCATGTGACCAGCCTGCTGAACCACGTGACTGGCCCATGGCTTGAAAAGTTTGGGCACTCCTTGTGCTAAAGTCACCCCATGTCCTCTCTTTGCAATATCCTTCTGGTCAAGTTTGGGCATTATCTCAAGAGTCGTTTCAGGAAAATCTGGTACCGAGTTGTTAAAGGGGAATGGAAGGAGCTACGTATCCCTTTGAACTCTCTTAACTATTGGTCACCATCTTGGTTTTGGCCTTCCCACCATGGTGGCTTAGTGGTTAAGACACAGTCCTTAATGGATTGAAGGTCAGCTGGTCAGCAGTTCGAGCCCTAAGTGCTACACGACGGAGTGAACTCCCATCTTCTGTCCCAGTTCCTTCCAACCTAGCAGATCGAAAGCAAGAAATTGCAGGTAGATGAATAGGTACCACTTTGATAGGAAAGGTTACCGTATTTCTCAGTTTTGCTTTTGAAATGTTTTGGTAATTACTTTATAATTGTAATTGCGATAGTGTAATTTTGCAACTGTGATATTGCAATTGTATTTATTGTAACTGTGATATTTTACTTCTTTGTTAGCTGCCTAGAGTCGCATTGCAAGTGAGGCGGCATACAAGTCAAATAGTTGAATTGAATTGAATTCCATGTGCTCCAGCATCTAGTCATGCCTGCCACATGACCATGGAAACATCTGCAGACACAGACAGCACTGGCTCTTTGGGTGTAAACATAGATGAGCACCAAACCCTAGAGTAAGACCTTGACTTTGATCTAGGCCAGTTTATGGATCACTGTAAAAACTCAACACAACACAGATCCAGTGTGAAGTAACAGAGAGATTTAGGTTCCACTGCTCAGGGACCCAAGAAACTCAATGGCCAAACTGGGTCCAGCCACTCTCTTCCAGTCGGTCCGACTTTACAGGGCTGTAAAGTAGGCAGTAGGGCAAACCGTGTCTTTGTCTACCATTGAAGAAAGGGACACTAATGTAAAATAAGAAGCGATATTGCCTATGCATCAAAACACAGGCAGAGGCACAATGAAGGTGATTAATAGGGACTTGTCTGTTTCCTTCTTTTTTACGGTCTTCTTGTCTTCTTGTGAGGTTTGGTCATTGATCATGGAGTTAAAAGTTTCTAAATGTGTGCGGAAGAGACATTGTTCCATACAGGGGAGCTCAGCGGGACATCTGCTGAAGCAAAGTCACGCATTAATAAAGATTTGGGCCAAAAAGCCAAGCTGTTCGTGTACAGACATGCATTTGCAAATGTAAATAACTCTTCCATTGACATTCTGGTCTTTGCAGACAGAAAAACAGAATAATTCATAGGGTCTGTTGCATGATCTAAAAGGGAGGGATAGTTTTCTTTCTTGGGAAGCTCACAGTCACGGAAGCACTGGAAGTCACGTACCGAAGGGATGGGAGAGGGAGCCTTCTCCTTGGGCCAGGCCAGCTCTTGATCTTTTAATTGCTAACATCTATACATGGTGGGAATAATTAATTAATGGACGCCCAAGGACGGGTGAAGTTTACACGGAGGAAGAGTAATCCTTAAGCAGACAGGGAGAAAGGAAGAAGATTGGCAATGCAGCCTACGGGTTACCTCAAACGGCACAAGATGGCGATGCCTTTAAAAGGCCACTGATTAGTTTTAAAAAGTTGGAGTAAGAAAGAAAGAAAAGAGGGAGGGAGGAAAGAAGGAAAGAAGAGAAGGAAGAAGGGAGTGATAAATAAAAAAGAAAGGAGGGAGGGAGGGAAGAAGGAATGGAAAAAGAAAAGAAAGAAAGAAGGAAAGAAAAAAGAGGGGGAGGAAAGAAAGAAGAGAAGAGAAGAGAAGAGAAGAGAAGAGAAGAGAAGAGAAGAGAAGAGAAGAGAAGAGAAGAGAAGAGAAGAGAAGAAGGAATGGAAAAAAGAGAAGAAAGAAAGAAGGAAAGAAAGAAGAGGGGGTGAAAGAAAGGAGGGAGGGAGGGAAGAAGAGAAGAGAAGAGAAGAAAAGAAAAGAAAAGAAAAGAAAAAAGAAAAGAGAAGAGAAGAAGGAATGGAAAAAGAAGAGAAAGAAAGAAAGGAGGGAGGGAGGGAGGGAGGAAAGAAAGAAAAAAGACAGGAAGGAAGGAAGGAGGGAAGAAGAAAGAAAGAAAGAGAGAAGAGAAGAGAAGAGAAGGAAGAAGGAATGGTAGAAGGAAGGAAGGAAGGGAAGGAAAGGAAAGGAAGGTATTTTCAGGCATCCAGACCTCTTCATCAGACTACATGTGATGAAACTGGGAGTGTGAGAGGAGATGAGGAGAAGCAGAACATGTCAAATCTCACCCTAGCCAGGTATTACATCCCCACAGAAGCAAGGACTTAACACTACAAAATGGAAACTGTTCATTTGCAGAGCCAGCTTGACCTCTGAGGTTTCACCTCAGCGGATGGTGAACCAATTGCCTTTGCTATTACTCAGCAAGGGCTTCATTCATCACTTCTGAGCCAAAGCACCTGGGCCCTGGACTGCCTCAGTATATGGCAACCTCAGTTCAGCCAAGCTCGATATTAAATGCAGGGGATGTACTTTTTTTAAAAATAATAAAAAAGTCAAGAAAATTCAAGTTGACCTGATGATAAAAGAGTGAATTTTTAGTCATTATTGGTAACCCTTCTTCCATTCAAAAAAGGTCTGCTTCCCTCTCGTGATAGGCATACCCCTGGGTGAAAACCACTGGTCAAAAGGGCATTTAAACAGGTTGGCAGGTCTGTTTTTTTGCAACCACAGAGTTAAGAGACCCAAATGGCTGAAAGAAAATGGCTGGAAAAACCAGTGGTTCATTTTGCCTCATATATTCAATAGCAGCAAGCAAACTGTCTCAGCGCTAATGTAAGGATAATGCTGATAAAGAAAACGTAGACCAGGGATTCTCAACCTGTGGCCTGTGGGCTGAAAGTGGCCCACAGCACCATTTCATGTGGCCCACCACCGCCTCCACTGCACCAGGAAGTGCCGTGTTAAAGGAAGGGCAAAATGGCTATCTGGCCCCAAAGCTGTCTGAGGGTACGTGACCTGGGCCCCAGCTTAAACAGGTTGGAAATGCCTGACATAGACAAATAACTTCTAAAACCTATTTCTATAGATGAAGGGGCTTTCAAACCATGCCATTTAGGACTTATAAACTTGACTAAATTTTAAATCCTAAATATAAAGGGGACTTCATTAAAGGAAGAATTGGAGCTAATATTTCCACCGTTCACATTTCCAGCCGCTTGGCTTTCTTTTTATTTTGAACCCTGGCCAACCGATGAAAGAATGTCTTCTTTCATGAATGAAGGAGGGACAAAATAACACACACACACACACCCCGGGTCATTAATAATGTTTGCATTTCTTTCAGTTGGAGAAAAGGGACGGAGAGGATAAAAGGTTCTCCTTTAATGCCAACAGAAAAAACAAAATTGACATTAGAAGCTGCAGGGAAGCTGATGAAGTGTTTCTATGGTTACTTCGTGTGAAGCAACCCGTTCACGATCCCAGTGGTATCCTATCCAAGGGTAAAAAGCAGACAACCTTAAACTGCAAGGTGGTCGGAGTTTCCCAGAAGGCTTTGCAAATGCATGAGCCAAAAGCAGGTCAAAGGAAGGAAGGAACCACAAAGGAATAAATGAACGAATGAACAAAGTGAAAGTTCCTCTCAAACAAGGGTGTAATTTATCTCTCTGTCTGTTGACACAGTATGTGGTTGTTTTTAAAAAAGATTAGATTCAGAGATAGGAGGAGTGAAAATTGGAAGAAATGCCCACCACTTCAGGTACGTCTAGTCATTCCTGCCGCGTGTCCACAGAAACTGGCTTTCGAGAAAGGGCGAACTATATAGCCCTAGGGATCTCCCCAGCCAGGTTATTTTTATCCTGGTTCAATACATATTGTTGTGGAATTCAAGGAACGTTACATTTATTAAGTTACTTTTAAGCATGTTTGTGTTTTCGTGAGTTAAAAGGTTGAGAAACGAACTAGATTCAGTGTAAGTGCGACATCTCAATACACATACCAAACATGTTCCAGAGACATTGCATCACTAGGTTTAGTGCCCCTAGTGCCGTGATGGCAAACCTTAGCACTCCAGATGTTCTTGGACTTCAATTCCCAGAAGCCCCCATGAATCCACACAAATGGGTTTACTGCGATTCATCTGGCCCGTGCCGCCCTTGTCGCTCCTGGAAGTAAAATGCGCCCATTCTCAGCATCTTAACCAGGAGTTCTCAACCTTTTTAACCCAGGTCACGCTCCCGCAGACAGCTTTGGGGGGGGGGTCAGATGGCCAGTTTGCCCTTCCCCCACCACATGGCACTTCTGGGTGTGGTGGATGCGGTGGGGTGCCACATGAAATGGCACTGTGGGTTGCATCCGGCCTATGGGCCTCAGGTTGAGAATCCCTGATCTTAACTAACCCCCAGAGGAAGGGAGCAAAAGAGACTGTTACTACGGTATCTCCAGGATTGTTTCAGCACCTCGGATAGCTCACCTGCAGCTCTGTTTGAAACCCGGAGCAGCTTCAATCCCATTGGGGCCAAGCTGGGGTTGTTTGACTAAAACATCAGCTCTTGTCACTGCTTACAGGCTGGAGCGGGGCATCAGGTATCCTGACAATGCAATGGGAGACAATTTGCATGTTTCGTTGTGGAAAATGGAACTGCTAAATGCACAGAAACTGTTGAGTTCTCCTATTGAGAAAATATATCCTCTTGTTGGTATCATTCCACCTAAGATCAGGAGAGAAGTAGCAGTGGACGCTGAGAGAATTAAGCAAGAGAAGGACCCTCGCCATCCACTGAACTGAATACAGCGGAAGCTTGGTTAACAAACGGCTTGCTTAACATAAAACTTGCATAACAAAAGGAAATCCATAGAAAATAGTGGCTCGGTTTATGGATTCTTTTCCCCTGAATAGATTAATTGGGTTTCAATGCTTTCCTATGGGAAACTGCGTTTTGGTTAAAGTATTTTGGTTTTCGATGCATTCCTATGGGAAATTGCATTCAAGTAATTAAGCAGTTAAAGTAATTTTTGCTGTAAGAAACATCCCGGAGAATGCATTAATTACATTAACCGAGGTTCCACCGTATGTGCTTCAAGTCCGCCGGCTCAGATCCAGGAAGAGCTTTATGGCAAGAACAAGCATTCTTGAGGGTACACAAGAGGAAAACCAAATTAGAAGATGGAGGAAGGAGCTCAATGGACAAGGAATGACATTAATGGAGGTTATAACTGAGGAATTCAACCTCTGCTACGTCACCTGGAGGACCCTGAATAGGCTGAGGACTGGAGTCCCTAAATGCAAGACCAACATGCTCATGTGGGGGCTGCTGGCAGACAGCGACACACTGTGTGAATGTGGAGAGACACAGAATCTGGGTCAGTTGATGGTCTGCTAGGTATTACCAGAAAACACATGCCAACGAGGACTTAATTTTGGCCAACCACAATGCCAAAAAATTAAAATGGCTTCATTTTGTCAGTCCAGGATTTGTTCGGAACACAAAAGAAGAAGGGGGAGAACATGGAAATGCAGCATTCATGTGTTGCTGAAAATGTCACTGACTTAGTAAATTGTCCCCATGTGGTGAAAGGAAGAATAATCCACTATCACACTTTCAGGTAGGCCAAAAATATATATATTATTGTACATTATGTAACAGCACATTCAGTTTCTAGAGCTATACATTTTATATAACATTGTTCTCCATAACTAGGTAGTAACCAGAGAGGAGATTATGGAGCAGAATTAAGGGAGGAGGGGGGAAAGAAGATAATTCTCATTTATTAAGTCTGCATGGTTTACCTATACATCGTTTCATGTTGAGCTATGTAGTAATCTTTAAAAAATACATATGTATATATTATTCTAGTATCTGAGACCGGACTGTACAATTATATAATATATTGTTTAAAAAGCAATAATTTACTTAAAGAATTTCTCTTACAAATATTTACTGTGATATACATTTAGAAATTCGTTCCCAAAGGAATACTTTCTCTGGCTCTCCCTTGACCTCAAAGCAGCAATTAACAATTCACTGTTTTTTTTATTTAAAAAGAAATAAAACCATATAACTGAAGCATTGGGCATTGTTTGTTTGTTTTAAACATTAATACACTCAATAAAAAGTTTTTATTCCAAACCATTGAAATGACAGTAAATGAAATCAAAGGCATATAAAATGTGATGACTTGGATGCAGGACCTGGGGGGGGGGGTGTTAATTATTTTTGGAGGGCAGTTCCCAGATATCTTGTGTTAGCCGAAGCATTCTGGGAACTGTTGTCAAAAGAGGCATCCTTGAGATATGAGCACACTGTTTCTTGTGGAAACCTCAACACCCAGTATGGTTGCATTCTTGGACTTAGAGAGAAAATAGTAACTTTGCCCATTTCCACAAGGACAGGGGAAAGACCTGCACATGAACTTTGTGAGCAAAGACTGGAAGACCTCTTTCACCAGGGGTTCTCAAACTTTTCAAGTAGGGTCATGCTCCCTCAGACAGTTGGGGGACTGGACTGGTGGTCCCCCCCCCTGCCATTTACAGCTGTCATAAATGCATTTATGACAGCTCTGGATGCATTTACGACAGCTGTAAATGAGTCCACAGCTGATTCTGCTGGTGGCGGCACCTGGAATGAGGTAGGGGGCCAGATTATTTGGCACCACAGGCTGGATCCAGCCCATGGACCATAGGTTTAGAACCTCTGTCATACATCAAAATGCATCTAAATGTGCTGATTTATTTATTTTTTACCAGCCTTTTTTCCTTGGTTACTAGCAGCGACTTCTGGATACAGGAGGAGGAGGAGGAGGAGGAGGAGGAGGAGGAGGAGAAGAAGAAGAAGAAGAAGAAGAAGAAGAAGAAGAAAAGAAGAAGAGAAGAAGAAGAAGAAGAAGGGATTAAAATACCTAGACCTTTTCTCATATGGATTTCTGCAGCTCTGCAGATTTTTGCAGAGAACCCAGCCCAGTTGTTAACGGCATAGGAGCAGGCAGGCTAGTCTCCCCCCCCCTCCCGACTGATCAGTTGGCCACCTTAATCAAACTCTTGATACTCATTCAATTCTAATTTTAGACAGGACCCCCCTCCCTTTCTCTTCCTCTCTTTCCTTTGCAAGCTGTCATGGAACATATCATGTCCTTCAACTCCTGCCACCCTTTGCTCCGAGGCAAATCCAGACAGGGTGAGACCTGGGTTGTTGGTCCCCCCCTTTCTTTAAATGCCTTTTGCAATAATAGGCAGGTCCGGGGGAAAAACAGATCAATATTGACTCGTAATGTGTGCCGTGCAAATCGCATTTATTGCTTATGATCTGCTCTATACTTCAGTCACACGGCTGCGTCCAGATGGGTGGACATGTGATACACACACACACACACACACTAAGGCTGGAGAGAAGAACAGAGTGTTACTCAGAAGTAGCATAGAAAAGGGAGAAAAGAAAGAAATGGAGGTGAGAGAAAAGAATGAGGCATACAGGATGGCTTTGGGTGTAAGGATAAAGAAACATTTTTAAAACGAGCAATTTAACATCTCTGGTTCTATCTCTCTCCACTCTAAGGCACAGCCTTCCTGGAGCCTATAAATGTAAGATACAACTGCAAGATAATTTAATTTCAATTTCTTGCCATTTGCTTTTATTAATCTACTTTAGCAAGACCACCCCAGCTTCGGCAGTGAATGTGTTGATGTAGCGATGGAGGAGCAGCGACTTGGAAAGGGGTAATTTTTAATACTTTTTACAAATATATAGCTGGGATAGTTCAGCTCATCAAAAAAGAGACCTTTTCTAAGTCTAGACCAGGATTCCTCAAACTTGGCTCTCCAGATGTTCTTGGACTTCAATTCCCCGCAGCCCAAGTCAGCAAATATGCTGATCAATGCTCAGCTGGTGATGGGCATTATAGATCCCCAAGATTAACTTCCTTTTATAGCCATGACTACAAAGCCCATCTGGTCCCTGCAATATTGCTTATCGCTGCATCACAAAAACATAAATTTTGTCTGCTACTTGGTCCAATCCATGTGTCCTATACTAAATCAAGTGTGCTGAATCCAAATCTGAAGTCCGATTCTGTCCAGGAAGTCAGGATCTTAAGTTAGCAAATATCACCCTCTTGGTTAGGGTCTTGCATTGATCATGCAGGCTATATTTGCCACAGATGTAGCAAAAATTGTCCAGTTTATTAACACAGCTACGCCTACTCATCTTGAGCTCAAAACAGACTCACTATGGCCTAGCTGTACTATACAATAATATGGTTTCACACTAGAGACAAGCCCTTGGTCCATCTCGCCTTATAGACCTATTTCTGACGTCAGCTCACTGTCTTGCTCAAACATGCCTGGCCTCTGCTGGAACATGCATGCCACCAGGGGACGTGATTCAACTGAGATGGCAGCAGGCATAGCGCTAGCTGCAACTGTTATACTGTCCCCATGTAAAAATACATTACTCAGTTACCAACCATTTGAACAGCTATAGCACGCCTTAAAATATTTATGTGATAGGCAAATTCTGAGTTCAGATTTGGAACCAGCACACTCGATAGCATGCAAATCACATGTGTTATTCCCGGTAGCGAAATCGTTGTTGTGCAGTGAATTATTGTACTGTGATGGGGGATTGCATCTTGGCCCCAGTGAATTGTTTGAACCTTCTTTGAGAAGGTATAGATTTCTAACAGCCTTTCTTCAACTAAGAAGGGTTTTTTTCTGAATACACTGGATTACAGTAGAACTGAATGTCCTGTTTGCCTAATATATGGGACAACGAGCTCTTCGACTAAGAAACCTTGCTTTGTTTTGTAATTTGCATGTCTCTTGCTGAGACTTGCCCACTCCAAATTATAATTCTCTTTTGTGGCCACCCAACTGTAGCTGAAGAAAAGCCATGTTGAAATTTAAGTGAACTAAAGGGCCATTTTGCCCTGCCTGCATGATGGGGGGTGGTGGGCCATTTTGTGCCAATAGCTTCAAAGTGGCAGCCATTTTTGTTTCTTGAATGCCCATGGAGGGGTTGGGGGCCACACGGTGCTGGGGCCGTATCCGGGGCCTTAAGTTGGAAAACTCTGTTCTTGGCATTGCTATATGTTAATCTCCATTGACTCCTATTTCTAGAAGACAGGAGATGGTCCTTAATGGTCCAGCCATCAAGAAAATAGGACTGAGATGGCCCTGCCATCAAACTGGCTTAGGTCTGTCAGGATGAGGTAACAATAGAACATATGTTTTCTAAATCTGATTTTTTTTTTGTTTTATTCAATGAAACTGCCTAAACTCTTGAACTGCTTGTCTTTCTTTACCTACTTCTTGAAGGAAGGTGGAGAGAAGAGGACCCTTTTGCAAAATACAGTTGTACCTCGCTTAAAGAGCATAATGCGTTCCACAGGATTGCTCTTTAAGCGAGTTTGCTCTTTGAGCGAAACACCATTGTAAATGACCAATTGGGAGGGATTGCAAACCCTGATTTATTTGTTAAGCGAGTTTTTGGTTGGTTTTATTTGTTAAGTGAAGCAAACATTCAGAGAAAATTCTGCTCTTTAAGCGAATTACTCTTTAAGCGCGCTCTTTATGCAAGGTTTGACTGTAATTCTTAATAAAGCCTTTCTCTCTCTGCTATTTTTGGTGCATGTATTCCTTTTGCTACCCACAGCCACATGAGCTGAGATTTACCCATTTTCAGCAACAAAACCATGAAATGTCCTAACTCCTGGCTTTTCTTAGGGGAAAAAAAACCTGATTTTTTTCATTACATGAGTAAAAAAAAGTTGAATGGGTGGGAGGCCTTGACCTATGTAGACCTTATGCTTCACCTGAATTCAGGCTTCCATTTTGCATTCCCTACTCTGGAGTAAGCCCTGTTGAACTCAAGGAGTCAACATAGCTGCAGTGGCTACAACATTCCCTTTAGAAACACCAGCATTTTTGGTAAACCTTTTCCCCAAGTGGGAAATTGAACAAAAGGACAATGAAAAAAACACTCTCCCTCTTCATTCCCTCTTCCCTTGACTGAAAAAGGGTGAGGGAAGAGTGTAGGACTTCAAGTGTTATTCTAGTGCAATTGGTTCGCATTTCTTGGCAGTATATCTCTCTTTATATATCTTATATATAATATATATATATTTAAAACTCACCCACACACGCGAACACATCCACCCTCATGGTTTTGCTTCCTGATATTCTCTCCCTTTTAACCTTAACAGTGCTTAGCTTAAAAACAAATTTAAAATACCCTTATTTATCAACAAGGTAAAAAGGGAGGCTGAATTCTCTCACTCTGCATGCATCACGGACGGCTTGGAGAAAGGCAGGTTTTGTCTAATTCTGTAGCTCCACCTGTGGTGGCTCAGTGGTTAAGAAGCTCACCTTGTTAGCTGGAAGGCTGACAAATTGGCAGTTTCGAGACCCGGGTACTACATGACGGATTGAGCGCCCGTCTCTGTCCCAGCTCTTGGGGACATGAAAGGAGCCTCATTCAGGCGTCCCCTGAGCGGAATTTCTCCAGCCAAAAATCCTTTCAACCCAGAATAATTTCTGACACGAAATTATTATTGCCTGCTGCCATTTTGAATCTGACCTCTGGGGAGTGCTAGAAACCACTTGACTAACACTGGACACTCCACAACATCTGGAGGGTTGGCTGTAGTTTTCCAGCCCCAAACGCTGCGCTGAGCTTATTGCAATGAAATTTGGAAACCTACAAACCATACGGATTCTCAGGCATTCCTATGGCACTTGCATTGTTCTGCATAAATGGAGTTTGGTTTTTTTTTGTCCTTTTCGTATTAAAGGGAAGAAAGCATAAGGGAAGGGGGTGAAAAGTGCTTTTCAAAAACAGTTACGAGGCCCGGCGTCATATCTCAGATTCTCTTCTGTAAGATCTCTGGTCCAGACCTACTGTGGCCTGAAGTCTATCAAATTCCTTCTGGTTCTCTGAGCTTGGATCGTCTAACCCTCTGCTGTCGTCATCTTCCTCCTCCTCCTCCTCATCGCGGCTGATGAAGGCAAGCTCGTTCTCGTAGCAGAAGGAATTCGTGCCCGGAAGGAGGAACTTGTTTTCAATTAGGTCCTTGGCACTACACGAAGGGGTGGACGGGACCTCGTAGGTCTTGTGGAAATGGGAGTAGTCAACTTTGTATTGGTTTTTCTCCTCAAATAACACCGGCTCAAAGCGGTGGCCCCACAGAACCTCGCTGGACAGGTACGAGCTCCGAGCCTGCGTCGTCATGGCGGTGGCTTCCACCATCCCCTCGAGGATGACCACGATTTCAAAGTCGTCCATTTCCAAGTCCTGCCGGCTAATTCCAAAGAGCGGGCTTTCCTCGTTGATCTCATGGAGGATGGTGAGCGGGGAGACCAAGAAAATGCGGTCCAAGCCTTTATCAAACCCAACATCGATGTCTATTTGGTCAAGCGGGATGTATTCCCCTTCTTCTGTGATCCTGGATTTGATGAGCTGAGCCCTGACGTGAGCTTCCACGATGTGGCTTTTGCGTAGGTTGCCCACCCGCCACATGAGGCAAAGCTTGCCGTCCCTCATGGCAATGACCGCGTGGTGACTAAAGAGTAAGGTTTCCGCCCTCTTCTTGGGCCTAGCCATTTTGGCCATGATGGCCCCAATCATGAAAGAGTCGATAATACACCCCACGATGGACTGGAGAACCACCATGAAGACCGCCAGCGGGCACTCCTCCGTCACGCAACGGAACCCGTAGCCGATCGTCGTTTGAGTCTCGATGGAGAACAGGAAAGCGGCCACAAAACCATTGACCTGCAAGAGGCAAGGGGTGAATGTTTCGTCCTTCGTCGGCTTCTCTATATCGCCGTGGACGAGCGCAATCAGCCAAAAAACAAGACCGAACAACAACCAAGACACCAGAAAGGCGAGGGAGAAGAGGAGCAACATATACCTCCAGCGGATATCCACGCAGGTGGTGAACATGTCCGCGATATATCTTTGGGGTTTGTCATCCATGTTGGTGAACTCAACGTTGCACTGGCCGTTCTTCTTCACAAACCGGTTCCGGCACTTCCTCCTCGTGTGGATCTTCCCATTGCCAAAGCCATTCACTCCAGGCATGGTGGTCAAAGTCAACCCGTCTTCCTCAGAAGATACTATGCTGTAAGGGTTGATTCGACCAGCAGTCATGCCTGAGTTGAGTAGCAGTGGTCGGTGGACAGGTCTCCCGACTCCTTCGGCAGGGACGGTCTCCCTCTGGCCTCCCTCTGAATGCCGCTCCCACAAAACACAAGAGTCTTAAATTCTGAAGTTATATCGGCCGGGCGGCTCTGAGGAGAGTCTCTGTAATGAGAAAGAAAAAAACAACACAAATTTCCATATTCTTTTCACATTCTTACACTCCCACCTTGAATGAAAATAAGTCCCAATTTCTTTCTTTTTAAAAACATCTCCAGCAGCCTTTTCAATATTTTGAATCATAATAACTTAAATGCACTGGAGTCATATACCATCTCCATATAGTTTTGCAGCCGTTCTAACTGACCTATTTTCCACAATTCTTTGTTTCCATATTCTAGTGGTCCTCAAACTTTGCTCTCGAGATGTTCTTGGACTTCAATTCCCAGAAGCTCTGACCAACAGCAGTGCTGACTTGGGCTTCTGGTAATTGGATTCCAAGAACATCTGGATAGCCAAGTTTGCTGACCCCGATTCTAACCCATTCATCCTCTTTAATTTTGCTTCATAAATCCATTTCCCATCTTCAAGTGTGTTGTTCGGCTTCCTATTCCAGCAACATTTTGTACATTTTGCTTTCTAAACCCTCTGCTGCTATTTCTTTCTGTTCCATCTGCAATCTCAATTCTCCATGCAAGGCCCACATACTGAAACGGAAGTTGCTAACCAACAAAAGCATGTTGTGTGAATGTGGAGAGATGCAGAATACATTATTACTACGAGACACATGCTCCGACGAGGACTTGAGTTTGGCCAATGACCAAGCCCAGAAAGTAGCTTCGTTTTGGCAGTCCAGGGTTTGGTCAGGACATGAAAGAAGAAGATCAATTCTTCAGACTTTGTTAATTTTCTACTGCTTCAAAACATCTGAGAATGGGGGAATGACTCATCCTGGTCTAGCCACAAGCCTCAAGGAACACAGTTGGAGACAAATACACAAGATACATGGTCTACATCAGAGGTTCCCAACCTAAGGCCTGTGGGCTGGATCTGGCCTGTGGTGCCATTTCATGTGCTCCCCCACTTCTCCAAGGGCATTCAAGAAACAAAATGGCTGCCCCTTTGAAGTAGTTGCTTTGGCAAGGAGAGCGGCATATAAATTGAATTTAATAATAATAATAATAATAATAATAATAATAATAATAATAATAATAATAATAATAATAATAATAATAATAATAATAATAATAATAATAATAATAAAATGGCCACCCCCATCATGCAGTCAGGGCAAAATGGCCGTCCGGCCTTCGAAGCTGACTGAGAGAGTGTGACCCCTGGTCTACACGAATGGAGAGGAAGGTGTGAAAGAGAAGGAATGGTCCTCTTTCAGATGCTATAGAGCTATGATGGTGAACCTTGGCGCTCCAGGTGTTCTTGGACTTCAATTCCCAGAAGCCCAAGTCCCTGTGAATCCACACGAATGGGTTTACTGCACATACGTGTCCATTCACAGAGACTTGGGCATCTGGGAATTGAAGTCCAAGAACACCGGGAGTGCCAAGGTTCACCAACACCGATATAGGGTCACCCGAGGCTCAGGATGGAAGCTACACAGGCGGCTGATGTGTGACGGGGGTTGGAGGAGTGGATGCATTTGTTACCCTGTATCTCACAGCTAGCCAAGTCAATAGAGTCAATGGATGTAATCACAGCCAGGGCCTGGGGGGAGAAATGTAACCAAAGCATCCTTGTAGTCACCTTGAGGGCTGGTGTGGCAGCCAGGGCAGGACAGACTCACGAAAGCTGAACCCGATGAGTCCCTGATTTCCAAACACAGCTGACTTCCGACAATTACCTTTACTGAAAAGTCCCCAAGACAGCATAGCCATGGGGCAAGCCCTGGAGAAATGATGCTGATGGAACCGCCAAGCAAAATGGGATGTCCGTAGTCCCCCAAATGTATTGTGAACAGGCAGAGCAACCACTATCTTCAGGCCACATCCACACCACTTAAAAGAAGACTGCTTTGGGCATAGGTTGTAGGGGACTGCGGTGGCCCACGTGATTAAGACAGGGGTTCCCAATCTAAGGCCCATGGTGCCATTTCATGTGCCCCCTCCGAGGGCATTTTGAGAAACAAAATGGCCATCCCCTTTGAGGCTGTTGGGACAAAATGGCCACCCCACATCATGCAGGCAGGGCAAAATGGCCACCCGGCCCTCAAAGCTGACTGAGAGAGCGTGACTCGGCCCCTGGCTTGAAAAGATTGGGGAACCCTGGGTTAAGACACTGGACTCAATGCCTAGAAGGTCGGCAGTTCAATTCCTGAGTACCACATGATAGAGTGAGCTCCTGTCTCTGTCCCAGCTCCTGCCAGCCTAGCAGTTCAAAAGCAAGAAATTGCAAATGGATAAATAGATGCCACTTTGGTGGGAAGGTAAACTGCATTCTCTCTAGTCATACCTCCCACATGTCCACGGAAACGTCTGCAGACGCAGACAGTGCTGGCTCTTTGGCTATAAACAGACATGAGCACCGAACCCTAGAGTCAGATACGACTGCCTTTTGAGCAAGGGCGATCTTTATCCTTTACCTTTACCTGCATGGACACATTAAAGAATTCTTTTTCTCCTAATGTGCACATTTATTTCAGCATTTCTTCCCATCATTGCATCCCGTTTCCCATTGACAGTCATGTATATTCATGCACATTTTATCTTTTGTCCTCACCTGAGCCATTCAGATTTTAAAACGCATGCAGTATCTTATGTTCACATTTCCCCTCCGCATCGCACTTGTCAGCCTTGCAAAAATGTAAATGATGGAGGCGAGGGGCATTTATTTTTACAAATGGGTCTCAAGCGGGCCCTTCTACCTGGATTATAATCCCTCTTTACACTCGGGGGTTCGAGTGGGTTCTAGGCTGAATTTCTGAGATTTTATTTGGCTAAAGAAGGGCTTTTCCTAACCCACTTTCCAGGCTTAACCTGGGGTCAGGGAAGGGTGGGGGGGGGCACACAGATACTGTAAATAAATCATTGAATTATTATCTACAAGATGATCTAAGATTATGTGACAGCAGCCATTCATCTTTGCCTGTATGCAGAACTCATTCTGTCTCTCTCAGCCACACAGGAACAAACCAGAAAAGAAGAGAAAAAGGGAAATATTTTCAGCAAAGGGATGGAAAAATCATTGCTTTAGCATTTAGCTAATACCCAAACTGGGACTGCAGTGGCTTAGTGGCTAAGATGCTGAACTTGACAACCGGAGGGTCAGCAGGTCAGTAGTTCAAGACCCAAATACTACATGATGGAGTGAGCTCCCATCTCTGTCCCAGCTCTTGCCAATCTAGCAGTTCGAAAGCAAGAAAAGGCAAGTAGATATCTAGGCACTTCGGCGGGAAAGGTAACAGTGTTCTGTGTATCTAGTCATGCCTGCCACATGTCCACAGAAACGTCTGCAGATGCTTCAGACTATCTCTAACTATCTTCAAACTATCTCTAACCTGTATTTTAGATTTATATTTTATTTTTTCCTGTTCCTCTTTTCTTATATTACATAATATCATCTCAGATTTGAGCCAGAGATGAGCACTGAACTCTAGAGTTGGATACGACTGGCTTTTGAGCAAGGGCGACCTTTATCTTTACCTAATACCCAAACTAGGCTGAGGAACTCATGAGTCTCCATGATGAGCCACCATTTTGCCTGCCATCTGGGGAAAATGGGATTTGGAGTCCAAAAAGGATTGGAGGAATGGAGACTTCTCACCTCCCCTGATGCGCACGTTCAAAGGATGTCAGTGAAGACAGCCTGACAGTCAACAAACACCAATTCACCGAGCTCAGCTCACTCTAGGCCAGTGATGGTCAACCTTGGCACCAGATGTTCCTGGACTTCAATTCCCAGAAGCCCTAATCAGCCGGACTGCTGACTTGGGCTTCTGGTAACTGAAGTCTAAGTGCCAAGGTTGGCCATCATGGCCCAAGGCCAGAGGTTCTCAACCTTTTCAAGCTGGGGGCCGGGTCACGCTCTCTCAGTCAGCTTTGAGGGCCAGACAACCATTTTGCCTGTACGATGGGGGCGGCCATTTTGTCCTGACGGTTTCAAAGGGGGTGGCCATTTTGTTTCTCAAATGTCCTTGGAGGGGTGGGGGAACCACATGAAATGGTTCCATGGGCCGGATCCGGCCCATGGGCCTTAGGTTGGGAACCTAGGCAAACAGCCCACCCACTCCTCAGCTCCATGCCACCTATTTTAATCCAGGGCAATGGGGACGCTTCTGATTTTGCATATCTGGTCCCAGGCTGAGCAGCTATGCCCGTCCGGACAAATAAAACAATTTCCTTTATTCAGATCAACACAAAAGAGAAGGAGAAAGCAGGAATTGCCGCAGTGGTGGATGAGGGGAGGAGGGGAGAATTAATGAGCACCAGCCAAATGGAGCTTCCTTATCTGATGAGTTTATTACTTACAGGGGGATGAATTATGTAACGGGGGGGGGGGGTTGTTTCCCCCCCCCCCCTCAAGGGAGAGATCATCAGACTTCCTGTTCAATTAATCCTTCCTAATTCACTGCCCTTTGGGACCTTCTAGAGAAAAAACACCCAGGCAACAGAAGTTGTGATCAGCTTGAAGGCTGATCTTGACTTGGGAGGTAGGATAGCATCACACACACACACACACACACACACACAGAGAGAGAGAGAGAGAGAGAGAGAGAGAGAGAGAGAGAGAGAGAGAGAGAGAGAGAGAGAGAGAGAGAGAGAGAGAGAGAGAGAGAGAGAATTAGTTAGTTAGTTAGTTAGTTAGTTAGTTAGTTAGTTAGTTAGTTAGTTAGTTAGTTAGTTAGTTAGTTAGTTAGTTAGTTAGTTAGTTAGTTTTGGGTTGGTTTTAGAAGCACCATTAACATCCTCTGCTTATTCTACTCCAGGGGTTCCCAACCTAAGGCCCGTGGGCCGAATCTGGACTACATCTCCCAGAAATTTTGGCAGTTCAAAATGGCCAACGCGACCATTTCAGAAATCAAAGTGGCCACCCCCTCCACCCAAAGTCACAATGCAGTGTCAGATAAGGTCCTCAAGTGGAGTGGAAAAGGTAGGGAGATCGCTCCGTTGCTTTTGTGGGGATGGGGGACAATTATTTTTTTGTGCTTTTTGTGGGGTTTATTTTGCATTTTTTTTAAAAAATATTATTTTCATTTAGCATTTTCCAAGGTTGTGCCTGAACTTTGGAGGAGCTGTCTTAGGTACTGAAACTATTTTGGAGAGAGGGTTCAGATTCTTGTGTTGGCTTTGTAAAGTCCAGACGTCACCCCTGCACGAATCCCCCGTTCCCATGAAAGCAGTTTCTCTGGCAAATGGTGAGAAAAGACAGACTGCACGATACAGGAGTTTTGGCCCTCTCTTCCTGGCAAATGCACCACAGTAGTAATCATGCTTGCACCTATCAAAGCTATGATCTGCTGAATATGTATTTCAAGTCCAGAACCAATTTGAGCTAGGCTACAGTTGGGCTTCGCAGGAAATGATATTTTGAGGGTGCAGCAGAGGTATGAATAGACAGGGCGCAAGAGATATTGGAGCCTGGGATGTGATTATAATCATTTCCATTTGGACTGTGAAGCTGTGAATCTTGGAGGACTCTGTTTAATTTCAGCAAAGACGCATGGGGGAATAATTAGAAACATCTGTTCAGGCAAGAAACATATGAGACAACGGCTTCTTCATACCAATCGCTCGGCTTCCTGACTGCGGTTGATTCTTTGCTAAAATGCTGACTCCTTCTAACTTACTGTAGTTACGTAATCATGCTTCACCAGGCATGTGTCATGCGCATCATTAAAGCATGTGGCCGTTCTCCTATCAATGTGCCCTAAGCCAGATAGTTGTTCCCGCAGGCTAATAACTTTGAAATGGGAATAAACAAAAATACATCTAGTGAGAACTCTCAAATTTACGCAGGCATCTGTTGGCCAGACCTGAAAACCAATTCAGAAGAGAAACATGTTCAGACAACTCCTCTCTTGCTAAATTGGTTTGAAAGAGCAATGAGTGGATCAAAAATTATACTATGCCAGTTCTTGTTTCACATACTCTTAACATTTCTAGTTCTTGTCTGAGTGTTTTTGCTTTTTAGGTGAGAGAAAGTATGATGTTAAAAAAAATCAAATTGGACAAAAAGTTGCATTATATTTTCAGAATTTACTGGCAAGACTAAGTTTTTCCTTGTAAGAGAAATCACACTTGCCATTGAGTGACGGGATTGTTAGAAGTGACATAACAATAGAGGTTAATGATGCTAATTTCATGGAAGAAGTTAATCAATTCTGGGTTCTAGTCTCAACATTAAAGGAACAAGTAATAGGTTTTACCCTGTTCTTCAACAATTTCAGCACCCTGGAAAGCTCCTTTAGAAGTTTAGCCTAGAATAGATTCAGCCATAAAACAGGAGCTGTGGTGGCCCAGTGGTTAAGAAGCTCGCCTTGTTAGCTGGAAGGATGGCAAGTCGGCAGCTCGAGACCCGGGTACTGCATGACGGATTGAGCGTCCATCTCTGTCCCAGCTCTTGGGGACATGAAAGGAGCCTCATTTGGGTGTTCCCTGAGTGGAGTTTCTTCCACAAAAATCCTTTCAACTCAGAATAATTTCTGACACAAAATTATTAATATAGCAATAAAGAGTCACTCGCCTATGACACAGTTATAGAAACCACAGAGTCTTTCCTGTGTTGGCAATTGGCAATTCAGAACCGGAGTTCTCAACCTTTTAAAGCCAGGGGCCAGATCACTCTCCCTCAGACAGCTTCGGGGACTGGATGGCCATTTTGCCCTTCCTCCATCACATGGCACTTCCTGGTGTGGTGGAGGTGGTGGTGGGCCACATAAAATGATGCCATGGGCCACATTCGGCCCATGGGCCACAGGTTGAGAATCCCTGATTTAGAAGAACAACCTTACAGACCAGATTTGTCAGGCTTCCGCACTTCTATCTAAGTAACCATTTTAAAACACCTTTAATTACTGTATAGTTATTCAGGTTTTCCACTGCATTGTTATGCTCAACAACCACAAATAATAACCATCATTATTCTTGCAGGGCTTATTTTTAAGTGTGTATTTTGTTTTGCTTTTTCACTGGCTGCCAATCTTCTTCCACTGTTTTTACTCTAGTGAAAGATGTATTTTTAATATAATTTTTAATTTTATTGAGGATAATAAAAAATAATACATATACATACAAATCATAAAACTAGCAGCAACAGCAAAACAAAGAAAAGAAAAATTATACAACTAATTATGCACTCACCCTCAATGAGACCCTCTATACCAGCGATGGCGAACCTTGGCACTCCAGGTGTTCTTGGACTTCAACTCCCAGAAGCCCAAGTCTCTGTGAATCCACATGAATGGGTTTACTGTGGAAATTGAAGTCCAAGAACATCTCGAGTGCCGAGGTTTGCCATCGCTTCTCTATACAGTACATTCAATCCTTTATTTCTATATAACCTTTCTTTTATATAATTGTCTCCTCTTTCCAAAATGATACATATTCTTGTTCCAGTCTTATTCCTTTTGCTTTCACTAGAACATATTCAATACATTCTCCCCCAAATCTCTTTAAAATCATTTTTATTTGTTATTCCCTTCTTTAACTTTAATTTACATGTTAACCTATCATTTATTGCTACATTCCATAATTCTTTCAACCAATCATCCAACTCAAGTTCACTGTCTCCTTACCATTTTTTAAACAATAAGTAATCTTAACGCTGTTACCAGTGAAATATGTTTTACATTAATTACTGCCCTCTGTATTTGAAGGAAGAGCAATATTGGGAGAAATTAATAACAATAATTGCAAGCCATCAAGTTAATTCTTTCCAGGAGTTTTTAGTTACAGAAATGATTTATCAGCCCCCCTCTTCTCTGTGCAGCTTGCCCAGAGTTACACAGGCTGCCTCTTTCTCCCAGGTGGCACTGTGGGGAATCAAACTCCTATCCTCTGGCACTGCAAGACAGATACCGTATATACTTGAGTATAAACCGACCCAAATATAAGCCAAGGTATCGAATTTTGACCCGAAAACCTAGGAAAATAGATAGACCCAAGCATAAGCCGAGGGTGAGAAATGCAGCAGCTGCTAATGAGTTTCTGTAATCAAAATACATGAAAATATGGTAAAATTAATTAGATTGTTGGCACATCTCAATCCGACACTGTTCTGGGCTCCTCGTGGCCATTGACCCGAGTATAAGCCAAGTCCCCTTTTTGTGGCTCATTTTTTGGGCTAAAAACTAGGCTTATACTCAAGTATATATGGTACTTAAACCATCGAGCTATCCAGCCAGCCATCAGGAGAAAGGCAGGGTGGAAATCTTTCTAAATAAAACCCACAAACATGTGAATCAGCTCATGTAGCTTGCAAAGCCTTCTGGCAAGAAGTGTTTAAAAATATTTCTGGCACACAAACACAGCCGCACAATTAAGTGCATTACCCATTAGAGGGCTACAGGTGTGCTTTCTCTGTGCGCTGACAACACTGGCCTGCAGAAATAAGCAAGAGAGTTCGCTGCAATCTGGCAATGCGTCAGATGTGCTGCTTTTGATCAAGACGATGACTGTGTCAGCAGGAAGGACCAAAGCTGCCGTTTCCCATTTAAAATTACTGTCAGCTCAGTGGCAAACCTAATTTGCACTCTGCACGCTGGACAGAAGCCCACGGTCACCGCATCAGCGGGGCAAACGCCTAAGCATGGGGGAAATTGATTCACAGGAGGAGAAGAGCAGAATACATTCCTGAAAAGTTCTGCCCTGGAACTGATTCTGTGTGTGAAGAATCAAAAGGGAGAAATGTTTGATGGAGCAGACTCAGTTTTTATCAAAGAAGGGGGGGGGGAATAGTAAACTATTCAGTCTCAAAAATACAGTGGAATTTGACAAGTTACTTATTTAAAAAGCCTTGTGAAATTTCTCAATTCAAGAGGGGGATGAGGTAGAAATTTTCTGTAACTTGTATTAATGTAAAGGTCTCCCTGGCTTAAAAGCCAGTTGTGTCCGAATTTAGAAGTGGTATTCATCGTCATTTATAGCCAAAGAGACAGCACTGTCTGAATCTGCAGATGTTTCCATGGTCATGTGGCAGGCAGGACTAGACAGCAATAAAAGATACTCTATTTGAAACTCTGGAAGACCTGTTGCTCATTTTTCCACAATTAACTCTTGAACAGTCCAGACATTTGAACATGTTAGGCTCCATCTCATGAACCACCTCAATGATTGGTTGGTTGGTTGGTTGGTTGGTTGGTTGATTGGTTGGTTGGTTGGTTGGTTGGTTGGTTGGTTGGTTGGTTGGTTGGTTGGTTGGTTGGTTGGTTGGTTGGTTGGTTGGTTGACTGACTGACTGACTGACTGGCTGGCTGGCTGGCTGGCTGGCTGGCTGGCTGGCTGGCTGGCTGGCTGGCTGGCTGGCTGGCTGGCTGGCTGGTTAGTTGGTTGGTTGGTTGGTTGGCTGGTTGACTGGCTGGCTGGCTGGCTGGCTGGCTGGCTGGCTGGCTGGTTGGTTGGTTGGCTGGCTGGCTGGCTGGCTGGCTGGCTGGCTGGCTGGCTGGCTGGCTGGCTGGCTGGCTGGCTGGCTGGCTGGTTGGTTGGTTGGTTGGTTGGTTGGTTGGTTGGTTGACTGACTGACTGACTGACTGACTGACTGACTGACTGACTGACTGACTGACTGACTGATTGAATGATTGATTAGGTTCTCCAAAGGTCTTGCCATTTTCTCTCTCTGTGTGAGAGAGATGGCTGCCCTCCATAATATGTATGAGACACCCACCCACTACGTCTTTTCTCTGCATCCTGATAATAGGCAATATTTCCAGCGTTCTTGCCATTCTCTCCCAGCCCCAGGGGAAAGAGTCTTTGCCAAGTCTGTTTGTTTTTTAAATGGAGCAAGTTGCTTGCATCCACTGTGTGCTGTAAAGGCTGAACAAAAGACTACACTTAACCCCCTACTGCGCAAAGTGCGACCACTGGGACCACTGGAATATTTTTACCAGCCGGCTCTGCTTCCACATGACTGAACGCTGGTTTCCATTAGTCTCTGGTGGGAACCCCACTGACAATCTCCTTGTAGAAAAGCAAGTCCCCCCCTTCTTTTCTCTTCCCCATTCCCCAAATCTTAAAGCCACTTTCCCCAAGAGCTACTGCCTAAGGAAATATTTATCTTTTCCACAAAGCTTTCTTTTTTTGCCCTCCTCCCTTGGTCAGATCTTGTTCACTTTATGGCTCACAAAAGAACGGAGAAGAAAGGGATGGATCAAACCATTTCCTCTTTTAGCCTACAAACGTACACACACACGTGCGCACGCTTGCACGCACACACATACATGCATGCACCACACACACACACACACATACATGAGAAAGAGAGAGAATATTGTGGTATTTTTGAACCACAATCAAGTGTATTCTGGCCAAAGTGCCTTTCTCACACTAGGTCAGGAGGAAAGAACTATGGAATGAATACATCTCAAATGATGATTCACACAGAAGACACAGAAGAGCCGTAACCAACTCCCATACACCACCTAATACCATTGGTCCATCTAGGTCTGTATTGCTTACTTTGCCTTGTAGCAGCTTCCAAGACTAGGCTGGAGGCCCAGAGGAAGTAACTTAGAGCACCAGCACTGATGTGTGGTCCTGTATCTCAACAGGAAAATAAAACCAGAACAGTATCAATGCAAAGGATTCTCCTGTAGTAAAATCAGGACTTTGGACAGCATCCTGTATAAACTATTGCCAGGAGAGTCCATTTGCAGGAAGAACTGTTGTCTTAGCAAAGAGAAGCAGGCCACTGAGACCTTAACAAAGCTTGGAAGTCTAGGCCATTTTAGTAACCCAGGCCTCACCTGGTGATGATGGGGATGATGGCAGAAGCCCTTTTAAAGTCCACGGTTAGTTCTGTAGGTTTAAAGTCTCTTGTGGCTTAGCTAGAGGAGAAAGTAATAATAATTTCATGTCAGAAATTGTTTTGGGTTGAAAGGATCTTTGCTGGAGGAACTCCGCTCAGGGGATGCCCGGATGAGGCTCCTTCCATGTCTCCACAAGACCTTTCCCCACCAAAGTGGTCCCTATTTATCTACTTGCAATTCTCACCCACTGTGACCTGGCTGTCCTAAGCAGAGATTCGAAGGATGAAGGGCTCTCCAGTGAGGACTTGAGCAAGGTTAGGTGGAACCAACCTAGGTTTCTCCAACCAATGGGTTCTCTCAATGCTGTGGGCTTTCAAGAACTATTGTCAAGCAGAGTCTACATTGCTAACAATGCGCCCACAGACTCAGCCCTTCAGTTCTGGCGAACGCCCACAGACGGTAAGTGCTGGCAAAGAGGAAGGGAAGGCAGAATCCCAGCTCAATCTGCTGGTGACAGTTTGGCTGGCTTCTCGTGGAGCTGGAAATAGCTCAGATGCCTGTGTGTGTGCATGAAGCTCTTCCTTGTTCTCCTGGCTTCCTTCCTGTCACATTAAAAAATGGACATGCTCCGGCACATCGCTGGCTTGTGCTCCTTCTCCTTGCTGTCCCAAAGCCAATCCAGATTTGCTAGGAACCACAGGCGGAATATTTTCTCCCTGGTCTGAACCGGTTCACTCTATAGACAGGGAGATCAGAGTTGAGTGTGGGCTTCCACTCCATTCATCATCAGTTCTTAAATGCACATAGAACCCTTCTGCCAGAATGGGTAATAATGTCCCTGCCACGTGGAGGATTCTGGGAAATTGTAGTCCAAAAATGTACCTTTCCAATGTTTTGATTAAAGGTAAAGGTTGTCATTGCTCAAAAGCCAGTTGTATCCAACTCTAGGCTTCAGTGCTCATCTCTGTTTATAACCAAAGAGCAGATGTTTCCACGGACATGTGGCAGGCATGACTAGATGGCAGAGTGCACGAAACACTGTTTACCTTCCCATCTAAGTGGTACCTATTGATCTACTTGCAATTTCTTGCTTTCGAACTGCTAGGCTAGCAGGAGCTGGGACAGAGACAGAAGCTCACTCCGTCATGCAGCGCTGGGGTCTTGAATTGCTGACCTGCCAACCTCCCAGTCATTAAGTTCAGCCTCTTAACCACTAAGCCACTGCTATCGCCAAACGTTCATCTTTCTTGGCAAAAAGGAGGATTCATGTTGCAAAGAACATTTCTATCCTCTTTTCATATTACTTCAGAGTGCTTTCAGCTGATGCCTTGAAACTTTTGAAAGCCAGTCGTATCTGACTCTAGGGTTCAATGATCATCTCTTTTTATAGCCAAAGAGCCAATGCTATCCGTGTCTGTAGACATCTCCATAGACATGTGGCAGGCATGCTTAGACACTGGAGCACACGGAACACTGTTTACCTTCCCACCAAATTGGTCCCTATTAATCTACTTGCAATTTCTTGATTCCAACCTGCTAGGTTGTTAGGAGCTGGGGCAGAGATGGGAGCTCATTCCGTTGTGCAGTACTCAGGTATCAAACTGCTGACCTGCCGCCTTCCAGTCAGTGTCTTAACCACCTGAGCCACTGCAGTAATACTACAAAGAGTTTATCTCCAGATTCGGCCGGGAGCAATTTCCTGGAGGAAGACAGCTACAGTACATAATTGGGGGGGAATGGATAGCAAAATCCCAGCGAGCTTCCCCTCACCAAGGGCGCATTGAGTAGCTGTGAGGTCTCAAAGCCCGAATGCGGCAACCTTTCAAAAGGGCAGAGTGTCCCACATAGAAGGATCTTCAGTTACTCTGTTTCCTCAAGGCCGAGTTGCTGATGGACGGAGGGGTTAGCCGCCTGGGAAACTAAAAGCCAGCCATATGTTCCAGCCTCTTGCTAGCTGGCAGGCGGCCCAAACTCTGTCAGGCCTACATACATATGCTCAGGCAAGGCGGTAACAACCTTCTGCCTCACATTTCGAGAGTGCAAGAGGCGCCGTCATGGCAGCGAAGGCTTAAAAGGGCCAAATTAAAGACTGTCACGGTCAATGCCTCTCTTTAGGGTTTTCCTATTCTTTCTTGTCCAAGTCAGACGTTGACCTTCCAAAAAGGAATTTACTTTCTTGGCTTTGTCATTGGCCAAAATTAAGTCTTCATTGGCACGTGTTTCCGGTAGCAACTGGCAGACCAGCAACTGAACTGGATTCTGTATCTCTCCACATTCTCACTATCCCCACTTGAGCATGTTGGTCTTACACCTAACATGGGGCCCACGTCCCACAGTGGACTTCAATTCCCAGAAGCCCAAGTCAGTACTTTGGGTGATCAGTGCTTTGGGGAATTGACTGAGGCTTCTGGGAATTGAAGTCCCCAAACCAGAGGTTGCGAAACACTGATTTAGGGACTCTGACCCTCAGCCTATTCAGGGTCCTCCAAGTGATGTAGGGGAGGTTGAGTTTCTCACCCATATAGGGTTGCCATATGTCCCGGAAAACCAGGACTGTCCCGGATTCAAGGTCGGGAAAATTGTCCTGGCCAGTTCAATAAAAATCATGTTAAAGTCGCGGGTTTTTAAAACTTACTGATTGTGTATTATATCACACCATTAAAATAAATTCAAACTCTCGCCATCAAACGAGCGATTTCCTGCCACATTGGAGCTGGAGTATACCTGGAGACAAATCTTAACGTCCTCGCCTCACACCACCGCCCAATAAGTGTGGCCAGAGTGTTTCCTGGAACTGAGGATGTTAAGAGTTGACTTCTCAGAAGTGCAACAGATCATCTTACAGTAAGAATTAACTGTTGTAAATAAATTCATTTATGTATTGATATATTTAATGTGAAAGTGTTCTATAGCTGTTATTATATTATGTTTGTTTTAAAAAGGCTATTTTGTAGATAACCCGCCCATTTTTGTCAAGTATATTTCTGTCCCGGTTTTGTGAGAGAGAATTATGGCAACCCATATATACCTTTAATGTTATCCCTTGTCCAGTGAGCTCCTTCCTGCATCTTCTAATTTTATTTTGCTCTATAGAGAGCTCTTTGGATGAGGATAATTTTCTTCAGTTGCCTCCAAAAGCCAACAGAAGAAACGTGAACTCTGCTCGAGGTCCTTAGAGTTCCCCACTCGAGCACCATAGCGCTTTAGCGCTCTCCACTTAAACACAATAAAGAATGCTGCAACCCTCGCCAAACTGCAACTCCTTGGAGTCAGCCCCGTTTTAAACGCCCACAACACACAAAGATGTTTCTCTGACAATGGCCAGAAATAAGTGATGTTGAAAAGATGCCCAGCTATGAACGGCTCAAATTACGGCCCCAACCCAAAGTTCATGATGGAAGAGCACCTGGAAAAAAACATGCCCTTCTCTACTGCCCCGGGCTGTCCATAGCAATTCAGGACTGACATAAGCTCCTGTTTTATACTTTCCATCGGAGTGTCTGATGGAGTTCCACTCCAGGGCATGGTGAGAAATTTGAAAAAGAAGCTTGTAGCCCTCCCACCTGGCACCATCAAGCCCAAGACAATCTCTGGACAAGACTGGTAGGACTGATCGGTGGCGACTGCTGCAGAGATAACTGCCGCCTGGAGTCGCACGGTCAAATGGGCAGCATACAAATCCAATGAATCAAATCAAATCAAATCGAAGCAAACCCATTGGCTTTCATACACCACAAAATATCTAATATTACACTATAATAAAATATACAATACAGAATACATAATAGAATGCAATACGTCAGTCGGAGTTTTACTCTATTTTCTTTTTCCAGTGTTAACTGTTTCTTTCCGTTTAATGAAAAATCCTTTTTAGCCAATTTGGTTGTCTGAAGCGTTAAAAGGCATAGCAGCAGAGATGGTTAAAAAGTTGGCAAACTCCGTCTGTCTCACACGCAGCCCCTCTTTCTGCATAATTTGTACTAAAGCAGCTTCCTTTTAACCTTTACATTCGGCCATTTATTGCTTTTTTCGCCCAGGGATTAAGCGAAGAGACGGCGAGGATAGTTATGAATCAGACGTCGGTGGGCAGTCCTTTCCAAAGGGCCTTTCTCTGAACGACGTATCCCGCACCATTTCATACCCACAGAACAGACCCCCCCTGTTCCCGCTGCGCCTCTGGCTTTTCTTGGACTACAACACGCTTCAGGTCCGAACGGAAGGTATCAGTTGCCCACGTATCTAATGGTCCCTATACTTGTCTCTGGCTAAATAGGTGGTGCAGGTTTTTTTGGGGAGGACGACGACTGCTAAACCTATTGGGTTAGAGACAATGTATTCTTAGTGTTCTCCTTTGCAGAGAACATTATGTGGGGTATTCTCTTCTCTCTGAAGAGCTGTCTCGGCAAAAACCGGTTCAAAGACGAAGAGCCATCAAGTCCAGTTCAAATGGAAAGAATAAAAACAACAGGAGAGAAGGAAGTAGCATTTCTGAGTGCCAGATTGGGTCGGCATGCAGAAAGTCAACTGAATCTACTTCCCCTGTTACAATGCAATGTATTGTCCTCCTATGAAACAACAGTAATTAAAATGTGCCTGTAAACACACAAATCTGATGTCAGTCCAACTTTTTATTTTGCTGTCTTCCTATTTCCTTTCTTCCCCTTTTTCTTGTTCAGTGGCCATGCCAAGCGTGTGCCTTTAACACCGACGCATCGGATTCTAATAGAGTTACCAACTGATACTTGGTTGGGTCCAAGCCAAGAGGTCATCTTAGGAGAAGCTAAACTTGGACCTCCAGGGATTTGTTCTGAGTTCTTACGTTCCTCAAAACTCAAGGAACTAAAACAGGGAGTCTCAACCTGGCACCTGTGGGTCAGATGCGGCCCATGGCACCATTTCATGTCCCCCCCAACTGCCTCCACCACAGCAGGGAGTGCCATGGGGTGGACGAAGGACAAAATGGCCATCCGGCCCCCGAAGCTGCCTGAGGAAACATGACCCGGCCCCTGACTTGAAAAGGTTGAGAACTCCTGAACTAAAATGATGGCCTGGATCTAATTTTTGGGCATTTCTCCACGTCCGGCCCTACCTTTCGGAAGTCTAAAGAGAGCCTCCTCTGTGCAAGAGGCAAAGAGAAGCCACCAATGGTAGAAGCCTTCTAACCATTCCTTTTCTGAAGTCATGTATGGTGGCTTAGTGGTTAAGACTCTGAACTCCATGACTGGAAGATCGGCAGGTCAGCAATTTGAGACCCGAGGAAGTGAGCTCCCATCTCTGTCCCAGCTCCTGCCAACCTAGCAGTTTGAAACTGCAAGTAGATAAATAGGTACCACTTCGGCAGGTAGGGTAACGGCATTCCATGCACTCTGGTATCTAGTCATGCCTGCCGCACGACCATGGAAATGTCTTCAGACACAGACAGCACTGACTCTTTAGCTGTAAACGGAGATGTGCACCACACTGGGCCGCTGAGAAAGGAAAATATGTTCAAGTTTCTCTCCATCTCTCTCTCCATTTCTCTGGTAGGATTCCTTCACTTCAGACAGCTGTAAAGGTAAAGGTCACCCTTGTTTGAAAGCCACTCGTATCTGACTCTAGGGTTCAGTGCTCATCTCTGTTCACAGCCAAAGAGCCAGCGCTGTCTGCATTTACAGCCATTCCCATGGACATGTGGCAGGCATGACTAGACACCAGAGCGCAAAGAAGACTGTTTACCTTCCCACTGAAGTGGTATCTATTTATCCACTTGCATTTTCTTGCTTTGGAACGGCTAGGTTGGCAGTTGCTGGGACAGAGACGGGAGCTCACTCTGTGCCTGGGAATCGAACTCCAACCTTCCAGCCAGCGAATTCAGCATCTTAACCATGTGAGCCACCACAGTCCTTCCTCACAGCTGAACACTCCCACAAACATGCAACAGAAGAGCCTTTCTTCAGCCTGGTCTCTCCCTGCCAAGCAAAACAGCCCCACAGGTCATGCTTCTTCTTGTTATGCAAGAGATGTCCGAATCCTGCCCCTCCCCAAAGGGAAACCTCAGGCTCCCTCCCCAAGGCCTAAAGAGGAACATTACATGATATAAAGCAGGGCCTGCTACAACATGCTTCCGTTGGTGGATTCCGGCCCGCCAGCGGTGCCCTTTCCAACCTCCCTGGCAGAACAGCTGTTTACACCCTCGGGTTGGAGCGCCAGGCATCTGAGATTCAATCCTTCCCAGGCCCGAGCCAAGCGTAATGGATGACCTTAGCCGGTCATTCCCAGGGGATCCACCTTCCCTGGAGAGATTAAAATACCACCCGGAGTGCCTTCCTAATAGGAGTAAAGCTTTACATAGAACAAAACAGCCTGGAAGTGGAGAGCAACAGGCTTCACATCCGAGGAAAGCTGACTCTCTTGGAGTAAGGCTGGTTTTTTGGCACTATCTCCCCACCCTCCCTAATAAATATTGAGATAGGTCGTTAAAGGTCGCCCTTGCGCAAAAGCCAGTCGTATCCGACTCTAGGGTTCGGTGCTCATCTCCGCTTATAGCCAAAGAGCCAGCGCTGTCTGCATCTGCCAATGTTTCCATGGACATGTGGCAGACATGACTAGATACAGGAGTGCTGTTTACCTTCCCACCAAAGTGGTCCCTAGTTATCTACTTCCAATTTCTTGCTTTCAAACTGCTAGGGTGGCAGGAGCTGGGACAGAGATGGGAGCTCATTCCATCATGCAGTACCCGGGAATCGAACTCTGACCTTCCAGTCACCAAGCTCAGTGTCTTCACCACTTGAGCCACTGAGGGCCTTCTCCTTCTTAAGACACAGGGGAGTTGGTCCACCAGGCATGTATATCCTTCTGTGTGTGTGTGTGTGTGCAAACTCTTTTACAAAACTTATATGTTTCCGTTTGTGAGAAGGAATCAGATAACTTTACACGCATGACAGCCTAACCTATTTTCTTGGATTGCTTCTGCAGACTAACTTTATGGTCTGGGAAGACAGCTTCGGATAGAAAGAGGATAAATTTTGTTTTCGTTTGTTCCGCTTTACGTTTCTTTGTTCTGTTCTTATTGTGATGTGGATTCCGGCCCATTTATTGTACTGTGTCTCGGCTCCTTCTGTTTCTTCCCTCGTTCCGTTCCTATCTGTCCCGTTCACTTTGTTTTAGGCTGAAGGATGCATTTAAAAGACATTTCAAAAAAGAGAAGGGGTGCTCAACCTAAGGACCACGGGCCGGACCCGGCCCACAGCACCATTTCATGCGGCCCTACCCCTCCAAGGGCATTCAAGAAACAAAATGGCCAGCCCCTGAAGCTGTTGGGACAAAATGGCCGACCCCATCATGAAGGCAGGGCAAAACAGCCATCCGGCCCTCAAAGATAACGTGACCTGGCCCCTGACTTGAAAAGGTTGGGAACCCATGAGCAAGAGGGTGAAATGTTATTATTACTGTATACTCCTTTTAGTTATTTTGATGCACCTTCAAGCCTGTTCCGATTTTCCACAACCCTAAATAGGATTTTCGAAGTAGGAGATTTATTCCAAGAAAGGGTTTCCCCATCAGCATTCCCCCCTGTGAGCTCTCATACCAGGCAGGGATTTGATCTTGTGTTTCCTGAGCTCCAATCTAATCCAATAACCACTATAATATTACTCTAGGACTTCCTTTCTCGAAAGCCAGTCGTGTCAAGCTCTAGGGGACAGTGCCCATCTCTGTATACAGTCAAAGATCCAGTGCTGTCTGCATCTGCAGATGTTTCTGTGGCCATGTGGCAGGCATGACAAGACATGGAAGCACACGGAACGCTGTTACCTTTCCTGCCAAAGTGGTACCTATTTATCTCCTTGCAATTTCTTGCAAGTAAAAAAACTGAAACAGGAAAGCTCATTTTGTATAGTTATGTTCTGCTTTGCCAATTTGAAGAACAACGTATGCATTTGGATATAATCATATGAGGATCAGAACCACTGAATTCAATGGGATGTGCTGTACATTAGCCATCACCTAACTTAAACACCATTGGTTTCAATGGGTTTGCTGTACATACAATAAAGCCTAGAGCAGTGGTGGCGAACCTCGGCACTCCAGGTGTTCTTGGACTTCAATAACCAGAAGCCCAAGTCAACACTCCTGCTGATCAGGGCTTCGGGGAATTGAAGTCCAAGAACACCTGGAGTGCCAAGGTTCGCCATCACTGGCCTAGAGGCCCAGCCCAAGAAAACCAAAAAGACAGAGTTGCTCTATGTTCCTTAAAGAAGGAAACATCAGTACAACTTCCAGACTGTGGGAGGGCTGACATAGTAATAAGCAGGAATTATAATGAGAGAAGGAACAACCTTAAAAGAGGCTTTAGTTGATTAACTCAACCTCCCCTACATCACTTGGAGGACCCTGAATACGCTGAGGGTCGGATTCCCTAAATGTATGACCAACATGTTCAAGTGGGGGCTGCTGGTGGACAAGAACAACACACACTGTGTGAACATGGAGAGATACACAATCCAGCTCATTTACTGGTCTGCTGATTACTGCCAGAAACACGCCTCGACAAGGACTTACGTTTGGCCAATCAGAAAGCCAAGAAAGTGGCTTCATTTTGACAGTCCAGGGTTTGATCAGGACATGAAAGGAGAAGATGGTGATGAGGGAACTATTTTTTTAATAGGATCAGAGAACTGCACCATCTATAGGATTTGAACTAGAACCGTGATGGTGAACCTTGGCACTCCAGGTGTTCTTGGACTCCAATTCCCAGAAGCCCAAGTCACCTGCTGACCAGGGCTTCTGGGAACTGAAGTTCCAGAACAGCTGGAGTGCCAAGGTTTGCCATCACTGTCCTAGAACATGGCAAAATTGTCACAGGACACCCTCAAAAGAAGGTTTTTTTTAAACTACTTCTGTGTATCTGCTACCTAGAAAGCCCCAGGAAGGGTTACCATATATCAAAGTTGACTTGACAATACACATTCATTCATTCGAATAACATCTGTCCTTTGGGGGATTTTTTTGGGGGAGGGAGAGGCCGTGAGTGCTTTCAGGGCATATTTTGGTCACACAGAAACCACAACCTTTCCACCCCTAGTCTATCCCAAGAATAATCTGAATAAGTTAAATAGTACTAGGAGTACATTGGATACAATGGCTTAGGAGCCAGACAACATCAAGCCAATTAAGTTACCAACCTTCTGATCCAGCTATCCTGGAACTTTGGAAGGACCAAGTCTCCAGAAGTCTGATCCGAACTTTTGCACGTGGAGCATTTCTCCATCTGTGGGCCAGTCTCTACTGGGTGTCCATAAATAAGCCGCTTCCCTAAGTGTCTTTCTTAGAACCGGGATCAAAAATAGATTCTTTGCTTCCACACTGCTTACAAAGCAGGTGACCCAATACCGGAGTAAAGCTGGATTCAAAAACACACACACGTGCACCACTTCCCATCTCTTCTGGATTCTTGCAACCTCAGTTTGGTGAAAGCCTTGAAATTCACGCTCAAGGTGATACTCTGTCTAGTACATCTCCGTCTTCAGATTCATACTTCCTAAGAGAATGAGCTATTCTGGTCTATTACACCAAGCAACTGAGTGTGATCTTTAGGTAGCACTTTCTAAAGATACTCCTTGCAGACAAGGGGAAAGAAATAATCTTTCGCAGTTGTTGCACGGAGATGTTACTCTCCACGTTAACACAACTTCTCTTTCTGTGTTTGAAAGCATATGGTTTTCCTTCTCACTTCAGTTCCGGGTCACTTGATGGGGGAGTGAAATAGGCTGCAAGTTTATCCCTGATTCAGAATATTGAAAAGTTACATGAGCAAAACAAATACGAACTTGCTGAGAATTTGGAGAAACTTTGGGGGATTTTTTTTTAAAAAATTGTATTGTGATTCCTAGAATTCACCCACTAGTCTGGCTGGATTATCTTGCTATGGTTATAGAGTAGACCAATGATGGCGAACCTTGGCACTCTGGGTGTTCTTGGACTTCAATTACCAGGAGCCCAAGTCAGCATTTCTGCTGATCAAGGCTTCTGTGAATTGAAGTTCAAGAACATCTGGAGTGCCAAGGTATGCCATCACTGGAGTAGACTCTACTGCCAGTGACTCAACACCAAGTGTCAGGTGGCAGTTAATTAACCTAACAACCCTAAGGACTAACAGCCTTGGGTGGTGAGGTCCACAGGGAAGGGTGATGGTCCCCAAGTGGATTAAAACTCACTTGAATCCATCTGGATGGAGGGCTGCAGCTTCATCCATCCTGGCCTGGGGCTGAGGAGGACTTTGTGTGCCAAAAGGGCTGAGGACCAGAAAGTGACTCACAGAACTGGACCAGTGGTACTGTGGGTGTCACACTGCAAAGGCAAATGAAAGGCCACTGCATTATATTCTCAGGACAATCTTCATGGCTGATCACCATAAGGATTGCCAACATTCGGATTTGGATACGGCAGAACAACAAGAAGAATCCACCCAGCGTGAGTGGCAGTAAACCCTCCCCCCCCAAAAAAAAAAATCAGACCTTTCCAAACTCTGTGAAAACCAGAAATGAAGGATGCATTGCAAGCACCTTGATGCATGTACATGCCAGAGTGAGGAGCTCATCTGAACTTGCAGGGAAAGAGGGAGGTCAACCCAGGCCCCAAGGGGACTGGAGTTCGAATCCCTATATGACAATGAAGTCTTTTGAGAGAAGGACCTATCATGCTCTTGCTTAACCTGGCCTACCTCACAGGGTTGCTGTGGAAATCACATGGGGGAAGAGAAGAGTCTTGTAAGTCATTTTAGGCTCACTGGAAGACATGTAGATGGATGGATGGATGGATGGATGGATGGATGGATGGATGGATGGATGGATGGATGGATGGATGGATATACAGACAGACAGACGGACGGACAGATAGACGGATGGATGGATGGATGGATGGATGGATGGATGGATGGATGGAAGGATAGATAGATAGATAGATAGATAGATAGATAGATGGATGGATAGATGGATGGATGGATGGATGGATGGATGCTCCAGAAGCCCTTAACTGTAGTGAGGTTTTATGGGAGCATTAGAAGTATATTTTATTATGATCAAGTGTCTAATTAAATTGCATATATATATTTAATCTTGGTATTGTATAATTCTGTAATTTTTAACCTTTTTGTGAAATTTTTGTTGCCTTATTCTTAGTTTGTGCTTGTAGCACTTGAAAGGTTCTGTTCGCTTCTTCGATAAAATATCTTTCCTACGTACCCTGAAGCTACTGGTCATGTTCGTTAGGCAACAGGGAATTATAGCTTTAAAAAAGAGTAACTGTTCCAAGATGTTCCTGTCCGAACAGCTTTCAAGGATGCTTCTTCATGTAGAAGCCATTCATCACTTGAGCATTGGTAAGAAGATCCCATAACTGATCATTTAAAATGATCCACCAAAGGGGATCATCAGCATGACATACTAATTCTGAATCTTCAAAAATGACTTGGCTTTCATGGAAGCAGTTTTTATATGTCTTAAAAAGGTGAGCCCTAACCATCATAATTTAACAAGTACAGTATCCGACTCTAGCATTCAGTGCTCATCTCTGCTTACATCCAAAGAGCCAGTGTTGTCTGCGTCTGCAGACATTTCCATGGACATGTGGCAGGCATGCCTAGACACCAGAAGGCATGGAATGCTGTTACCTTTCCTGCTGAAGTGGTCCCTATTGACCTACTTGCCATTTCTTGCTTTCAAACTGCTAGGTTGGCTGGAACTGGGACAGAGACTCACTCCTCCGTGAAGTACTCAGGTCTCAAACTGTGATGCCTGTCAGCCTTCCAGTCAGTGTCTTAACCACTTGCAACTAAAACTTCTCAGGCTTTACTTGGAACTAAGGGCACTCAGGATTATGCTTTCTGTTACCTGACATATGCACAATCATGCTTTCTCTTTCTCTCTCTCTCTCTCTCTCTCTCTCTCTCTCTCTCTCACACACACACACACACACACACACTTTTTGAAAACTCTAAACTCTCTAAAATTTAGTCAAAATTACAGACGGTACTGGATGCTAGGAAAACGAATGACCCAGAGCTAAGAAACGGGGAGGAAAACCCGATGTTTTTATATCAAACAGGAAGGATTTATTACTGCTGTAAAGGGCAAGGTTGTAAATGACTTTGAGATAATCCTAATTTTGAGACTGTAATCATGCACAGGGCATATGTGCTGTTCGGGGCATAAATTTTTAACAGTGATTGTTACAACGATAACATTTGTATTTACTGAAAAATAATTTTTATAACATTTTAGTTGTCAGACTAGCGAGCATCTAAAATTAGTCTCTTGGCTGCAACGACCCGAGAGACTGCACCTGTGTTTGTGATAAAATATAGAACAATATTTTCCTTATTCTGAAACTCCAAAAAAGTTTTCCAGTTGGAATTCTTTTTAAAATTCCAAACTCTCTCCTCATCCAAAACATCAAATCAGCTATTCTTGTACAATTTAGACCAATTCTACCAGAATTGCTTGTTTGATTATTTTCCCTTTATTTCCTTTTTTCAAACAAACAAACAACCATGTAAAGTATAGGGCAGTCATGGTGAACCCTGACACTCCAAGGTTTACTGCAGTAAACCCATTCATGTGGATTCACAGAGACTTGGGCTTCTGGGAACTGAAGTCCAAGGACACCTGGAGTGCCAAGCTTCACCATCACGGGTATAGGGAATAAGATGTTCAAGGTTGTCTAGACAGCCGTGATGGCGAACCTTGGCACTCCAGCTGTTCTAGAACTACAATTCCCAGAAGCCCTAGTGCCTGTGAATCCTGTGGTTCACAGGGACTTGGGCTTCTGGGAATTGAAGCCCAAGAACAGCTGGAGTGCCGAGGTTCGCCATCGCTGGCCTAGAGGCTCAGACAGCTGTGGTCACTGCAACAGTAGTTTAGCACCTCAATGTGCTTACTCAGAAGTAAATCTCTGCTGTGCGAAATGGAGTTTTGCCTCCTGGCAAAGTGAGCTCAGTTTGCAGTGAAGATCTGAGAGTGAATCTAGGCCTCCGTGCATCAGGGAGAAGGTTAATTAAAAGCTCCCAATTTGCAGAGGATTTGCAGAAAGCAGGATCTGTTCAACAACGAAGCAGAACACCTCAAGAGACGGTGAATTTCCCCCCTTGCATGGTGGCATTCAAGAGATTTGGTTGCCATCTGTCAAGAATGCCATTGTAGCAGGTTCTTGTGGTGGTCACAAGTTGGACTAGATGACCTCTAGTTATCCCTAGAGGTCCTTGCATGAACATTGGCTGCTAGTCTCCTTGGGATCCCTCTACCTCCCCAAGATTGCTAGATTAAAGGAACTTCTCCAAGCTGTGGCTCCAGGAAAACATTTCTTAGGCCCTTCAGCAGAAGATGCTTCTCAGGACCACATGCTTCTTCTTCTTGTGCCATATCTGATTCCGAATATTGGCGATCATCATGACGATCAGCCATGAAGAGTGTCCTGAGAATATAATGCAGTGGCCTTTCATCTGCCTTCCACATCACAGCGTAACACCCATAGTACCACTGATCCAGCTCCACGAGTCACTTTCTTGTCCTGAGCCCTTTTGGCTCACCAAGTCCTCCTCAGCCCCGGGCCAGTATGGGTGAAACTGCTGCCGTCCAAACAGATTCAAGTGGGATTTAATCCACTTGGGGACCATCACCCTTCCCTGTAGACTATACCAAGGCTGTTAGTCCTCAGGGTTGTCAGGTTAGTTAACCACCACCTGATCCTCAACATTGAGTCAAGGCCATATGGTCTACTCTATTACCATAGCAGGATAACCTGACCAGGACCACCTAGCAAAGCCAAATTTGGCCTCTATTCCTCAAATCAACAACAACACCCAGTTTAAAAACACACCAGCAGAAATCAGATGTGAAACCCAAACGAAATGAAAACCAAGCTTCAAAAGCCGGTAGCTTTTGAAGAATTCTCTGGTGCCTGTAATTCATCCCTTCCTCTCCCCAACCATCTGCCTTATAATTTCCTAGCTGCAAGATATGGTCTATGACTATTCAGTATGAGGTAGCTTTTTCCATTTCTTTCCTCATTTTCAACTTGGTACAGCTATTAGCCTCACAGAGGGCAAGCCCAAGTCTCATAAAAAAAACCCATAGTCTTCCTTTCCCAGAACTCTGCGGCTACTTTTCTCACTTACCTCTCACTGCATCCAGCCCACGAGAGGGATGGTTTCCCCCGGGAGATCGGAGCGAGCCTCGATCCTTTGGTCATCCTTCACCTCCCACACGATCCATGTCCCGCTGGCTCTTTTTTGATCAAGAATCCGTGGTTCCATTGTGACCACCATGACCGATAGTAAAGAAAATCTCTTGTTTAAAAAAGCAGAAAGGGGGAGGAAGGGGGAAAAAGGGGGGAGGGTTTTCTTCCTTTGGGAAAGGAAAATATCAAAATGTATTTATAAATATTGTTTGTATACTTTTTAAAAAGGAAAGAGAAAAGAAGGCAAGCGCCTAATATCCAAAAATATCGAAAGATCGAAGGGTTGAATGTCAAATTCTTTTCTCTCTACCCTGTGGGACTCCAGAGGGGTGGGGAGAAGGATCCATGTTTCTTTGCACACCCCAAGCAAATAAATAAAAGAAAACCAAGGGGGGGAAATCTTCTTTTTGGGCTCCAGTTTACTCCCAGGCTGGAAAAGATGCTCTGGTTTGAATGGTGAGCTGGTGACTGTTGGTCAGCCGGCCCAGTTGTCTCCCACTGTTGAGTTGGGTCCACTTTTCCCTCTTCTCTCCTGTAGTCTGGTTTGGGCTATTTGATCTGCCGGAGGGGGACGATGATGATGATGCTGCAGTTCAGTGCCGTTCGCGAAGGCTTATCATAGCTAAGCTGGCCGGCAGAGAAATGTAACACAGGCAACCAGTGAGAAACATCCAGAGAGAGAAAGACAGAAAGAGCTTTTCCACAACTCTGCACTCCCTCCTACTGCTTACGTTCAAGAACAGCAGTTCCTTCCCAGCTCAAGTTAGCACCAGCATTTCCCTTCCCAGTCTCCCCAATTTTATTCTTCGTTGCTGCTTGGATCTCTCCCTTTTCCCTCTTCTCTCTCCCCTTCCCAGCAAAACACATCTGGATCTGTGGTGTGCTTGTTCTGAAAAGCTGCGCCGGCCACTGGCAAATTTGGCCCCGGCCCTTTGTCGGACAAGGGTTCGGGGAATTATTTCTGCTCTTTGGACAAACAGAGAGAGAAGACAGAAGGATGCTAATTTCCACAGCAGCCTGAAGCTCTTAATTATGACACTTATAGCCATTTGTGATGCTATAGCTGAAGAAGCCGGGAAGGAAAACCTTATATTTCCATGGGCTCTATCTTATTATTGAGAGGGAGCCTTGCTTTATGGCAAGAACAAACACTCTTGAGGTTACGCAAGAGCAAAATCAAAGTAGAAGATGGAGGATGGAGCTCACTGGACAAGGAATTACACTAAAGGAGGATATAGCTGAGAATCTCAACCTCTCCTACATTACTTGGAAGATCCTGTAGGTTTTGGTTGTTGAACCTGTTGGTTTTGCCTAAATGCAAAGCCAACGGGTTCAGTTGGGGGCAGCTGGCAGACAGCAACACAAGGTGGAGAGATACACAATCTGGATCATTTATTGGTACGCTAATTACCACCAGAAAAATGTGCTGATGAGGATTTGATTTTGGCCAATGACAAAGTCATTTTGGCAGTCCAAAGTTTGACCTGGACAAGGAAGGAAGGAAGGATGGAAGGAAGGATGGAAGGAAGGAAGGAAAGATGGATGGATGGATGGATAGAAAAGGAAGAGAAGGAGAAGGAAAAGGAGAAGGAGAAGGAAACTTTTTGGAGGAAACTTTTTTATTGATAACATTCTTACTACAGTACCATCTGTCAAGGAGGAGGAGGAGGAGGAGAAGGAGAAGAAGAAGAAGAAGAAGAAGAAGAAGAAGAAGAAGAAGAAGAAGAAGAAGAAGAAGAAGAAGAAGAAGAAGAAGAAGAAGAAGAAGAAGAAGAAGAAGAAGAAGAAGAAGAAGAAGAAGAAGAAGAAGAAGAAGAAGAAGACTTCCTTTTAAAAAACTTTTTCTTTGGGAGATAAAATCATAACAGAACTGTCCCTAGCAATGTTGATGCCTGATGATGGCAAAAACCCAGAGGAACATCTGTAGCAATTCTTGGTGGCTTCTAAACATTCAGCTAAGCTCCAGTTGCCCAGCTCTTGTTATGACTCTGAAGCCTGCATGAGCACAAAGCAGATCCTTTTAGGCCATGGCCCTGTTTTTCCAATACTATTTCACCAGATCTCTTTATTTTAAAAAATCCGTCAGTCTTGATATTTGCTGAGCCAAACAACACCTTTCACCAGGGCCATCTAAACCACGTGCGTGGTTTAGATGGGCCTTTTGTGTGTGTGTGTTAAAACTGACCAACTTTTAAAAGTTTTCAAAATTCTTGCGAGAGAGCAAATCTTAGGCTGTAAAATTAGACAAATGCACAGATCCCTTTAATTTTTTTTAAAGAAACATCTCCATGTATTCTTCTCTCAAAATTGGCTCCTTAAATATAATAAAAGTACACCCCACTCATTTTTTTCCTAGCCAGCCTTTGACTAATTTTAACTGTCTCCCAGACACAAAAATCAAAGTTATGCTTAACTGTTCAACTAACTTTTTTTAAAAAAAAAATAGTAATTATTATTCAGGGTGCAGGAGTAGAGGTGATACCTTTATTTAGATCACAAACAAATAAAATAAAATAAAATAAAATAAAATAAAGCATTATTCTGGTTATTCTGGGGGTTCACAGCAGGAGGAACTGGTAACAGGTCTTAGGAAAGAGATTTTCACATAATGTTTTTTCTCCTCTGTGCACATCTCAGGTCTTAGGAAAGAGATTTAACATTATTATTTTTATTAGATTCAATCTGTGTTTTTAGCTATGCTGTAAGCCACCCAGAGTCGGGTTTACCCGATTGGGGCGGGATAGCAAACGTGAATAAATAAATAAATAAATAAATAATTTTTAAAATTGTAGGAAGACCTATCAGGAGGGGGGGGGGTTAAAGACACAAATAATGTTATGTCTTGGGAAATGATTTGTAATTACTGCAGCCATTTAATGACTTCTTCTTTTTCTTCTTACCACTTCCCTTCTCTCCATGACTTCTTACCCTATCACTGTTTTTTCCTCCACAACCAAAAGGCTTTAGCATCCTTGTAATGGGAGGAGGCAGGGCATTCATCTGGCTCAACAGCAATCAATAGATTCCCTCACTCTGGTTCCTTCCCCTCTCCTTCTTACATAATGAAGTTGTGCCCATTTAGCTCAGTGATGAAGACACAGACAGACTCATAGCGAAGGAGCCAGAATCTTACCCACCGTTATTCTTTCCCCCTGTGAGCCAAAGAGGGGGAAATGCCAGAAGTTTAGAAAAGTTATTTGCTTTGGGGTTCCCAACCTAAGGCCTGTGGACTGGATCTGGCCCATGGCACCATTCCATGCGCCCCCCTCCAAGAGGGTTGTCAAGAAACAAAATGGCTGCCCCTTTGAAGCTGTTGAGACAAAATGGCCATACACACACCCATCGTGCAAGCAGGGCAAAATGGCCCTCCAGCCCTCCAGACTGAGTCTTTTATACCCCTTGGTCCAAACGACCCTATTCAGGCTCCACACATACATCCTTTTAAAGGGAGTACAGAGCCTTAAAGTGGTAGCGCTCCAACCCTGAACCTAGCCTGCTGCCACTTTTCAGTGTGCCTTGCCAAGGATGAGCTGAATTCACGGAAGTGCGAATTTCACAGGACAACTTTTGGTGTGAAAACACAAGGCATGGAGATGCGAACCAAGTGCATTTGTGTGGACACGATCTTTCCTCTTGACCCCTTTCACGTGACATAATTTTTAGTTACTTCATTCCAGGGCTGTCTTTTTGGGTCTCAAACCTGTACCGAACATAAGCAGTGCAATAGGTCACAAAAGGAAGACTCCCCAAAAGAGAGGGTAAGAGGGTACCAGAAACATGTAAATGTCAGCTTCGAGGGCTGGATGGCCATTTCCCCCTGCCTGCACGATGTGGGTGGCCATTTTGTCCCAGGAGCTTCAAATGAGTGGCCATTTTTGTTTCTCGAATGCCCTTGGAGGCATGGGGGTCACATGAAATGGTGCCAGGGTCCGGATCCGGCCAGTGGGCCTTAGGTTTGGGAATCCCTGGTGTAATGGGTCAGGGAGTTCGATTTTCTGCTTTAAGCCCTAGAATATCTCAGCCATTTCTCTTGGCATCTCTGTTTGCTGGGGAGCAGATAAATTTGAAAAATGATGAGTTGCTGAAGGTATTGCAAAAAGATGTCTCTTGTTACCCATTACAAGACACTTCCCTACATTTGTCGATAAAAAGACACACACCGTACATAATAATAAACCGCTGGCGATCTTACGAACTGCAAACATTAAAAATGAATGTTGCAGAAGATACACGTGACGTGTTGTTTTCTTTGTATAGGGTCGGAGGCATTTTATGTAAGAATGGAGACCTGCGATGAGGTGGAGGCATTTTTGTTTAGAAACCATTAGAAGGTGATTAAGAAAATAGAAGGGACTGCGGGTGCTTAGTGGTTAAGATGCTGAACTTGGCGACTGGAAGGTTGGCAGTTCAAGATCCGAGTACTGTACGAAGGAGTGAGGTCATGCCTCTGTCCCAGCTCCTGCCAGCTTAGCAGTTCTAAAGCAAGAAATTGCAAGTAGCTAAATGAACGCTGACTGGAAGACAGCAGGTCAGAAGTTTGATAACTGCGTACTGCACAACGGAATGAGTTCCTGTCTCTGCCCCAGCTCCTGCCAACCTAGCAGTTCCAAAACAAGAAACTGCAAGTGGATAAATAGATACCACTTCGGTGGGAAGGTAAACAGCATTCCATGCACTCTGGTGTCTAGTCATGCATGCTACATGTCCATGGAAACGTCTGTAAACACAGACAGCTCTGGATCTTTGGCTGTAAAGAGAGATGAGCACTGAACCCTAGAGTCGGATATGAGTGGCTTTCAAGCAAGGGCGACCTAAGCAAATAGAGGGATAGTAAGTCTATTGAGTAGTCATTTAATGGGGTGTGGTAGTATCAGTTGAGAGCAGATGCTTGATCTTTCTGGAGGAACTACAGCACCCAAACCACAGCCTGGAATCTCAGGGAATCGGAAGTTTTCAGACCTGGTAACCCTACAAAATATAAACATCTCATTAGTCATGGATGGATGGATTGATTTCTTTTGGTAATATTTATCTAATGTACTCTGGGCTCTAAGCAAGCAAAGCACTCTAGATCAAGAAAGATGATACAATTATAAAATGCAAAGGGGGCAAAATGGAAGGTAGAAATCAATTAAAAACACACAACAACTCCGCCCAAAGTAAATATGAAACAAGAAATCAAGTGTGGAACAACGTAGATGTCTCTAGCTGCTTCTTACACTTTGCTTAGTTTTCCTCTGCTCTTGGTTGACATATTTTACTCATTACTACATTGTGTTGTAAGGGACTGTGTTGGCTTAGTGGTTAAGACGCTGAACTTGACGCCTGGAAGGTCAGCAGGTCGGCAGTTCAAGACCTGAGTACTGCACGACAGAGTGAGCTCCCATCTCTGTCCCAGCTCCTGCCGACCTAGCAGTTCCAAAGCAAGAAGTTGCAAGTAGATAAATAAGGACCACTTCGGTGGGAAAGTAAACAGCATTTTCTGCATCCGGTGTCTAGTCATGCCTGCCATATGTCCACGGCAATGTCTGCAGACACAGACAGCTCTGGCTCTTTGGCATTAGGCAGAGATGAGTACACCCCCTAGAGTTGGATACAACTGGCTTTCGAGCAAGGGCAACCTTTAACTTTACCTTACAACATAGTGGTCCAGAAGGAGTTACCCCCTTGGCTGCCCTGCTTCTGTGACATCACAAAGCTTCTTCTGTGACATCACAAGGTCCCTCCTCAGTCCCTCTTCTCATGTTTTAGCCTGGAGAACCTCAAAGCAGTCAATACATTTCAGTCATGTACAAGCAGTTTTGAATTACAGTACGTTTGAAAAGAGGACGACCAGATAACCTGTGAACCAGGAGTACCAGCGGGCTAAATGTGGACGGGCAACGCTGAGGTCTCGATCTCCTTCTTTTGGTTTTCTCATCCTTTAACTCAGACTTGGGGTAGACATTCCTCTAGAGCAGGGGTCCCCAACATTTTTAAGCCATGGGCCATACCACGCCCCTTCAGATAGCTAAGTGGGCCGGACTGGTGGCTCCCCCCGCCGTAAACGCTACCCTAAAATGCATCCACAGCTGTCGTAAATGTGTTTCCGATGGCAGGGGACTCATTTACGGCTGTCGCAAACATGTTTACGGCAGCCGTAAATGAGTCCATGGCCAATTCCGGTGGCGTCTGGAGCGAGGTCAGGGGCCAGATCTGGAAGAAGTGTTCAATTTTTTCCCCCAGTTGTGTTTCCCACATGCAGGCAGAAATGAACTCTATAGAGCAACATCATGCGCCTCCTGATATCATCTTATATAAAATACCTCCAGCCACTAGGAGTGGACGGCAGATGTTCTGAAGTGAAATCCTTCCCCTGCCAAGCTGGTACCCGACGTCACCTAATCACTAGGTTGGCTGCTTTTCAACAGGGTTGCCGGCAATACAGTAAATACTTTATGTAACCTGGCAGAGCAAGGAGCATCCTACAACCCATGGGCAAAGAGATCCGTAGGATGAGAGCGATATTTCCATATCTAAAGCAGGGCTTCCCAATCTTTGGTTCTTGGACTTCAACTCCCAAAAGCACTTATCAGCCAATGTACTCACTTAGGCTTCTGGGAATTGAAGTCCAAAGTTGGGAAACACAGCAGAACCACAGATGTGACGGACTTACACTAGGTAATATCCCTAATTGACTCTGATTTGGCTACATTTGGCATACCAAGTAGATAAAGTAAATTTGTTACCCAATTCTGGAGCGCACTGGGTATGAATTGCTCCTCCCCTGGCCACAAAGAAAGCTCTTTAGCAGGGGTTGCCAACCTAAAGCCCATGGGCCGTATCTAGCCAACGGTGCCATTTCATGTGCCCCCTCCAAGGGCATTCAAGAAACAAAATGGCCACCTCTTTGAAGCTGTTGGGACAAAATGGCCACCCTCATCATGCAGGAAGGGCAAAAGGCCATCCAGCCCTCAAAGCTGACTGAGAGAATGTGATGTGGCCCCCAGCTTTTAAAGGTTGTGAACCCCTGCCCCAACATCCTGCCCCCACATCCTCCAGCTGTTGTGGATATTTTTCTTGTACTTCTTTGCTGCTCAGGTTTTTTAGTCCAATTCTCTGGGTCTCAGGATTTGGATGTAAATGCTAAGTGATATAAAGTAGCTATACAGTACATACAGTACATTCATCACTGCAAATAGGAATTAATCAAAGTCTGGCCAGGTTATCCTGCTATGGTAACAGAGTAGACTCCACTGCCAGAGACTCAATGCTGGTTGACAGGTGGCAGTTAACTAACCTGACTGCCCTGAGGACTAACGCCCTTGGTTGCCGAAGTCCACAGGGAAGGTGTGATAGTCCCCAAGTGGAATATCCCCAGGCTAGCTTCATCCATCCTAGCCTGGGGATAAGGAGGACCTTGTGTGCCAAAAAGTGCTCAGGACTAGAAAGTGACTCCCAGAACTGGGTCAATGGTGCTGGTGTCATGCTGCAATGTGGAAGGCAAATGGAAGACTACTGTGTTATATTGTTCCCAGGACAATCTTCATGGCTGATTGCCATGATGAGCAACAATATTCAGAGATATGGAAGAAGAAGAAGAAGAAGAAGAAGAAGAAGGAGGAGGAGGAGGAGGAGGAGGAGGAGGAGGAGGAGGAGGAGGAGGAGGAGGAGGAGGAGGAGGAGGAGGAGGAGGAGGAGGAGAAGAAGAAGAAGAAGAAGAAGAAGAAGAAGAAGAAGAAGAAGAAGAAGAAGAAGAAGAAGAAGAAGAAGAAGAAGAAGAAGAAGAAGAAGAAGAAGACACGGTCCCATGAAATTATCATATACTGTATGAGAAGTGATGGAAGAAGGCAGAGGAAAAGCTGGCTCAGGATAAATGATGGACATATGGATGAACCACATCATGTTGCCTTCTGTCCAAAATGAGAAGCTGGAAGTAATGTTGGCCTTTGGGGGCAGGTGGCTTTGGGTCCTTCCAGATGCTGCTCCCAAGAGGCAGGTCCAAATCCAGCCGAGCATAATTGTGCTTTCTCAATTCCTGAAGCTGGAATCAAAATTCCCTGATCCAATTCTGAGCACGAGTAACCTCCAAGCTGTACCAGAGAATCCCCCAGTTCACCTTGAAGAAGGACTTCCTTTCGTTCCACTTGACTCTCCATTGGACGGCCTCCAGGTGATGGCATAACCCCACAGCTTGGGTCTAATGAGAGGCTAAGAACCCGCTCCATTACTGAAGCTTAATTCTGTGCGTCAACGCCTCGCTTCCACCCAACGACGCTGAAGGCCAACTGAGCGATATTGTCGTTGAGTTTTGCTGAAGACTCTCTCATTGACAATCACTCTACGTGCTGCTGTGCCATTAGTCTCAAAATCAAGAGGAAGAAAGCTTGAAAGCTCTTTCGGCCAGACGTGTTATCTCAGCCCTTCAGGGGACTCCCGGGGTGCCAAATGTATCTATTCTCTGCATGTCCCTGTTTTTCTTTCTTTTTTCCCTTTCTGCCTTCGCTTTAGGATTTCTTTCTTCCTTTCAAGAGAAGTTAATCTTTATTCATGAGGTTGGCTGTGCTACATTATGAAATCACCGGGACTTAAGCCGTAGGTCTGAAAGAAGCACATGCCTCCATCAAGGCCTCATCTAGATAATTCTTGTTCAATTCTGAGCAACTTATGTGCTACTGGTGTCTCTTGTGCATATTATATTCACGTCACTCAGACAAGGTAGGCTTCCTTGAGGAAAGATCCCGGGGTTTCCTAGCAGAGGTCTGGCTGAGTGGGCGCTGGAACATCTTTAGGATATTTACATCCCACTTTTTATCCAACAATCTCAAGGAGTACAACATACAATACATCATTCACTCCCTCCATTTTTTCTCCACAATTATCTACATAATTGTCATTATAGGATACAAGGGGGGAAGTGGGTCAGTTGAATTTCTCAGTGTCCCAAAAGTACCTTTGAGAATGTGCATTTTATAGTGTTATAGTGTTATGCTCAGTTCCACTGAATGGCATGGAGTCATAGGCTTTAATACCTCGCTTAAAGAGCATAATGCGTTCCACAGGATTGCTCTTTAAGCGGATTTGCTCTTTAAGCGAAACACCATTATAAGTGACCAATTGTGACTTCTGGGGGATTGTGAACCCCAATTTATTTGTTAAGAAAGTTTTTGGTTGGTTTTATTTGTTAAGCGTAGCGACCATTCAGAGAAAATTCTGCTCTTTAAGTGAGTTACTCTTTAAGTGAAACGCTCTTTATGCGCGGTTTGACTGTATTTCTGGTCATTAGATATGCTGCCTGGCTCCTTTTCGTCCTAAATAGGTTGTGTTTTAAGGGTCCTGGATTGCCGTACTTTCTGGCTATTGTAATGTGTTATGATTTTATTGGGAGTTTTATTGTGTGTAATTTTTAACTTTTGATCATTGTATGACTGGTTTTATGATGTTAGCTGCCCTGAGTAGGGAATATATTTTTCCCAAGTAGGACAGGACTTAAGTGTAAGTGCCAATAAGTAAGTAAGTAAGTAAGTAAGTAAGTAAGTAAGTAAGTAAGTAAGTAAGTAAGTAAGTAAGTAAGTACAGGCTACAAGCCAGTGGTTTAGGTATCTCTTTGGATGCTCCTGATATTCTAGAGTGTGGCTTTATTTCTATGTTGGAATTGTGTGGGAAAGTGGCATACAAATGAAGGAGAAGATGTGACAGAGTTATATAGTGGTTAATGCCTCAAACATGACTTGTAGGGTCTATGATTGGCTGGTTGACTTTGAGCCAGTCACTCTGTCTCAACCTGGATTACCTCCTGCAACTGTGAGGAGATATATTGAAGAGGTGGTTGACTCTTATATACCATCATGAGTTCGTGGGAAGAAGATGGGCTATTAAAGCAATTCACAGAGAAGTAAGACAGAAGAGGAGAAGCTAGAGGACTGCTGGCTTCTGTAATTAAGATTTCTCTCTCTTTTAATGGATGGGGTGAGTGGGTAAATTATTTCAAACTTTTAATGGCGTTTTTAAGGGCTTTTAGTTAGAAATGTGAAGAATAAATAAATAAATAAATCACACAACTAGTGTGGCAGAAGTGGCTAAAGCAGGCTAAACAAAACATGTTCTGCCTGGACATATTTGTTTTGTGTCAGCACATCTCAGCAAATGGCTTGATAAAACATTAAACCTACTCATTATTTCTTTGCTGGAGAGGAAAAAGAAAAGCCACATTTCAACACTCGCCCCATTAGAATGTTTATCGTGGGTTGGTTATTTGATAGCAACCGTCATTCACCTTGTTTTAATGCGAACCCCACCCACCCACCCATTTTCCTTCTCCAATAGCACCCCAAAAACAAGAAAATAATTGCAGCCTCTTTAATGAGCCCTAACACTGTTTTCCTAACGTCGTGGCATTCGCAAGCGTTTTGTTGGCGATGTTGAGAAATATTGATATTGTCAAATCTTTGTAAATTGGCAGCAGTCCACAAGCCATTACAGACTAGCAGGGAGAGAAATTAAAACAGGAAGACCAGCTTTCTGATATAGTTTACTTGTCATTTTTAAATATATATATATAGCTCAGGCAATATAAGGTGGAAACATGAAAGTTTTTTTAAAAAATTAAATGCATCAGCAAACAATTGAACGTGTATTGCAAGAACTCTAACATGTTATGGGAGCCAAACTTCAGTTCCTCACAATACCTCCTTGACATTAACTGGATTCAATGAGCCATAAAATCCCTTCCTGGTCTGCAGTTCTAAGATGATGGTAGTGGTGATGATTAAAGAAATACAATATAATGCCAGGAAGCAAAGCCAACAAGATATAACGGACAATGAACACAATCCACCGCATTGGATATTGACCACAGACAATAGAATTTGCCCTTAAATTATTTAATCTTTCCTCTCTATTGATTGGTTAGTATTATTCTTTGCTCAAAAGCTTGGAAAAAATTAATGTAATTATTTGAGCGGCAACTCCTAGGATCCTGGAAATCAGTCCCCGTCGTGAATCCTGGAATCCACAATCTGAAAAACCTTAATTATACATGTTGTATAACCTAGCAGTTCAAAAGCAAGAAATTGCAAGTAGATAAATAGGGACCACTTCGGTGGGAAGGTAACAGCATTCCATGTGCTCCGGTGTCTATTCGTGCCTGCCACATGACCATGGAAACGTCTGCAGAAGCAGACAGCGCTGGCTCTTCGGCTTAGAAACAGAGATGAGCACTGACCCCTAGAGTCGGATACGACTGGCTTTCGAGCAAGGGAAACCTTTACCTTTACTAATCCCATTCCAACTTTACTTTCCTCGAGACCGTTTTCCAATAGGTTGGCCATGTTACCTTGTGGTAGAAATGCAACAACGAGTCGTATGTCACCTCAATGACTACACATTTATCAGACCAGGAGCTTTTTGTGGACTCTGGTCAGTTTCATCAGGTGCATATTCACAATTCTAGAGTATATTTTTGGTTGGAATTTGCAGAGAGTGAGGTCAGGGTGATATGAGATGACTAATAAATGCACTCGTCTTTATGGTGATACATGAGTCTTTGTTCTGAGAGCAAATCCCTCCAGAAGGAGGAGAGTTATGGAAAGTCCACGAGCCATCTAACTTCACAGTTGCAGCAGTTTGATTTTTTCCCCACTGTGATGGGTCTATGTCAGTGATGGCGAACCTTGGCACTCCAGCTATTCTTGAAATTTAATTCCCAGAAGACCTGATCAGTAGGAGTGTTGACTTGGGCCTCTGGTAATCGAGGTTCAGCCCTCGAAGCTGACTGAGAGAACATGACCTGGCCCCGGCTTGAAAAGGGAACCCTCTGCCTTAAACTATAGCTCACCCACTGTATCCACAGGAGATACATTCAAAAACCTTTAATGAAGACCAAAACCACAGCATAATAGCAAATCCTGAATTAGAGCACACATAACAGTGTTCCGTGCGCTCTGTGATCTAGGCATGCCTGCCACATGTCCTCAGAAATGTCTGCAGATGCAAACAACACTGGCTCTTTGGTGATGAAACAGAGATGAGCACTGAACCCTAGAGTTGGATACGACTGGCTTTCGAGGAAGGGTGACCTTTACCTTTATCTGTGTCATTCAAGTGGATATGATGGTGGTGCAAATGCCGTCGCCGCTCTTTCATGTCCACTCATGAAATGAGTCTCCTGGAAACACAACCCATTCCTTTTCAACATTATATTGTAGGTAGTTGCCTCTAGTGGCCAGGTCTAGTAATGTACCTTGTATAGTATGTATTTCAGAGATTTTTCACTGGATATTTCTTTATTTTCTTATCCGCCATTTGCAAAGCTGTCCTGTGAGAGTCCAGCGTCCTGAACTCAACTCCTCCAGAAGTTCTGGGCTACAATTCCCACCTGCTGTGACTGCCAAAGGATGATGGTTTGGAGAACGTATAACACTTAACTTTTCATGCACTTAATAAAAAACAATCCCTTGTGTTGCCATGTATGTTCCATTTCCCAGCCCTGTTCTTCTGCCTGATGATTTAAGAAACCAAAGTCTATCCACCTGTTTGTAAACCTCCCTTTGACCATTCCTGTAATTTTTCTAGTTCTGCTCATTCTTGTCCTTCTTTTCCTTTCTTGCCCAGGTGTTCGACCCAGTTTCTGCTGACTTCTTTCCCCCCAAATATCCATGGGAATAGAAGTGCTGCTTGCCAAGGGCTGATCGGTGGAAGAACCACCTCAAATGGGTATTTTGGAGAACATTTGGGTAATTTATTATAGGTGATCCTGCTGGCCTTCAGATCCATTCCACCAGCTGTGGAAGGAAGGAATAAATAGGTCCTTAAACGAGGCAGCTTTTGTGAGGCAGAACCACAGAATCTGCTTCATCATGACTTAGGAAACTGGCTTATTCCAGAGAACTGTGAATTAAGGGGTCTTCTTCTTCTTCAAGTGCTGTATCCAATTCCAAATATTGGTGATCATCATGACAATCAGCCATGAAGATTGTCCTAAGAATATAATGCAGTGGCCTTCTATTTGCCTTCTGCATCACATGCACCATTGGCCCAGTTCTGGGAGTCACTTTCTGGTCCTGAGCCCTTTTGGCACATAAAGTCCTGCTCAGCCCCAGGCCAGTATTGATGAAGCTGTTGTCCTCCATAAAGATAGGTTCAAATGGATTTAGTCCACTTGGGGACCATCATCCTTCCCTGTGGACTTCTCCACCCAAGGCCGTTAGTCTTCAGAGTTATCAGGTTAGTTAACTGCTGCCTGACAATCAGTATTGAGTCATGGCAGTAGGGTCTACTCTGTTACCATAGCAGGATAACCTGGCCAGACTATTTGCAGTAATGAATGTATATCTGCTTTACATCACTTAGCATTCAAATCCACACCGCTGCCTGATGATCAATGTTGAGTCGCTATCAGTAGGGTCTACTCCAGGGTCCCCCAAACTTGGCTTTTCAGGTGTTCTTGGACTTCAATTACCAGAAGCCCAAGTGAACATACCTTCTGATCAGGGCTTATGGGAACTGAAGTCCAAGAACATCTGGAGAGCCAATTTTGAGGAACCCTGGTCTACTCTATTACCATAGCAAAAGTAAGGGTTACAGTGCCAAATCAAGACTAGAAAGACCCAGGTTCAAGTCTCCATTGACCAACTTTGGAAAGAGGCAGGGGCCCACTGTACAGATTCCTTCTTCTAGCCAGAATGTGTGATGCCACCCTGTGCAAAAGTTCATCGTCTGCTAGAAACAAATTCTGGGCAGTAGACAGAGTGATAAAAGCACTGTCAAAAAGGGAGACTGTCACCTCAAAAAGTCTTATTATAATTAATGGCACTGCCCTACACTACCCAGACAAGCTAAGAATAAAACACTCCTTCTGAAGAACCAAAAGGGTTTTTTAACAAAATCTTCACTTTGGGTTAATTATATTTTGGAAGGATGGCCTCCATTTATTATGTTCTTCTCCAAAGCTCATCAGAATGCCATACCTGTCTCCTCTCTCATTCCCTTTTATGGATAGGTGTGGGTTACACTTCACTGTTAGCCAGAAAGAAAGGAAAGAAAGGGGAGGGGAGGAAATACCATCAGACACTGGTTAAAAATCCTTGAGAAAGTCAGGTTTGCGAAGTTCAAGGGGCTAGCCCTCATGACTGCAAACAGAGTTGACTGGCAAGCAGAGAGCAGATTGGCAAGCTTTCCCAACCTTTGGTTTTTGGACTTCAATTCCCAGAAGCCTAAGTCAATTCCCCAAAGCACTGAACAGCCAAAGTACTGACGGAGGCACTGAAATAAAATAACTTCTCCAAGCTTTCTCTGCAAAGAAAAAACATAGATGGAAGACTTACAAGAAAACTGATAGTAGTGACTCAAAACATTGCACAATTGCAGAACAGAACCAGCATTTCTGAAAATCTAATTCAGGCGTTGTTACAGATCATGGGAAGATGGTTAAATGCATGGTAGGGATAAAGACATGTATGTACACTCCACTCACACTCCACTCACATATTCCACACCACTCTAGCCAGACTTCACTCAGACCTTCGCGAAGAGTCCCACACAGAAGTCATCACAACAGTTCAGGACCCTGGACAGAACCCAGGCAAAACTAACCTCAACAGCCAAGAACATTCTTCCAACCATGATCAGAAGAAGCCTACTTCAGGTTTATATACACCTAAGACATGGGCATGTCTGTACATGGCCCCACCTGCCTGGAGGAAGTCAACTTCCAATTAAAGGGCAACTATGGTTACTTCAAGGAGCTTTCTGCTCTTGTAATGGAGACCTTAGTCAAGGTTAATGTGGTGATAAACTGGACTAGCCCATCCCATGTATGCGCTCTGCAGTGCTGATATAGAGCCATGAATTTCTTGGGTGGGGGAATAGCATCCTATAAAGGCAACCTTTTTTAAACAGACACATTTGCTTTTAGCCTTTTTAGCTAGAAACTGTATGGATAGATGATCCACCCAGGTGATATATATGCTACAAATTAACACCTGGTTTTGTACCAGATTAAAGGTTCTGGCTTTCCTCAAAGACATTATTGGAAGAGTTGTTTGCAAGGAATGCTGTGTTAAATGTAGAAAAGTTACATTTGATGGGATAACCCTGGAATTTCTCAAACAACATGACCAGCTGTGGTGTTGAGAAGAGAACTTTTGAATTTGAAGCTTTATTTCCAAATATTCCTTTAGGAAATAGGATGGAAGCGGTTGTGTCATCAAGTTTCTCCTGGCTTATGGTGACCCTATGGACCAATGAACTCTGAAAGGTCTTCTCATTAACAGCCCAGGCGAGATGTAGCAACATGAAAGCCATTGTTTCTTTTATTGAAGGGTGAGTGTTTGCCCAGTTTAAATAGGAGATAGGAGAACATCGACTTGGCAATATACACTGATTGCGGTCAGGTCAAGTAAAGGGATACAAATTGCAATCTGATATTGTAATTTTCAACAATTCCTTTGATTATGGAATTCAAGACCACAAGAAGTATAGGCAACTAGTGGCTCAAACGGCTTGATTAGGAAATTGAACAGTGAGTGGTCAACAATTATCTGGGGAATCTTTGGCTGTATGTTAGGAAGGAAGGATCAAATGAATTGCTGTGTTGGTAGAGAAATAAATTGCTAATTGACCTGGAAAAGGTGATATGCTCCCTAACTCTTTCTTGTCTTCTTCTGAGCTCTCCTTTCCATTCAATGAGAAATGAAGTGCTTATGCACCAAAGTGCTCTGTTTAGAAGCAGTAAAAAAAGGAGACAGTCTAGCTGTGGGGCTCATAGGAAGAGAAACTCCATGAGTCATCAGAACCGGCAGCAGGGTACTTTTACAGGCGGAACTAGCATAGCTGTGTTTGCGAATGAACTGACACTTAGGAGAGTTAAATAGCCTACTTGGGGTATCGGATATTCAATTCCAAGGAGCTCCGGAAGGAAGCACCCAGTAGACTTGTGAGTTATGTCAGCCTTGGACTTTTCAAGAGGTCATTGGGTCCAGGTAGCATCTGGATACTTAATTAAGGGGAAAATCAAGGAATTATTTCTTAGGTTTTACACTGTAGTCCTTCTATACACGCTTATCTTCAGAGGGACTTGTCCCCAGAAAGTTAGGTATAGGACAGTGATGGTGAACCTTGGCACTCCAGGTGTTCTTGGACTTCAGTTACCAGAAGCCCAAGTCAGCACTCCTGCTAATCAAGGCTTCTGGGAATTGAAGTTCAAGAACATCTGGAGTGCCAAGGTTCGCCATCACTGGTATAGGAGGTAAAGGTCACCCTTGCTCAAAAGCCAACCTTATCTGACTCTAGGTTTCAATGCTCATCTCTGATTAAGATGCTGAACTTGACAACTGGAAGGTTGGCAAGTCAATAGTTTGAGACTTGAGTGCTGCATGATGGAGTGAGCTCCTGTCTCCGTCCCAGCTTCTGCCAACCTAGCAGTTCAAAAGCAAGAAATTCCAAGTAAATAAATAGGTATTGTCACTCTGCTTATTTAACTTATGTGCAGAGTACATCATGTGTAATGCAGGGCTTGAGGATTAAGACTGCTGGGAGAAATATCAACAATCTGAGATATGCAGATGATACCACCCTAATGGCAGAAAGTGAAGAAGACCTAAAGAGCCACTTGATGAGGGTGAAAAAGGAGAGTGCAAAAGCTACCCTGGAACTTAACATTTAAAATACAAACCAGGATAATGGCAACTGGCCTTATCACTCCCTTGTAAAGAGAAGGGGAAGAAATGGAAGCAGTGACAGACTTTACCTTCTTAGGATCCAAGATCACTGCAGATGGTGACGGCAGCCATGATATAAAAAGATGATCAATGCTTGGGAGGCAAGCTAAGGCAAACCTAGGGAACACAATAAAAAGTGGAGACATCACCCTGCCAACAAAAGTCTGAATAGTCAGAGCAATGGTCCTCTTTACCTTTACCTGTTCCCTTCTCCAAACACTTGGAGCCTAGACCACAGTTCCAAAGGAAGAATTTGTCCAAGCTCTGCAGTTTTCTTTCTGTCCGAATGCAATGATTTATAGGGCCGGAGCATCCCATTTTGGAGAATTAATCATCCCGGAGACGGAAAATTCTCCCTATAATTTCTCTTTCCTGATCTGCAGGTGTTTGTGGGAAGGAACACAACATTTGCCGGCTCAGAAATGCCTGCATCGGCTTGCCTGGAAACTAGGACGGGGGTTAATAATCACCCCCAAAAGGGAGTCAGGTTGAAAGATAAATCAGGGAGTGACATTTTCTTCCTTTGTTTATATGACAGAGATCAGAGGACATTGGGGGGCCGACGAGAAAGACAGGGAACCTGTCCTTTTGTAGATGTTTTAACCACAGTCTGCCAGAGGAACATGGGCACAGAAAGCTCAAAACACACCTTAGGAAACTCACAATTCAGATCTATTTCCTGGGATAGAAGGAGGGCGTGAGCCAGAAGAATATTAAGAAAGTATTGCAGTAAGCAGCCCCATAGCCTGAAACACAGACAGTCTGAGATGTGTGTGTAATTAACGTGGATAAGCTGTTTAGAAGGGATTACGTGCCCCTAAACCCACCACCATATGCTCAGAGAAAGGCGGGGGGGGGGGGGAGGCTGCATTTCAATTTGCTGCAGATAATTTTGTATCTGGGGTGGAGGTGAGTTGAGATTCTGCTTCTTTTTTTTTCTGGGGTGGAAACGGGGTGCCGGCCCAATGGAAAGCAATTGGTCTTTAACCTCATGCTCTGACAGGCAGACATGCTTGTTGGCGCAATTAATTTCTATGCTGCATCATTCAAACACTGTGATGAACGGCAACTGTCGGAAGTTCTGCTCTGTGGACATCCTGGAGGGTTGTAAGGCTGCATCAGAAATTCATTCATTCATGCATGCATTTATGTGACACCCAATGAGATAAAAGAGGAAGCAAAGAATTATTGTTTGCTTGTTTGTTTGTTTTCTTGACACATGATGAGATAAAAAGGGAAAGAAAGAAGAATTGTCTGTCTGTCTGTCTGTCTATTTATTTATTTTTGTTTGTTTGTTTTTTCTTGGCACCCAATGGGGTAGAGGAAGCAAAGAATAATAATAATAATAATAATAATAATAATAATAATAATAATAATAATAATAATAATAATAATAATAATAATAATAATAATAATAATAATAATAATAATAATAATGGTTCCACAAGTCTTGGTGTTATATGATTTTTAGTGTTATCTGATGCATGTTAAAATCCTCTGGGATCCATAGAGATACATTGTAACCACACAGGCTTTAGCGGTTGTTATCTGAAGCATCCCATAGGATCTTAATGTTATCTGATGCAATTCTTCCCCCCAGATTCCTTAATGTTATGCGATTTTAGTGTTATTCGATACTAATGTTATATATATATATATATATATATATATGTATGTATGTATGTATGTATGTATGTATGTATGTATGTATGTGTATATATATATATATATATATATATATATATATATATATATATATATATATATATATATATATATGTATGTATGTATGTATGTATGTATGTATGTATATATATATATATATATATATATATATATATATATATATATATATATATATATATATATATATATATATATATATATATATATATATATATATATATATATATATCTTCAATTTGTATACTTAAGATGTTTAAATTTTATTTATTTACTTACCGTACTTACATTTTTATACTTAATATCGTAAGAAAGGAATACAGCTTGTAATGGCAATATTTTGGCCAGGTCTCTCTCTCTCTCTGTTGTGCAGCCAGGAATCGGGAAGAAATTAGTTTGTCTCCTGGGCTTAGACTCTGTGCAACAGAAGAAATTGGCTACAGCCTACAAAGTGCCATAGAATGCATCATTCTTTCAGATGCTGCAAGATCCTCATAGGTACTGCAGTGGCTTAGTGGTAAAGATGCTGAGCTTGATGACTGGAAGGTCAGCAGGTCAACAGTTCGAGACCAGAGTACTGCACGGCGGAGTGAGCTCCTGTCTCTGTCCCAGCTCCTGCCAGCCTAGATATTCGAAAGCAAGAAATTCCAAGTAGATAAATATAAGCCGAGGTACCTAATTTTGACACAAAACCCCATGAAAATAGATTGACCCAAGTATAAGCCGAGGGAGGTAAATGCAGTAGCTGCTAGTGAGTTTCAACAAAATACCTGAAGATATGGTACAATTAATTAAATTGTTGGCACACCTCAATCCAGCATGGTCTTGGAACCCATGTGGTCACTGACTCAAGTATAAGCCGGCTCCCCTTTTGGGGGCTCATTTTTGGGGCTAAAAAATCTCATCTTATACTTGAGTATGTACGGTATGTATGTTGAGGGGGGGGGAAGTGCTTCATCCCCAGGAATTGGTGATCAATTTCACCAAATTCTATTGTTCTGTGCCATCAAATCATCTCCAATGTGACCCAATGAATCTGTGGCCCCCACAATGTCCTGACCTTGACATGGAAAGAGCGTCCACGAAGGTTGGGAATACAACCAGACGTGCCCCTTTGTGGCAATCTTGCTGGCTAATCTTTCTAACCAAAGGAACTGAAGAATGAATCCACCAGAAAGGTCTTTGGCAAGACCAACCATAACAATGATCTCAATAAACATTGAGGGACTTTGGAGTAATGAGTGTCCCGCTAGCGGACATGTGCAGGAAATACAAATGTGACATACTTCTGCTCCAGGAAACATGTCAGGGGACAGCAAGAGACAGACCCAAAGTGGCTGGAATGGAACTAGTGATTGAAATGACCAGTAGGTAAAAGGTAAAGGTTGCCCTTGCTCAAAAGCCAGTCGTATCTGACTCTAGGGTTCAGTGTTCATCTCTGTTTATAGCCAAAGAGCCAGCGCTGTCTGCATCTGCAGACGTTTTTGTGGACACGTGGCAGGCATGCACAGAACGCTGTTTACCTTGCCACCAAAGTGGTCCCTATTTATCTACTTGCAATTTCTTGCTTTCGAACTGCTAGGTTGGCAGGAGCTGGGACAGAGATGGGGAGCTCACTCCGTCATGCAGTGGCCGGGAATCGAACGCCGACCTTCCACTCAGCGAGTTCAGCATCTTAACCACTTGAGCTACCGCAGTCCCATGACCAAGTATGGGAGTACAATTTTTGTTAGACCCGGCCTCAGCATAATATCAGCTGCGTTGATGGAAGCAAACAACACTGAAATTCTCACCATCCAAAACCCACAGTTCTCTTATCTCAGTCTATAAGCCGCCAGAAGCAAATTTGGATTTTAACGAACTGGACAATTTTACTTCCTCAATTCTTGCAAGTCAGAAAGAAATCACACAATGGCATCAGGAGACCCCCCCACCCCCACCCCCTGTCTTTCAAAACCATATGTTATCAAAGCAAATTTTGCATCGCTTTTTGGAAGCACGTGTTTCTCTTCTTAATGAAGAAAGTAATTAAGCTCTAGGGTGTGTGTGTGTGTGTGTGTGTGTGTGTGTTCAATTTACATTTTTTTACCTAGCAGATTCTAAATTCCATTCCCCAGCCTCTTTCTGGGACAGGAATCTCATGTTTTCCTCCTACTAGATGGTGACAAGGCCTTTTGATGAGTAGGATTCGTCTCCAGCCCTCAGAGGACTGATCTGGAAGAAAGGTGTCATCTTTCGTCCAGTGAGATGAACTCCTCCCTCATTTCTGCCTTATCGAAAGGCAACTTTCTCCAGTTTCGGTACCGCCCCAGCGCTTGGGACTCAAACCTGAAACAAGACCTGTGGCCATTTCTTTTTCCTGGAGGCAAAGGAAAAGATGGCATTGAGGAGCTTCACCTTACGGTCAGCCAACTTCTAGCAGAATGGACACCACACAAAAATCCTCAAACGCATGACAAATAAACGTAAGTGCTCCAAAAAACAAACAAACTAGGAAGCTTGGCCATGAACCATACAGAAAGCAACACACGTAGGGAAGATGTCATTTCTGTCGTAAAAACAGATTTCTAGAGATTTAGATCTAAAATTACTTTTTCCTGAGCTGGGGGAAGGATTGGAAACTATGGCTGAAATCCTGCTGTGGAGTTACACAAACAGTGTAACTTGCAGTTGCAAATTGCTGTTAAGTTTGGAGTACTCTGTAGGCATTATTGACTGAACAGTGAGTCCCACGATTCAGTATACAACAGGTCACGTCTGCGGAGAATTCTTAACTTACGTCAAATTGCTTCCCAAAGTTACGATGTTGGTGTAACTACACAACAGATTTCAGCCACTGTTTCTTTCTCTTTTGGAAACATGCTGGCTTCCCACTGTGCTTTGTGGTGGGGTGAACTCTGTGCTGGGGGAGGGAGGAAGCGCTCCCATTGGGCTGCTGGGCAGAGGGGTGGGACAAACTCTGTGCTGGAGTGACGGTGTGCATGCCCACAGAGAGGGCTCTGATTGCCCCCCTGGCCCACGTGCCATAGGTTCACCACCACTGCACCAGAGGGTTAATCTCACAATCCTCCCAATTCAAGCATTCTGGAAATTTCATTTAAAAATAAACTTACTACCTGGGGATTGTGGGATCTGTAGTCCAAAAAAGCCATGCTGACCATGGGACTCTGGAAACCATCATCCAAAAAAAAAAAAAAAAAAGGACCTTTCTCACACTCAGATGGAGTTCATGTTCAAACAGCCTGTGCTGGAGCACCAACAAGATCAGAGGAAATCAGTCAGATCATGGTAATGCTAGCACCAAGGAGAACAATTGAAAAACATTTGGCTTACAGAATGATCTTTTTTCATGTCCTAATCAAACCTTGGACTGCCAAAATGAAGTCACTTTCTTGGCTTTGTCATTGGCCAAACCCAAGTCCTCATTGGTGCATGTTTCTGGCAGCCATTGGCAGACCAGTAAATGAGCCGGATTCTGAATCTCTCCACATTCACACAGTGTGTGTTGTTATTGTCCATCAGCAACCCCCACTTGAGCATGTTGGTCTTATATTTAGGCACTCCAACCCTCAGCTTAATCATGGTCCCCCAAGTGATGTAGGGGAGGTTGAGTTCCTCAGCTATATCCTTTAATGTTATTCCTTGTCCAGTGAGCTCCTTCTTCCATCTTCTAATTTGGTTTTGCTCTTGCGTACCCTCAAGAATGTTTGTTCTTGCCATAAATCTCTTCCTGGATCTGAGCTGGTAGACTTGACGCTCATATCAATCCAGAGGACGACATCACAACTATAAGACATCTTGAAGCTGGTTTTACTCTCCAGAGATCCAGAGGATGGAAGGGTCTTTAGAAAAAGCTCCTCCCTTTTCCTCCTCTTCTCATCCTACCAAAATCACAAAGCAATTAAGTTGTAATGAGCCTCGTTTAAACTAAAAACTAAAAAGCCATCTGAGACTCACGCAATACTGTTATTCTTAATGACTGCTCCGTGACAGTGCTGTGGAAAATTAATCATGGGTTCGGCTTAATTAATTAGTGGATCCCTCTGCCATCAAAGTGGGCCATGGGGGGGGGGAGAAAGCAGTTCAGATGTGAGTTGGCATACAATGATGGATACATCTGCCTGTTATGCTCTGGAAGATTTCGTACAGGCTGGAAGCCAAAAAAAAAATCTACAGAAACACTTTGGGTGGGTAGAATGCTTTTTAAAATTCATCACCCACCTTCCAGTTTTCATTATTCATTTTCTTCAAACAACACCCCCGGTCGCCTCCTCCTTCCTAGAGATATTTTGGCATGTCAATCAGACCATTGCAAGGCTGGGTTTGAGTTGGGGTGGACTTCTTTTGAAAAGCGTCCCTACATTTTTGTTAAACCAGAGCATTTTGGGCAGTGGTGGGATGTCAAAAATTTTACTACCCCACCATGATGTCATCACAGTGTGGGCGGAGCTAATGTCATGACATCATGATGTCATGGGCGGGGCCAAAGAAAAAAATAATTATAAAATGAAATAAAAATAAACACACACACACACCTCAACCCACCCACCCACCCACAACACAAACATGTAAATAAATTAAATAAAAAATACATTAAAATACACCCACCCATCAGTGAAAAGGTAAGCCCTGAAGGTGGTTCCCCCCAAAAGCTGCTACTGGTTCTCCGGGACACTGGGGAAAGTTACTACCGGTTCTGGAGAACTGGTGAGAACCTGTTACATCCCATCACTGATTTTGGGCTTTCATGAAGCTGGAAAAGTCCCTCCACTTCTCCCCACCACCACTTTTTCAACTCTTTTCCCATTATCCCCCCAGATAGCAGAGGAGGATTCTGGGAGCTAAAGTCTTCAAAAGCCCTTCACTCTGTCAGGAAAACTGGTTAGATTTTCCTTCCTTCCTTCCTAATAAAGATAGAAAAACAATATACAAATACTGTAAAAATGTTTAAAAAAATACACAAACATCTTAACAAACTTATATAAAACTCTACATGTATTCCCCAACCAGTGGAGTATTATATACTTCCATTTAACTATTCTCTATATCAGGGGTTCCCAACCTAAGCCCCATGGGCCGGATCTGGCCCACAACGCTATTTCATGTGGACCCCCACCTCTCCAAGGGCTTTTGAGAAACAAAATGACTGTACCTTTGAAGCTGTTGGGGCAAAATGGCCACCCCCATCATGCAGGCAGGGCAAAATGGCCGTCTGGCCCTCAAAGCTGACTGAGAGAGTGTGACCCGGCCCCTGGCTTGAAAAGGTTAAGAACCCCTGCTCTATATCATTACATTTTCTTTATATATTTGTTCCCTCGTTTCAAAATAAATAAATAAAAATTAAAAATTGCCCTGGTCTTACTCCTTTCTCTTTCACTAAAACATATCCTATAAATTCTCCTCATATTTATCCGAGGGCAGTTTTTTTAAAATAATCCCTTTTAAAAATATATAATTCAATATTAATTTAGTGCTATATACCATACCTCTTTATACCAATCATCCAATTCAAATTCACAATCTACTTTCCATTTTTTTAAAAAAAACAATCATCGATCTCAAATCTGTTACCAATATGAGCATCAAATCTTTCTTACTCCATTTTATTTGTTTATTTCCCAAGTCCATTTATAATGCTATTTTTAGAACATATCTCCAATTTTACAGATAATATTTGATTGATTTCCCAAAACACCCTTTCCTCTACTTTCTTCAAATTATTACATTTCCACCATAAATATGTCTCAACTTCTTTTTTTTACATCTCCAAAAATCTTTAGTATATTTTGAGGCATAAAAATTTAACCTTTGGAAACCTACGAATCCAGAGACTTGGAAACTGGGTCTCTGAGGCCATATCAAGATTATTAGCAGAATGAGGTATGTCTGTTTTATTTCTCTTTAAAACATCCTACCAGACTATCTAACAGAAATCTCTTTTATCACATACTGTTTTCAAAGGAGCAATATTGTCAGCTGAACCATGAATGGGGGAAAATATATGCCAAGATAAAAGAGAATTCTGGACTGATATTTCACATTTCCCTTTATTTAGTTATTAATTTAAAAAAAAAACAGAAGGGGATACACATTTAAAATTTCAAAACTAGCATAATAACTTCCATAATTCAGATTTTTTCCCCCCTCCATGAAGGCTTACGAGTAGAAATGGCAAACGGTGGGTGACTTTCAAGGGGAAATCTCTTACTCTCTGGTGGCCAAGGTCATTGGGTTGAAATAAATAGCAGAATATAAATTACGATTCTCTAAATAAAACATGCCTTCGGAGACATAAAAACAGAGAGTTTGTTAAATATTTTAGTACGTCTGCCTCGTTCATGGCCTCCACTCTCTCTTCATGCCTCCTGATGTACAAAATGATTTGCACCGTTACATGAGCACGTGCCGGGTTAATTGAAGAACATCAGCCTCCCTCAAACCTAGGGAGATCTCCCACTTAGGCCCGTGTCGGGAGCTTTAGGTAGAATCAATTTTACCCAGATTAAACAAGGCTACATAACTCTATGAGCAAAAAAGAAGGTCCATTTATTAATCAATAAAGAAGCCGAATGCCAAAATGGCTGTGATTCTTCTTCTTCAGGGGACATTTTTATGACGCTCAAGATCAATTTTGCTTTTATTGTCGAAATCAGTGTTTCCCGACCTTTGGTTTTTGGACTTCAATTCCCAGAAGCCTAAGTCGATATGCTGATCAGCCAATGTACTGACTTAGACTTCTGGGAACTGAAGCCTCCCCTGTGGGGCCTGGGCCCCTCATGGGGAACCACTGGATCTAAAAGCAGCAGGAGGAGAGGAAATTAGGATGTGCAAATTGTTTCCACACTCACCAAATTAAATCCTAACTTATCTGTGCATGAACCCAAAGTGACAGATGCTTTATCTTCTTTTTTGAATGAAAGAGGGTTGGTTGGTTGGTTGGTTGGTTGGTTGGTTGGTTGGTTGGTTGGTTGGTTCTTTCTTTCTTTCTTTCTTTCTTTCTTTCTTTCTTTCTTTCTTTCTTTCTTTCTTTCTTTCTTTCTTCAGCCAGCCAGCCAGCCAGCCATCTATCTATCTATCTATCTATCTATCTATCTATCTATCTATCTATCTATCTCCCTGTATTCTGGAATAACAGTTCAAATACTTCCCTTAATTGCCTTTCACCTGATGGGTGCTAAATATAGCAAGAAACTAGAATGATTCTGACCCCGTTTCTGCAAATAATCTGTATACCTGTTTCCATGACAGGTTGAAAGAGCAAGGGATCCGAGACACATTGATCCCATTGATTCACAGGGCATGTGTGTAGAAGAGACAACTGTGCTAACTTTTGGGCCACTAGGCTACCTTTTACCCCAATTCTTCAAAATGTTCATGTAAAATAAATTCTCTTTCACTAGGAAGAGTTCGAATGAAGGTGGAAGATAAACTTATGGCCCTTTGAGTTCCAGAACCAGTAATTGACTTGGGAGTGACAGCCTTTTTCCAGAAAGTTGTTGTTGTTGTTCAGTCGCACAGTCGATTCCGACCCTCTGTGACCCCATGGACCATTGTCCACCAGGCACTCCTGTCCTCCACCATCCCCCTCAACTCGCTCAGCTCTGTGCCCATTGTGTCTACAATACCATCTAGCCATCTCATCTTGGGCCGTCCCCTTCTTCTTTTGCCCTCGACCCTTCCAAGCATCAAGGCTTTCTCAAGTGAATCCTCTCTTCTCATTTGATGTCCAAAGTACTTTAGCCTCATCTTTATTATTTGACCTTCTAAGGAACAGTCAGGGATAATTTCTTCTAAGATTGACCTATTTGTTCTCCTTGCTGTCCAGGGGACTCTCAAAACTCTCCTCCAACACCACATCTCAAAGGCATCTATTCTTCTGCGCTCAGCTTTCCTAATGGTCCAACTCTCACAACCATACATTGCCACAGGGAATACCATTGCTTTGACTATGCGAATTTTTGTTTTCAATGTGATGTCTCTACTTTTCACTATGCTCCCCAGGTTTCCAGAAAGAGAAGCCCAAAAAAGGTTGTGGTCAAACTTCGGGAATGGAAGAGATGTGGTTTTAGGAGCAGAAACAGATTTTATGAATGTCGGGTGGGTCCTTTGGTTCCCATGCTCAGGCCAGAACATTTTGTGGCCTGAGGTATCAAATAGTGCCTTCACCCTGAGTCAAAATTCATAGGACCCCAAATTCAAGTAAATGAACCCTTCAAATACTTCCTCCCTATCCCTGTTTAATTTAAGAAGTTACTTCACAAATTAAGAAATTGTATCACAAATTGCAGCCTAATTCAGTCACCCAAAATCTGCTGCCTGGGACATGTCAGGGTCTATGGAGAAAGCTCAAGCTCAAGGTCTCCCTTTGTTCAAAAGCCAGTCATATCCAACTCTAGGGTTCAGTGCTCATCTCTGTTTATAGCCAAAGAGCCAGTGCTATCAGTGTCTGCAAATATTTCCATGGACATGTAGCAGGCATGCCAGCATGGAACGCTGTATACCTTCCCACCGAAGGAGTACCTATTTATCTACTTGCAACTTTTTGCTTTCGAACTGCTAGGTAAGCAGGAGCTGGGACAGAGACGGGAGCTCATTCTGTCATGCAGTACTCAAGTCTCAAACTGCTGACCTTCCAGTTGTCAAGTTCAGCGTCTTAACCACTTGACCCACCGCAGTCCCTCTGTGGATAAAACAAATCTTTTACTCTCAGGTAGGCTCAGGCACGTAACCTAAAACCAGCCAGTTGCTAGTCTCAAATAGAGTAGACTCATAGAACCAATGACATTAATGCAAGCACTTACCTCACTCAGCAGTTACTTCAATTCAGTACTCTGAGTGAGATAAGCAAGTGGTTTAGGGATCATGGAGCTCAGGTTGAGAGTTTGATTCCCCGCTGTGCCTCCTTGATGGGGGGGGGGGGCTTCAACTTGTTGATGGATGATCCTTTCTAACTCTTAGATTTTAAGTGGGTGATAACAAGGGTTTCGGTTGGCTGTTCTTATGTGCCACTATGTCGTCCCTGACACAATTTGACCTGAATGGACTTTTCAACACCTCAACACCCGAAAGGATAAAAGAGGAACTAAAGGAGTTTTCAAGGTACCTCAGATGTTTAAGAAGCAGTTTTCCACTGCTCTCCCCTAAGGAGATTCCATGTGGCTTACCAGGGATTTGAACCAGGTACTCCTGAGTCCTCATCCAACATGCTATCTCCTATACCAGGAGTTCTCAACCTTTTAAAGCCAGGGGCCGGGTCACACTCCCTCAGACAGCTCCAGGGGCTGGACGACCATTTTGCCCTTCCTTTACCACATGGCACTTCCTGGTATGGCGGAGGTGGTGGTGGGCCACGTGAAATGGTGCCGTGGCCCGCAGGTTGAGAATCCCTGTTCTACACCATGCTGGCTTGCTCTTGCATTGTCTTTGATTGATTGATTGATTGATTGATTGATTGATTGATTGATTGATTGATTGATTGATTGATTGATTGATTGATTGATTGATTGATTGATTGATTGGCTGGCTGGCTGGCTGGCTGGCTGGCTGGCTGGCTGGCTGGCTGGCTGGCTGGTTGGTTGGTTGGTTGGTTGGTTGGTTGGTTGGTTGGTTGAACTTGTATGCCACCCACTCGACTATACGACTCAGGGCGGCTAACAGCAATCACAATATATCACAATACATTTAAAATTGAATACAATATAATACAGTGCAGCAAAACAGCAAAATAACAAGAAATACTTCAGTATTACCAGTGCATGTCATAAGAGTGGTAGGTGACTTATTAATACTCTTTAAAATACATTTTCTTTAAAATGTGCCTCATCCCTCTTGCAGCTGTCTCAGAAGTCACACAAATCAGCAAAACAAGAAAATTACAGTCAAGCGATTCTTTTTTCTAGATTGAATGTCAATTCTCTGAGACGCTGATGTTTGCTCCTAATCCTCACTTCCCAGTTTCTTATTTTCAGCTCTGAACTATCAAGGTTCACACAAACAAACAAAGCAAGCTGTGAGATTGTGACATGACACAAACCCAAGGGCAAATTATATCTTTATTTAAGCTGCTAAAATCTCCCTCAGGCTGTGCCCGACTCGGGGAAACTTTCCCTTAGAGAGTAAAACAACATAATCATTATTTCCAGGGAATCTGGTGGGTGTGCAAAATGCAGGTGCTTTAATTAACAATGAGGTGTTCAGGGCAGATAAGGCAAAACTTGTTTCTGGTTCTTGGTTTTGAAGGACTTCTTCCTGTCTTCTTGTTCTGATGTCTCCGAATCCGAATATTGACGATCCTCGTGGTGATCAGCTATGAAGATCTGTCCTGGGAATATAATGCAGTGGCCTTTCATCGGCCTTTAGCATCACAGAGTGACACCCGTAACACTGATCCAGTTCCACAAGTCACTTTCTGGTCCTTTTGGCACGCAAAGCCCTCCTCAAACCAAAACCAGAATTGATGAAGCTGCTGCCGTCCATCAAGAGGGATTCAAGTGGGATTTAATCCTCTTGGGGACCATCACCCTTCCCCCCTGTGGACTTCGGCACTCAAGGCCATTAATCCTTAGGGTTGTCAGGTTAGTTAACCACTGCTTCACACTCAGCATTGAGTCATTGGGAGTAGGGTCTCTACTCTGTTACCATAGCAGGGTAATAGACACCCTTTAAAGGACTAGCCAGCTCTATCCCACTGCCCAGGGGAGTTCCAAATGTACTCAAAATGCTTTCCACTCTTTGAGGAGGCTGAAATCATTGTGTTGTGTCTCTATCTCTCTGCATTTTAAAAAATGATTATAATTTATACAGTTTTAAAGGATTCCATCATGCAGGAATCCTTGCTTCCCCTGTCCCCCATTTTGGTTCTTCTCAGTTCTCAGACACCAAGGTTACTAGTGGGCAGAGAGCAGACACCTTTTAATCATCATTTCGCTGCCTCTGGGCTCCAGCAAAAAATCGACTTAACTCTACGCATCCGCCTGTAGAACCCTGGTTAAAAATACCGCATAACTAGGTTTCTATTGATATTCTGTTCGGCATGTCAGGCCTGATGGCTTCGTATGGCAGTCAGCGAGCAGATATCTTTTCTCTCACAGCCCCGCTGGAAGCAAAAGTGGCCCAACGAATTTTGCTGCCTGAGCCACGGCGTCACTCTGAAGTCACACAAGTAACGCCATCACCTGCACCCGATGACATTGACAGTGTCACAAAAGTTATACAGTGGTACCTCGCTTAAAGAGCATAATGCGTTCCACGGGATTGCTCTTTAAGCGAGTTTGCTCTTTAAGCGAAACACCATTGAAAGTGACCAATTGTGGGGGGGATTTGCGAACCCCGATTTATTTGTTAAGTGAGTTTTTGGTTGGTTTTATTTGTTAAGCAAAGCGAACATTCAGATAAAATTCTGCTCTTTAAGCGAGTTATTCTTTAAGCGATGCGCTCTTTATGCGAGGTTTGACTGTACAGTACTTCAAAATGACTGTAATGGGCTTTAGTGGTATAATTAGTAACATTTTCTAGCTGCCTGAGGCACAAAGTAGCCCTGAAGAAACACAAGAAATGCCATCGACTGCAACTAACTACTTGGACAGTGTCACAAAAGTTACACCTGAAAATGACTGTAATGAGCTTTAGTGATACTGTATACAATAGTTAGTAACACTTTCTAGTTACTTTAAAAAAGTTTCTACCTAAGTGCATTTTAGGGGCATTCTCAGAAGGAACATGTAGAGTTTTGTGCTATTGGGTTAGAAAATTGTAAGCAGTGAGTAATTGTTCTTTGTTTCTGCTTTTTTGTGTTTTTACAAATATTTCCCAAAGTACAGAATCGTTCCATGCGCTCCGGTGTCTAGTCATGCCTGCCACATGTCCATGGAAACGTCTGCAGAAGCAGACAGCGCTGGCTCTTCAGCTTAGTAACAGAGATGAGCACTGACCCCTAGAGTCGGATATGACTGGCTTTCGAGCAAGGAAAACCTTTACCTTTACTACAGAATCAGGATCAGCCGCTTGACAATGATAACACACAGCTCAATGAATTATTTGTGTGTTTGGAGCAGTAGTAATATTAATAGCAACTGCCTGGTTGACAAGTAATGAGCAATCCAAGAAAGAGGATTCAGAAGACATAAATTGATAATTAGGGCAAACCCAAACCGAAATTCTGAACAAGGCAGGACTGCCTTAACATTTCGAGATAGTTTGGCAAGAAATCACTGCCTTCCCTCCAAGGTTTCTCTCCTCTACTGCAAAAATAACACAAAAACGTGTATCGCTTTTGTGTTCTTGAGTGAGGTTTCCCTAGTTTGCACAAGGTTTCTCAGAATCAAACTTGAGTCTTTGTGCTGTGTAAAGCAAAGCATCGATACATGTTTCCCTCCCCACCATCGCAGAAGAACTGGTTGGCTGATCAAAAAAAAATATGTACAAACAACCCATCCATTGCTTCTGGTTCTCAAGAAGCAACAAGGAGCCATAAAGGCAAGTGTTTAGAATTTGTGCAACAATCCTAAGAGTGGAAGAACTCTTATCAGAAAAAATATATATAGAGAAAGAAAAGAATCAAAACTTGGTACCTTTTGTTTTTCCAGATGACAATGAGACAATATAGGTAAAGATAAAGGTGTAGGTAATGGTTGCCCTTGCTTGAAAGCCAGTTGTATCCAACTCTAAGGTTTGGTGCTCATCTCTGTTTATAGCCAAAGAGCCAGTGCTGTATGTATCTGCAGACATTTCTGTGGACATGTGGCAGGCATACCTCAATACCAGCGTGTACAGAATGCTGTATACCTTCCCACCGAAGTGGTCCCTATTTCTCTACTTGCAATTTCTTGCTTTCAAACTGCTAGGTTGGAAGGAGCTGGGACAGAGTCAGGAGCTCACTCCATCCTGCAGTACTCAGGAATTGAACTCTGACCTTCCAGTTGTCATTTCAGCATCTTTATCCACTTGAGCCACCACAGCGGCTAGGCACCTGTTTAAAATTGTAAATCTTGCTCTATGTCTTATGCTTTCCTAGACATCTAAATAAGCTATTCTTTGGCTAAACCAAAGCTGGAATCCTAAATCTATTTCCTAGGAAGTTATTTTCACCGGACATCTTAAAAAGCAAACCTATATCCTCTGCACACAGAGACAGAATTAAACTTTAAACAATTTATTTCAAAGAGAGTTTAAGTCGGGATCAACAATGTGTCCCATTGACAGACTTCACAGTAATCAGAAATGCTTCTCCACATGCAGGCTTTCAACATCGGCACCATACATTTCACGACGCTGCCAACAGTGTCTCCAAAGAGCCACGATTGCTTTGCTAATGCAATTGTGCCACTTTGTAATTGGACATGAAATTATTGTGCCTTCATTAGAGAGGAAGACGAGGAGGTGAAATGTGCTGGAAGCGCAGACAGGCTGGTTTTGTGACACTGTTATTTTGCTCAAGCTATTTTTGGAAGACATTGACAACCTGAGAGAATGGTTGTGTTTTATTGGTCTTTCTTTTTAAAGAGCTCTTCTGAAAACTGCATGTTGAATATACTGTACTAATAATACAACCTCATCAGAACTGAAGAAAGTTACCTTTTCCACCTATAATGGGATTCTGGGAATTCTGCTACTTGGCTTAGTGGTTAATATGCTGAATTTGACAACTGGAAGGTCAACAGGTCAGCAGTTCAAGACCCAAATGCTGCATGGTGAACTGGGCTCCTATCGTCCATCTTAGCTCCTGCCAACCTAGTAGTTCAAAAAGCAGGAAATTGCAAGTAGATAAAAAGGTACCACTTCAGTGGGAAAGGTAACAGCATTCCATGCATTCAGGCATCTAGTCATGCCACCTGACCATGGACTCTTGGGTCTGGCTGCTTTCATGAAGGGCTATCCAGATTGGATCATGCTGTATACACAGAACCAATGGTGGCTTAGTGGTTAAGATGCTCAGCTGGGTGACTGGCACTTTGGCAGGTCAGTGGTTCGAGACCCAGGTGCTCCATGATGGCATGAGACCCCGTCGTCTGTCCCAGCTCCTGCCAACCTAGCAGTTTGAAAGCAAGAAATTGCAAGTAGATAAACAGGTACCACTTTGGCGGGGAAGGTAACGGCATTCTGTGTGCTCTGGCATCTAGTCATGCCAGCCACATGACCATGGGAACTTCCACAGATGCAGACAGCACTGGTTCTTTGGCTGTAAACAGAGATGAGCACCATCCCCTAGAGTCAGACACATTTGGCTTTTGAGCAAGGGAGACCTCAGTGGGCAGTGACGCCTTTGTGGTATCAATAGCTGCTGCCCAATTCCTTACTTCCCTCCCCTACACCTATTTGTAAACCCAGTTCCTGACTTGGACTCTGTGGTTGAGACAAGGAACAAATAGTCCTGTACATGATCCAAAACCTACTATTTTTAGACAGGGTTCTGTGGCTTGACTGATTCCTTCCACATATCTTCTGGGGCTTTTCCAAATCTAAAAACAGCCCTTTCGTGACACCTTAACCTTTCCTTAAATCCCCCCCCCCCGGGCGAATTCCAAGCAAGGGTGCCAATCTTGCTGTTGTTTTTGTTTGGTTACCACGCGCCCCACACAGGCATGGGCTGGGCCACCGGGATGCACCCCTGGGTGCCCTGGCCTCTGGTGCCCTGGGGCTCAAATAATAATTTTATTATTATTCTAGAATAAGCCATTGCTCCAAGCTGAAGGCAGGAGAAAGACTGACGATGACTGCAGGGCAGGGCGTGTGTGAAGAGGTTAATGGAGTGCATGCGCTCTGAGCGCACTGCGGAGCCCACCTCTGGGGAAAGCTGCCCAGCAGAGGGGTGTCCCGGAGCACGAGTGAGCAACCCCCCACTCAAATTTTTGTGGTCCCCTCTGTTTTGAAGACTTTGCCCCCCAACCTCCCAATAAGCACCCCCATCACTTCCTGTCCAGTGCCCTCCCACAGTGCCCAGCACACAGCTGGTTCCAGGGGAACCCTGCATGTAGAAATGAAGCCGCTGCAGGGTTTCTCTGCAGAGAAAATGGCCGCAGAAGGGGAAAACTTTGGCCTCCCGGAACCAAGAACCGCCGGGTCAGAACGTCGGCAGGGCTTGCGGAGACCAAAATTCACCCAAGCAGAACAAAACAGATGGTGACTCCGGTTTCCAATTGGAGATCTCCAGACCTGGCAACCGAAATGGCTTCTGTACTTTTTGAAGGCGGCAAGTATTAAAAGCATGTGCTGTTCTCATGACTGCACAGCGGTGATACAAAAAGCAAGGCACACATGGTCACATGTTCTTTTTTTTTAATCCCCCACCAACTGTTGTGAAAGTACAGGATCCGTTTCCCAATCTAGAACGCCAAGAGATCTCTTCTTACATTATATTGGCCAGGCAACCTGGATTGACACATGAATACCATTGCTAAGGACTGTGTATTATTATTATTATTATTATTATTATTATTATTATTATTATTATTATTATTATTATTATTATTATTATTATTATTATTATTATTATTATTATTATTATTATTATTATTATTATTATTATTATTTCCTCTTCCTGTTCTTCTTTCTCCTCTTCCTCTTCTTCCGTATTTGATTCCGAACATTGGCAATCCTCATGGTGATCAGTCATGAAGATTGTCCTGGGAACAATATAATGCAGTGACCTTCCAGAATTAGGGACTACAACAACCATTTTCCTTTATTGTGGACTTCGGATTCATTTCATGCAAACGTTGGCCAAATTTTACGACACTTATATACCGTTCCCATAGCGCTTTGTGCACTCTCTGGTTGGGTCCCAAGGTAATTACCATTTTTGCCCCTAACATGCTCGGCACTCATTGTACTGGCCCCAGAAGAATGGAAGGCTGAGTCAACCTTGTCAGGATCAAACTTGCAACATCAGGAGTTTTTGGCTACAGTACAGCAATTTAACCACTGCGCCACTAGGGCCCCTCACTTTGCTAGCTCCACCCACTACCTTATCTATGAGGCTTCTGGCTCCGCCTACTGCTAGTCCTGGCCCCGCCCACCCTTAACACATGGCATCAGAGGCGGACATGACGTCGCAAGCGAAATGCAGGGTCTCGAGAGAAATACCTCCATCTTGCTTTCTAGGAATGATCTTGTGGTTTTTAATATGCAGAAGCTGTCTTAGAATTCAGTCCCATTAATGTAGGGGGAGAAAAATCTCATGGCTCCACCCGTTCTCACTTTGGGAAATAATGTTGTTGGCAAGAAACAGCAAATGCACTGAAAGATTTAGCAAACATCGCTTCTTCTCTTTCTTCTTTTTCTGCCAGTGCCTAAAATAAGAAAGTGAGGGCGGGTGAATATAAAATCTCTTGAGCTAATAAAGTAATCTCGAAATGATGGATTTCCCCTCCCCTCCCTTTTGTTCCTCTCTGATTGGAGCTGATGCATTTTTAATGCTCCTTGATGTAGCTATTATGCTTCACCCTTCTCCAATTTCATCCTTCTCTCCTTCGGCTGGCTTTAGCGTGGCCTGCCTTTCCGCCAGGATGCAGGATCCCATTGAGGAACGCATCCAATATGGCTTGCATGCCTGCCTGCCTGCCCACAATCCGGCTTCAGCCGCCAGAATTGGCATCATGACACATCCAAAGTGCAGGCATTCAATGGACAGTTTGCTTACCTGTAACTGTACTTCTTCAAGCAGTCACCTGTGAAAACTGTTGGTGCGAATTCACAGGTGACCACTTGAAGAACGATGGTTACAGGTAAGCAACCTGTACTCCCCTCTTCATGGCCTCCGTTAATTGCATGCCAATGGGTGAGAGCCAGGGTCACTTGTGACCTTTAGGATCAGGTTTTCTGTAAGGTTAATGGGTCTGAACTCAGTTGAGATCAAATGCTTTTGCACAGGACACGGCCCTGTTGTTAGGCAAAGTGAGGTCAATGCCTCAGGAGCAGAGACTAGGAGGCTATTGTCAGCACAGTGTTGGAGAAAAAGAGTAGCCTCCACTTTCGGGTGGCTGTAAATCCACTCCAGGTTTTCATTAACAACTTGCTGGAGCTCTCCAAGGTGCTGAAACTATTGGCAAGCCCAGCATTCAAGGCACTGGAGGTGTCCTGGAAAGGACAGAGTAAAAACCTGGAGTGGCATCAGAGTCTGCCCCACAAAATCAGGAGTCATCAGCCACCCTTGGCCAGCACAACCTCTAGCCGTGGGGGATTCTAGGAGGGTCGTCTTACAAAATGGGGTTGGTTGAACGTCTCCAAAATCTGCTTGCTCTCGAAAACCAAAAAGTACATTTTCATCTCTTTCTGAGTTTGTCCTCGGGGTCGAACAAAGCCCGAACCTGCCTGCGAAGGTCCTGGCTCGGAGCGAGCCTCGTCACCGTCCCTCGAGGATTCATGCTTCTCCCTCAATCATCTGGACAATGAAAGCCAGCTGCTTTAATTACACAGTCCGGTGATTTCAGCTTTGTCTCGAGACTGACGAAGGCAGGGCCTCTGCTCCGCAGATCTCCCGGGGCCAAAGCCCCTTTGTGTAAGGGAAACAATAGTTAAGTCTATACCACACATACACACGCACATACACACGCCTGGTCGCCTCCCCAAGAATCACAATGGGAAGTTTGTTGGGTATCAAACAATGCACGGTGTCGCTTCCCCCATCGCCTCTCTGCCAATGGAGGGGGCAGCACCAGATGCCACAAACAGAAGCGGGGAGCAGCGTTGAGTCTGAGACTCATAGAATGACTGGTTTGGAAAGGGGCCTTTTAAGGGCATCAAGTCCAAACTTCATTAGAGAAGACTTGGATGGGGAAGCAAAGGCACCGAACTGGCAGAGTTATAAGGATCCAAAGAGGTGGAGCTGAGATTTAGACACTGATTAACCCCATTTGAGGGACTGTGGTGGCTTAGTGGTGAAGACGCTGAACTTGACAACTGGAAGGTCAGCAGTTCAAGACCTGAGTACTGTACAACAGTGTGAGCTCCCGTCTCTGTCCCAGGGGGGCAGGACTGTGTATGCTAGTGAGGTGGGACAGCCTTTTGCCCCTGGGACGACAGGAGGGGCATAGCTATGTTCAAAAAGGAATGAAAACTTCTTTCTACGCCACTTGCACAAAAATGATTGGATGGCACCATCTAGTGGTTATTTGGCACTGGGATGTTGGAGGGAAATGCAGGAGAATTTGGCTTTCCCTCTTCCCATTGGCTCACGGGGTTAAGACGCTGACTGGGAGGTCACCAGTTCAAAACCCGAGTACTGCGTGACGGAATGAATGCCCATCTCTGTCCCAGCTCCTAGCAGTTCGAAAGCAAGAAATTGCAAGTAGATAAATAGGGACCACTTTGTTGGGAAGGTAAGCACTCTGGTAACTAGTCATTCCTGCCACATGACCATGGAAATGTCAGCAAATGCAGACAGCGCTGGCTCTTTGGCTGTAAACAGAGATGAGCACTGAACCCTAGAGTCAGATACAACTGGCTTTTGAGCAAGAGAGACCCTTATTTACCTTTACCATTGCCACAATTATTCAAGAAATGTGGTTTCATTCTGGCAGTCCAGGGTTTGAGAAGGACATGAAGAAGAAGAAGAATTCAAGAAAGCCACAGACAAAAAAATGAGTTTGGGTTGATTTTATTGGAAAACCAAAATGACCGAGTTAGTTGTTGTACGAACGGTTCCCCAAATTGTAAAAGTGCTCAAAACCCCTTTCCTTCCTAAATAGGCCTTCCATTTCCGCCAGAGGTTTTCGCTTTCCTGTGTGAAAGATGGAAGGAGGGGAAGAACAGACAGAAAGCTATACATGTAACAAAAGACATTAGTTGTGCTTTCCAAAACCAAGATCAACCTGACACACAGAAGGCCACTTCTGCTTCATAAAGACCTGGTATCAAAATACACTTTTGAGTTGTGGGATATTGTGATTTGCTGCGTTTGAACAGATTTGCCTTCCAAAATCGGATTGGGGGCGGGGAGAGAAATGCAGTAGGCAATGGATGCTTAAAAATCCAAACCATGCAATTAAAAAAGAAATCCACCAAAGCATTAAATGAAACATGGAAGAAAGACTTTGAAGGCACAGCCGTGCCAATCAAAAAGCTCAGACTCTGCACGGACAGTTCATGAGAAAACACTGCCATTTGTCTGAGCAAAAGGCAGGAAAACGGAGGAAAATTAAAAGTGGTAAATTTTCGCTCACCATCACCACCACCAATGGTTAAAGGACAGAGAAAGCATCAAGGTGGCACATCCCTAAAATGTGTCCCTGAAAATGTATGGAACCTATCGTGACCCTGGCTTTGAAGAGAGATCAGGCAAAGTCAAGGAGGGTGTGGGGTTAATTAATGGTTTATTAGCCATACTGGTAACCGTACAACCTCTAAGACAGTGATAGCAAACCTTTTAGACACTGAGTGCCCAAACTCAATAGGCTGCTGTCCGCGCTGCAGAGGGGCAGGGCGAACTCTGTGCTGGGGGGAGGAAGTGCTCCCATTGGGCTGCTGGGCAGAGAGGCGGGGTGAACTCTGTGCTGGGGGGAGGTAGGAAGCACTCCCATTGGGCTGCTGGGGAGAGGCATGGAGCGAACTCTGTGCTGGGGGAGGGAGGAAGCACTCCCATTGGGCTGCTGGGCAGAGGCATGGAGCAAACTCTGTGCTGGGGGAGGGAGGAAGCACTCCCATTGGGCTGCTGGGCAGAGGGGTGGGGAAAACTCTGTGCTGGGGTGAAGGCACTCCGAGTGCCCCCTCTGACATGCGTGCCATAGGTTCACCACCACTGTTCTAGGATAAAAAGGCATTTTGCCATGGAAACTAATCCAATGTTCTCATCCTTGGCCACTACCATTGTTGATGGTACGGCCTGGGACGGATGTGGTGTACCAAAAGTCATTAGTTACAAATACTGAATTTGGAATCCAATATATTCCTAGTCACAAAGGTATAACACCTGATTATCACTCTGGACTTTTAACAAGGAGTAACATTTCTCCTTTGTGAAGTAACTTTTCAGTTAGTTTCATATGTACGGAGGGTTGCCTTAACTCCGTGGTGGAGAGGGAATATCAAAGGTTTTGGAAAAAAGTAACTAGAAGTCATTATAGGACATTCAAATGTTACTCTTTAGAAACTATAAGTATAGTGAGTAACCCATTCTTTTTGGGGGAGCTTTGGGACTAAGCTGTGATTATTTTTTTAAAAGGAACTTTTCTAGTTCTGTTGAGGTATGCTCACCCAAAATGCTTTAAGTTACTTTCTTACAACTTCAGACACTCATCTTTACAAAATGTAATTTTTATGTACAAATTTGTTTAAGGAAGGAAATAAGATTAAAAAAAGATCAATTGCCTGGATTTATTTTATTTGGGGGGGGGGGGGTGTTGTCAGAAAAATAACCCACAAATTGGAAGGAAAGGACTGCATAAAGTCATAGTTAATGCTTCTCGGAAAGCAATTTTTGTGACCCTGGCTTTGAAGAGGAAATCGTGAGAATACTGAGAATTCTCAATAACAGACACTTAGTTTTTAAAGGTTTGATGGTGTGTTAATTGGGGGGGGGGGAGATTTCATTACTTAAGACTCCAATCCAAGTGAAAGTGGATGATACAGACAATCCACCGGAAGGGGGTCATATTTTAGGACAAGGAGATGTTGATTTTGCATGGAAAACAACGTGGTTTAAAGCCTTCCCTAACATTTCTAGGTACGGCTTGGAAAGAAATTGGGAAATTATCATGAGCCAGGATCAGTCCTGGGAACTGCGACAAGTCGAGATGAGAAGAAAGCAACTTCCAAGGGAACTCGGTAGGGGAAAACTAAGATTTAAATACTCCTCCATGTTAGGAAAGAAAGAAAGTAGAAAACAGCCCCTAAAGGGGGAGAAATTAACACTAGTTAGACTTAGCTCTGTTAGGTTGCCTGGCTGCAAATCTAGTGTTTCTTGCTTCTAGTCTCGACTTTCTCTTTCTTTCTATGAGTTAGTATTTTCCATCTAGACTTCATTTTCTCCACACAAGTAATCTTTTTCAAAAAAAGGGGCAAAACCCCCAGATAAGATTCTGCCGGGCACATGAACAAATCTGTGGCCACGGCACCCATGGGCATATAGCTCCGTATGACTGACAATGCACAGAGCTGCATTTTTAAAGTTTGGGAGTGAATGAAACGCAAGTAGTTATTCAAGGCAGAGCGCACGGATATCTGCAAGACGAGACCGAGGCCTCGCCATCGTTCAGCAGGTGGCAACACGATTGCATTCTGGAGCAATGACTCTCCATGTAGAAATTTATTATTTTCGAAAATAATAATAATAATACTTATTATTATCGCACAAGTCCAAAAATAATTGATGCAACGGAGGCCTTCACTCTGTTTTGTGCAAACTACCATTAATGCTAAAAAGTCCTTATTCCTTTTATCTCCGCAGTGGGAGAAGTGAAGAAGACCCTATGCTGGTTTTTCGTGTTGTTTGACAGTCCTCCTGAAGTTTTAAGAGTCATCTCCCAGGATTTCTGTGACGAAAGAGACCACATCGGTCACTTTGGTGTCGTGAAGAGTGAAGAAAGGGTGATCCTGCGGAGGAAAGAAGGAAAGACGGGTTCAACAGGCAAGGAAGGGAAGGCATGATGGGCAAAGTAAGTAACTTTGTGCCCAAAAAGTCATAAAGTGTTTTGTTGTTTGCACAAAGTAACTTAGAGGGTTGACCAAATCAAGGGTGCAAATACATACAAAGAAATGCAAATTTAACCCACTGTCAGGTCACATGCGTGAAGTTGAGTTTGTCTAGGTAAATCTATGTTAAATAACAATACAGGAAGAGAGGAGGAAATTGACTCACAGTCTTGTTTGCACGTTCTTAAGGTAGCTCTGGCTACAGGAATACTACCTTAATAAGCTGCAAACAAGGACTGAGTAGCAATTTCTTCCTCTCATTCTTTTATGCTCTCTCTTTTTAAATTAAATTAAAATTTTCTTTTAAAATTAAATTTTAAAAAATAATAATAATCTGTTGTACACCATCCAGAGAGGGAGGATATCCCAGAGGGGTTGGATATAAATATAATAATAAAATAAATATGTCACTCTTAAAAGTGCCACAAGTCTATTATTTTTCTTTGTTTTTATTCAACAGACTAATATGGCTATGCTTTAGAAAACTGCTACACATATATATGACCTCCAGCATGGTGTAATGATGGACTACGAAGTAGGAAACTTGGGTTCAAACCCCTGTTTAGCCATGGAAACTCACCGGAAAGTGGCATTGGTAAAGCGACTCCTTAAATATTTCACATGACTTGAGAACCTTACGTGGGTTGCTGCAAGTCACAAGTGACTTGATGGCACATAACTAAAACATGAATAAATATATATGTCTATGGTGGGTGGAAAGAGGACAGAGATGGAAAGGGACTTACCATAAGTTCCAAATAACTCATTCGTTCTGCAGGATTCTTCCTCAAGCTAGTAAAGGGGAGGAAACACAAAGAGCTTCTATCACATTCTAGTTGTTAAAGTTATTAAACAAATCATGGACAGAGAGCATCATTTCCCCATTATTATTAGTGGTCAGATTCTAGCTTGTTATAGGTGGCCCCTACATATCTGCAAGAGATATGTTCCGAGATCTACTGTGGATACCTGAAACCATGGGTAACAGCAAACCCTATATTTTACATTGCAGACAATGGCATCTAGTGGCCAAGGGTGGTAATGCACCATCGAAATGCATACATATTATGTATTTCAGGATTTTTAATTGAATGTTTTTAGACTCACAAATAACTGAAACTAGATACTGAACCCACGGATATAGTTGGAGGCAACCTGGATTTTATTTTTTATTGTGCAAACCAGAGTTCCAATTTTTAGGTCTTCCAGAACTCCCCAATGTTTCATGGGCATCCCTCCTTTTCCCTATTATACTAGGTGTTAGTTTCATTGCTTAGATGCTCTAGTCTTGAGCCTAGTGTGATAAAACCAAGGAATCCAAGTCAATGGGGAAGGGATGCAGTTGAGTGGAGGGACCTCTGCTTTGCATATTCAGAGTGTCTTCGATTCAATCCCCTGCTTCTTCTAATTAGGCTAAGAAAAAATGTAACCGAAATGCTGGAGAGTTATGGCTGTCACTCAAAGCCAGCAACACAAGCCTAATGATCTGATGAAAGGCAAGGCTGTTTTCTACATCCATAAATCTGAGCATGAGAGACCAAGGATCACCAATAAGCATGCACACATACACTGAGGGCACCCATGCTAGCCATTTTAATTGCTGGTGACTCCCCCCATAAATAGGGACTGCAGTGGCTTAGTGGTTAAGACGCTGGACTTGATGACTGGTTGGCGGGTCAGCAGTTCGAGACCGGAGTGCTGCATGATGGAGTCTGCCCCAGCTCTCAGCAGTTTGAAAGCAAGAAATTGCAACTAGATAAACAGGTACCACTTGGGTGGGAAAGGTAACGGCGTTCCATGCACTCTAGTCACACCCTGACACATGAGCATGCAAATGTCTACAGAGGCAGACAGCTCTTTGGCTGTAAAGGCGATCTGGAGTCAGGGAAAACCAGTGCTCACCAGTGTGCCGTGAAGTCCACAAAGTCCTTTGAGAAGCGATCAGCTGGGAGTTGAGGAGAGGGCTCTTCCACCACCTGCTTCAGCTGCTGGAAGGGGGTCCCCCAGGACTCGTAGGGGAACCGGAGAATCGCCAACTCAATCTGAGAAGGGCAGAAGGAACATAAAATAAGACGAGACAAACAAAGTTAAAGGCCTAACTTACACCAGCCATCTCTGGGATTCTCAGCCTGTGGCCCAGGGCGCCATTTCCTGTGGCCCACCACGTACCTCCACCACACCCGGAAGTGCCATGGGCAAAATGGTCCTCCGGCCCCTGAAGCTGTCTGAGGGAGCGTGACCCAGCCCCTGGCTTAAAAAGTTTGAGAACTCCTGACATGAATGGTACCCTCTGCCTCACCTCCCCAACCGCCGACTCAGATCCTTTGTGCCGAGACCAGACACTCTTGAGGGAACACAAGAGCCAAACCAAATTAGAAGATGGAGGAAGGAACTCACTGGACAAAGAACAACACAGAAGGAAGCTTCTGGAGGGCCCTGAACAGGCTGAGGGTTGGAGTCCCTAAATGCAAGACCTGTTGGTCTTGCATTTAGGGACTCCAACCCTCAGCCTGTTGATGGTGGACATCACACAGTGATGTTGATGTCCGCCATCAGCCTCCACTTGAGCATGTTTGCTCAAGTGGGGGCTGATGGCGGACATCAACACACTGTGTGAATGTGGAGAGATACAGAAACTGGCTCATTTGCTGGTCTTGCCAGATACATGCACTGATGAAGACTTAAATCTGGCCAATGACAAAGCCAAGAAAGTGGTTTCATTTTGGCGGTCGGTAGGTAGGTAGGTAGGTTGGTAGGTAGGTTGGTAGGTAGGTTGGATGGATGGATGGATGGATGATAGAGAGAGGAGACTGCAAAATAATATCTGCCCATTTATAACTTATTTATTTATTTATTTATTTACTTACTTACTTACTTACTTACTTACTTACTTACTTACTTACTTACTTACTTACTTACTTACTTATTTATTTACATTTAAATTTCTATACCGCCCTCCTCGCCGAAGGCGACCCAGGGCGGTTTAACACATCCTAAAACACATAAAAAGGCTAAAACTCTAAAAGTTCCCAAAAACCCACAGTTAAAACCAATTAAAACTACGACTAAAACGTTATATGATTTGAAACTTAAGAAATTTACTATGTACTGTTGTTTTAAGTCATGTCTTTTTTTGGTAGTGTTGTAAGCCGCCCAGAGTTGGGTTTACCTAATTGGGGCGGGATAACAAATTGGACAAAATAAATAAAATAAAAATAAATAAACTTAAGGGAGCAGGGGAGGAAACTTGTAGGAAACCCAGAAGAGAAAAACTATCTAAATACACCCACTCAAGATACACAATAGGGGGTGAGGGTGGCATTTCCTTCAAAACCTCCCAACTACAAAAAACCAACAGAGACCCAGGGGGGAAATGTATTGGTGTTAATGGGTTGGTCTTTATATTTTAATGGGGAGAGGGTGCTTTCAATTTTTATGTATGGGGCTCCTGTTTTTAATGCCGTTTATAAACCGCACCGAGTATTATTTCTAAGAAGAAACGGAATCAAGAGACATACAATAAAATAAAAAAATTTAAAAAACCCTGAGATGCCCATTAACTTGCTTACCAAGGTAATCCCCAAGCTCCAGACATCCGATTTCACATTGTACCCTTTCTGATTCACTTCTGGGTTTATTCTCTCGGGCTGCAAAGAGGAAAAGATCAACAAATCAGAGACTTGAGATGGGATAGCAAAAGCTAGATGGTCAGCAGGGGGGAATGAGTTCTTATCCTTGCCAGGTAACGCATATCAGGAATGGGTGGAGCCAATCGCAAAAGGGGTGGGACTAAAAGAACCAGATTATGAGACCAAGATTTGAATTTACACTTTCCCATTCCTGCTTCACTGCCAGCAGGGAACTTTCTTCCAGTTTAGACTTTTCTGCCAGATGAACCAGATTCAAGTGTCTCTAAGTATCCGTCTTTCAGACAGAACCTCTAAAAGGGGGATTTATATCGTTTATAGTTTAATGAAAATCCCACCTCTATTTGTTGTTTTGCAGAAAAAAACAAACAACTGAGGAAGTATCTACAACAGGAGTTTGCATCTGGCCCACGGCACCAAATAATTCATCCCCCGACCTCGCTCCAGCTGCCCCCTGTTGCGCCTTAATCAGCCATGAACTCATTTAAATGAGTCTGCGGCTGTTGTAAATGTGTTTAAGTAAAGGTAAAGGTTTCCCTTGCTCGAAAGCCAGTCGTATCTGACTCTAGGGGCCAGTGCTCATCTCTGTTTCTAAGCCGAAGAGCCAGCGCTGTCTGAGACGTTTCCATGGTCATGTGGCAGGCATGACTAGACACCGGAGCGCATGGAACGCTGTTACCTTCCCACTGAAGTGGTCCCTATTTATCTACTTGCAATTTCTTGCTTTCGAACGGCTAGGTTGGCAGGAGCTGGGACAGAGATGGGAGCTCATTCCGTCCTGCAGTACTCGGGAATCGAACTGCTGACCTTCCGCCTCCCAGTCAGCGTCTGAGTGACTTGAGCCACTGCAGTCATAAATGAGTCCACTGTCATCATAAATGCATTTACGACAGCTGTGGGTGCGTTTTACGGCACCAGTCCAGCCCGCTCAGCTGTCTGGGTTTTGTAGTCCTTATAATTCTCTGCTAGAGAATTATACACATTCCCTCGAGTCACAAGAAATGAAACAGGAGGAGGAATTACAAGGAAAGATCGGCAGAAAAACTCACAGCCATGTACGGTTTGCAACCAGCATCCATAGTCTTGGCAACTGAATCCACCAAATAACCACTGATCCCAAAGTCACACATTTTCACGTGTCCCTGTTTGTTGACCAGGACGTTGGACGGCTTCACATCTGGAAAAGGGGAGAGGAACTTACAAGAGGCCAGGAAACACCCTCCCTTATGGATCAGCTGTCCCCCAGCACAGGAAAAAGGCTCAGCTCTGCACCCAGTTTTTACCCAGATCTTCAAAATACACACCCGGAATTACTATATAGGTAAAGGTCACCCTTGCTTGAAAGCCAGTCGTATCCAACTCTAGGCTTCAGTGCTCATCTCTGTTTATAGCCAAAGAGCCAGCACTGTCTGCAGACCTTTCTGTGGACATGAGTCCGGCGTGCCTCAACACAGAAGGCTGGTATACCTTCCCACTGAAGTGGTACCTATTTATCAACTTGCAATTTCTTGCTTCTGAACTGCTAGGTTGGCAGAGCTGGGACAGCGATGGGAGCTCACTCCATCATGAGGTGCCTGGGAATCGAACTCTGACTTTCCAGTCAGTGAGTTCAGAGTCTTAACCACTTGAGCCACCGCAGCCCCCAATGACTGTATCACCTTAAAGACTCACTCCTGTATTTAAACATGAGCTTTCGTGGATCAAATCTACTTCATCTTACATAACAGTGAGGCCTCATGGCATCACTTTATATACATCAGGTTACTTTCCCGTTAGGCTGGCCAAACATCGTGTGCCCGTCTACCTAATGTATGTAAATTAATGCCACAAAGACTCACTCTGATGAAAAGGATTTGATCCATGAAAGCTCACAATTAAATACAGGAGTGAGTCTTTAAGGAGTGAGTCCCAACATTTTCAAGCCAGGGGCTGGGTCACGCTCTCTCAGTTAGCTTCAAGGGCCGGACAGCCATTTTGCCTTGCCATTTTGTCCCAATAGCTTCAAAGCAGCAGCCATTTTGTTTCTTGAACGCCCTTGGGAGGGGCAGGGGACCACATGAAAGGGTGCTGTGGGCAAAATCTGGCCCACAGGCCTTAGGTTGGGAACCCCTACTTTTAGGTGCCACAAGATTTTTTTTATTTTTATTTTATTTTATTTTTTCTGATTTGTTTTGTTTACTCTCAGATGTGATTCTACGAAATTCCAGGCAGGCCCTAAAATATCGGACGACGTTCATAAGAAACAATATATGTGTGGGTCATTATAGAACCCAAAGGTTAGATCTACGTTGGAGCTGGAGGTCAAAAGGTCCCAACCCTGCTTTACAAGACGTGACACGAGTAGGATATTCATGCACAAGACCTACCTCGGTGAATTACGGAGAGCTTACTATGCAAATGTTCCAGGGCTCGTACAATCTGGAAAAAGAAGAATGACAGGGTGTCTCTTAGCTGCTGAGCAGAGGGAGAGAACTGCTGGCCCTCCAAATTAGACTACACTTCCCATCATCCTTTGTCTTCTGAGAGCTGAAGTCTAAGAAACAAAATGCTCCCCATCCCACTGGAAACCTCCATCGACTTAATCATAATGTCTTTGAGGGAAACAAGAGCAAAACAGGTAGATCTTTTTTAAAAAAAATCCTTATAGGAGGGTCTACTCCAGGGGTGGTGAAGTTATGGCACGTGTGCCAGAGAGGGCACTTCCAGCCCTCTCTGTTGGCACGCCTGCCATTGCTTCCTCCCTCCCCCCAGCACAGAGGTTGCCCCACCCCTCTACCCAGCAGCCCAATGAGAGAGATTCCTCCCTCCTCCCAGCATAGAGGTCACCCTGCCCCTTTGCCCAATGAGAGAGATTCCTCCCTACTCCCATCACAGAGGTCGCCCCGCCCCTCTGCCCAGCAGCCCAATGAGAGATATTCCTCCCTCCTCCCAGCACAGAGGTCACCCTGCCCCTCTGCCCAATGAGAGAGATTCCTCCCTCCCCCCAGCACAAAGGTCACCCTGCCCCTCTGCCCAATGAGAGAGATTCCTCCCTCCCCCCAGCACAAAGGTCACCCTGCCCCTCTGCCCAATGAGAGAGATTCCTCCCTCCCCCCAGCACAAAGGTCACCCTGCCCCTCTGCCCAATGAGAGAGATTCCTCCCTCCCCCCAGCACAGAGGTCACCCTGCCCCTCTGCCCAATGAGAAAGATTCCTCCCTCCCCCCAGCACAGAGGTCACCCTGCCCCTCTGCCCAATGAGAGAGATTCCTCCCTCCCCCCAGCACAGCGGTCACCCTGCTCCTCTGCCCAATGAGAGAGATTCCTCCCTCCCCCCAGACCGAGGTCACCCCACCCCTCTGCCCAGCAGCCCAATAGGAGAATTTCCTCCCTTCCCCCCAGCACAGAGTTGGCCCCGCCCCTCTGTTTGGGCACTCAGTCTCTAAAAGGTTTGCTATCACTGGTCGACTCCCATTGTTAGTGCTACTTACAGACACAGATATTTTTCCAAGGATATCTTCGGGGATCGTCTTCTGCTTTTCCAAGACCTTCTTATAAAATTTATCCAGAGATGTGTCCATTAACTCCATGCAGATCCACACGTCCCCCTGAGAAGAAAGGCAGGGAGGTACTTCAACCCAGCTTTTAAAAATACATCACATTAAACCACATTTAAGGTAGCAGGTTAGGATTTGGCATGGTGTCTGCATGGATAAACATAATGAGAAACCACAGCTCTAAAAAAGCAAAATACAAAAATCCAGAAGGGTTGCTAGAGAAACCAGGCTGGCTTTCTCAGACTCTGAGCTAAGATACTACACCAGTTGAGAAAATATATCCTCTTCTTGATATCATTCCATCTATGATGAAAGGGCTGGGGTGGGTCAGTGGTTAAGAAGCTGACACAAAATTATAATGATGATGATGATAAGGAGAGAAGTAGCAGCAGACAGTGAGAAAACTAAGCAAGAGAAAGACCCTCAACATCCTCTGAACAGATATGAGACTCAAGTCCATCCGGCTCATATTCAGGAAGAGTTTTGTGGCAAGAACAAATAAATTTTGAGGGTAAAAGTCAAGGTCACCCTTGCTCAAAAGCCAGTCGTATCTGACTCTAGGGTTAAGTGATCATCTCTGTTTATAGCTGAAGAAATATGCTACCAGAAATAAGTACTGATGAAGATTTAAGTTTGGCCAACGGCAAAGCCGAGAAGGTGGCTTCATTTGGATATGAAAGAAGAAGAACCCACCTCTCTGAACAGAGCTCCATAGAAAGTCACGGTGTAGAAGCAGTCCACTGTTCTCATGGAGATGTCTAAATCCATTAGAAGCCTCTTTTGTTCTTGGGTGTTCACTGTGGCTCGGATCCTCTGGAATGAGACAGAAAGAGACAGAAAGGACACCAGTCGATGGAAAACCAAATCTTTCCCAAAGCACAAGAGACCTTGCAAAGCAAATAAAGGAAAGCAATTACACTTACATACCACCCAATAGCACTCTTGGAAACACTTCACAACAACGACTTTGCTACTGGGAATAACACATGCGATTTACATGCTATCGGATGTGCTGATTCCAAATCTGAACTCAGAATTTGCCTATCATGTACAGATTTTAAGGCATGCTAAGGTAAAGGTAAAGGTTTCCCTTGCTCGAAAGCCAGTCGTATCCGACTCTAGGGGTCAGTGCTCACCTCTGTTTCTAAGCCGAAGAGCCAGCGCTGTCTGCTTCTGCAGACGTTTCCATGGTCATGTGGCAGGCATGACTAGACACCGGAGCACGTGGAACGCTGTTACCTTCCCACCAAAGTGGTCCCTATTTATCTACTTGCAATTTCTTGCTTTCAAACTGCTAGGTTGACATGCTAGAGTTGTTCAAATAGTCGGTCATTGGCTAATGTATTTTTACATGGGAACATTATCACAGTTGCAGCTACCACTATGCCAGCTGCCGCATGAGCTGAATCACGTCCCCTGGTGGCATGCATGCTCCAGCAGTTGCTGGGCATGTCTAGGCAAGTCAGTGAGCTGATATCAGAAATAGGTCTATAAGGCGAGATGGACCAAGGGCTTGTCTCTAGTGCGAAACCATTTTATTGGATAGTACTACTAGGCCATAGTGAGTCTGTTTTGAGCTAAAGATGAGTCCGCACAGCAGTGTTAATAAACTGGACATTTTTTGCTACATTTGTGGCAAATATACCCTGCATGATCAACACAAGAACCTTACCAAGATTTGCTAACTTCAGATCCTGACATCCTAGGCAGAATCGGACTTCAGATTTGGATTCAGTGCACTTGATTTAGTAAAGGACACACGGATTAGACCAACAAATAGCAGACAATATTTATTTTTTTGTGATGCAGTGAAATGAAACGTTCCTGTTCCCTAGGCACATGAGCACTTTTCCAGCCTGGACAGGGATGGGGTTGTAGCCTGAGGTCTCCGCGTTGCCCAAGCCAGCTCTGTCTAAAGAGCCTCTTGCCCTCTCTCTGAGAGAAGACTCAAGCACTTCGTAGTGGGTCTTACCTTCACAGCCATGGAGGTGCCGCTCTGCGCATGGTGGACCTTCTCTACCACGCCATAAGCTCCTCTGCCCAACTCGGCGATGCTTACCAAGTCATCGGCCTCCACTTCGAAGTTCTGTTGGCCAGGAGAAAATGAGAAACGAAGCACCAAGTGAAGAAAAAGAAAGGACAATTTGAGCTGTAGTCTCCATCAGCCACTGGGCAGACGACTCAACATACCAAAGCAGAGAGACACGGAGACAGGCTTGGCATTATATTCATGTCCTGCTTAGATCTTTCCTAGGGTAATCTGTTTTCAGCTCAGAATACCAGAAGAGACCACCTTTGATGTGATCCAGTATGGTTCTTAGAGCCTTTAAGCTCAGTGGCTGCAGTGGCTCAGTGGTTAAGAAGTGCACCTTATTAGCTGGAAGGCTTGGCAAGTCGGCAGTTCAAGACCCAGGTACTACATGATGGATTGAGCATCCGTCTCTGTCCCAGGTCTTGGGAGCCTCATTCGGGTGTTCCCTGAGCGGAGATTCCTCTAGAACAGGGGTCCTCAAACTTGGCTCTCCAGGTGTTCTTGGACTTCAGTTACCAGAAGCCCAAGTCAGTACACCTGCTGATCAGGACTTCTGGGAATTGAAGTCCAAGAACATCTGGAGAGCCAAGTTTGAGGAACCCTGCTCTAGAATAATTTCAAAAACTTTGGGATATGATCTTTAGCGTCTGATAGATGCTTTTACTTAAGCAGTGTGACATGGTGGAGTTTTGAACCATGAACAAGCATAGCTGTAATCAGGGTGAAGATAGTTAAAGAGACCAAAAAATGAAAAAGAGGAACAAAGGAAAGAACCAGATTTTCCACAGAGTCTCGCCTTCCACATCCCTCTTGCTGCTATAACTGAGCATAATATTCCTACTTCTGTTTTTTTTCCTGGTTTTGTTCTTTCATCTAACCAAAATAAGGGACTGTGGTGACTCAATGGTTAAGAAGCTCGCCTTGTAAGCTGGAATTGAGCACCCATCTCTGTCCCAGCTCTTGGGGACATGAAAGGAGCCTCATTCAGGCACCCCCCTGAGCGGAGTTTCTCCAGCAAAAATCCTTTCAACCCAGAATAATTTTCTGACATGAAATTATCATTACAGTATTACCTAAGAAAAATAGTATACAACCTGCATTTCCCCAGTTGCCCTCTGTATGTATCCAAATGGGTACAAAACACTGTATCCCAAGAATTTCTGGTCCTTAAGACGTTAGAGACAAGGTGGTGCTTGATAACTTCTTAGAAACAGCAAAGTGGATCTGATTTGCTAGATATTCTTAGCATTCCTGAAGTGGGGGTTCATAACCTCTGAGCAGAACTTGATGCTTTCCAGAATGAAATTTCATGCAAACGGATGTCTCAAGAACACAGTGCAATGGGAGGGCGTCAGCCACCACCCGCAGTTTTGTAAACCATGGTTAATCACAAACCATGGTTAACTGTACACCATGATTGATCACAAACCATAGTTAACACTAAACACATCATTTATGACTCCACAGATCACACTTTACCCAAATGGGAAAAGTTCCTTTTTGGGGTGGCATTTCCCCAAACCTTCCAGTCTTCTGCAGGGGAATTCTGGAAACAGCCTTAAGTAACTTTTCTAAATTCTGTCCTGTGCTATGAAAATACAATAATAAAGGCACATCATTTTATGTATAAAATAGAATCGGGCCAAAAAAATAAAACAGCAACATACTTTTTCACCAACAGTAATAAAAGTCCTGGAATCCAGATTCCTTGGAGGTCTGGAAAAGAAATTGAGCAAAGAATCAGCCACCCAACCAGCTACTCACCATTTACAATTTGGAAATTTACAAATCAGGGCAAAAAACGATCTTACGTTGCAGGGACTGATGGTTGCTTATTGGCCGAAGGCATTCTCAGGATGGGCGGTCTTTTCTTCTTTGTGGCTTCAGGAGAGAGAGAGAGAGAGAGAAATGTGGACTTCTGATTTTAAAGGAAAAGGAAAGCCAAGTTGTCAAATGGTGAGGATGCTGTGATTAACAGGGGGGTTGAGTGGGTACAATAAGGTGGAAAATGGACACTGGAGGACAAGGTGGCATAAATAGCTTTCTCCCATCCGTCAGAATGACATCTCTCATAAATAAGACCTGAGTAAAGTGTTTGAGGGACTGCGATGGTTTAATGGTTAAGACGCTGAACTTGATGCTTGGCAGTTCGGCACTTTGAGACCTGAGTACTCCATGTCAGAGGGAGAGCTAGCTGTCAGCCTTAGTTCCTGCCAGCCTAGCAGTTTGAAAGCAAGAATTTGCAAGTAGATAAATAGGTACCGCTTTGGCAGAAAGGTAACAGCATTCCGTGCGCTCCGGTGGCTAGTCATGCTTGCTACCTGATTACAGAAACATCTGCAGACGCAGACAGAGCTGGCTCTTTGGCTATAAACAGAGATGGGTCCCGAACCTTAAAGTGAGATAGACCTAGTCTATTACGCTAACCACTCTGCCCTGCTGTTTCTGTATGGAAACGGATTCAACAGCCTGGAAAGGCATCGAAGGAATAAGCCAGTATCTGGGCCAGGATGCAGAAATCAGGTCCCCTGCTTCAGGCCAATGAGCCAAGGGATAAGTTAAATAAGAGGAGGGTGCAAATATTTATCTCTTACCTCCTTTGCGTTTCTCCAGGGAGCCTTTGGGGTCTAGAAAAAAGGAGACATAAAAGATGAACAGATCAGTCCAAACACAGTCCCTATTTATCTACTCACAATGTCTGGCTTTCGAACTGCTAGGTTGGCAGGAGCTGGGACAGAGACAGGTGCTCATTCCGTCGTGCAGTACTCGGGTCTTGCACTGCCAACTCACCGACCGTCCAGCTAACAAGGCAAGCTTCTTAACCACTGAGCCACTGCAGTCCCCCATGGCTAGGCTGATTCTGGGATTCTAGCAACTGGTGTTTTTTAAAGTAACTTTCTCAAACTCTGGGCAACAGCCTGTGACAGGCAGAAGTGCCTTCCCCACCAGAAGAAAGTCACATGCATTCATTTATTAAAAGACTTACAGATTTTCATGCAAGCACCACTTCCCAAAACAGTCTACAGACTCTATAACAACGCTTGAAATATTAAAACAATAATAAGAAGAATGGAGGTTTTTTTTGAATTCACGCCACAACAGTTGCACACTAACTATGAGAGCTACAGAAGGGAACTGAAACAGGGGAGAAAAGTGGGAGAAATTCCACTCAATAAAACCCAATCGATAAATACTTCTTATCCAGGCGTCCGATCTCACCTTCATCGCAGCTGGTAAAAGCACTTGCTTTCTCATTTGTAGTAATCAATGTATGTCTATACTTTGTTGTCATGCTGGTTTCTTATAAATGCACTTTACAATCTGCTTTTACAAGACTGTTCACGTTTTTTGGTTGTTCCTCATGACACAACCATGGCCATCTCTGATTGGTTCTGATTTTATTTTAACTCCAAAGAGCGTTCCTTATTTTGTTTTATTTTTCACGGCCAACAATCTCTCTTTTACGCACTGCTCACAATAAAGAGTGGGGCCATACCTGGGATTATACATATGTTTCCATATCCTTGCACAAACAAGGTAGAGGTGGTGAAAGATCTGAAAACATTCTTACACTGGAAAATGAGGTGTGAATTCAGATTTCTCTCTGAATCCCTCTGTCACCCACGTCTGTGGTGGCTTAGTGGCTAAGATGCTGAACTTGACAAACAGAAGGCTGGCAGGTCAGGTGTTCAAGCCCCGAGTGCTGCGTGATGGACTGCGCTTCCACCATCTGTCCCAGTTCCAGCCAACCTAGCAGTTTGAAAGCAGGGAATTGCAAGTAGACAAATAGGTACCACTTCGGCAGGAAAGGTAACAGTGTTCTGTGTGCTGGCACTTTGACTGTAAATGGAGATGAGCACCAAAATCTAGAGAAGCAATGGTGACGCTTTTAGAGACCGAGTGCCCAAATTGCAACCCAAACCCCACTTATTTCTCACAAAGTGGGGAGGGAGGAAACACTCCCACTGGGCTGCTGGGCAGAGAGGTGGGGTGAACTCTGTGCTGGGAGGAGGGAGGAAGCGCTCCCATTGGGTTGCTGGGCAGAGGGGCGGGGCGAACTCTGTGCTGGAGCGACCATGTGGGTGCTCACAGAGAGGGCTCCGAGTGCCACCTCTGGCACGAATGCCATAGGTTCACCACCACTGTCCTAGAGTTACACATTGACTTTCATACAAAGGAGACCTTTTTCCTTTGGACCCAGAGTTAAAATACAACCCACAACACAAGCAGAGTCAATTGTTGCAGTGGTGGAAACAGACCCCATTCAGTGGTCAGAAAGTGGGGCTGGCGACTGACATCATGTGAAACCAAGCAGAGATTGTAGATTTGAGGAAGGATGCAAAGATCCGGCCCCCAAATGAATGGTCAACCACATGCTTTCTTCCTTCCACACACACCTGATTTTAAGGCAGGGCTGCTTCCTAGCAAGCTGTTTCCTTACATTGTGTTAAATTTCAGCACAAAAGAAACTATGAAAACAGTAAGAAATGCCTAACACAAAGACACACACACAAAGACACACATACCCAATGGTACATTTTCTCCCCCTGGACCAAAACCTATAGCAACACCTGGACCAAAACCTATAGCAACAGCAGTACACAAACACAAAACAACTACAACACAACCTTATGTACGGCCTCGGACTGGGGCTGAAGCGACTTCTGAAGAGGCTGGCTTATTTTAGGGAGACGATGTATATCGGGAAGGAGTTTTGCCAAGGCCCTCTTTGACCTCTGATTTAGGTGCAAAGGTAAAGGTCATCCTTGTTCAAAAGCCAGCCGTGTCCAACTCGAGGGTGCGGTGCTCATCTCTGTTTACAGCAAAAGAGCCAGCGCTCTCTGCGTTTGCAGACATTTCCGTGGCCATGTGGCAGTCATGACTAGACACTGGAATGCATGGAACACTGTTACCTTTTTCAACTGAAGTGGTACCTGTTTAAGTAAAGGTAAAGGTTTCCCTTGCTCGAAAGCCAGGCGTATCCGACTCTAGGGGTCAGTGCTCATCTCTGTTTCTAAGCAGAAGAGCCAGCGCTGTCTGCTTCTGCAGACGTTTCCATGGTCATGTGGCAGGCATGACTAGACACCGGAGCGCACGGAACGCTGTTACCTTCCCACCGAAGTGGTCCCTATTTATCTACTTGCAATTTCTTGCTTTCGAACGGCTAGGTTGGCAGGAGCTGGGACAGAGACGGGAGCTCATTCCGTCCTGCAGTACTCGGGAATTGAACTGCTGACTTTCCGCCTCCCAGTCAGCGTCTTAGTGACTTGAGCCACTGCAGTCCCTTCAAGGTACCTGTTTACCTACTTGCAATGTCTTGCTTTCAAACGGCTAGGTAGGCAGGATCTCATTTGACGGGAGCTCATTCTGTCATGTAGCACTTGGGTCTCGAACTGCTGACCTGCCGACCTTCTGGTACTCAAGTTCAGCATCTTAACTACTTGAGTCACCACAGTCCTTTCGATTTGGGTGTATAGGTAGCCAAGCAGTAGCTTGGGGACGTGGGAAGCGAACTCCTGTTTCAGCTAAAGCCTGGCACTGGTTTGGTTTCGCCACCATCAGAGAAACTAAGCTGCCTGTTAGTGACCCCATATGACAGGGATTCTCAACATGCAGCATGCAGCGTCATTTCATGTGCCCCCCTCCCGTCTCCACCACACCAGGAAGTGTCATGTGGTGAAGGAAGGGCAAAATGGCCGTCCAGCCCCCGAAGCTGTCTGAGGGAGAGTGACCCAATGGCCCATGGCTTTAAAAGGTTGAGAACTTTTGGTTTAGATGGTACAGTCATACCTCGCATAACAAACTTAATTCGTTCTGTGAGGTTGATCGCTATGCGAAAAATTCGCTATGCGAGTCTGACTCGCATAATGAATTCTTTGCTATGCGAGTCGGACTTTTCCCTATGGAAAAACTCGCATAATGAGCATTTCTATGGGGAAAACTCGCATAGCGAAAAAAATTTCGTTATGCGAGTTTTCCCCATAGAAACGCTCGTTATGCGAGTTTTTCCATAGGGAACAGTCCGACTCACATAGCGAAAAATTTGTTACGCGAGTCAGACCGCTTAGCGAAAAACTTGCTCATTATGCGCGTTTTTCGCTAAGCGAAACGCTCGTTATGCGAGGTTTGACTGTAGTTGCGTTATATGCTTCTGCCATACAGCAAATGTAATACAATAATACCTCAGATAACATTAGTATCGAATAACACTAAAATCGCATAACATTAAGCAATCTGGGGGGAAGAATTGCATCGGATAACATTAAGATCCTATGGGAAGCATCGGATAACAACCACTAAAGCCTGTGTGGTTACAATGTATCTCTATGGATCCCATAGGATTTTAACATGCATCGGATAACACTAAAAATCGGATAACACCAAGACTTGTGGAACTAGGTTTTAGTGTTATATGAGGTTTTACTGTAGTTCTTTTGAGACCCTTAAGGGTCTCTATGGCCAAGCAAGATTTGAACCCAAATCTCCCGAGTTCTGCTCCATCCACTCCACTCCACTGATGCTCAAATGCTTGAAAGCCAGCCGCATCCAACTCTAGGGTTCAGTGCTCATCTCTGTTTATAGCCAAAGAGCCAACGCTATCTGCATCTGCAGGTGTTTTCATGGACATGTGGCAGGCATGAGTAAACACCGGAGTGCACAGAATACCGTTTACCTTCCCACCCAAGTGGTACCTACTTATCTACTTGCATTTTCTTGCTTTCGAACTGCTAAGTTGGCAGGACAGATGACTCCATTGTACAGCACTCGGGTCTTGAACTGCTGACCTGCCAACCTTTCAGTTGTCAAGTCCAGCGTCTTAACCAGTGAGCCACTGCAGTCCCTCTGGGACCTTTAAGTACCAACTTACTGGTTCCATTTCCTTCTTCCGAGCTCTTGCAACAGTGCAGGGGGTTAAAAGGAGGTAACCTTTAGTTGCACAACCAGTCTCCAACCTCCTGCACCAGAAGCACATTGCAAGCCGACGGAGGCAAGGGGTGAACATTTGCTGACCTGTTTCCAGCCCAACCAGGTGTGCTGGAAAATCCACCTTTCTTTTTTTTAAACTGGGAGCACGGCAGCCTTTCCAGTCCTGTAACTTCAGTTTGCTCTACCCGGCAGGCTTTTCTGCACACACATCGGACGGCACCAGGGTGCAGGGAAGTTATAAATAGCGCACGACCTGCACTCCGCTGACACTTCTCCAAAATAATTGGGTGAGGAAGAGAAATGGGAGGCGGGAGGGAGGATCGAACCAGTCGAAAATTCCCCTCCGACTGGAACTGCACACTCATTTAAAGTCCCCCTTTTAAGAAATAGATTGCTACAGAAAACACCCAACAATCCAAGACTTCCTTCCCATTTCTGACCGACAGTGCAGCCTGGAAAGCCCCTTCCCTCAAGCCAGCAGCCCGCAGATGTGCTAGACTACATCACCCATCATCCTTGGCTGGTACTGCCAACGGATGTGGTGGCAGAAACTATAATTCAACACAGCAACATTTCAGGGTCTTTCTTCTTGGCTTCTAAAGTGCCAGCGGATTTTGCCATGACATCCTAACACTTCTAGCTTAGTGGTCAAGATGCAGAACTTGACAAGTGGAAGGTCAGCAGATCAGCAGTTCGAGACCAGAGTACAGCATGACAGAGTGAGCGCCCATCTCTGTCCCACCTCCTGCCAACCTAGCAGTTCAAAAGCAAGAAATTGCAAGTAGATCAATAGGGACCACATTGGTGGGAAGGTAAACAGTGTTCTGTGCACTCCGCTGTCTAATCATTTTTGACTGCGGAAATGTCTGCAGGTGCCGACAGCACTGACTAGTTGGCTCTTAAACAGAGATGAGCACTGAGCCCTAGAGTTGGATACAACTGGCTTTTGACCAAGGGCAATTTTTACCTTTACCTTAAGCATCGGTTTATTTATTAGCAGATTTTGAACCAACTTGTCCATCCTGAGACAGGCAAGAAAGTTCATAAAACAATCACAAGCATCTTCTTACTCCTCATTCACACAGCACAGTATTGTGGGTCGTTGTGAATCCAACAAGGAAATGCACACCAAACTTGGTACAGTTTTGCACTGACAGTCTACAACTTTGTGCTGGTTTTGGCAAACAAGTCAACCCACACCGCCCTCAGGAATGCAGTCCACACTACACTGTTTATGACAGGTTGACACACAAAATAAAAATTTAAAACAATTAAATAAATACCTATGCGTTGAGTAACACAATAAAATACGGTGTGTACTTGGCTGCAAATTGGCATGTGAAAAGTGGTGTATGTATTAAAGGTAAAGATAAAAGTCTGAGGATGTTAATAGTAAAGGTTGTCCTTGCTGAAACGCCAGTCATATCTGACTCTAGGGTTCAGTGCTCATCTCTATTTACAGCCAAAGAGCCAGCGCTGTCTGCGTCTGCAGACGTTTCCATGGACACGTGGCAGGCATGACTAGACACCCGAGTGCATGGAACGCTGTTTACCTTCCCACCAAAGTGGTCCCTATTTATCCACTTCCAATTTCTTGCTTTCAAACTGCTAGGTTGGCAGGAGCGGGGACAGAGACAGGAACTCACTCTGTCGTGCAGGACTTGGGTCTCAAACTGCTGACTTGCCAACCTTCCAATCGTCATGTTCAGCGTCTTAACCACTAAGCCACCGCGGTCCCTAAGGATGTTAATAAGAGAGTCCAAAGTTTCACAGTTTCCCTATGCATTGTGATTTTTCACATAAGAAAGTGTGCATGCATGCACACACACGTGTACTTGTCTCTCATAAAGATGAAAATACCAACTAGGGAGAAATCCTTCTTAAATTTTAGTGTTATGTATGTTTTATAGCCTGCACACCAACTCTGTCTCTTCAGCTTTGCAGATGTACAGTACATGCAAATTTTTGTATTACAAAATTCTTGGCATTCTGAATGAGTCAAACGTCTCCCTAGAAAGCATTTCACTCACAAAAAAACCTCCCCAGACACAGAAGAGGCAGATGTGTTTTTCTTAAGGGGCTGTGGTGCTTAGTAGTTAAGATACTGAACTTGATGACTGGAAGGTCGGCAGGTCAGCAGTCCGAGACCTGAATGCTGTACAATGGAGTGAGTTCCCGTCTCTGTCCCAGCTCCTGCCAAAGTAGCCATTCGAAAGCAAGACATTGCAACTAGATAAATAGGTGCCACTAAGCAGCGTCCCGTGCACTCCAGTGTCTAGTCATGCCTGCCACATGTCCACAGAAACATCGGCTATAAACAGAGATGAGCACTGAACCCTAGAGTTGGATCCAACTGGCTTTTGAACAAGGGCAACCTTATTATGTTTCTTGGTACTTAAAGCTTTCAATGTTTTCAAGTATTTTAAAAACACATTTCTAGATTTCTTCCCTCCTATCTCCGAGAACAGGGGTACTCAAACTTTTCAGGCTGTGGGCCCTTCACGCGGTTCAGTGTGCAGGCCACATGGTTCCTCCCACCAGAGGCGGAAGTAAAACGCGCCTTGCAATCTGTTTTGCAACAGGATGAAATAGATTTTTAGGCTGCCGTTTTCTCTGCTTAAACCAGGGGTGCCCAAACTACGGCCCATGGGCTAGATCTGTACGGGCACATTTTACTTCCACTGCCAGGAGCAATGTGGGCCAGATGAATTGGCGTCGAGGCCCAGATCCGGAACACAGACCATAGTTTGGGCACCCCTGTTCTATAACGTTTTCATAGCACGGCTTCTAGTTTTCTTCGTTAACGTTGGGGGGGGGGGGGAGAGGATGAGCCTCAACAGGTGATCCACTGACAGAGACTGCTTCAAAGTGAAGTTCTCGGAGTCTGGCTGATTGCCTGGGAGCAAAGACCAAGTTCACCACAGGAGACCAGTCAAGGTGTCATTTTACTAAGCTCAGAGCCTGTAATTCTACTAGGGTTAACCTCTTTGCAGGTCAACAAAGCATTGCCCCACTGACTAGTTACATATACAAAACAAGAATATCTAAGCTCTCTCTCTCTCTCTCTCTCTCTCTCTCTCTCTCTCTCTCTCTCTCTCTCTCTCTCTCTCTCTCTCTCTCTCTCTCTCTCTCTCTCTCTCTCTCTCTCTCTCTCTCTCTCTCTCTCTCTCTATATATATATATATATATATATATATATATATATATATATATATATATATATATATATATATATATATATATATAAAGAAAACCTATAGAAGTCCTCAATCATCAAAAGACTTGATAATTACATTACACTATAATAACGGCAATGATGACTTCTTACTTATTTTTCATACTGCCCTAAGGGCTGCGGTGGCTCGGTGGTTAAGAAGCTCACCTTGTTAGCTGGAAGGCTGGCAAGTCAGCAGTTCGAGACCCGGGCACTGGATGACAGATTGAGCACCCCCATCTCTGTCCCAGCTCTTGGGAACATGAAAGGAGCCTTATTTGAGCATCCCCTGAGCGGAGTTTCTCCAGCAAAAATTCTTTCAACCCAGAATAATTTCTGACACTAATAATAATAATAATAATAATAATAATAATAATAATAATAATAATAATAATAATAATAACAATAACAATAATAATAATAATAATAATAATAATAATTATTATTATTATTATTATTATTATTATTATTATTATTATTATTATTATTATTATTATTATTATTATTATTATTATTATTATACTACCCTTCCACCTTTGGGAGACATTGGACAGTGCACAGAATAAGAAAAAGGACCTTAATTTGCACAATTTATAATTAATTTATACAAATTAATGTAATTAACTTATAAGCAACAAATTAATTTATGGTTAATTTATATAAATCATATATGATCACTGGCTATAAAACTAAGCTAAAACTAACCTAAACACATTATATGATACATACAGTTAAAGAACAAGGTTAGATTACTAAACAGCAATCCATCCATCCTCCATAAAAATGGATTCAACTAACATCCTCTGGCCTGAAGGAGGAATGGATTTTAGATGTTTGCGTTGTGTGTGTGTGTGTTATTGTTGTTTTGTTTTTGTGTTTTTTATTTTTTTTTCCCTGATTGTAAACCATCCTGAGTCGCCATGGCGAGTGGGCGGTGATATAAATCTAAATAAATAAATAATAAATAAATCACCCTTCCCTGTGGTCTTTGTTACCCAAGGCCACTAGTCCTCAGGGTTGTCAGTTTAGTTAACTGCTGCATGAGGATCGGCGTTAAGTCGCTGGCGGTAGAGTCTGCACCAGTGTTTCCCAATCTTTGGTTTTTGGACTTCAGTTCCCAAAATTCAATTCCCCAAAGCACTGATCAGCCAATGTGCTGACTTAGGCTTCTGGAAATAGGAGTCCATCGGTGAAACGTTGGCCTCACATTAGGAACCACTGGTCTACTCTATTACCATAGCAGGAGAACCCAGCCAGATTGGATTTTTGGAGCATAGGTCCCATAATCCACCAAGCAGCTTGGTCACTGGCTTTGGTCTCAGCCTCGCTACATTTTCTGAGCTCCAGTAATCAATTCCCAAATTCTCCCCCATCCACAAATGGCATCACAAATCAAAATCTCCAAGACAAGCAGAGACTCGCCCAATGTTATTCAATGCTTTGCCACATTATGAGATGACCTCATCTGACCAGGCACAAGTCACAGGAAACCAGCTGTCAAAATCCGATCAGATGCGAGAAGGGGGCGGCCCTCCCTATGTTGCCGGACTAGTAAAGGTAAAGGACACTTCCGTGGTCATGTGGCAGCCATGCCTCGGCACCGGAGTACAACTCCCCAACCCCCACAACCCCGACTGATAAGGCAAGAAGAACTAAATGTTCTTGCAAAGACGGCATGCAGGGTTCAAAGCAAACCCTTGTTTCTTTCCATCTTGCTTCCAATCTACCTTTTTCCTTTCACTTGAATTTGTCTCTCATGCCCTGCTTTTGGGAAGCCGCAAACTCTTCGCGAAGGTACATCAAATCACTCAGACTAAGCCTGCTGACTTTTGCAACTCCCTTGATCATTATTGCCGTTCGCAGACAGAATGTCTCTTCTAACTCTAAGAGTCCAAAATTAAATCCACCCCACAGCCAGCATCAACTGTACCATCGAGTCCTTCCAAATTCCTAGAATTTTTCTTGTTTGGCTTTCTGCTTTTGGGGAGGGGGAAGAAAGAAACCATCTCGTTGGAATTCTCCTACTCTTCCGACATCAGAAAGCTGCAGCCAGGAAATATATTTTTATTTATTCTGGGAAGAGATTTCGACAGCAGACAGGGTGGGGATTTTGCTTGGCAATCCCCCCACTCCACCCCACCCTGCCTGCCGATTAAAACATACGCAAGGGAAGGCTCTGAATCACAGCACGGGACTACAAACACGCGCATCCCTTCTCCATGTGATTGGAAAAGATCGACACGACTCTCAGTAACTTTTTTTTTTAAGATCCCACACGGTGCTGGAGGAGAGTCTTGAGAGTCCCCTGGACTGCGAGGAGAACAAACCAGTCGATCCTGAAGGAAATCAACCCTGACCTGTTATTAGAGGGACAAATACCAAAGATGAAGCTCAAGTATTTTGGCCACAAAATGAGGAGAGAGGACTCACTAGAGAAGGCATTGATGCTGGGAAAGATGGAAGGCAAAAGGAGAAGAAGACGCCAGAAGATGAGGTGGATAGATGGCATTGTAGAGCCAGTGGGGGTAGATTTGAGTGGGCTGAGGAGGATGGTGGAAGATAGAGGAGCCTGGCACACGATGGACCATGGGGTTGCAAAGGGCCGGACTAGACTGTGAGACTGAAGAAGAAGAAGAAGAAGAAGAAGAAGAAGAAGAAGAAGAAGAAGAAGAAGAAGAAGAAGAAGAAGAAGAAGAAGAAGAAGAAGAAGAAGAAGAAGAAGAAGAAGAAGAAGAAGAAGATGATGATGATGATGATGATGATGATGATGATGATGATGATGAGAGCCCATGGCTGTCACAGATTTCAGGCAGGATTCTTTCCTCTTCCTCCTTCTGTATCCGAATATTGGTGATCATCATGGCGATAATGCTGTGGCCATTTATCTGCCTTCTGCAACGCAGTATGGCATCCACATCACTGATCCAGTTCCACGAATCACTTGCTGGTCTTGAGCCCTTTTGGCATGCAACGTCCTCCTCAGCCCCAGGCCAGTATAGACGAAGCTTCTGCCCTCCATCAAAATGGATTCAAGTGGGATTTAATCCATTTAGGGACCATCACCCTCCCCTGTGGACTTCATCACCCAAAGCCATTAGTCCTCAGGGTTGTCAGGTTAGTTAACCACTGCCTGACACTCGGCATTGAGTCGCTTGCAGTAGGATCTACTCCAGTGATGGCAATCGTTGACACTCCAGCTGTTCTTGAGCTTCAATTCCCAGAAGGCCTGATCAGCAGGAGTACTTCTGGGAAATGAAGTCCAAGAAGAGCTGGAGTGCCAAGGTTAACCATCACTATTACCATAGCAGGATAACCTGGCCAGGTTGGCATTCTTTCCTAGACGTGGAAATCTTTCGAACGCCACGATGGCTCCCCACTGAAACGGTAACCAAGCCTGAACCTGCTTAGATTCCCAAAACCAAGAGTTTGCCACAACTTTAGTTGCCATGGCAAGAGTACCACCTACGCGTCTTGGCAGGAACTCATGAAAAGTGTCCAAACGTTGGGTCCACTCCTAGAGCTGCAGACTTTATGGCAAGGCGAGATGGAGACACCATGGAGTAAAAGGACAAACAGTCAAAGCAATCACGTGTGTTTAATGCATTGCCCACAATGTTGCTTGACCTTTGCAAGACTTTTTGTGATCAAGACCTTTGTTAGGGCCTGGAGGCAAATTTCAGTGTGGGAGGCACACTGAGCAAAGCTAATAGTACAGGAGAGGTGGGGCCAAGTAAGACAGAAGGTGGGGCCAGAGAATAAGGAGCAAAGTCCAGCACAATCCCTGCAGATAGACACATTTTCCCAGGACAATTCCAGGCATATCAGTTTAGGAGTTCACAATCCACACTGCGTACATCAGTTTTGCACCTGAGCACCTCTGCAGCAGAATGTGAAACAAATAGAAATTGCTGTTAATAAAGCCACACGTATAGTGACAGGAAGGACTGTGGCAGCTCAAGTGGTTAAGACACTGAACTCACTGCCTGGAAGGTAGGAGTTCAATTCCTGGGCACTGCATGATGGAGTGAGCTCCCGTCTCTGTCCCAGCTCCTGCCAACCTAGCAGTTTGAAAGCAAGAAATTGCAAGTAGATAAATAGGGACCACTTTGGTGGAAAGGTAAACGGTGTCCCGTGCACTCCAGTGTCTAGGGATGCCTGCCACATGACCACGGAAACATCTGCAGATGCAGACAGTTCTGGCTCTTTCGCTATAAACAGAGACGAGCACTGAACCCTAGAGTCAGATATGACTGGCTTTTGAGCAAGGGTGACCTTTACCATACCTATAGTGACAGGATGCCTCAAACCTACACCAGTTGAGAAAGTATATCCTCTTATTGGTATCGCTCCATCTAAGATAAAGAGAGAAGCAGCAGCGGATGCAGAGAGAACTAAGCAAGAGAAGGACCCTCAACAACCACTGATCGGATCTGAGCCTCAAGTCCACCAACTCAGATCCAGGAAGAGCTTTATGGCAAGAACAAACATTCTTGAGGGTACGCAAGAGCAAAACTGAATTGGAAGATGGAGGAAGGGGCTCACTGGACAAGGAATGACATTAAAGGAGGAGATGGCTGAGGAACTCGACCTCCCCTACCTCACTTGGAGGACCCTGAACAGACTCAGAGTGCCTAAATGCACCACCAACATGCTCAAGTGGGGGCTGCTAGCAGACAGCAACACACTGTGTGAATTTGGAGAAATACAGAATTCGGCTCATTTGCTGGTCTGCCAATTACTAGCGGAGATGTGCACGGAGGAAGATTTGATTTCAGCCAGTGACAAAGTCAAGAAAGTGGCTTTATTTTGGCAGCCCAAAATCTGGACACAAAAGATGAACTGGAAACACAGTTTATCCAGGGGGTCTTCCATGCACCCACTTTCCCGCTTGCAAATCACAGCTCACGCTATGCAGGGTACTCAACCTTTTACTTTCAAATACTCTCAAGATGTATGAATAGATTGTTGCCACTGTTGTTCTTAATGTAGCTGCCAATTTACTTCCTGAATTTTTTTTGGGGGGGGGGGAATCACTCATGCTGCAACAGTATCATCTGGCCTGGGAAATTTTTAGGATCTGATTGCTAATGTTTTAGACTTGATTCTCTGGTCTGCCCCCCCCATGCACCAGCTATGCTTAGAAATAGGGAGCCAATTAATAATAACGCCTCATTGTGGTTATGGATGAATTTTTGAAGATAACCAGAGAAGATGCTTATAAGCAAGACTAAGACATCAGCAGACCACCCAAATTTCTTCACCCCTGCCTTTTAAAGATCAAAAAGAGTGCCTAAGTCGCTGTTGCCCAAACTTTGGTTTTTGGACCTCAGTTCCCAGAAGCCTAAGTTAATTCCTCAAATTGTGCTGACAAACTGATCAGCCAATGTACTGACTTAGGCTTCTGGGAATGAAAAGTCCCCTTGTGGGGCCTGGACCCCACATTGGGAAACACTGCTCTAAGTGATCAATCCCCCTCTTTCCCCCATTTTCCTATGGTATTGCATTTTTCTTCTAAGCCTGAGGATTGAAATGTCTGGATGCGTACATGTGTATGACACAAGCGATAACTTCAGCTCCAAGTACGATGGCCAAAAACTCGGGTTAGCCTGCATTATCACAGGTCATATACAAACACCCAACGGCCTCTCAGAAATCCAGTCTCAGAGACCAAAGATTTTGTCCTCGTCCACTCTATATACGCGAGTAGAAATCTAGTTTTTTAGCTCCCCCAAATGAGATCCAAAAAGGGGACTTGACTTATACTCGGGTCAACTACCCCGAGGGTCCCAAAACTGCGGTGGTGCAAATTTGAACATACAGTTTTTTAAAAAACACTAAAACTACAATAAAAACTCAAAAACATACCCACAGAAATATCTAAATTAATTAATTTTGCTGTAAAGGTAAAGGTTTCCCTTGCTCGAAAGCCAGTCGTATCTGACTCTAGGGGTCAGTGCTCATCTCTGTTTCTAAGCCGAAGAGCCAGCGCTGTCTGCTTCTGCAGACGTTTCCAGGGTCATGTGGCAGGCATGACTAGACACGGAACGCTGTTACCTTCCTATCAAAGTGGTCCCTATTTATCTACTTGCAATTTCTTGCTTTCGAACTGCTAGGTTGGCAGGAGCTGGGACAGAGACGGGAGCTCATTCCGTCCTGCAGTACTCGGGAATCGAACTGCTGACCTTCTGCCTCCCAGTCAGTGTCTTAGTGACTTGAGCCACTGCAGTCCTGTAGTTTCATGTATTTTAATTATTGAAACTCACTAGTAGCTGCTGCATTTTCCACCCCTTTTACTTGGGCCAATCCATTTTCCTAGTTTTAGAGGTCCAAATTAGGTCCTCAAGCTATATTCGGGATGACTTATAGTCGAGCATATATGGCAATTATTTTGGCAGAGGAACTAAAGCAGCGCATAGCTTGGAGGAAACAACACTTGTGCATAGGGGGGAGAGAATAGAGATTTGTGCCTTTCCCAACTGCACAAATACCCTGTTAGACCGACATACACAAAGACCGTGCCACTCCAAAAGCTAAATTTCCAAGCTGAGAAGTTGACCATCAATAAAATCCTGCAGATTTCCAAAGCTGGGGAAAATCCAGAAAGAAAAGGGTGGGGAGAAATGAAGGACTTCCTAAACCCCTCTAGAAATTGTGCCTCAAGTCCACCGTCAAGTTCTTATTAAACAGAGGGTATACAGGAGCAAAATTAAATTAGAAGATGGACAAGGAATAACATTAAAGGAGGAGGTGGCTGAAGGACTCAACCTCCCATACCTCACTTGGAGGACCCAGAATAGACCTAGGGTTGGAGTCCCTATATGCAAGACCAACATGCTCAAGTGGCGGCTGCTGGCGGAGAACAATGTGCAGTGTGAAAGTGGTCGTTTAGAGCTCATTTAGTGGTCTGCCCATTACTACCAGAAACATGCACCAATTAGGACTTAAGTTTGGCCAGTGACAAGGCTAAGAAGGTGGCCTCATTTTGGCAGCCCAGGGTTTGATTGGGACATGAAAGAAGGACGCATAAGGGTCTCATTTCTTCATTCTTTCTCCAACTGCGTATCCATCAGTTTCTAGGCTGCACACTGTTCCCTGGACATTGCACTTTTTGGGGTTCAGCTGCACGTTTAAAAACAACAAAACAATGTGCCACAGAGTCCTTCTCTCCTGGCTGTACACACCTGCACAATCAAAAAGCAGGGCCTTGCCAACTCCCCAATGTGTCAGCATGTTTTGGACATGAAGAGGATACACAGTCTTGCACCCTGAAATCTAGGGTGAAGGCCGAGAAGAGGGGAACGCATGCACGTAAAAACGTCCCCCTCGTCTGCCTCCTCCATCGTTGAACCTTCCAGCTGTCAAAGCTTTCTCCTGTAGTTCCAAAAATGGGCTGTTTGCAGAAGTTGCAAAAGAGGAGGGGAGGAAATCAAAGGGGGGGGGGAGCCACAGGTAGCAGACAAAAAATCCCACACTCATTCGGAGTCGCATTTCCCTGAGCAGCAGGGAATAAATTCACAAGTACAAACAGCAGCTGCCAGAGGTACCCCCCCCCCAAAAAAAAACACCCCTCCACAACCTGTCAGTGGGTGTTAAATTCGGATTTCCAAGAGCCCCCCTTCTCTGCAGTGTTCAAACGCTTTGAAGAACAACAACATGGAGGGGGGGGGGAGAAGACTTGTGCAATGGCCACACATCAGAACAATACGCACACAAGGAGAAGAAAGCACACCACCCAAGATATGTGTGCAAACGTGTGATGTTTTTTGCACGCTCACGTTGTAACCCTTTCCACACCAGGCTGCTCCTAGCGCTGTGCAGGTTTTCTTGGGGTCTCCCTAAACAAGGGGACAAGCAAGCAAACAAACATTTCCTCAACCCCAAAACATACCTTGCCGTTTAGGGGGAGAGCAACTGTACACAACAGTGCAAAGATTATTTTGGGGGGGAAACTATCGGAGTTGTGTGGATTGCACACAAACACACACACACAGAGGGTGTACCTTTTGAGGTTCTTTCACTGCACTTGCATGCATGCATGCATACGCACCCCCCAAAAAAAACCCCGCAACGAATTGTGCAATACTTCTACCTTGCTTTCTGTCCATGGCGGTTTCCCAGAAGTCACAGTAGAGCAAGCGGCACGCCTCAGGCTGGCAAAGGGGGGGGGGAGGTGTACGGTCGGTCTTGCAAGGGCAAGGGGAGCCGGACTGACTGGTTGCAAAACACTAGTAGCTGCAAAGGTATGGCTCCAAACCGGACAGCTGCACAATTCCACCGTTCTTAGGGGCTAGGCGCTTGGCTGTCAATTGCGTCCCCACTCTGGTCTGTTTCCTCTCTCTTGGATTAAGCTCTGGTCACTTTCCTGCCTCTTGCAAGTCTTCCATGCATGTTCAGAGTGCAGGGGAATGAAGTTAAAGGGGGTGGGGGAAATCCTGGGTCACCCCCAGGCTTTTAGAAAGGTCAGGAAGAGGGAGGGATGGGGGTCAAGAGAGCCCGGGTGGGAGCCAAAGTCCTCTCCAGTTGTCAAAGTGCAGCTTGTTCTTCCCATGCAGTGGCCGCGGGTGCTGTGACTGGGGAGGGCAGGGCAGGGGGTGGCTCGGGTTACGCAGCTGAAAGGCAGCCCAAGTTGTAAAAAGAGCCGCTGCTGCCGTGGCCGCAACAGCCAGGAAGGCAGCAGGCCGGGCAGAGACTGACGTCAAACAGGAAACTGGACGGGGGCCAAAGAGGGGAGAGAGGCAGGCAGGATCCAAAAGCAGCAGCCCTCAAGGAAGCTGCCCATGCAGAGGGAGAGAAATGCACACATGCATGCATGAACTGCCAGCGTCATGGGCTGCGAAGTCACTCTCACAGTTCACCCCAGACAGCCATGGAGTTCCTATTTTGGTGTGCAGTGTTCCCAGTACGCAGCCAGCCAGCACGGGATTGGAGAGGCATACGCATGAGACTCAGGGCTCAAGAAAGTTACTTTTGACATGTTGTGATCAGGTCCTGCAGCATGCAGGGGGGCAACAATGGAGGAAGTGCTTTCTTTCTTTCTTTCTTTTTCTTTCTTTCTTTCTTTCTTTCTTTCTTTCATTCCTTCCTTCCTTCCTTCCTTTTTCTTTCTTTTCTCTTCCTTCCTTTCTTCCTTTCCCTTCCTTCCTTTCTCTTTTTCCCTCTCTTCCTCTCTCTCTCTTCATTCTTTTTCTCTCTTTTCTTTCTTTCTCTCTTTTCTTTCTTTCTTTCACTCTCTCTCTCTCTCTCTTCTTCCTTTCTCTCTCTCTCTCTCCTTTCTTTCTCTCTCTCTTTTCTTTCTTTCTCTTTCTCTCTCAACAGTACTGGTCTGAAGGCTACCTCCTTTTTCCACCCCAAAGAGGAATTTGGGATTTTGCACATTTAGCTTTCATCGACAGACTTGTTCACCGGGAACAAAACTCGTCGATAACCAAAGAGGTGTTCCAGATCAATATTTGGGTTAAATGGATTCTTTCAAATGGAGCTTTTGCCAAGGGCAATATTGTCTCCTTCTTAAACAACCCAAGCCAAAATTGACTGAAAGTGAACAGAACCCAAACGAGGAAGTTGAATCGTTAAAACAGGAAGTGTAAAGACGGGAATGAGATTGGCAATGCCGCTCCTTCAAAACCTAGGGGTGATATGGTGTAGCCCCTCCAGATGTTATGGACTCCGGGTCTCGTCAGTTCTGGCCAACATAGCCCATGAGAAACATCATCAGGGCATCTAGAAGGCTCCATTTTGCTTGAACCTTAACGTGGTTGCTTTGTAGAGATGAATAGATTGTTCTAAAAAAGCAATTGTTCCCCATGTGGAGCCCAGGCCCCGCAGGGGGACTTTAATTTCCAGATGCCTAAGTCAGTGTATTGGCTGATCAGTGCTTTGAGGAATTGACTTAGACTTCTGGGAATTGAAGTCCAAAAAAACCCCAAAGTTTAGGAAACACCCCTCTACAATCAAAACACTCGGTGCCGTTTGGTTCAAATCAAATTGTATGTTCCAACAATAGACACCTCGGGACAGAGACTGACTGTTTGGCATTTTTGTAAAACACCAGACGGAGGTATGGTACAACAATACCCTATTATCCCTGGGCATACTGCATTGAATTGCTTCACCCAGAATCGAGAAAACAGGCTTTCTGATGTTTCTGAACAGCATCTGTCAGCCTTGCTCACCATGCTGACCACGGGTGGTGGAAACTGTGGACCAAGAACCACTAGAAGGCTTTACATTCCCCTTATTGAATGAAGGAGGGGCTGCAGTGGCTCAGAAGCTCACCTTGTTAGCTGAAAGGCCGGCAAGTCGGCAGTTCGAGACCCAGGTACTCCACGACAGATTGAGTGTCCGTCTCTGTCCCAGCTCCTGCCAACCTAACAGTTCGAAAGCAAGAAATTGCAAGTAGATAAATAAAGACCACTTCAGGGAGGGAAGACCTTGGGGACATGAAAAGAGCCTATTCGGGCGTCCCCTGAGTGGAGTTTCTCCAGTAAAAATCCTTTCAATCCAGAATAATTTCTGACACAAAATGATGGTGATGGTGATGGTGATGGTGATGGTGATGGTGATGGTGATGGTGATGGTGATGGTGATGGTGATGGTGATGGTGATGGTGATGGTAATCGTCATCATCATTGAACTAAAAGGGGTGGTTCACAGACTAGACATGCTTTGATATCTGTGACTTGTCCCTGTAAATATGCAACTTTGTAAAAAAAAGAAACTTCCACCCCACGTTAAGGGAGACCACTCCATATTTTGGCTGTAAACTACCATGGAGACCACTCCGTATTTTGTTTTATTTTTAAGCCCCGTGTATGTGAAATATTTTGTTTTCCATCCAGGCATAAGTCGGAGCTATGGAACCACTCCGGGTTGGGGAATTTTCCCTTCTGCTTAGAGGCAGAGGCCCGCTGGCCGGTTGACATCCAAATGGCCAAGTCCACCCCTCCGTGCCCCAAACTGCGTCAGCAGAGAAACAGGACCTCCTTTGGAACCGGGACGAGCCAGCTGCCAGAAAGGGGTGGGTGTGGGTGGGAGGAATGGTAACCCGACCCTAGTGTCCTTGTGTATTGGTTCCCAACAGAAGAAGGAAAGTCAAATATGATGGGCTTGATTGAAATTAGGATAGGAAGGCATGAAGCTCTTCCGATGGCTAAAGGATCTGAACTTCGGGGTCTACATTGGCCTTCTTTAATTAAGAGAAATGCCACTTGGTTGCATTGGTACCGGTCGAGTCCCAATGTTGAGTCCTAAAGGTCTTGACACAACTCCGGCCTTCAGGTGGCTTCTTGTTTTGTTTTGGCTCGCCTCTAACCACCATCACCACAACAAACAGAAGAGGACCGCTCTGGCCGGGTTACAAGACCAAAAGGACACGGCTTTTGAGGGGGCTCTCCTGGAAAGTTTGCAGGAGGGCAGCGTCACCGGCGGCCAACTGAGACCCGATCATTCATGTTGCTATTCTTATTCTCATTATTAATTAGGGGTGAAATGTTTAGCGTCTGGGAGAACGGTGAATCCCCGAATTGCAACCGAAGAGAACCATTGAGCGTCGGCTAAAAATATCCGGCTTGAAAACTCAGTGGTTTAGGCATCAGGCGTCTATGAAGCCTGGCGTTGGGAGTTTGATTCCCCCACTGTGCCTCCCAAGGGCAAAGTCAGCCTCTGTAGCCCTGGGCAAACTGCACAGTCCCAAGGGCTCCCCCTAGAGGAAGGGAAGGGGAAACCATTGTGTAGAAATTCTAGAAAGGGTCCCCATGAGTTGGCATTGACTTAATGGCAAAGAATAATTATTATTACAACGCTCAGAGCTGTGCAAACTAGAGCTGCTTTGGGGTGGATTCTAGGAACTTTAGTCCAAAAACTCACATCTAAAAATCTCTAAGTAAGCCCAGTCTTATGCAGATCTGAGCCAGGCAGATTCCATTGAGGTCTATTGCCAAGTAAATAGGTTCTAAGAGTCTATCCTAAGGCAGCAATTCTGCACAAACGTAGCAACGCAAAGACTGTACAGAAAGAAGCCACTAGAAAAGGACTCCCTTGCTCAAAAGCCAGTTGTCTCCTACTCTAAGAGGTGGCATTCATCTCAGTTTACAGCCAAAGAGCCAGCGCTGTCTGAGTCTGCAGATGTTTTCATGATCGTGTGGCAGGCATGCACACACAGAATGCTCTTACTTTTCCTGTCTTGCAAGTAGGTTGGCATGAGCTGGGAGAGATGACGGGAGTTCACTCCGCCGTGCAGCACTCAGGTCTTGAACCGCTGACCTTCTGGTCATCAAGTTCAGCGTCTTAGCCACTAAGCCACCAGACAAAATCAAACATAGTCTGCCCTAAAGTATGAGAGTTACATAAGGAGTATCATCATCATCATCATCGTCATCAGGCAGGTGTGATCATTTTGGCCTCACCATAAAATGCTCAGAAAACTAAGATACTTGCACAGCCTGCCTCAAGAACAGCCTTTCCAATTCTTCCTCTTCCTCTTCCTCTTCCTCTTCCTCTTCCTCTTCCTCTTCCTCTTCCTCTTCCTCCTCCTCCTCCTCCTCCTATACCTATACCTATACCTATTCTTGAGAGGATCGACTTCATATCCCATCATCCAGCTGTTAATAGCAATTGGAGACCTGTGCATCTGACAGGGTGCGAAAGTTACAGATAAAGGTTTCATGGGCTTTGCAAACAGAGAGGATTTCTCCCCTCCCCTCCCCATCTCGTTCCCCTCTCAGTTGATGCAGGATTTATTTAAGGTTGCCAGGGTTTTCCGGGGAAAGACGACTCAGCCCTCCATTCAGAGAACCAACCTCCAAGTTTCAACTCAACTGGAGAAACTTGTTCATCTCAAAAGGCTCGGGGTCGGGGGTGCTTTAACTCATTCCCCAGTGAGTCAGTCTAGGAAACATAACTGGGAACTAGAAGTACTTTACCTTCAAAACCGTAGAAGAAAGCGGCCACGGATGGTGGAGGAAAGAGTTTTGTCATTTCTAAAATATGCTGAAATTGCATCACTTTAAGTCAAACCATATATGTTGAGTCTCGGGGGCAACGCAGGAGTGAAATGAAGACGAAAGCTGAGCTAACCACAAAATTCTTATTTTATGAATAAAAAAACTTTCTAGCCCCTTCGTAATGGATCCCAGATGGGGAAGAAGGAGGGAGATGACCATATATACAGATGAGCAGAGATTTGCAGGGCATGTTTAATATTTTTTTCCCCAAGTGGGTAGCAAAACTTTCCCTTAAAGACAGCTCCATCCAACATTTTTGCTGACAGGGATCTGGGGCTCTCGGTGACGGAAGGGGGGGGAGAGACAGGGAAAATGGGAAGGCAGAAATATGCCACTCAGCAGAGATGTCTAGCACATGCATGGTACAGAAACTGACCTGGGACAGGGTTCAGATCAGTCTCTTCCACCAGTCGCAGGCTGACGCATCAAAGATCTAGATGGCACTGGGGTTTCATCAGCACCAAAAACAGAAATCATGAAGCAATGGCTCTCATTAAGCCTAGGAGGTTTTGCTGAAACTTGAAGGCTAAAGGATGAGGTGCTAGTTTTGGTAGACGCAGCTGAAAGACATGATAAAACCGGAAGATGCTACGCAAAAATTGGAAATAGGATTGTGCAGTCAAATCGCTCCCCGTTTTACCCAGACTTTTTTACTTTTTCCTTCTGCTGTGGACAGGTGAGTGACTTCATCTTGTTCGTGCAAAACATAAAACAGATCAAAAGTTCAGTCTTTTAACCACCACTAGGTGGCTGTAAGGTCACCCTTGCTTGAAAACAAGTAATATCTGACTCTAGGGTTCAGTGCTCATCTCTGTTTACAGCCAAAGTCTGCGTTTGCAGATGTTTCCGTGGACATGTGGCAGGCATGACTAGACACCGGAGTACACAGAACGCTGTTTACCTTCCCACCGAAGTGGTACCTATTTAAAAGTAAAGGTCACCCTTGCTCAAAAGCCAGTCGTATCCAATTCTAGGGTTCAGTGCTCATCTCTGTTTCATAGTCAAAGAGCCAGTGCTGTCTGCTTATCTATAGTACTTGCAATGTCTTGTTTTCGAACTGCTAGGTTGGCAGGAGCTGGGACAGAGACGGGTGCTCAATCCGTCATGCAGTACTCAGGTTTTGAACTGCTAACCTTCTGCCTCCCAGTCAGTGTCTTAACCACTTGAGCTACTGGAGTCCCTGTAGTAATACAGTAAGCTTTAGGTACAGGTGATTACTCAGCTCCTTTCTGCTATTAGCACAATTCAAGGAAAGCAACCTATTGACGCAAGCAATGACTCATAACCAAAAGTCCATAGATTTAATCTTCCTCCACCTCTGATGTTTTCTGTCGCATCAAACCCAAATCTGTGCCTTCTAGACACTATGGTGTGGGGTCCCGTCCCCCCCCCCCCCGTGACCAGGCCAAAGTGTAAACTGCCAACATGAAGCCTTCCTTCTTGGCTTTGCCACATTTTAAAATTTTAATTGAATTTAATTTACTTCCGATATGCCTTGGACAGACTCCCATGGGCTACCACTTCCAAAACATCAACCTCTGGTAAATTACATGCAAGTGGAAAGAGGTAAGTAAACATTAATCGCATCAGGAAATCCTCCCAGAGATAGTGCAGGAGGGGGAGGAAGCCATAAACTCAGTTACAGAAGCCCCTACTGATGATTCCCTGTGGAGGAGGAGATGCTGATGGTCATAATGGAAAAGCTCTCCATGCGAGATTGAACTCTCCTCGAACATGCAAAGATGCTCGTCATCCGTGAATACTGGCTCAGCCTTGGAAAAGTCAGTTCACACGCGCATTGAAAACCCATTCACAACTTTGCCACCCACACAAAAGAGGTCTTTCCGCCAGTGGGTTTCACATCCTCTCTTTTTATAGCGTTGCTTTATTTGGTGTCTACGAAATACCCGGTTCTTCATCCAATCCGGGAGGGAATCAACAGGAAGTCCAGGCGCTGAAATCTGAATATATTTTTTAATTAAAGGGGCAACGCCAGGAGGAAACAGAAGCTGAAATATCTTTACACAAAGAAATCAGGAGGGAGAGGATCCGTCTTAAAGCAGCAGTTGCATCTCCATCACAGCCAATGCAATTTCCTAACAATTATCTAAAGAAATCCAAAGCAAAATCTGGGATCTCTTCTACAAATACATGCCATTAATCTGATAATTTTTTAAAAACAAAACAGTAGCCATGTTAGTCTGTATTTCAAGCATATGAGAGAGTAACAACCAAAAACAAACAATAAACATTGTATTGCTTTAAAGACTAACTGCTGTACAGGTACTGTTAGCTTTCGTGAACTTGATCCATGAAGTAAAGGTAAAGATCACCCTTGCTCAAAAGCCAGTTGTATCTGACTCTAGGGTTCAGTGCTCATCTCTGATTATGGCCAAAGAGTCAGTACTGTCTGCCTCTGCAGATGTTTTTGTGGACATGTGGCAGGCATGACTAGACACCAAAGTGCATGAAAAAGTTCAAAATCAAGAGATTGCAAGTTGATAGACAGGTACCTCTTCGGTGAGAAAGGTAACAGCATTCCATGTATCTAGTCATGCCTGCCACAGCACTGGCTCTTTGGCTATAAACGGAGATGAGTGCTGCCCCCTAGAGCCAGACATGGTTTTCAAGCAGGGGAGACCTTGACCCAACCTTTCCTCTCTTTCTCTCACATGCATGCATGCATGCATGCGCCCGCACCATCTGTTGCTGATAAAGGGGAAGGAAGAGCCGGCAAGTTTCAAGAAAAGCCTCAAGCATGCGCTTAATATGCTGGGACTCTTCTCCCTTCGCCGTCCTTCCTGTCTTGCTAGAGAATCTCAGACCGCAAGAAAATGCATTTCCACTATTTGCAACGGCCACCGCCACCAAAACGGATCTTGCCCCATTTCCAGCGCAGCCTCTCTGGCTACCTCCCCTCGGATTTCCTGCTCACAAGAGTAGCAAATTGGCACATCAGAATCACCCAAAGGCAAAACCGCCTCCTGCAAGCACCAAAATATCTGGAATGGAAGACTGTGTTCCCCACTCATTATGTCCCCAGTAGACCTCTGATGGCGAACCTTGGCACTTCAGCTGTTCTCGGACTTCAATTCCCAGAAGCCCAAGTCCCTGTGAGTCCACATGAATGGGTTTACTTGCGTGTACGTGTGGATTCACAGGGACCTGGGCTTCTGGGAATTGAAGTCCAAGAACAGCTGGAGTGCCAAGGTTCGCCATCACTACCCTTGACCAGAGGTTCCCAACCTAAGACCTGTGGGCTGGATCAGCCCATGGCACCACTTTATGTGGGTCTCCCACCCCTCCAAACGCATTCAAGAAACAAAATGGCCACCCCTTTGAAGCTGTTGGGACAAAATGGCCACCCCCATTATGCAGGCAAGGCAAAATGGCTGTCCAGCCCTCAAAGCTGACTGAGAAAGTGTGACCCGGTCCCTGGCTTGAAAAGGATGGGAAGCCCTGATCTAGACAATTCTGCCCATGGGACTCGGGAGAGTGGGAAAAGTTTTATTGCTGACCTCCAGTGGGAGGTTTTGACATTTATATGTTTACACACCTGAGTCACAGCTGCAATTATCAGAGGTGCGCATGAGGATCCATGCTTCCACTTCCCAAGCCTAATGCCAGACTGGTGACCTCAAACAACCTCCTGGCAGAGTTTCCCCGCAATGCAACAGGGTGATCCTGAGCCAGGAAGCCTCTAGGCGTGGAAGACAATGGAAGGGTCACCTGTACTGCGGGAGAGTCTGTAAACCAGCTGGCTCACAGATTAACTGAGTTGGTCCAACCCCCTGCTCAATGCAGTAATTCAAATCAAAGCAGTCTGACAGGTGGCTATCCAATTTTCTCTTGAATGCTTGCCACCTCCCAAGGTCATTCACCTCATTGTTGGCCAGCTGTAGTCTTTGGCCAGCTGTATTGCTGTAGTCTTTTAAAAGGTGTTGACTGTTTTATGTTTTCGGCTGTGGTGAGACACTTTCAGACCCTGTAGCTCAAGAAAAGTGGCCTATAAATTTATATGTGAGTGAATGAACGAACAAACAAACAAATGGATGGATGAACGGATAGATGAGCTGATGGATGGATGGATGGACGGATGAATGGATGGGTGGGTGGGTGGATGAACTGATGGATGGATGGATGGACGGACGGACGGATGAATGGATGGGTGGGTGGATGGATGGATGAACTGATGGATGGATGGATGAATGGATGGTTGGGTGGGTGGATGAACTGATTGATGGATGGATGGATGGATGGATGAACTGATGGATGGATGGATGGATGGATGGATGGATGGATGGATGGATGGATGGATGGATCAATGGATGAACTGATGGATGAACTGATGGATGGATGAATGGGTGGTTGGGTGGGTGGATGAACTGATGGATGGATGGATGGATGGATGGATGGATGGATGGATGGATGGATGGATGGACGGATGGACGGATGGACAGATGGATGACCTGATGGATGGATGGACAGACATCTGATTGGGTGTACATTTCAGTGCTTTCCCAAGCAGAATTTTCTTCTTCTATGTCTAGGCCAGACGTGAAACTGCCAAAATGAAGGCACCTTTTGGTGACTTCAGTCTGCAGTTCCTTTTGTCAAGCCTAGTCTGAGAAAGATTAGCCAGCAACACAAGATTGCCGCTACCAAGGTATGCTCGATTGTGGTTCAAAAATACCCCAATCTTCGAGGAAGATCTTTTTGTGTACCCCAAGTAGATGTTGCTAAGCCTCAAAAAACCTGGAACCGTATAGAACGCATCCCTTGTCTCTAGCATGCCATTTTCTCAGTCTGGAGAGACTTCCATGCCAAGAGATGCTTCCCAAACATTCAAAAGCTGTTCACCCCACCAAAACTTTTCCATGGGACCCCACTGTTCACGTAACACATCTAAACAGCAGCCACCGATTGTAAAAGTTACTCTTTGGTGCAGGAGGTTCCCAAACTAAGGCCCCGCAGAACAAATTAAATTCGTTATACGGGGTTTTGCTGTAAGTGATTTCCAGATTATCCAGCGAGAATCTTATCCTGGTGGGAGACACCTCCGAGTCATCACGGATATAGGATTATGCTAGATGTTGATGCTTCCATATAAAACCAAGACGCTCTTCCAGCCATCCCTTGTTTCATCACCTGCACGAGATTTTGCACATTAATTGGACAAGTTGCTATTTCGAAGGTGTCCATAAAGCAGGCCTAGTTAAAGGTAAATGGTCGCCCTTGCCTGAGAGCCAGTCATATCGACTCTAGAGTTCAGTGCTCATCTCCATTTACAGCCAAAGATCCAGAGCTGTCTGTGCTGACGTTTCCATGGACATGTGGCAGGCATGAACGGAACACTGTTACCTTTCACACCTGTTTATCTACTTGCAATTTCTTCCTTTTGAACTGCTAGGTTGGCAGGAACTGGAACAGACAACAGGAGATCGCTCCGTCGTGTAGCACTCAGGTCTCAAGACTCGAACTGCTTACCTTCCAGTCGTCAAGTTCAGCGAAGCAGGCCTAGCCTATAGGAAACTCGGCCTATGAGAAGCAGTTTAGGTATCTAGCTGTCTATCTTCTTACCAGTTATGTAAGAGGTAATTACTGTAGGATGTTAACTATGAGAACAATGCGCAGTCCATACCTCAACAGTTGTTAATCGTGTACTTAAAAGGGATTCCTAGCCTTTGATGTGGGGAGTTAATGAATAAGAATGCACTCATGTTCCAATTTAAATTCCAGGAACGAGGCATTCCAGTAAATGCAATAAAATTAGTTCAACACAGAGAGAAATAAATAAAGTATTGCCTCGTCAAAAGCCCAACTCTAGCCCCTGATGTAACATCGACATTAAGTCACTAAATTTGACCCTAACAAAGGTACTAAATGTCAAGGTCTCCCTTGCTTGAAAGCCAGTCGTATCCAACTCTAGGGTTCAGTGTTCATCTCAGCACTGTCTGAGTCTGCAGACATTTCCGTGGCCATGTGGCAGGCATGACTAGACACTGGAGTGCATGGAACGCTGTTTACCTTCCCACTGAAGTAGTCCCTATTTATCTATTCGAACTGCTAGATTGGCAGGCGCTGGGATGAAGACGGGAGCTCACTCCACTTGGGTCTCGAACTGCTGACCTGTCGACCTTCCAGTCATCAAGTTCAGCATCTTAACCACCGCCTCAAGTTACTAGTAGCATGCAAAAATAAAAGTCACAGATCAATCGTCTTCAGCAGGCAAGGGAGGACGGAGATGGCACATGACACTTGCAAAAGTAAACCATGACCTCAGAAGGATGGAAGGCTGAGTCAACATTGAGCCCGGGTCAGGATAGAACTCACAACCTTTTGATTGCAGCACAGCAGTTTAACCACCATGACAGAAGGGTTCAGATGCGATGCCCACACCACAAACTCCAACACAAACTTTCAACAGTTTCTACCAAGGACGTGAGCAAGCATCCGGATTAAAAATGAAGCGTCACGACAGTGGCATGTCACAAAGTTGACAGGACAACTTAGACATGCAGCAGCAGGACTTTCCCACAGTTTGCCATAACAGCCAAAATGTAAACCCGGGCTATAGTACGGATCTTTCTCTACAGGTTATCTTCCTGCTTGTTCAATCTATATGCAGAAGATATTCTTTTTAAAACCTAGATTAAATTCAGCGGAAAAAGACGTGAACATTGGCATTGGTAATTTAAAGACGATACCATTTTACCAGCAAAACAAACAAACAGGCAATGGGCAATGTATATTTCACTCAAGTGTTTATTATGAGTTATATAATATATTAAATACTGATGTTTTGAAATACATATATTAAAATGTATCTGCTGTGTTACAATGTAACTTAGTGCTATAATAGATTATCAAATATGTATCCCTTTTGTATTTCATTTGTATTTTTTATTTGTATACGTTTTTGTTGTTTTATTTGTATTTTTACTTTAAAAAAATAATAAACAATTTATATATATAAAAAACACAAATGTTTTTGTGATTTTATTGTCATGGGGATGTTTTATATTTGAATGTTTTTATAGTAACTGTGAGCCGTCCGGAGTCATTTTGGCGAGGGGGCGGCAACAGAAATCCAAACACACACACACACACTTCATGATATTTTAGTGACCCCATAAAAGGATCACCTTGATTTTTTAATCAAAGTGGAACCCCAGGTTACGGATGCTTTGGGCAACAGAAAGCTCAACTTACACAAAGAAATCTGTTGAAAATAATGCCTTGATTTATGTAATTTTTTTATGTTTTTGTTTTGTTTTCAATGCATTCCTATGGGAAACAGCACTTCACAGAATTTTTTCCCAATGCATTCCTATGGGAAGGCACACAATGCATTCCTATGGGTGCTTTGCGATAAGGAATTTCCTCTATAAAGAAATCCCCACAGAACAGATTAATTCTGTAACCCAGGTTTTTACTGTATTATTTCCCCCCCTGCTCCATTCTGTTGTTTTTAGACATAAAATGCGACCCCTGGCAACCAGGTGCAGCTCAAGAGAATATTTATTCATTCATTCATTCATTCTTTAAACCTGTCTTCTGCCCAACTGGTACAAACACCATTCTGGGCGACTCACAAACATGGAATAAACCAACACAGAGGGGAAAAAGACAGGTACTGTACTATAACATCAAACCATCATCCAATATCGATTTGTCGTCGCTTTTAGCACAAATCTACTGAACTCCAAAATGTTCTACGCGTTGCCTTCCATTTCCATCTGTAGCTGAACAGTTTTACCATCACCTCGTCCCATTGTTTTCGGGGTTTGCCTAGTAGTATCAGCAGAGCCATAGCCAGGGCGTCACTCACCCTGAGTTAGCAGTTCACCCACCCTCAAACTGCCGACTGCTTCTATATATTACATATATTACATATGCTACATATATGACATTGTTGCGCATCCTGAAAAAATATTCGCATCCTCGCTACGGCCATGGTATCCAGTCTGTTAGCTGACAGGTCTAGCTGTTATTCTTTAGGCGGGTGATGCGGCTTGCCCATCTTCTTTGGGCCACATATAAACCACCATGACATAAATACAACCATATAAACAAAAAGGCACTCCAAAGTTATTATCTAAAAAGGAAGTTGGATTCAACACAAGAACAGCAACCTTAATCATGGAAATACACTGGTCAGGCTCTCTAAAAGTAAGAAGCTCGCCTTATTATTATTATTATTATTATTATTATTATTATTATTATTATTATTATTATTATTATTATTATTATTATTATTATTATTATTATTATTATTTAGACTTGTATGCTGCTCTACTCAGTAAAGACTGACTCAGAGCGGCTCACAGCATTCACAAATAGCAATATTACAGTGCAAACCAAAATACACTAGCATATAACAAAACAATTAAATACAGTAAATACTATACAGATCAATACACCTACAATATTATAGTGTAATCAAAATACAATAAATAAATATTATCACAGCACAATCCTCAATATACAATAGCTGGAAGGCTGGCAAGCCAGCAGTTTGAGACCCGGGTACTGCATGATGGATTGAATGCCTGCCTCTGTCCCAGCTCCTGCCAACCTAGCAGTTTGAAAGCAAGAAATTGCAAGTAGATCATTAGGGGCCACTTTGGTGCGAAAAGATCTCTGGGACATGGAATGAGCCTCATTCGGGCATCCCCTGAACAGAGTTTCTCCAGCAAAAAAATTCTTTCAAACCAGAATAATTTCTGACGCGAAATTATTATTACAGTACAGTATTACATGCATCCAAAGCTGGTGGAAACATAGTCACAACAACCACACAAAAAGTAACAATTAAAAAAACAAGCATTAAAATAAAACACAATGAAAACCAGTGGCAACCTAACTGGTTTAGAAAAAGCCTACTGAGAAGGGGGGCAGGATAAAATCTGATACTAAAAGTACTAAAACTTTAATACAGTATTTGTTTACATTCCTTTTTGGGACGTCTTTCATTTCTGCCTTTTTTTTTGGATGTTGCGTAAGGAATGGGGCTCATCTCTGTTTACAGCCAAAGAGCCAGCACTGTCTGCATATGCAGACGTTTCTGTGGTCGTGTGGCAGGCATGTCTAGATGCCGGAGTGCATGGAACGCTGTTACCTTTCCCACCAAAGTGGTACCTATTATATACTTGCAATTTCTTGCTTTTGAATTGCTAGGTTGGCAGGAGCTGGGACAGACGACGGACACTCACTCTGACATGCAGCACTCAGTTCTCGAACTGCTGACCTTCAAGTCGTCAAGTTCAGCATCTTAACCACTAAGCCACTGCAGTCCTTTTTATCATCCTCTGGAGAGCCACAGCTTTTGCTCACCACTGTCTTAAAGTCATCCCTTAGGCCATGTGGCAGGCATGCCTAGACACTGGAGTGCACAGATCACTGTTTACCTTCTCCCCGAAGTTGTACCTATTTATCTACTTGCAATTTCTTGCTTTCAAACTGCTAGATTGGCAGGAGCTGGGACAGATGACGGCAGCTCACTCCTTCGTGCAGCATTCAGATCACAAACTGCTGACTTGCCTAACTTCCAGTGTTCAAGTTCGGCCTCCTAACCACTAAGCCACCACAGTCCCTGCTATATGACCAAATACATTTTGTTATTGTGGATTTTAATTGATTTACCAACCTTCCAGTTGTCAAGCTCAGCATCTTAACCATTAGACACATCATTAGATAGAGAGATTTTTGTTGTTGTTCAGTCGCACAGTCGATTCCGACCCTTTGCAATGACCCCATGGACCACTGTCCACCAGGCACTTCTGTCCTCCACCCTCCTCCTCAACTCGCTCAGCTCTGTGCCCATTGTGTCTACAGTACCATCTCATTTTTGGCCTCCCTCTTCTTCTTTTGCCCTCCACCCAGGGCCATAGCCAGAAGGACATTGTTGCCCCTCCCGACCCCCCCCCCCCAAATTCTAGAATCCTAGCTACAGCCCTGCCTCCACCTTTACCAGCATCAAGGCTTTCTCAAGCGAATCCTCTCTTCTCATCTGATGTCCAAAGTACTTTAGCATCATCTTCACTATTTGACCTTGTAAGGAGCAGTCAGGGTTGATTTCTTCTAAGACCGACCTAGTTCAGGGATCTGCAAACTTGGCACACCAGGTGTTCTTGGACTTCAATTACCAGAAGCCCAAGTCAGTATGCCTGCTGATCAGGACTTCTGGGAATTGAAGTCCAAGAACATCTGGAGAGCCAAGTTTGCAGATCCCTGACCTAGTTGTTCTCCTCACTGTCCAGGGGACTCTCAAAACTCTCTTCCAACACCACATCTCAAAGGCATCTATTCTTCTGCGCTCAGCTTTCCTCATGGTCCAGCTCTCACAACCATACATTGCCACCAGGATAGATAGATAGATAGATAGACAGACAGACAGATCAGAATAAAATCATCCAGTGATGGCCAATAAAAACACAAGAGACAAAACCCGATGGCATCAGAAAATCTTAAAAACAGATCCGTATTTATACTCTCACCACGAGTTCTTGCTTACCTTTGGGAAGAGACATCGCTCGAGGACTGAGTCGGAGGTCGGTCGGTGGTTTTGCTTGGCTCGCAAGTCGTGCCTACTTAGATCCAGTTCAACGCCCAGGTAAAGCGGCAGGAAAAGTCCGGGCAGGGCACGCAAAGGCGGCGGGAGGTAAACCGGAACATGCCCAGACACCTGCCTTCACTTGCTCGCAAAAGCCTCCGGAGCCAAACGCAACACGTCTCACCTTCTTTCTACTCCAAGCTTGCAAACAAACAAACCTGACTCCCCCCCCCCCCGCCGCCCAAGTCCAGCCTTCTCCCTCACTCCCATTGGCTGGCTTCTTCAAAGAGGCGTGGCCTCATTTACATTCCTCTCCTCAGGTACGAAGAATCCTGTGTCACCTGAAAGCCGGGGTGCCCAAACTACTGCCCGGGGGCCGAATGCGGCCCCTGACGCCAATTCATCCAACCTGTGAAGCCCTCGTCACTCCTGGAAGTGGAAGTAAAATGGATATGTACAAGTTTTACTTCCGCTTCCAGGAGAGACGAGGACTATGTGGGCCGGATGAATTGGCATCAGGGGCCAGATCTGGCCCCCAGGCCATAGTGAATCTATCTATCTATCTCAGTGGTCTGCAAATGTGGCTCTCCAGATGTTCTTGGACTTGAATTCCCAGGAGCCCAAGTCAGCACTCCTGCTGTAAGCCGCCTAGAGTCAGGTTCGCCTGATTAGGGCAGGATAATAAATCTAAATAAATAAATAAATAAATAAATAATTGAAGTCCAAGAACATCTGGAGAGCCACATTTGCAGACCAAGGATCGATCGATCGATCGATCTATCTATCTATCTATCTATCTATCTATCTATCTATCTATCTATCTATCAGAAGTGTAGCGTGCCTTGCCGGGGCCCCGTATAAAAATTTGTTTGGGGGCCCTTAGGAAGGGTAAAGATTTCTCACAAAAGAAAAAAAAATTGCATAAAATTAAAAGAAATATTTATTCATCATAATTATCTATCAATAAACACTGCTCTCCGTCCGTGGTTTATCATCATATCATCATATCGTATGTACATCGATTATTGTGGGATTCCCCCGTTGAAGTAAATGACTTAAACGGGGAAATCCCGCAGCCCACGATAATTGATGTAGGGTGTTGCCAACTTTTGAACGCACGCTTTACGCGGGGAAAAAAGAAATTGCTTTTTTTGACTTTTGTCATTTGTGAAATTAAAAAAAATTGGGAAGTTTTTATTAATTTTTGCTTACACACGTTGGGGCCCCCCGTGGCCCGGGGCCCCCGTATAATTGATATGGCAGATACGGCGGTAGCTACGCCCCTGCTATCTATCTATCTATCTATCTATCTATCTATCTATCTATCTATCTATCCATCCATCCATCCATCCATCCATCCATCCATCCATCCATCCATCCATCCATCCATCTATCTATCTATCTATCTATCTATCTATCTATCCCTGAACCAGGTGACGTGCCTTAAACCCTACACATGCCACTAGAATTTCAAGCATTATTCCCGTCTTACTCATACTTCCGGTGCTGTTCGTCTCTAGGTTTTTCCTGCTAGACTGCAACCTTGGTGGAACATTTTAATTTTTCTCATGTCGCCACCTCTTTCTTTGTTCCCTTTTGGCTCTTGGCTTTTTAAAAAAGAATTAAAATAAGTTTCGATTGGATTGCCTGACCTTCATTATTTCTATATATTTGGAAACAGTGCCGTGGGGCTGGGCCGCTGTGCTTGGCCACGCAAAACAGCCTCGGCAGAATCAATTCATTAAAAGAATATCAGAAAATAAAGATAGCAACATCCAATGCTGAATGGTTGTTACTGTATAATAATAAAATGTGTTAGACTTTAACCCAGGAGTTCTCAACCTTTTACAAGCCAGGGGCCGGTTCATGCTCCCTCAGGCAGCTTTGGGGGCCAGGTGACCATTTTGCCCTTCCTCCGCCACATGGCACTTCCTGGTGTGGTGGAGGTGGTGAGAAGCCACTTGAAATGGTGTCACAGGCCACATCTGCAGGTTGGGAATCCCTGCTTTAAGCCAAGGTGACGCAGAACTCTTCGTGGCTTTAGAAACTTATTGCTGCTGGTTTGGCAAACCACAATCAACTTCAGATGCATTTTGCTAGGGCAGAAACTTTCCTGAGCCCAACGCTGTCTTTTGAGTCACGCTTCTTCTTTCTCATCTTTTGTTCTTTCTCCATTCCAAATTCTTTCTCAAGCACCTTGAGAGGAAATTCCGGCTCTCATCCTCAGAGCTGTTACCTTAGTCAGTGAGCTACCACAGTGACGCATCAGAATGTGCCCAGCCTCAGGGTGGCACAGTAGTCTTGGCCTGCAAATTAGGTTGGCAAAAATGTTTCCCTGACAACTTGTCCTATTTTTAAACGCCCGTTGACTGTTTCATTTCGGCAGCAAGCGACAGGCTTGCTAGGTTGCCAGTGTTGTCTCCATCTGCAGATGTTCCCATGATTATAGGGCAGACGCAACTAGACACCGCTGTGCACAGAATGCTGTTACCTTTCCTGCCAAATCTACTTGCAATTTCTTGCCTTCAAACTGCTAGGTTGGCAGGAACTGGGACAAGCAACAGGAGCCCACTCCATTGTGTAGCACTCAGGTCTCGAACTGCTGACTTGCCAACCTTCTGGTCGTCAAGTTCAGCGTCTTAACCACTAAGCCACAACAACCCTTGGTGCTTTGTATACAGCATGACCCCATCTGGGTAGCCCTTCAGAAAAGTGGTCATCCAAGAGTTATTGGTGTAGAGCCGAACCTGATTTCCACAGTGCAGCATTGCAAGAACACGCAACCATCCAAGAGTCAATTAATCATCAAACTCAAACGAGATCTCTTTTCTTTGAGTTGTACTGAAACTGACTTTCCTCTGGGCTGGAATTGGAATAATTTTTGTGGGTGGCGATGATGCTGTCTTGTCAGCCTACCCATGGCTCTTAGGATCTGCCCATTCAATGTGCTAATGCAAATGTAATTGTCTCAGCCAAGGTATCTTCACTGGGCCAGTGGCACAACCCTTACGTGATTTTGTTTCCCCAAAAACTGGAGAATGACTCAGGTCTAATTCATCTCCTCTTGCACAAACAAAGTGTGACCTTGGTTTTCTGATTATGACACAACACAACAACAATTTTGCTACTGGGAATAACACATATGATTTACATGACATCGAGTGTGCTGATTCCAAATCTGAACTCAGAATTTGCCTATCACGTAGAGATTTTAAGTGATAGGCATGCTATAGCTGTTCAAATGGTCAGTAACTAGGTTAACTAGCTTAAGATCCTGATGTCCTAGACAGAATCGGACTTCAGATTTGGATTCAGCGCACAGTAGCGTAGTGTGGGATTCAGCAGCCTGGGGCGTAAGCCAAATTTGCCACCCTCTGGGTGGGGCCAGGGATGTTGGCACCTGCTCCTGCTAGGGCTTCTGGGAATTGTAGTCCAAGAACATCCATATGCCAAAAAAAGTGCCGCCCGGGGCAGGCAGCCCCCCCCATCCCTCATGCTACGCTACTGTCAGCACACTTGATTTAGTATAGGACAGTGGTCTGCAAATGTGGCTCTCCAGATGTTCTTGGACTTGAATTACCAGGAGCGCAAGTCAGCACTCCTGCTGATTGGGGCTTCTGGGAATTGAAGTCCAAGAACATCTGGAGAGCCACATTTGCAGACCAAGGGTATAGGATACAGGGATTAGACCAGGGATTCTCAACCTGCAGCCTGTGAGTCAGATACAGGCCATGGCACCATTTCATGTGCCCCCCCCATCTCCACCACATCAGGAAGTACCATGTGGTGGAGGAAGGGCAAAATGGCCATCCGGCCCCCGAAGCTGTCTGAGGGAGCGTGAACCGGCCCCCATCTTTAATAATAATAATAATAATAATAATAATAATAATAATAATAATAATAATAATAATAATAATAATAATAATAATAATAATAATAATAATAATAATAATAATAATAATAATTTGGGATTAAAAACAATGAGTTAGCTGATCAAACAGTCTCCATTCCCATTTAATTCCTTGCTCAACGCAAAGACAGTAATCATCTGAATGCAGATGAATGCAGCAAATTCTACATCGTGGGAAATGAGGGACTCCAAATCAGAGTGGAGAGATTAAGCATACATTTTACAGGTTTTTTTCCAGTTCTTCCAGACAGAACTAGGTTGGGAAGTTATACCGGAAGAAAGGGGAAACGAGGTGAGCCCAAGAAAATGTCACCTGTGGGTGTGGAGTTACTTATTGCAGGAGGAAAGGAAAAGAGTGGGAGGGGAAAGCTCTTAGGAGGTTGTGAGTCTGTCAAGTCATGCTGGCCATGTCCTTGCTTGTCTTCTTCTTGTGCGCAAGAACAGGGAAATTGCAAGTGGTTTCTCCTCACCTGGCAGAGGACTGGTTTATTTTCTGCTAAAAGGTCCCCCCTCCAGCGAGGTCTATCCCCCGCTCCCCAAAATGCCTCTCTATGAAGCTGGTAGCTTTCCATCTGGCCAGGGGTGGGGTGCCATTCAAACCTAGTCCTCCAGAATTGTGCAAGAAATTTACCCACTAGGCAATCAGGAATATTATCTAGTGGAAGTTGTCCCTTTTGCTGTGTTGATGCTCAAAATCCCTTTTGTTTTACTGCATTTTAATGTCACCTTTTGTGGATTGAGTCCACTTTGTCAGACCTAAGAGAGAGGCTTCATGGCACTGATTTGTAGACATCAGGTGGTGCTAGAGATGTACACAACGGCTGGTTAGTACAACAGAGGAAGTTACAAATCAGTGTGGCTTTTTACAACCGGTAATAACAGAAGATTCCTGACTGCTATTCAGATTTATTACTGTGAAGGTTGGCTCTGCCAAGTCGCAAATGGCGAGTATATGGATGCAAAATAAACATTGTAGCATTACACATCTGCTAATGAGTTTATCTTTCAGACCTAGCATCTACTGACAATGTTGTTGATGTTCAGTTGCACAGTCAATTCCAACCCTTCGGACCACATGGACCACCATATGCCAGGCACCCCTAACCTCCACCATCCTCCTCACTCCACCCAGCTTTGTGCCCATTGCGTCTACAATACCATCTAGCCATCTCACCCTCTGCCGCCCCCTTCTTCTTTTGCCCTCGACCTTTTCCACCATCAAGGCTTTCTCAAGTGAGTCCTCTCTTCTCATTTGATGTCCAAAGTACTTTAGCTTCATCTTCAGTATTTGACCTTCCAAGGAGCAGTCGGGGTCGATTTCTTTTAAGACCGACCTATTTGCTCTCTTTGCTATGTGACAATTGACAATAGCTTGAGTGACCTGGGTAGCAAGTACTTCCTTTGTTCGGGGGGGGGGGCTCTGTGTTATGCCCCCATATCCAAAGAAAGCCACACGTTACAAATCTTTTGCTTTGAACTCTTTGCTAGCTCATTCAACATGCCTGGTTTCTTTTTTTAGAAAGGAAATAGTAGTTGGCAGTGGGGAAAGAGCATGAATGAGATTGAAGTGGGAGGGGGAAGCAGAGAACATCGAACCACTTCCTACCTTGATGTGGTCTTTAGGAAAGTCCCTTCACTGACAGTGGAAATTCCCACTATTCAGGTATCACACTGTCTGCTTTTCACCAAAGGGCACACAAGAAAGAGCCTCCTAGCAGATTGTGGTATTTTTGGACCACAATTGGGTGTACCTTGGGAGGAGGGGGAGGAGGAGAAGAAGAAGAAGAAGAAGAAGCTTTGTGGCTGCATAGAACATCAACAAAGAAGAGAAGGTAGAAGAAAATAATACTGCACAACAATGATTTTGCTACTGGGAATAACACATGTGATTTACATGCTATTAAGTGTGCTAATTCCAAATCTGAACTCAGAATTTGCCTATAATGTACAGATTTTACAGTGTGCTATAGCTGTTCAAATGTTTGGTAATTGGGTAATGTAGTTTTACATAGGAGCATTATAACAGTTGCAGCTACCACTCTGCCTGCTGCTGCCTCAGGTGAATCACGTCCCCTGGTAGCATGCATGTTCCAGCAGTGGTTGGGCATGTCTGGGCAAGTTAGTGAGCTGACGTCATAAATAGGTACTGGTATATAAGGTGAGATGGACGCAGGAGTTCTGAACCTTTTAAAGCTGGGAGCCGGGTCATGCTCCCTCAGACAGTTTCTGGGGCCGGAAAGCCATTTTGTCGTACCTCCACAACATGACACTTCCTGGTGTGGTGGAGGCAGTGTGTGTATCACATGAAATGGTGTCTTGGGCCACATCTGAGTCACAGGTTGAGAATCCCTGCCATAGCGAGTCTGTTTTGAAGATGAGTAGGTGCAGCTGTGTTAATCAACCAGACAATCGCTTCTATACGCATAATTAACTTAAGAGCCTGATGTCCTAGGCAGAATCAGACTTCAGATTTGGATTCAGCGCACTTGATTTAGTACAGGACACATGGATTAGACCAGGGATGAGACATAAGGATGGCATGAGGATGGAAAGAAATATGACTTCCCTTCTTGCTTCATTTAGAGATGAGTTTAACTTTCTCATTTGTAAAGATAAAAAAGTTGTGTGGGGTGTTTTTTTTTTTTTTTTAAGAAAAGGAGGATTTTTCAAAGAATTTCTCTATTGTGTTTGGTCTGCCACCTAGTGCTGAATGATTTATATACCCGCTTATTTACTGCATTTCTACGCCATCTCTCTTTTAGTAATGGGACTCATTGCAGAAATGTATCACCACCAAGGGTTCTTAGATTTTAAGATGGAGTGGCTTTTGAAAGAGTCTGAAAGCCATATCTTTGAAGTGACAAAGCAAAACGGAAGTTCTCTGTATGAAGAGTCTAGTTCAGTGGTTCCCAAGTGGGTTTTGAGCAAGGGTGGTCTTAACTTTTACGTCACAGAACCAAACATCACAGAAATAAATCTGAATATCAATCAGGGATCTTCAGGTGTAAAAAGCCACACTGATATGCAACTTTATCTTTTATAGTAACCAGCCATTGTTGTGTACCTCTGTACTGTATCTCCACCTGATATGCATAAATCAACACCATGAAGTCTCACACTTATGTCTGATGAGGTGGACTTGATCCACAAAAGCTAACATTAAAATACAGTTCACTAGTATTCTTCTGAAACATCAGCCTAACTTGTCAGTCTTCAAGGCACCACAACAGTCCTTGTTCCTTGTATTGTGATGTGAAAACCCTGTGGACTACATCTACCAGCTGAAGATATATTTTTCTTTTCTTTCTTCAGTTTTGCTTGGGTTGCCCTTAGAAAGCCAGTCGTATCCAACTCTAGGGTTCAGTGCTCATCTCTGTTTACAGTCAAAGAGCCAGCACTGTATGTGTTTGCAGGCACTTCTGTAGAGATGTGACAGGCATGTCTAGACACCAGAGTGCACTGAACACTGTTTACCTTCCCACTGCAGTAGTCCCTATTTATCTATTTGCAGTTTCTTGCTTTCGAACTGCTAGGTTGACAAGAACTGGGACAGAGATGGGAGTTCACTCCATCATGAAGTACTTGGGTCTCGAACTGCTGATCTGCCAACCTTCCAGTCATCAAGTTCAGCATCTTAACCACTCGAGCCACCACAGTCCAGCTTGCCAGTAACAAAATTAGCTTGAAAGTAGTGAGAGCCCCCTATATACATTCTGAGCTGCCCAGAGCATTTGAATTAGGGATTTTGTAGTTGAGCTTGGAATATTAAATAGGTGTTTGTGTTTTAAACTAGGAATACAAAGAACAGCCTACAGACTTGTAGGGTAAGAAAAAAATAAATGTACAGGTAGCGTCAACAAGCAGCGAGCACAGGCTAGGAAGTTTGCATGTTGAATATCTCCACCCATATCCATTCCAGAAATTCTTCCTGTCAAGGTTTTCCCCCAAATAATCTATATAGACAAAGGGAGAAATCACGTCCCTTCCTACCTGAACTTTGGTAGAGAAGGCAGATAGCAAGAGTCTCATTTGTTAGTCTAGGTCCAAAGTCCTAACTCAATAATCAGAAGTTGTCCCCCACCAAAGTAAAATCTGTGTTTAAAGATGCATGCTTCTGCAGTCGTTGGCTGAGTTTACAATTTACCTCTCACTTTTTCTCTCTAAAATGAATGAAAGTAATTTACTGTTTCAAACAATGAAGGGAATAAGAAGGAGAAGAAAACCTGGCTATACCAGGAGATGCATGCATTGAGGACAAAATTCACAAAATATTGCAAATTGAAGATGAGCGTTTATGGAGGAAGAACTCTTTCGTGGCACCCATAATGACTGGAATCCTTGGACTCTCTAGATCAGGGGTGTCCAAACTTTTTGGGCCATGGGCCGATCATGTGGTTCAGGGAGCCGGTCACTAAGGCCCAGGGGCTGGGTGTGGCCCCTGATGCCAATTCATCCGGCCCGCGAAGCCCTCATCACTCCTGGAAGTGGAAGTAAAATGTGCCCATATGGTCGCGTTTTACTCGCACTTCCAGGAGCGATGAATTGGCCTTAGTTTGGGCTCCACTGCTCTAGATATTTGGAAATATTGGATTTATTGGACTTGAACTTCCTAACTGTACAAAAAACCAACTTTACTACGAATTGCCTATAACATATGCTTAGACCAGAATTTCTCAATGTGTGCCCCAGGCCCCACAGGGGGAATGCAATGCCCAGAAGCCTAAGTCAGCACATTGGCTGATCAGTGTTTGATTTAAGGAATTGACTTAGGCTTCTGGGAACTGAAGTTCAAAAACCAAAGGTTGGGAAACAGTGACTTAGATTATGATCCCTGAACAGTTCCTAGGTCCATGGTTAATTTTATTTTACTCCTCAACTGTGAATCAAATGGTAGCATTGTATCCAATAATAATAATAATAATAATAATAATAATAATAATAATAATAATAATAATAATAATGATGATGATGATGATGATGATGATGATGATGATGATGATGATGATGATGATGATGATGATGATGATGATGATGATGATTTTTCTTTTCTCCCTCCTCCTCCTCCTCTTTTCTGAAAACAGCCACCCTTTCCGGTTTTTATCTCGCCTCAGTTTTATCTCTTGCTCTGTTTTAAGCATTAGTTTTAAGTTTTAAGCATTTGTTTTAGAGTTTTAAACATTAGTTTAAGTATTTTTTGTATTATTACATGTGTATCGTAGTGATTTTTAACTAATATTGTAAGCCGCCCAGAGTCGGGATAGCAAATAATAATAATAATAATAATAATAATAATAATAATAATAATAATAATAATAATAATAATAATAATAATAATAATAATAATAATAATAATGTACTGTATCTTAACAGGTCTTAGGTCCTTGGTTAGGGCTTGAACTTGAACTGTTAATTTTATACAAGTCTTTGACTGTGAATCAAATGGTAGATTTGTATCATCCATTCATGTATACACACATACATTTGTATCATGTATGCATGTATCATCCGTTCATGTATACACACGTACATTTGTATCATGTATGCATGTATCATCCGTTCATGTATACACACGTACATTTGTATCATGTATGCATGTATCATCCGTTCATGTATACACACGTACATTTGTATCATGTATGCATGTATCATCCGTTCATGTATACACACGTACATTTGTATCATGTATGCATGTATCATCCATTCATGTATACACACATACATTTGTATCATGTATGCATGTATCATCCATTCATGTATACACACATACATTTGTATCATGTATGCATGTATCATCCATTCATGTATACACACATACATTTGTATCATGTATGCATGTATCATCCATTCATGTATACACACATACATTTGTATCATGTATGCATGTATCATCCATTCATGTATACATACATACATTTGTATCACGTATACATGTATCATTCATACTTGGCATTTCTTAGGACTTTGTTTGGTCTTGATTTTATACCAGTCTTTGACTGCGAATCTAATAATATTTATTTTATAATAGCAACAATAATAACCCTATCTTGCTTCCGACATGAACAAAGAAAGGGGGGACAACCCCCCAACAGTTTCCAGATGGGAAACGAAGCCAGGCCGAGGTGTGCTCCAAAAGGGGACGCGGCCCCTTTAAGAGTCGAATGGAATGTATCAAAACAAAAAAGCCGCCTTGCCATTGGCTGACCGGAGGGCACGTGACCCCACAGCTGATTTCCTTGGGTTTTTGTGTGTGTGTGTCTCTCTCTTGTTCTGCTGCTGTTGTGTCAGTTTCAGCTGCGGATCCCAGCAGGGGTGGGTGGGATTTTTTGTGTGTCTCTCACCTTTGGTCACCTGCAATTTACCTGCACAAGGGAGGAGGAGGAGGAGGAGGGCAAGGAAAGCATGCAAGATTGCTCCTTTACTCCCACCACTTTTTTTAAAAAAAGAAAAAATAATAATTTTTTAAAAAAATTATTATTTTTTAATTGGGGGACCAAAACTCTCTCTTTTTAATTGGTTTGAAACCGATCAAGGTGTTTGTGTGGTTTTGTGGCTCACAAAAGGCCAACCCCCCGAAGGAAAAAGAAGCAGATCCTTCCTTTTATTTTTATTTTTATTTTATTTACTCCCTCCTCCTCCTCTTTTCTGGACCCATCATGGCCCAAGCAGCCGCTCAGCTCAACCTCCTGGAGCCCGGCTGTCCCATCCAAGTCGAGCATGACCGGAGAAGGAGGCAGTTCACTGTCAGGCTGAACGGTAATTATATAGGGTGGGGGTGGGAAGGATTTTTTTAAAAAAAGATCCCATGAATGGTGATGATGAAGATGATGGAGGGGGGGGATTGTGGATATAGAAATGCGCATGCGCGGTCCCCCCTCCCCTTTTGGAGATAGGGGTAGTAGATCCTTTTGCAACCTTGTCATTTTGTCAGATTTCAATCCCACCCCCCCTCAAGAATCCAGACTCACTTTTCTTCACAAGTCCCAAATCACCCATTTGTTTGCAGCTGATGATGGGAAGATGATGCTTTTCAACTGTGGGCACTCAATGGTTTGCTTGGTTTTTAACTTGCTGAAGCCCAGGTCAATGCCTTTTTCTATCTTTTTGTTATTTATTCCCATCCTTTCTGCCTTCCCGGATCTGTCTCTTCCCCCCCCCCCTCTGTTCCTCCTTCTGCAGTGACTGGAGTTATGCAACAGATTAGCATTGGTGTCAAACTCCCCCCACACGCATACACACTTTTTGGCAAATGGAGACCAGGAGGTGGTAGGAAGCAAAACCTGGCAGGTGGGTTTGCAAAAAGAGAAGGGGGGGTCGCCAAAATTTGTGTTTAAGTTCCAAATTGCCCAGCCGGCGACCCTCTGGTTTCCTTTGAGCAGTCTGCTCCGACCATTCGCTTGCCCTCGCTCCAAAGTTGTGACCTATGTGCTGGTTAGTGATCCATGTGTTGGTTACTCTCCGGTTGATAAGGGAACACCTGTTGTGGCAGCAGCTATTTTTAAATAAGCTGTAGAGGGTGACACCAAAACCCCACCGCCTGCTGTTTTGAGTCCTTTGCACAAACCTGCAGAATCTGAACTGGATTGCTGCCTCTCCTTGCCTAAGCTCTTGAACTGAATAATTATATAAAAATCAGATTATTATTTTTTTAAAAAAAATCTGATTCCTTCCTCATCTCCCTTAAGAAAAAAGCATGTTGAAAACATGAAGCCTGGGGCTTACCAGAATGCCCTTTGTGCTTCCATGCTTATTTGGAAGTTAAATTATCCTGACATTCAAAGAGGCCTGCTTTTGAATAAGTGGGCGGAGGTAACTCTAGCCTAGTGGAAGTAATGTGAAGAGTTGCGTTCACTTCTGGGTCAACTATGAGTGGTACTTGAGAGCCCTGGGTTTACCAGAAGGTTATGCATTGAGTGGTCTGAGCCAAACAGGGCTGATATTAAAAGTCTTTTGGCTGAAATCTTGGAAATCTGTGGCTAGTAAAAAGTAGGCTTTATATCTGGGATTCTCAGCCTTCGGCCCAAAGGCCAGATGCGGACCATGGCACAGGCTCATGTGGCTCCCACCACCTTCACCACACCAGGAAGTGTCATGTTGTGGAGGAAGAGCAAAATGGCCGTCCGGCCCCTGAAGCTGTCTGAGGGAGCGTGACCCGGCCCCTGGCTTTAAAAGGTTGAGCTCTCTGTATGGAAGATGGATCCATAATCTCCTGTGGTTGGATACTTAAAGACTTTCCAACTATGAAAATATAAATGCAAATAAAAGTGGATGTTATTTCTGCTATATAGGACTGCAGTGGCTTAGAGGTTAAGGCGCCGAACTTGATGACTGGAAGGTTGGCAGGTCAGTAGTTTGAGATCCGAGTGCAGCATGACAGAGAGAGCTCCCATCTCTGTCCCAGCTCCTGCCAACCTAGTTCAAAAGCAAGAAATTACAAGGAGATAAATAGGTTCCACTCCAGTGGGAAGGTAACAGCGTTCTGTGCACTCTGTTGCCTAGTCATGCTTGTCACATGACCGTGGAAACGTCTGCAGACGCAGACAACGCTGGTTCTTTGACTATAAACTGAGATGAGCACTGAACCCTAGAGTTGGATACGACTGGCTTTCGAACAAAGGCGACCTTTTACTCTTTATTATTTCTGCTAGCTGATTCAACTGGTCCATGACTAACTCAACACCGCAAAAATGGGCAGAAATAAACTGGTGTGGGATCATGGTAAATTTCCAGTGGGCCAATGAGATCAATTCAGGCCCTCCAGATAGGTTTGGATTACAATATCCATCTTCCCAAGACAGCAGGATGGGGAAGATGGGTAGAAAGCTGCAGAACGAACCCTTATGCATTTCCTTAGCTCCAAAGCCTGTTCTTGGTAGAAGACCTGAAACTTTCATGCAAATCCTTTTACACACATGCACTTTTCAATCGCTTTCTTAACTTTAAAACACTTTACAGCACCTTAGAGATTTTGCCTAGCGCACATTTTCTGCAATGCTCTTCCCATGCAGTGGCTGGGGCTTCAAACCAACATTTGTACACACGAGGTGGTTGTCGGGTGGGAAGAAGACATGTGACAGAGATACAGACAGGAGCAGCCTGGGACTCAACCCATGCTGATAAATGGTCACTGGTGAGTCATCTACAGACTGGAAGAGTGAGGTCAATGGAAATTGTGCCAAGGCTGATGACAGAGTGACCAATTCAATTAAACAGAGAGACTCCCATGTACAGAGATGAAAAGACAGTGTCTTATGGCTACTTTTAAGGATCCTTAATCAGTCTTCTGATGGCTTCTGCGTCACTGTGACCTTCCGCATCCACCACCCCTTATAAATGTTTTGCTGTACCCTCTGTCACGGGGGGCTGTGGTGGTTTAGTGGTTAAGACGCTGAGCTTGAGGACTGCAAGGGTGGCAGGTCAGCAGTTCGAGACCCGAGTGCTACATGACAGAGTGAGCTCCCATCTCTGCCCCAGCTCCTGTTAACGTGGCAGTTCGAAAGCAAGAAATTTCAAGTAAATAAATAGGTACCACTTTGGTGGGAAAGGTAACAGTGTTCCGTGTGCTCTGGCATCATGCCTGCCACGTGGCCACGAAAGTGTCTGCAGATGCAGACAGTGTTGGTTCTTTGGCTGTAAACAAAGATGAGCACTATGACATGGCTGGCTTCTAAGCAAGGAAGAACTTTACCTAAGATCTTCAAGGGATGGTTTTACCGCGGCCTTTGGACCCAGTGAGGAATTCCAACATTCCTGAGTCCTGACGTGACATATTGAGACACTTGTTTATCTAACTGTATTTAACAGCCACAAATTCCTTTCAAAGCTCTCCAAGATGGCAAACAACCTTCACTCCATCTTGTGGCCTCGCACTGCAGTCTTGAAGTTAAGGGCAGTGCAACCGTGCAGATATAATTCATGGGAAAGACTAAACTGCCTGATCAGAGTTAGACCCATTGATGACCTGAAAAGACAAAGAAAAAACAGCTCTCCTCTAGCTCCTAAATGCTTTCTAGACTAGTCACGTGCAGTAGCTTGTTCCTCGCTATAGGCGATCAGGCAAGTGGCTATCGATGAAAGTTGGCAAACATGAAAGTTGTATGGTTTCATTTTTTTTATTCCGTGAAAAAGTGTGTCGTCCGGCCAGGTTATCCTACTATGGTAACAGAGTAGACCAGTGATGATGAGCCTTTGAGAGTGCCCAAACTGCAACCCCAAACTCACTTATTTATCACAAAGTCCCAACACAGCAACAGGGGAGGGAGGAAGCGCTCCCATTGGGCTGCTAGGCAGAGGGGTGGAGTGAACTCTGTGCTGGGGGAAGGGAGGAAGCACTCCCATTGGGCTGCTAGGCAGAGGGGCAGGGCGAACTCTGTGCTGGGGGGAAGGAGGAAGCGCTCCAAATGGGCTGCTGAGCAGGACAGACTCTGTGCTTGGGCGACTGCACCGGTGCCCACAGAGAGAGCTCCGAGTGCCACCTCTGGCAGGCATGCCATAGGTTCACCACCACTGGAGTAGACCCTACTGCCATCAACTCAACACTGAGTGTCAGGTGGCAGTTAACTAACCTGACCACCCTGAGGACTAATGGCCTTGGGTACCATTAGGGAAGGGTGATGGTCCCCAGGTGGATTAAATCACACTTGACTCCATCTTGAGGGAGGGCAGCAGCTTCATCCATCCTGGCCTGGAGCTGAGGAGGACTTTGCGTGCCAAAAGGGGTCAGGACCAGAAAGTGACTCACAGGACTGGATCAGTGGTACTAGGGCAGGGATCTGCAAACTTGGCTCTCCAGGTGTTCTTGGACTTCAATTTCCAGAAGCCCAAGTCAGTATGCCTGCTGATCAGGACTTCTGGGAATTGAAGTCCAAGAACATCTGGAGAGCCAAGTTTGCAGATCCCTGTACTAGGGTCATGCTGGGATGTAGAAGGCAGATGAAAGGCCACTGCATTATATTCTCAGGACAGTCTTCATGGCTGATTGCCATGATGATTGCTAATATTCGGATTTGGATATGGCAGAACAAGATATTTTAAATACACCAAGTTCTGTTTTTTCCATTTGCTGCCATCTGTTTTTATTTTTAAGCTAAGAACGACATTTTGGTGGTAGTTGTTTTTAAAGAGACAAAGGCGCTTTTTCTTACTCTAATTAAAGAGTATGTTAAAATGGATAAACAATTCAAAAATTATATGCCAGACTGCCTAGTATGAGACATTGTCCATATACTGTACTACTAAGAATAGTAACACTGATTTTGACTTTTTCCCTCCGCTTTTCTCTCCCCGCCCCCCCTTTTTAAAATCTCTTCCCTTTCCAACAAGTTCACCCATATACTATTTCTCAAGCTGAACAATGGATAAAAGTAAACAGCAAATGAATCTTGCAGTAGGCTGAAAGGCTAGAGACAAAAACATTCGAACCAAACAGACTCTTAAAATAGCACAAGGTTAAAATTGTTTCATAGTGATGGATTCCCTTAGGAAATCTGCAGAGCTGTAAATCAGTTCTAACGCTAAAAAGAAATTGTTCCAAGTAAACATTGTTATAATAAGTGTTTTTCATTTTCTCTGGTTCTGAAAGGAGACTGCAAAAGAATGTGAGAAAAATAGTAGAGGTATTTAAAGAAGAAAAAAACTGAAGAGGGAACAGATGGTAAAATTCACTTAAGTAAAACAAGTCAGAGAAAGAATACAAGAATACATGACATGTGCCTGCTTTCAGTAATTTTTCCCCATCAAGTACTTGGCTAAACTGTGGAACTGACGGCCACATGATAAGCAAAAGCTGAGCTGGATTTTAAACATGAAAAAGCAATTTCATTTGTCGGAAATGGAGCACTATGTTACTGATCATTTTATTTCTTCATAGTATTCTTCCTTTTAAGGAAGAGGTATAGGTCACTTCCGGTATCCATGGGTGATACTTCTGAGTCCTACCATGGATACCCAAAAACATGGATGGCAGTGGACTCTATATTTTACACATATACCTGAGTCATTCAAGCGATGAAGGGGTTTCAAATGCCTCCATCGTTCTACATCAGAGCTACCAAAATTTCTGCCTCCAATCTTTGTAAATGTTACACTGCAGACAGTGGCCTCTAGTGATCAACTCTGGTAATGCGCTATAGAAATACATATACAGTCATACCTCGTAGAACGAATATAATGCGTTCTGAGAGGGTGCTTGCTATTTGAAAAATTCGCTATGCGAGTCTGACTCGCATAACAGATTTTTCGCTGTGCGAGTCGGACTTTTTCCTATGGAAAAACTCGCATAACAAGCGTTTCTATGGGGAAAACTTGCATAGTGAAAAAAAATTCGTTATGCGAGTTTCCCCCATAGAAACGCTCATTATGTGAGTTTTTCCATAGGGAAAAGTCTGACTCGCATAGCGAAAAATTCGTTATGCGAGTCAGACCGCTTAGAGAAAAACTTGCTCGTTATGTGAATTTTTTGCTAAGTGAAACGCTCGTTATGCAAGGTTTGACTGTACAGTACTGTATACTGTATTTTAATGTTATATTTCGTGGGTCAAGTCCACTTTGTCAGACATAAGCGTGAGTTTTCATGGTATCAGTTTCAGATATGCCAATGAATTTAGACAAAAGGTGAGAAGGAAGGTAAAGTAAAGGTAAAGGCTTCCCTTGATCGAAAGCCAGTCATAAAGTCTAATACTAATACTGTACCCATTCATCTCTGGCAGGACCTGTCTTTCAAGAGGAGTCAAGAGGGTTTGTGTGGCAGTGACTTAGTAACCTGTTCCTGGGGCTCTTGTGAGAGTGCAGGGCAGAGGTGCCCAAACTATGACCCAGTGGCCAGATCTGGCCCCCAACACCAATTCATATGGCCCACAAAGCCCTCATCGCTCCCGGAAGTGGAAGTAAAACGTGCCCATATGGCCATAGTGAACCACGTGACTGGGCCAAAAAGTTTGGCCACCCCGGTGTAGGATTTAACCAACAGCCCTAGGCTCGCTCCCTTGGCATAGGTGGGCAAGTTGTGGACACCCCCTTTCGAAAGGGAAAGTGTGGGGGTGGAATCATACGTATTTGCAGATGTTTATAGTCTGTGGTGATGTATTTATTTCTGTTTATTGGATTTCTTCCAAGCAAGTTAATTTGACTAGCTGTTTGGTTTTACTGTCTACCATTACAGGGAAGCGGACAAGGGGGGAGGCAAAGAGAGAGAGAGATTGGGAAAGGACTGATTCCCCCATCGCCCCCCATGAGCTTTGTGGCTCCCTGGAGTGATTTCTATCCAAGCCTCTTCAGCCAAAGGCCAGCTGCTCCAACCACTAGACAGCCCTGACCTTTCTGCTTCTCAAGGGGCTAGAACAGGGGTTCTCAACCTTTTCAACTCAGGGGCTGCGTCACACTCCCTCAAACGGTCCAGGGGGCCGGACTGGTTGTTCCTCTACCATTTACGGCTGTCGTAAACGCATTTACAATGGCCATAAATGAGTCCACGGCCAATTCCGGCGGCAGCTGGAACAAGGGCGGGGGGGGGGCTGGATTATTTGGTGCCACAGACCAGATTCAGCCCACTGGCCATAGGTTGAGGAAAACCCCTGGGCTAGAAACAAACAATGTTGGTCCATTCCAATGCGATTATTCTTTTGTGCCGTTATGTATCTCCCACACAAGAGCTTCAAAAGGTCCTTTGTGAGAGTAATTAGTTACATGTTTCAGCCCAAGATCCCAGAAAGTGCAGTGATGTAACATGTAATCATTTTAAAAATTACATGTAATTGTGTTTGGTGACAGTAACCACCGGTTCTGTTCCTTGGTTTATTTTTGTGCTTGGTAGCAGGATTTTGTTTTGTATCTTGCGGTTGGATTTCCCTTTACTGTCGAGAAAGGTTTGTGCGACAGTAAGAACCAGAAGGAGAGTGCAGTCCTCACCCAAAGTAGATAGTTACCATCCCTGTAATATTTCTTAAGTTACCACCCCATGCTCATTACCCAGAAGAAGTTAAAATAATTACTCCTAGATATTCGGAGTTCGATTCCCAAATCCTGCAGGACGGAATGAGCTTCTGTCTCTGTCCCAGCTCCTGCCAACCTAGCAGTTCGAAAGCAAGAAATTGCAAGTAGATAAATAGGGGCCACTTTGGTGGGAAGGTAAACAGTGTCCTGTGCCTGCCACATGTCCACGGAAATATCTGCAGACGCAGACGGTGCTGGCTCAGCAGTTGAGCAACCGAGCTTTAAACTATCTTAGGAGGGTTTGATGCCATGCATCAGCCCTTCCGGTTCTGCTTATGATCTTTTCTGTCTGATGGCGCTCAGATGAACTGTATATCTTAGCAGACAAAGTAAAGGCCCTGATTCTTAGTTGGGGAGGTGGGGAGATGTTGTACCAGCCTCCTCTACCTCCTTCCTTCTCCCTCCCACCCATTATCTTTTCAAGACTGAATGGCCGAGAGTTCTCGCTGTAGCAGGAATGCCATTCAATGTGTGTTATTGTGACGTTCTTTCTCTCTGTGAACTGAATGCGTTTTTTCATCTGGCCTGGAACAATTAATTGCTGTGGATAGTTATGTACATCTCCCTCGCAGCCCCTCATTCCTTCCCATCCCACAAAGCATGCCCACATCTGAGTCAATACATAACTTGATCCCCCCTCCCTCCCCCAGTTCAATCAGTCCTTTTCTTTGCTCTCCAGATCAGAGGTTTTCTGGGGTCCCTGTGTTAGCTAAAGCAGGGGCATCATTTTAACCAATTGGAGGACTGCAGTGGCTCAAGTGGCTAAATCACTGACTGGAAGACGGCAGGTCAGCAGTTCGATACCTGAGTACTTTAGGATGGAATGAGCTCCCGTCTTTGTCCCAGCGCCTGCCAACTTAGCAGTTTGAAAACAAGAAACTGCAAGTAGATAAATAGGGACCACTTCGGTGGGAAGGTAAACAATGCTCTGCATGCTCCGGTGTCTAGTCATGCCTGCCACATGACCACAGAAATGTCTGCAGAAGCAGACAGCACTGGCTCTTTGGCTATGAAACAGAGATGAGCACTGAACCCTAGGGACAGATATGGCTGGCTTTTGAGCAAGGGTGACCTTTACCTAACCAATTGGAAAGTGAGTTGGGTTGGGTTGGTTGGTCATTCATTCAGTCAATCGGTCAGTTGGTTGGGTTGGTTGGTTGGTTTGGTTGTTGCATGCCATCAAGTCATCTCCGCCTTATGGTGACACTAAGAAAGAGTGACCCCCAAAATTCATTTCAGCCATTAGAGGAGTCTGGATCTGGCATCTAAAAACCACACAGGGAAAACCTCATAGACCTGTTGGTCAATTTCTGGAAGCCATTTCACGCCCGTCTCTTTCATCCTGCAGGTTGCCATGACAAAGCGGTGCTGTTATATGAGTACGTGGGGAAGAGGATAGTGGACCTTCAACACACAGAGGTCCCCGATGCCTACAGGGGAAGAGGAATAGCTAAACATCTTGCAAAGGTAGGGGCTGTCAGTTGCACTTTTTTGTGGGATAGGCAGGTTGAGGTACTTTCCTCATTTCAGACCAGGGGGCTCGAACATGGTAACACCCACAATGTCATTGGAACTACACAGAGGTTTAAAGTCTGGCCAGGTTATGGTAATAGAGTAGACCAGTTGTGGCAAACCTATGGCACGTATGCCAGAGTTGGCACTCAGAGCCCTCTCTATGGGCACCTGAGGGGCGCGTTTCTTCCCTCCCCCAGCACAGGGTTCGCCCCGCCCTTCTACCCAATATCCCAATGGGAGTGCTCCTTCCCTCCCCCAGGACAGGGTCCCCCCCCCCTTTGCCCAGTAGCCCAATGGGAGTGTTTCCTCCCTCCCCCAGCACAGGGATTGCCCCGCCCTTCTACCCAATATCCCAATTGGAGTGTTCCTTCCCTCCCCCAGCACAGGGTTCGCCCCGCCCCTCTGCCCAGTAACCCAATGGGAGTGTTTCCTCCCTCTTCTGTTGCCATGTTGGCACTTTGAGAAAAATAAGCGGGTTTTGTGTATGGCAGTTTGGGCACTCGGTCTCTAAAAGGTTTCCCATCACTAGAGTAGACCATACTCCCAGGGCCTCAATGCCGATCGTCAGGCAGCGGTTAACTAACCTGACAACCCTGAGTACTTACAGGTGGCAAAGCCCACAGGGAAGGGTCCCTAAATGGATTAAATCTCACCTGCAGCAGCTTCATCAACCCTAGCCTGGAGCTGATGAGGACTTTGCCTGCCAAAAGGGCTCAGGACCAGAAAGTGACTCACAGAACTGGATCAGTGGTACTATGGGTGTCACACTGTGATGCAGAAAGCAGATGAAAGGCCACTGCACCAGTGATGGGATGACACCGGTTCTGACCGGATCCACAGAACCGTTTTAAGGATTTCCGGAGGGCTCTCCGTGGGGGTAAAACCGTTTTTGAGGCGTCCGGATCGGACGCCTCACCGGGAGGAAAATTTAAAAAAAATTTGGAGCAAAAATGGCTCCAATTTAGTGCGCATGCGCAGAAACTCAATCTGACACATGCGCACTAAATTGGAGCCATTTTTTTCTCCGATTTAAAAAAAATTGGATCCGGCCGCCCCTGACTGGAGCCTCCTGTGGAGCCGCTTGCCGCCGTTTGCTGCTGCCTGGTGCTCTCACCACTGCCACCTCCTGCCATCGCTGCTGCCGTTGCCGTCCCCATCGCCGCCGGAACCGAGGAGGAGGCGGGGCGCTCCATGTCCATGTTGGCTCCAATTTTTTAAAAACCGGACCCGGAGCCACTGCCTGCTGCTACTGTCGCCGCTGCTGCCGTCTCCCGCCATCGCCATCGCCGCCGTTGCCGCCGTCGCCCCAGGCCAGCGGAGCGCGCCTCCTCCTCCTCCGGTTCCAGCAGCGGCGGCGGCAACGAAGAAGACGGGATGGGAGCCGATCAACGGGCAAGGCGGGGAAGACAGCTCCGGAACGAAAAGGAAGGAGGGAAAAAAGCAAATGCATCTACCCGGATCAATTACAGAAACGCTCCCGGGTCCGGCACTCCAGTCCCTTCCCTCTCCTCCTTCCACCACCCCCCCCCAGCAATGGCGATGGCGGGAGGCGGCAGCAGCGGCGACAGTAGCAGCAGCAGGCAGTGGCTCCGGGTCCGGTTTTTTAAAAATTGGAGCCAACATGGAGCGCCCCGCCTCCTCCTCGGTTCCGGCGGCGATGGGGCGTGCCTTGCCGTGTGGCCCCGGGCCATGGGGGTCGTCGGCCCCAAGAAGGGTAAGTGAGGGTTTTGTGTTTGGGGTGGGTGGGTGGTTTATGGTGTTTTGGGTGGGTGGGTGTACTTTTATTTAATTTTTATTTTATTTATTTATTTATTTTATTTCTTTAAGTTATTTACGGGTCTGTGTGCATGTTTATTTTTTTTATTATTTTTTTTATTTTTGGCCTTGCCCACAACGTCATGACGTCATGACGTTGGCTCCGCCCATGACGTCATGACGTCATGACATTGGCCACGCCCATGACGTCCATGACGTCATGGCGTGGTAGTAGAATTTTTGACATCCCATCACTGCACTGCACTATATTTTCAGGACAGTCTTCATGGCTGATTGTCATGATGATCACCTATATTCAGATAGAGAAGGTGGTGGTGGTGGTATTTTTAAAAGGGGGTATAAAACATCTGTTTATCTTAGCCTGAGCTTTCCCCATCCCTGTGTGTTACCAAATCAGCTTGGTTTTGCATTGTGATTGGTCATTGGGAAATCAACACTGGCTTGATTTGCCAGTCTGATGGCTGAGGCGTGGAGCTTTTAAGGAATGCAGTGCAGAGACTTCCAAAAGCAACCCAGAAGTCCAGATAAGCATCTTCTTTATCCAATATGTGCTGAGAAAGCATACACATACGTTGTAAGATTATACGTGGGTATAGATGAAAACACACAGTTCAAATATTTATTAAAAGCCATCTCCATTGACTGAAAGGTCAGAGCTTGATTCCCGGGTACTGCATGACAGAGTGAGCTCCCGACTCTGTCCCAGCTCCTGCCAACCTAGCGGTTCAAAAGCAAGAAATTGCAAGTAGATGAATAGGGAGCACTTTGGTGGGAAGGTAAACAGCGTAATGTGCACTCTGTTGTCTTATCACGCCTGCCACATGTCCATGGAAACGTCTACAGACACAGACAGTGCTGGCTCTTTGGCTATAAATAGGGATGAGCATTGAACCCTAGAGTCAGATACAACTGAATTTTGAGCAAGGGTGACCTTTACCTTTTACATTGACCTCACATTTTGAAGTACAATAGGCCCTCGGGATCCAGGGTTTCATTTATACACAGTCCTAGAATATTCACTGAAACATCCCAGAAATTTGCCTGCATGAAGGTAATTGCCTTACTTTCACGCTCACCAGGGCGTTCCTGAGAATTATAGCCCAGAAAAGTAACTTTTCCAAGCTGTGTTTCAAAGCTGCCTCTTATAAAGGTAAAGGTTTCCCTTGCTCAAAAGCCAGTCGTATCTGACTCTAGGGGTCAGTGCTCATCTCTGTTTCTAAGCCGAAGAGCCAGCGCTGTCTGCTTCTGCAGACGTTTCCATGGTCATGTGGCAGGCATGACTAGACAGCGGAGCACATGGAACGCTGTTACCTTCCCACCAAAGTGGTCCCTATTTATCTACTTGCAATTTCTTGCTTTCGAACTGCTAGGTTGGCAAGGAATGTGGCTTTTATACCCAACTCCTGGTTGTATCAAAGAGGCTAACGCAACAGCCTTATAAATGTTCTTTCTCTTTCTGTCTCCCCACCCAATTTCCAGGCAGCCTTAGATTTTGTGGTTGAAGAGGGCTTGAAAGCCCACCTCACGTGTTGGTATATCCAGAAGTACGTCAAGGAAAACCCACTGCCCCAGTACCTAGAATGTCTGCAGTCTTAATGCAGGAAATTGATGGAGATGAGACTATTTTGGAAGCAAACGGAACTGAAACTTTTGACTGCCCATTGCAACCTTTGCTTCTGTGCTGTCGTGGGACACCTCGGCTGATCACAGTACATGCTCAAGAGTTCCTATTTTTGTAAAGACAGATTTATGACTTCTCAACCATTCTTCCACCTGGCTCTTGGGATTTATTGTTTACAATGGCTTTCTCTTCTAAGGAAAACCGTGGGGGGGGGGGGCCTTTGGCTCAATTTGTGGCCTTGTGCCCATTGTAGCAAGGGTGGGTGAAGAGGAGAGAAAGAGACCCTCCTTCAGTAGAATTATACCTGGCAGGATTCTCTTCTCTCCAGTCTCCAGGAGATACCTATGGGTTGATACAATCTGAGACTGGCCCCAGTTTACTTGAAATCCTGCTGGAGAAACCCAATGGTCGCCATCTTGAGGTGGCCAAAAGATCTCAAAGATGGTCTCCTGAAGGCTCCTTTCTTCAGGTGGGGACAGGAAAGGAACAAGAGAGAATTAAATCAAGATGGTTCCACAGGATGGACTAGGAGAGGAAGTAAATTCCAGACAGTCAATGCAATAAACATTACACTCCAGAGGCAAGAAGTCTGTACCATCCAGATGTGCCTCTACCATGGACAATGAGAGTTATGAACTGAGGGAGAGGTTTTGTGTTCCATCCTTCACATCGTGCAATGAATTTGAACAGCTCAGAGCCATACAGAGTAAAGATATCATTGGTTTGGAATGGAAGACTTTGAAACTCTACTATGAATTTCTAAAGAAGGAAAGGATCGGGTGTTTTCGCCTTCCAATTTCAGTATGATTTTTCTCCACCCTCCGCAATCCTTGTCAAAGCAGAGGACATCTGTCATGTGGGGAAAGGGCAATAGGAAATCTGAAGGCAAACAAGTAGGGTGAAGGAAGGGAAGAACGAAAGGGGTGAGGTGGAGAGAGCTCTTTTAAGTAACCGAACCCTGGGGATCTGTCCTCCACATGTCCACTTTTAAGGTTCTCCACAAAGAGGAACTGAGCGTAATTGAAGTAGTAGTGAATTGCCGAAGTGCTTACAAAGAAGAGTTTGTGCTGCAGTTTTTGGAACCAACAGGTAAATCCTGACACAAATGCACACAAGACATGACTGCTTCTCTGGCCTGCTCTGTTCTGATTGAAAAGCATTTGTGTGAAGGGTGAGATAGTGTTATATGTAACATGGCATTCCTACTCTGTAGCAGAGGCTATACCCGTGATGGCGAACCTTGGCACTCCAGGTGTTCTTGGACTTCAATTCCCAGAAGCCCAAGCCAGCACTCCTGCTGATCAGGGCTTCTGGGAATTGAAGTTCAAGAACAGCTGGAGTGCCAAGGTTTGCCATCACTGGGCTATACCATATTTCCCAGTCCTTCAATTATTCGTCCACTTTTCCTGTATCATGTATTCCTCACCTAACAGGACTTGGCTAATGTGTGTGAAGACTTAAGCTTGGGTTAAGTGCAGGTCATATATACGGCCCAGGTTGTTAGCCGTGGGCTTCTCTGTTCTGCTCTGTGAAAACTGTCCATTCTCCCATTGAGACCATTTCTTCTCATATATCAATGGCAATAAGCTATGTTGACGTGACCCTGTGGAGGTCACTCTTGGGTTGCTGAATTACACTGAATTACGTTTCTTCCGTCAGCAATGTAAGACAATTGAAGCTCATGGGTAATATCTTTAAAACAGGACTCATTTGGGTATTTCTGAGGGAATTCCTCCTCATGGTATCCTTGGCCAACTCCCTCACGGCTATGACTGCCAACCTTCTTGACTGCAAATGTGGTAAGCGGACCGTTCCAAGCCCTCCAACGACCATAAAGTAGAGGCTGTTGGCATTTAGAAGAAGGACTGAAAATCATGAATGTTGCTCTTTGTCCTACTATTTCCATGTGCACAGTAATGGGTGTCAGAAATAGTTTTGCTCCTCCAGCTTAAGGAAATCACAGCGGAACCCATGAGAGACCTCTGCTCGGTTTGAATCTTTTTGATCGGTTCCCAGAAACAGGGAACAGCTAGACCCCATCAGCCAGAGGTCTGGGTAATGGGAATTCTGAATTTTGTGATCTGAAAGACTGCCAAATGTTTCCCCCTTCTCTGGTAAGATCAGTGCTGGCCAGCCCTGCCTTAAAAACAAGCTCAGTATTTTGCTAGTACTGCGGCTTCTGTTATGAGGTGCTACAACGATCATTACAATCTCTGATTTGACGGAGATGGTTTTGGTAGTATTTAACAATAATGCCAAGATTTTACTGCTGCATCCATCTCCTCTAATTGTCTTGTGCCCTTGATTTTGATGTCAAATAATGACTGCTGTCAGTTGAAGCCTGATGTTTTATGGTAACGTGTCCTTCCACTGAAGGATCCATGACATCAATAGAGGTAGAACCAAATTAGTTTTCCCCATCCCCTTCCTCCCTGTCTTTAAGTGGTTCGATTCTCTGCAGGACATCTCTCTAGCAGCCGGCTGAAGCCAAAACCAGTCCAACAACACGTTTGCTGGGAGATCAGATAATGAGGTAGTACCATGCACAGCAAAGACTGGTGACTCTGATTTTGAGGGTATGGCAAGTCCTCTCTTCCCACTTTGGAGGGATTCAGGTTCTACCTCTTGGATAGCTGCTGTGTAAAATTCAGGCCAAAAGCCAGGATGGACTTCCTCTGTGAAATCAGCATTACCAGCTTTGCATTACTGATGTTCTGAAGGCACAGTGTTCATGTTAGGCTGCAGAGTTAGATGGGCAACCGCAGAAGAATTGTACAGCTTCTGAAACCAAGTTGAAGACCTATTCATGGCTTCTCCAGTGTTTTCCACCCAAGGTGGGGTTCTTTCCCCTCCCCCTCCCTTATTCTTTTATAGTGGTAAATAAACGTGCCTTTCCTACTCAGGACCTTTTAAAATGACCTTTCTGTTGTCTGTGTCTATCCTTCTTTAGTGGTCATATTATTAATGAAACTTGACCCTTTTGCATGGAATACAATAAAAAGAGTGGCTAAAAATGAACGGTTGCTGACTTACCTGCTGGGATTTGGTTGAAAAAGAAATGTAATTAAGACAACAGGGGAGACTCAGGACAATTAAGTCCTGCCTTTCCAATATTAAAGGTGACATTTCAATGGCTGGATGTCTATATTCTGAAGGCATCTCTAGTCCCATGGACTGAACATGGCTTGAGATGGATTGCTTTCCCATTGAATCCCACAGACTGATTCAATGGAGACTCTACCGATGATGGCTTCCCACTCTTGCCTAACTCCACTTTCTAGCATTCATATTTCTTTAAGAGTTTAGTTCTCCATTGCTTTTTGATAGGATTCCATTAAAGCAGTACTGAAAAGTCAGCAGTTCAAGACCCGAGTGGACCATTGCACGCCAGACATCCCTATCCTCCACCAACCTCCTCAACCCGCCCAACTCTGTGCCTGTTGCATCCACAATACCATCTAACCATCTCATTTTCTGCCACTGTCATCTTCTCTTGCGCTCAACCTTTCCCAGCATCAAGGCTTTCTCAAGTGAGTCCTCTCTTCTCATTTGATGTCCAAAGTACTTTAGCTTCATCTTCACTATTTGATCTTCCAAGGAGCAGTCAGGGTTGATTTCTTCTAAGATCGACCTATTTGTTGTCCTCACTGTCCAGGGTACTCTCAAGACTCTCCTCCAAAACCACATTTCAAAGACATATATTCTTCTGCACTCTGTATCTTCCGTATTACAGAATTTAACTTCTGTATCACAGCCTTTAAGAATAAGTTTTTACAAAAAGGATACTGATATAGCTCTTTCTGGCTCTTGTGTGTCCTCTACCCATGGCTTATGGTACAAAATATATAAGAAAACTGCCAACAGATTTATATCCACCCACCCTAAGACACAATCACTCCATTCATCCAAGCAAAGAGTGCTTATAAAAAAACAAAAACTGGTTAGTCCTATAGGTGCTACATGGCTTGTTTCTTTCTCAATATGATAAACATGCCTACCTGATGTACCTGCTTATGCAGAAAAGATTAATTCCAGTGAGTTTTTATTGAGCAACATGATGCAGGCGAGACAGACTGCGAAGATTTCTCAGGCTTGGTTTTCCTGCCTGTGGAATTGGATTCTAAGCAACAGTGATGGTGTGGATTACCATAAAGAATGTAAACGGTGATGAAAAGTATGCATAACGAGAGACCTGTATCATGCATGGCATTTTGAAATATTGATTATGTTGGGAAAATACATGCAAGTCTTTAAAATCTCTTGGTATTTAAGCTTGTGTTGGAGTCCGGAAAGCTATCCATCCAGACCAGGCTTGCCAGATAGCAAACCAATAATCAAATCAGACAAGGAGATATCTCAAACACAGTGTCTCTTTTTAGCCAATCCTCACTTGCCAGGGCCATTTCAAAATTGCAGATCAGGTCTGCAATTTAGCCATTTCAATGTGTGAGGACCAGCGATGGGATGTAACAGGTTCTCACCGGTTCTCCAGAACCAGTAGTAACTTTTCCCAGCGTCCCGGAGAACCGGTAGCAGCTTTTTGGGGGAACCACCTTCGGGGCTTACCTTTTCACTGGTTCCCCCACTGCGCATGTGCGCCAAGCACTTGGTGTGCATGCACTCCTACAGTGTTTGGCGCGTATGCATGGCCTCCTTGCTGTCCTCCCAAGTGGGGAGGAGGAAGAGAAGTTGCTAGCCTGAAACTCCCTATAGCCTGCTCTCCAGGGTAAGTGACTCACCTTTGGATGTGGTGTGTCTGTGTGTATTTTAATGTGTATTTAATACCTTTACCTATATTGACATACTACCACAGTTCCTAAAAAGGCTTGGCGGCCGGTTTGGGTGGGTGGGTGTATTTTATTGTAATTTTTATTTTATTTATTTATTTTATTTATTTATTTACGGAGGTGTGTGTGTGTGTGTGTGTGTGTGCTTATTTTTATTTTATTTTATTATTTATTTATTTTTCTTTGGCCCCACCCACATCATGATGTTATGATGTTAGCTCCTCCCACACTGTGATGACATCACGGTGGGGTAGTAAATTTTTTGACATCCCACCACTGGTGAGGACGGTTTTACATAAAACAAGAATATTTGAAAAAAGTAATAGCCAGGATGAGGCTTTATCGTCTTTAAATAGGGGAATTCATACTGGCCAAAAAATAAATAAATGCCCTATATATTCGAGTATAAGTTGGGTTTTTTAGCCCCAAAAATGAGATCCAAAAATGGGACTCGATTTATACTCAGGTCAACATAAAACACTCAAAAATATACCCACACAAATGTCTAAATTAATTAATTTTACCATATTTTCATGTATTTTAATTATTGAAACTCAATAGCAGCTGCTGCATTTTGTAGCCCCATCTTATACGAGGGTCAATCTATTTTCCTACTTTTAGAGGTTCAAATTAGGTACCGTACTTATATTTGAGACGACTTATAGTCGAGTATATATGGGTAAGAAGAAAAAGCAAAATATTGCAGGGTTTACAATACTATTTTTTAAAAAATATGAAAAAATCAGCTTATAGACATAAAACAAAACATAAGACCTTAAATTATCATAAATTAATAATCTTGATCCTGGCAGAAAATAGATTCCTACATGACTTCTGTGGTAACCCCAATGACCTTTACTAGGGAGGTTGCAATGAGAAGAATTAAAACCCCACCCAAAATAAAATGGTTGCGTTGGGGGGCACTTTAAAGCTGCAAGTGTGAAGTTTAACAATGAGACACACACACAAATCAGTTGGAAATAATTCAGATTTATTTTCCACCAAACTGTAGAAATTCAAACTGGGGGGGGGGGGGGGAGGGTGAGAGAGAAGCCTGAGGTGAGGGCGTGGCAAGAGTTCCAAAGGGCCCTGATTGGCCGAACTCCCTTGGAGGAGGCGGGGCCATTCCAACCCCGCCCCTTCCAACCGCCGCGCGTCTCCAACCGTCTCACTCCTCCCTCGAGCGAGCGGCGAGAGAGGCTGCTCCCCAAACCAGCTCCTGGGCACCGCCCAATCTCTCTCGCTCTCTCTCCTCCTGGGAAGTGTAGTCCTTTCCCTCGCAGCCACTCGCTGCTTCCCGCTCCGAAATGACCCCATTTCCCATCAGGCTCCGCGGCGGCCGCCCTCGGGCTTGCCCGCCTGCCGGGCCAAGCAGGAGGGCTCTCCTCGCAAAGCATTTTGGGGTTTGGTGTTCGAGGGCCCTGCCGGACCCTCCCCGGCTCCCCCCCTCGGCCACTCCTCGGCCAGGCCTCCGGGACTACATTTCCCGCAAGGCCTCGAGGAGGCGCGTCCCGCGAGGCCTTTTCTACGGTCTGCTCGTCCCTCTCCTCCTCCTCCCCTCCCTTCTTTTCTCCACCTCCTCCCTCCTCCCCTCTCTTCTTCCTCGCCCCTCTCCTCCTCCCCTCCCCCTCCTCAGCTCCAACTCCGGACTTTGGGCGGCGCCATTGGCGGGGCGGCAGGAGCAGGAGCGCCCCCCGCCTCCCTCCTCCTTCCTCTCCCTCAGCCCAGGCTCAGCCTTTCTCTCCAAGATGGCGGCCTGGGGAAGGAGGCGCGCGGGCCCCGGCAGCAGCGCCAGCGGTGGCGCCTCCGCCGGACCCCCCCGGGACAGGTGAGGGGAGGCCTGGCCTGGCGCTCGGCCCCGCGGGGGGACCCCTTCTTCCCCGAGGGGGCCCGAGCGCTCCTCCTCCTCCTTCGGGCTTAGGCCTCCATCTCTGGAGGCCCTGAAGGAAGGGGAAACAAAGCTTGTGAGGAGGAGGGAGGTCAGGAGGAGTCCTCCTCAGTGTCCTTTCAATTTGGGGAGGGAGCAACAAGGCGCTAGTCCTCAGTGACCTTTCAAGTTGGTGGGAGGGGGGCAACACAAGGCCCTAGTCCTCAGTGTCCTTTCAAATTGGGGAGGGGGCAACAAGGCACTAGTCTTCAGTGTCCTCTAAAGGGGGCAACAAGGCGCTAGTCCTCTGTCCTTTCAAATTGGGGAGGGGGCAACAAGGCACTAGTCCTCAGTGTCCTTTCAGGAGGGCAACAAGGCGCTAGTCCTCTGTCCTTTCAAACTGTGGAGGGGGGAATAAGGCACTAGTCCTCAGTGTCCTTTCAAGGGGGGCAAGAAGGCGCTAGTCCTCTGTCCTTTCAAATTGGGGAGGAGGAATAAGGCACTAGTCCTCAGTGTCCTTTCAAGGGGGGCAACAAGGCGCTAGTCCTCTGTCCTTTCAAATTGGGGAGGGGGCAACAAGGCACTAGTCCTCAGTGTCCTTTCAGGGGGGCAACAAGGCGCTAGTCCTCTGTCCTTTCAAATTGGGGAGGAGGAATAAGGCACTAGTCCTCAGTGTCCTTTCAAGGGGGGCAACAAGGCGCTAGTCCTCTGTCCTTTCAAATTGGGGAGGGGGCAACAAGGGACTAGTCCTCAGTGTCCTTTCAGGGGGGCAACAAGGCGCTAGTCCTCTGTCCTTTCAAACTGTGGAGGGGGGAATAAGGCACTAGTCCTCAGTGTCCTTTCAAGGGGGGCAACAAGGCGCTAGTCCTCAGTGTCCTTTCAAATTGGGGAGGGGGAATAAGGCACTAGTCCTCAGTGTCCTTTCAAGGGGGGCAACACAAGGCCCTAGTCCTCAGTGTCCTTTCAAATTGGGGAGGGGGCAACAAGGCACTAGTCCTCAGTGTCCTCTAAAGGGGGCAACAAGGCGCTAGTCCTCTGTCCTTTCAAATTGGGGAGGGGGCAACAGGGAAGTAGTCCTCTGTCCTTTCAAGGGGGGGCAACAAGGTGCTAGTCCTCAGTGTCCTTTCAAATTGGGGAGGGGGGAATAAGGCACTAGTCCTCAGTGTCCTTTCAAGGGGGGCAACAAGGCGCTAGTCCTCAGTGTCCTTTCAAACTGTGGAGGGGGGAATAAGGCACTAGTCCTCAGTGTCCTTTCAAGGGTGGTGACAAGGCACTAGTCCTCTGTCCTTTCAAATTGGGGAGGGGGGAATAAGGCACTAGTCCTCAGTGTCCTTTCAAGTTGGTGGGAGGCAACAAGGCGTAAGTCCTCAGTGTCCTTTTAAGTTAGAGGCAGGGGTGAGGGTCCTTATAATAACCCCTATCTGAGGGAAGTGGGGGCTCCTCTCCCAGGAGGCCCTAAGGAGAAAACAAAGCTTTTGAGGAGGGATACCTATTTATCTACTTGCAATTTCTTGCTTTCAAACTGCTAGGTTGGAAGGAGCTCACTCCGTCACGCAGCACTCGGGTCTCAAACTGCTTACCTGCCAATCTTCTCGTCATCAAGCTCAGCATCCTAACCACTGAGCCACTGCAGTCCCTTGCGAGGGATGAGTGGAGGCTGCTAAAAGCTCCCTTCCAACTCAGTTATTTGATGGTTCTATGGTTGGGATAGCAAGCCCACGAGGGGAGTGAGTAGACAAGGAATTGGAATTGAAGGTCAGGGTGGGTCTAAACGTCATGTTTGCTCAACCCCCTCCCCATAGGTAGCCACATTCCAAGTAGGACCATGTTATTTTTCCCCCAAGGCAAAAGCATTAGCAATTACACTTTTATACCACCCCATAGCCTTTGCACTCACTGGGTGCTTCACTAAGTAATTAGTCTTTTGCCCCCAACATGCTGAGAACTCATTTACCGACCTCAGAAGGATGGAAGGCCAAATCAGGATGGGGTGTTGATACATCCCATCAGGATCAAACTCACAACGTTTTGGCTGCAGTAGTGCAGTTTAACCACCAGGCAAGCTCTTTAAGGGGGAGTGGTGAATAAATGAAGTGTCTGCAGGGCCAGGTTGGCAGGACAAGGGGGAGGGGGGTGTATGTGTGTCATCTTTTAGGGTTGCAATGAAGATGGGGAGGGGGGATTTATGGGTCAGAGTAAATCCCATTTTGCACCCCCATCACTCTTGAATTTGTCTAGGAAAGAAGGGGTGGGGGTCTTCAAGGAATGGGAGGGGGGAATTAGCTGCATAACCTAGTGCTGTGATGGCGAACCTTGGCACTCCAGTTCTTGAACTTCAATTCCCAGAAACCCAAGTCTCTGAATCCACACAAATGGGTTTAGTGGCACTCCAGGTGTTCTTGGATTTCAATTCCCAGAAGCCCAAGTCTGTGAATCTACACACAGTAAACCCATTCGTGTGGATTCACAGAGACTTGGGCCTCTGAGAATTGAAGTTCAAGAACACTTGGAGTGCCAAGGTTCACCATCATAGAAAGCTGCTGAGGTACTTGGGGGAGCAGGGACAGGATGTGTGAGTGGAGGGGAAAGGGTCACAGTGAGGATCTCAGGGCAGGTCTCAGGGAAAGGTGTGTGTTGGGGGTTTGAAATTAATGTATTTGGTACACACATGCTTTAGGCTCAGGGAGAAAACTGTGGCTGGGCTGGGTATTGTCAGGGCAAGGAGTGTGTGGGGAGTAGATAAAACCCTTTTTTCTTTCACATCTAGGCCAGACATTAAACTGCCAAAATGAAGCTACCTTTTGGTGAAGTCATTCTATAGTTCCTTTTGCCTGACCTAGTGTGATAATTAGCTGACACAACAAATTTGTTGTTCCACGCCTGATTGTGGTTCAAAAATACCACAATCCTCTAGAAGCCTTTGGACAAGAAGGGGAAGGTGACTCCAGATTGACCTTTGGTATAGACTGGTGGCTCAAGTGGTTAAGAGTTGAACTCATTGACTAGAAGATTGGAGTTCGATTCCTGGGTACTGCATGACAGAGTGAGCTCCCATCTCTGTCCCAGCTCCTGCCAAACTAGCAGTTCAAAAGCAAGAAATTGCAAGTAGGCAAATAGAGACCACTTTGGTGGCAAGGTAAACAGCGTTCCGTGCACTCTGGTGTTGAGGCATGCCTGCCACATGTCCACCGAAACATCTACAGACGCAGATAGCGCTGGCTCCTTGGCTGTAAACAGAGATGAGCACTGAACCCTAGAGTCTGATACGACTGGCTTTTGAGCAAGGGCGACCTTTACCTTTACTATGGAGGAGACTTCCACTCTTCCCAGATGTTGGGCCCAGAGTTGACAGTGGTTGGCTCATCCTGGTGCTCAAAAGGTCTTAAATGGTATTTTTGAAGATTGCAAATGATCCCCTCCCTTTGAAGGTGACCTCTTGGCACACAGCTGTTAGGGATGGTTGATTGATTGGTGTTTTTTAGGGTGTTGATGCATTGTTCTGGATTTGGAAGGTGGTGTAGAGTATTGGCATTGAATCAACCCAGTGGCGGTGGTGGCCTTTGGCAGTTTTCCTCATTTGGCCATTTGTTTTGATTGCTTTGCTTCTGTGGATAATGAATTGCTCGACATTAATATTTGAGCTGTCTCTTTCAATATCTTAAAACTTTTGGAGGTGAAGTTCTGAAGTTCAGTCCTTTGAGTTTGTAAACTTTCTTCCAATTTATTAAAGATTAATCATGAGAAAAACATTACCTAGCGTTTGCTATTTTTAACTTTATTCTGCTGCCCAATTACAAAGTTTCCAGTAAGCAGCACTGCTTTTAGTGGGGTTTTTTTCCTTTCAAATTTAAGTTTGAGGAGAGAACAAGGACTTTGTGGAATCCGGTTAGGTTTTGGACACTGGAAAAAAGTGGCATTGCTTTGAAATATAGATTAAAAATATACTTTTCAGATAAATAAAGACTTTGAAATGTATTTACAAGTACAGTGGAGCTTCGGTTAACAAACAGCTCAGTTAACATAAAAATCGCATAACAAAAGGAAATCCATAGAAAATAGTGGCTTGGCTTATATATATACTTTGGGGGAATGGATTAATTGGTTTTCAATGCATTCTTATGGGAAACCGCATTTCAGTTAATGTATTTTGGTTTTTAATGGATTCCTATGGGAAATTGCATTTAATGAATTCCTGTGGAAAATTCAGTTCAAGTAGTTTGTTGGGTCTTATGAAGGAGCAGCTGAAATTAGCTTTCCAAATGAAAAAAGAGGTGAAATTAAGACTATCAAATGTCCATAAAAATAATTTACTCAGAGTGAATAGAATATCTGAAAATGGTTCTGTGATCTTTTAAGGCAGATGGGAGGCAAGTTATCTAAGAGGAAATTGTGCTGATAGTTATGTGTGCATAAGTGTTTCTTTTACAGAACGTATGGTTTCAGAAGTTGAAGCATCTGGCTGGTGTTTGAAATATTCAGTGTACAGTACATGGAACATACTGCATTCTCTGGGTGGTTCACAAGTAAATTAGCAGTTTGCCCCCAACTTGCTGGGTACTCATTTTACTGACCTCTAAAGGATAGAAGGCTACATCAAACATTGTGGCTGAAATCCTGTTTTATAGTTACAAATGCATATTGCAAATCTGTAGAATTGGTAGAAGAAACTGTGGTAATATCAATGGAGAATTTCCACAGACATGCCATGCTGCAGCTGTGATGTGAACCATATGATCAGTTACATCAAGGGTTTGCAGCCTACGGCCCATGGTGCCAGATATTCTGGTCCCCACAGCTGCCACCACTGTAATTGGCCGTGGCCTCATTTATGGCTGTGTAAACACGTTTATGACAGCTGTGGGCATGTTTTACGGCACCGGTCTGGCCCGCTCAGCTGTCTGAGGGGGTGTGGTCTGGCCCACGGCTGAAAAACGTTGAGAACCTGAGTTACATAATCTAATTATGCAATGTTGGTTTCCTGGTTAGAGGTGAAACTTTACATTATGGCAACTTGAAGAGAATTTCAGTCATTGTTCCTTGAGCTCTGTTATGCTCTAAAAGAGCTGATGTAAACCTAACCCTAGACAGTTTTGTTAGGAAGTCAAGAAAGCTTAAATTTCAATTAAATGGTTGTACAGTCATACCTCGCATAACAAATTTAATTCGTTCTCCAAGGTTGCTCGCTATGCGAAAAATTTGCTATGTGAGTCTGACTCGCATAACGAATTTTTCTCTATGTGAGTCGGACTTTCCCTATGGAAAAACTCGCATAACGAGCGTTTCTATGGGGAAAACTCGCATAGCAAAAAAATCGTTATGCGAGTTTTCCCCATAGAAACGGTCGTTATGCGAGTTTTTCCATAGGGAAAAGTCCGACTTGCATAGCGAAAAAATTTGTTTTGCGAGTAAGACCACTTAGTGAAAAACTTGCTCGTTATGCGAGTTCTTCGCTAAGCGAAACGCTCGTTATGCGAGATTTGACTATGCAGTGACAGTGAGGAAGGCTGAGGTTTTAATCAGGAAAATACCTGATCCACATCTTGGCTTTGGTCATGAATTCACTACCTTATAACATGATATTAGAGTACTTAGGATGTATTTTACTGAGTGGTAGAGGCTTGTTTATCGCGTGCATTCAATGTACAGTATCTGAAACCATATATTCATAAAAAATAAAATATTCTTCTGTCTGGCCAAACATGATGTAGCATGTTATTTATAAAAAGTCAGTGAGACCTGGCCTTTTGCGTATATAATTTAATCTGAATAATAAGCAAGATGTCACAGCCACACCCTATGATCCTTTCCTTGTGTGAAACTCCTTTCACAAATTAATTGTTGACTTTAAAATTTGTTAAACTTCATAATAGATGAAGTGTCTTTTATTTGGGTTTGAACTGGTGGTTTCTTCATGCTAAATGAAGTCTTTCTGTGCCAGGTCATATTTGCTGGTTTCTTCTCCACTGTGTTGTTTTCCCTTTATGCACATGGGATTTCTTTCTCTTTTTGTCTTTCTTTGAACATGGCTTTGCATGCCAGAGCTGATAGTAATGGGCTGACAATGGCAGTCTATGAGTTCAGAGCTCTGGGAAAAAAATTCTTGCTGTTCTCAGCATTGATCTGTTCCCATGCCATTGTTGCAGCGCAGGACTTTCCCAGGAAGCTTTGTCAAGCCATGTACTGGTCTGATGACACTTAATTCTTCAGCCATAGCTAATAATGAAACATTTTGTAGGCAGCATTTTGTAGGATTTGAGCCTGGTTTTTCAGACAATCCGAGTCCTCCATTTCTCTGCAATTTTAGTTGGGTCAGGCAATACTATACCATCTAATGAGGCTGTAACTCAGTCCTGAAACAAATAGATCTAAACGAGGGCTGTCCAAACCTTTTGGGCCGCAGGCCAGTCACATGGTTCGGTGGGCCAGTCACGTGGTTCCTCCTACTGGAAGCAGAAGTAAAACATGCCTTGCAGTCTGTTTTGCAACAGGGTGAGATAGATTTTAGGTTGCCATTTTCTCTACTTAAACCAGGGATGCCCAAACTACGGCCTGTGGGCTGGATTTGGCTCCCGACGCCAATTCACCTGGCCCATGCTGCCATTGTCACTTCCGGGAGCAGAAGTAAAACATGCCCGCATGGGCATGTTTTGCTTATGCTCCAAGGATCTACGACGGCAGCATGGGCTGGATGAATTGACATTGGAGGCCGGATCCAGCCTGCAGGCCGGAGTTTGGGCATCCCTGATCTAAACAGTTTGTGATTTGTAGCTGTTGGAATATAATGGCATTCCAGAATTCATGGAATTCCTCTGAAAAGCCTTTTTAAAAATTCTTTCACCTTGTGGCAAAACTTGACCATCACCCGTGGAAGCTTGGAAATGAACGGAACTCATGTTCATCCAAGAGCCAGAGGAAGGCTTTGTTTAATCCTGTGTTGCTGCTCATTTCAATAAATCTTTTTTTTTTGTCTAAAATAGTGCACTGACTGCATTGTGTTTCAAAACGTGGATCTAAAAGTCATTCAACAATGATTGCCTGTGCAGAAATACAGTAATAGTACTTGAGCACAATATTTATGTATATATTTGTGTTTCCTGTTGTGTTTATGATGGTGTCTTGTCCTTGAGTCACCCCAGAGGTGTGACTGGCATCTGTACTGTAGCAACTGTATTTTATTTCCCTTGTGCTATTATGTGAATGTGAAATGCTGCTTTTAAATCAGCCTGTCTCTCAGTAAACAAGGGGCTACAGTGGCTCAGTGGTTAAGAAGCTCGCCTTGTTAGCTGGAAGGCAGGCAAGTCAACAGTTCGAGACCTGGGTATTGCATGATGAACTGAGCACCCATCTCTGTCCCAGCTCTTGGGGACATGAAAGGAGCCTCATTTGGGCGTTCCCTGAGCGGAGTTTCTTCTGCAAAAATCCTTTCAACCCAGAATAATTTCTGATATGAAATTATTATTATTATTATTATTATTATTATTATTATTATTATTATTATTATTATTATTATTATTATTTCAGTAAACACATACAACAACCATGTGCCTGTAACTTGCACTTGTACTGATAAAAATTGCCACAATCAGTTAATTGAACCATTACATCATGCTCACAAAGAAGTATTTGAGCTTCAGTATATGTCCTTCTCAAGAGTCTCCTCCAGCACCACAGTTCAAAGACATCTATTTTGCGTTCAGCCTTCCTTATGGTCCAGCTCTCACAGCCATACATTATTACTGGGAAGACCATCACTTTAACTATAGGGACTTTTGTTGGTAGGGTGATTTCTCTACCTTTTTTTTTTTGGCTGCCTTGGTTTGCCTCCTAAAAGGTAAGTGTCTTTTTATTTCATGTCTTCATTCACCATCTGCAGTGATCTTAGATCCCAAGAAGGTGAAGTCTGTCACTGCTTCCATTTCTTCCCCTTCTATTTCCCAGGGAATGATGGAACCAGATGCCATAATCTTTGTTTTTGTGATGATGAGTTTCAAGCCAACTTTTGCACTCTCCTCTTTCACCCTCATCAAAAGGCTCTTTAGATCTTCACTTTCTGCCATTACGGTGGTTTCATCTGCATCTTAGCTCAGTGACAGCGAACCTTGGCACTCCAGCTGTTCTTGAACTTCAGTTCCCAGAAGCCCTGATCAGTAGGAGTTCTGACTTGGGCTTCTGGGAATTGAAGTCCAAGAACACCTGGAGTGCCACCGTTGGCCATCACTGTCTTAGCTACTGCTATTATTCTCTTCCATCTCTAGTGCTGGTGAGTCAGCAACACTGGTATGTCTGTAGCTTTAAATGAGTGATGCTTGACACCCTGGTATTAAGTGATGTATATCAGTGTTTGGTTCCCTGGAAGTTGTGGACATTCTTTGGTGGTTTGAGAAAGCAGTGACAAGAAGTATTGTTTTATAATTGCCTGTGAGGCTGTTGCAGGGAAATGAATATCCTGTCTGTTTCTCTACACATTTCTTGAGATTCTCACCATTGCAATACACTACTTAGAAGAGAGAGTTGCCTGTTTATTTTAGTTCTTGCCTAACTGCTAAAGTTCACACCCTTTTTAGTGTTGTTGAGCCATACATTATTCCAATAATCTCTCTGTATTTGTTTGTTTGGGAAGGACAGAGCCCAGAAAATGGATGTGTGGTTTACACAGCCGCTGCCAAGCTTTGTTTCATCCTGTTTTGAACAAAGATGCCTTTAGCCTGATTGGTATCCCTTAAGAGTGTGGGGAAAAACTCTTTACTGACACAGTGATTTTAAAACGTTTTAAATCAATTACCGACCTTTTGTGTCTCTGGGTAAACCAAGAGTTGGGTGTTCTAGTCATTTATTGGAATGCTGTTTTAAAATCTCGGGCTAAGAGATGCTTTTTGCTGCTGGTTTGTTTGGTAGAAGCTCCTAAATGAGAGAAAGGTAGATTCCTTCTTTGGGTCTTGAGACTTCCTTAAATTGTTTGCACAGAGTCAAGTAAACAATGGTGACTGTGGGCACTTGATATTGCTATGGATTTCCCTGGCTTCTTAAAATAGCTCTTTACCATTTACCTGTTTTTCTACCCAGTGTGTCTTGATCTCTCACTATTCTCAAACCTTCTTTTGATGATGTCAGAGATCTTCATCTTTGACCTTATGTTGTCAATGAATATATTTTGTGGCTAACAGGTTCTTATCTTTGCTTTATCTTTTTCCTCTCTGGTGGGATGTAGCTGTTTCGATAATAATTTTGTGTCAGAAATTATTTCTGGTTTGAAAGGATTTTTGCTGGAGAAACTCCGCTCAGGGGACGCCTGAATGAGGCTCCTTTCATGTACCCAAGATCTTTCCCCACCGAAGTGATCCCTATTTATATACTTGCAATTTCTTGTTTTTGAACTGCCAGGTAGGCAGGAGCTGGGACAGAGACGGGCACTCATTCTGTCATGCAGTACTTTGGTCTCAAACTGCTGACTTGCAGGCCTTCCAGCTAACAAGGCGAGCATCTTAACCACAGAGCAAACACAGTCCCGAGCTGTTTAGATAAGTAAATGAGAACAAGCCTTGCTGGAGAAGGGCGAGATAGAGATGCAATTAATAATATAGAGCATCAAATGACCGCTTCCTATAAACATGGCATTGGGATAGCAGTTATACGTGTCATCTCCATTTGGTGGGTCTTGTTTAACCAACTGGTCTCATAGAAAGACTTTAGCATTAGCAATTACACTTATATACTGCCCCATAGCACTTAGTACACTTTCTGGGCGATTCACAAGGTAATTAATATTCTCTTCTCTCCCCCCCCCCCCATGATGAGTACTTGTGCTACTAACCTTGGAATGCTGAGTCAACCTTGAACCTGGTCAGGATAGAACTCGCAGTGTGAGCAGAGTTTTGGCTGCAGTACAGCAGTTTAAACACTGTACCACCAGGGTTCTTTTGCTGTCAGCCACTTGCCTATTAAAGCATGTTTTAAAAAAATAAAAAGCATCAAATGCCAAGTAGAGTAGAAGGAATGCAACATTGATTGATTGATTGATTGATTGCAACCTTGCTAATTTCTTGTGGGAATGTTAATTGGTTAGGTTTTCTCTGTAAATCCTTTTGCATTCAGAAGTTGACTTTTGAAAATAGGTACATCTTCCTCATGGGAACAGCCCCATGATGTTAATTTTTAATTCCAGAAACTATTTTGGACTTTGGCCAGGTGCTCTAATAGCAAGCGTTACATTTCCTGTCATTCGGTTAAAGCTCCATACGAAGTTGGTCCGTAGCTTTTTCCATAACTCATTTTTTTCCCGTAAAATGAGGCATTCCCATAGGGATGCATTGAAAAAATTAAAAAACCAATCCTGACTGGACCAAAAATAATCCAAAAAAAGAGGGGGTGTTATTAGATCGAGGTGTGGGGGTGTGAGATAAAAAAAGGGGGAACAGAGCACAAAGGGAATGGAATGACAAAGTGATTTCCCTACCTTTTCCATGCTGCTACTGCTTCCTGAGTGGTTTGTCCAGTTGTCAGGGGAGCGGGAGCCAGGGCCAGTGATGTCACTGTTTTCACTGGCTCCATTGCTTCTACTACACTGGGAAAGTGCGGAGGGCATATCGGCTCGGTTATGCTCTTCGTCCAAGGTCCCCCTACAGTGCGCTTTAGCTGGGGATGTGCATTGGATGAAGACTGCTCCATTCTAGTGTTTGTCTTATGCGTGTTCTTGGCTAAAGCGCGCTGCAGGGGGACCTCAGATGAAAAGCACAACCAAGCGGATATGGATATGCCCCCCACTGTGGGGACTGTGGAAAATGCGGCAAAACTGCCACAATTGTCGCTGATGCCACCACTGCCTCCACGGTAAGTGATGTCATGTGACTTCTGGCGCTGGGGGCGAGTGGTGTGGGGTAGAATTTTTTAGTCTAAAATGTGCAGGGACACCATTTTAGACTCTCCCAGATGCAAGGAAATTTTGGGGAAACCCATTCTGTAAAATGATTTCCCCCCGTAAAACTGGACGTGATTTCTCCAGAATATTTAGAAAGTTTGCAGAATGTGTGGGAAAGATCCACTGTGAAGATGTAGGACAGGATTTAGATAAGGCTTCTGATTGCCCCCAGGGAGTTAGGTTTTTGTAACCTTCACTGCAGTGTTTCTTAACCTTGGGTCCCCAGGTCTTCTTGGACTTCAATTCCCAGAAGCCCTGATCAGCACATCAGGACTTGTGGGAATTGAAGTCCCAAGAACATCTGGGGGCTCAAGGTTGAGAAACATTGTTTGCTTTTACCTTTTGAAATCATTGGATATTTTTAAAAGGCCCCTTTTTTAACCAGCTATGTTCAGGTCTCAATAAGAGATTTATAATACTGAATTAAAAAAAGAAGTTATTAAAATCTTATGGTCACTTAAAGACCCAGGTCTGAGATATAGCTACATCTGCCATCCTAGCTATACAGCCCCCTCCCAATTCTTTTTTTTTAAATCAAAGATATAAATGCAAAAGGCTTGTGGGTTTTTCTGAAAAGCTGAGCAGAGGGGAATGACCAGATCACACAACCTCATTAAATCAATAACCCCCTTCTCTCTCTCTCTCCTTTAGCAGGATTACCTTATCTGCCACAGACTGTTACATCGTCCACGAAATCTACAACGGAGAGAACGCTCAGGACCAGTTTGAGTACGAGCTGGAACAAGCTTTGGAGGCCCAGTACAAATACATTGTGATTGAGCCGACGCGCATCGGGGACGAGACGGCCCGCTGGATCACGGTCGGCAACTGCCTCCACAAGACCGCTGTGCTGGCGGGCACCGCCTGCCTCTTCAGCCCGCTGGCCCTCCCGCTCGATTATTCCCACTACATCTCCTTGCCCGCCGGTGTGCTCAGCATAGCCTGTGGCACCCTTTACGGCATCTCTTGGCAATTCGACCCCTGCTGCAAGTACCAAGTGGAGTATAACGCTTACAAACTTTCTCGCCTGCCCCTGCATACGCTCACCTCGTCCACCCCCGTGGTGTTGGTGAGGAAGGACGACCTGCACAGAAAGAGACTGCACAATACGATAGCATTGGCTGCCCTGGTATACTGTGTAAAGAAGATTTATGAACTCTACGCTGTATGATTGCTCCAGGGGCAAGGAGAGGGGGGGGGCAGCCTTTGTAAAGACAAAACGAAAGTGTATTAGACTCATTCAACCTTTTCCTCTTGAAGTGGCAGTGCCTGAGAAAGCGGTATGGTTTATTCAGAATTTTTTTCCCCCTGTTATTTTTAAAATAAAAAACATTGGTGCATCAAGGGATTCCCCCTCCCCCTCCCCCATTTCTTTCTTACACCTCTGATATGGCTCTGTGGGAGCTGAAGTTGGTAATTGAGTGTGAATGAAAGGCAATGGTAACAGGAAGGGAAAGTGTTAGGTTTCTTTTTTTCCTTTCTTCCCCCCCACTCCCTTTTTTTGGAGAAACTTTTAAGTATATTGTTTAATTGTATTCTACAGAACCAGTTCAAAAGTTATCACTGACCATTCATTAAAGGATGAGAATTTCGCATTGCTTTCTTTCTTTCTTTCTGTTCCAGATTGTTTGTCGAAGAATAATTGATGAGGAAGGCTGGAATTAAAATGTCCAGTTATAATTTTGAGGGGAGGGGGGGGAATACTTGTGGCTAGGTTGTTACAAGGAGCGAAGTGTTATTTCAACTCTAAGAGAAATCACGTGTTGCCTTCTTAATGCCATTGTCTTTTCAAGAACTTCTATTTTCTCTAATGTTTATACCAGGGGCGCCCAAACTTCTCAGGCTGTGGCCTGGTCAAGTGGTTCAGTGGTCTGGTCACGTGGTTCCTCCCACTGGAAGCGGAAATAAAATGCCCCTTGCAATCTGTTTTGCAACAGGATGAGATAAATTTTAGGCTGCCATTTTGTACTTAAACCAGGGGTGCAGGCGAGCAAATGAATACTCCTAAGTCTGCGAAGGTGGACCTTGGCACTCTAGCAGTTCTTGGACTTCAATTCCCAGAAGCCCAAGTCCCTGTGAATCCACACAAATGGGTTTATTGCACGTACACATCCGTGTGGATTCACAGGGGGTTGGGCTTCTGGGAATTGAAGTCCAAGAACAGCTGGAGTGCCAAGGTTCACCATCGCGACCCTAAGTCATCACCCCCATATAGTATAGAGCAGTGATGGCCAATCTTGGCACTCCAGGTGTTTTTGGACTTCTATTCTCAGAAGCCCAAGTCAGCACGCCTGCTGATGAGGGCTTCTGGGAATTGAAGTTCAAGAACAACAGGTGTGCCAAGGTTCCCCATCACTGGCATAGAGTGATGGACTCAGCCTGAGAAACCCTGGTCTGCCATGGAAACTCTGGGGATAGGAAACCAGGAAAACCACGCCTTAAATATCTCACATTGAAAGGTTCCGACTTGACAACACATAAAATTACTACTTTTTGTCTTGTGTAACCTGTTTGGAGTTGGCAGCGTTTCTGTATTTTCTCAAAGAGAAAGAAATTGCAACATGAAGCCAGTAGCTAACTCCAGAGTGTGGTTTGAATCCTCGCTGTTCTGGTGCACTGATTTACCTGAGCCACTGCTCAATTACCAGTGCACAAAAAAGAAAAATCCCTTTCTGCAGTTCTCCCTTTACCATTCTCTCAGCGTATCTTGCAGGGATGCCCAAACTTTTTGGGCCACGGGCCTGTCACGTGGTTGAGAATGCCAGTGACATGGTTCCTCCCACTGGAAGTTGAAGTAAAACAAACATACTCAGACACACTGCTGTAAATGACCCACAACTGTCGTAAACGCCGGTGCGTGCACATTTTGCTTCCATTTCCAGGGGTGGTGTGGGCTGGATGAATTGGTGTCGGTGGCCAGATTTGGCCCACGGGTCATAATTTGGGCACCCCTGATGTATAGGTAGTGAGCAACTAGACATACTATAGCCAGGACCTGTAGTAAATTGCACCTTGTACTATGAATAGGTAGGTTGAGGCAAAGCTGCCTTTGCTGAAGGTATTGGTGTTTCTTGAGGCCTTCCTCTGTCCAAAAGTTGCCTTCCTCTTTGATTTTTGTTTAATCATCCAATCAGACCTTAAAATAATCTCGGCAAGCTCTTTTTCCTTTTGACAAAGCCTTTGCCAGACTGGCTGCTGTGCAAGATTTGAACTGAAAATGGAAACGTGTGGCGACAAGAACATTCCCTTGCTTAACATGGCAGCTACATCCTGACCTTTGTGCATTAAAAAGAGTGACCTTGAAATGGCATTCCTTACAGCCACAGACCGAGTACAGCCTATGTTTAGCGTATGAAATTTTGTACAACAGGCAGAGAACTTACTGTCCTCTTAAATTAGGTCAGTTGCCCAAGCCTTGAAATCTGGCAGGTTTTGGTGAGGGGACTCCTCGTACCACCAGTCTAGGGATGTAAATTCTGCCATCTTGCTCTTGTGTACTAAATTATCCTCACTGTAAAATGATGATGATGATGATTTGGGGGAGGCGTGGCAGAGTCTGCACAGATTCGAAGGCAATTTTGTGCAATACTTGATGACAATTTCTGCTGTTAAATTGATTTTTTTTAAAAAACTTAAGTATTGGAGTCTTTTCTCTTGACACCTGATGGGGTAAAAGATGAAGCAAAGAAGGGAGTCTTTTTCACATTGTGTGCAAAGTACGTGGTTGTGCTGTTCTCGCCCAGGAGGAAAACACACTTGTGATTGTAGTAAATTGCACTGAGATGTCCTTTCTGGTCAAGAAATGAGACATGGATGAGAATTCTTTGCTCCACCACTCAGTGTGTTCCCTTTACTCTGAATCAGGGGTTTGCAACCTATGGCCCGTGGCCCAGATCCAGCCCATGGCACTAAATAATCCGGCCCCCAACTGAGCTCCAGCCACAGGATTCGGCTGCGGACTCATTTACAGCCAAGTAAACGCGTTTAAGGTAAAGGTTTCCCTTGCTCGAAAGCCAGGCGTATCCGACTCTAGGGGTCAGTGCTCATCTCTGTTTCTAAGCGGAAGAGCCAGCGCTGTCTGCTTCTGCAGAAGTTTCCATGGTCATGTGGCAGGCATGACTAGACACCGGAGCGCATGGAATGCTGTTACCTTCCCACCGAAGTGGTCCCTATTTATCTACTTGCAATTTCTTGCTTTCGAACTGCTAGGTTGGCAGCAGCTGGGACAGAGACAGGAGCTCATTCCATCCTGCAGTACTCGGGAATCGAACTGCTGACCTTCCGCCTCCTAGTCAGCATCTTAGTGACTTGTGATGCCATAAATGAGTCTGCGGCTATCGTAAACACATTTATTACAGCCGTAAATGATTCCACGGTTGTCATAAAGGCATTTAACGACAGCCGTGGGCGTCTTTTAACGGCACCAGTCCTGCCCCGCTCAGCTGTATGAGGGGCCGTGGTCTGGTCCGTGGCTAGAAACGTTGAGAATCCCTGCTCTAAATGGATTTATATTAATGTTGTTGGTGGAAAGCAGCAGAAGGGAAAACAGGAAGTTACCAGAAGAGAACGCCCCCCCCCCCCCCCCGTTGTAAATGAGGCAGGCCAATTACACAACAACACTGGAAGCAAAGAAAGGCAGCCGTGTGATTCTTACACAATAGAAATACAGTACAGGAGAAAGGCAACCTTTATTGGATCATTAAAAAAATAAAACATTAAGCAAACTTTTGTGGTTCGAGACCGTTGCAGGCATGCACCAGTTTCTTGCCGACGGAGCAGGAAAATTATCGGGGAAGAGTCCGAAATGTTCATGGCAGGATGTAGTGCCAGGCGTTGTTTCTTAGAGGCGAGTTGGGGAGAAACCAGGCTGGATCTCGTATCCGTCCCCCAGTCCACAAACGCAGGAAACCAAATCTATTTATAATGGCCCACTCCCAGTGGCCTTTTGGAAAATGCACGTTTCTTTGTGGCCGGAGAAAAAGGCAAGGACTCAGGGCATTAGGGTTAAAATTTGGTTTACTCGCTATGTGCACTAATTGTAACTAAATCAGTCAATTAGGAAGCCGCCGCTGTAACCACCCAGCCACCCTTTAGGACTGTAATAAACTGCAGCTAAGGCAGGAAAGCAACCAAAGATCCAACCCAGGCATCGTTATCGTTCACTTACATATACTCAGTTATTTAAAAATGCACAGCTCTGCTATTTACAGCAACAAAGTCCTTCTTTTCTTCCCCGAGAATGAAAGCAGATGGTTACAAGGGTTTGGTGACAGAAGGGACTGGAGCTTCTGTTTCGTTTATTGGTAGTACAGTTAAGCATGTTCAGCATGATAAAATGCTACACGTAGATTGCACTAGAAGGCCTTTGGTTAATGAAAACTTTGATTTTGAAGTAAGTTTTGAAGTGGGACTTCGGTGGCTTAGTGGATAAGACACTGAACTTCAAGACCCGAAGGTCAGCAGTTCGAGACCCAAGTTAGCCATGACGGAGTGAGTGCCTGTCTCTGTTCCAGCTCTTGCCGACCTAGCAGTTCGAAAGCAAGACATTTCAAGTAGATAAACAGGGACCACTTGGGTGGGAAGGGAAATGGTGTTCCATGTGCTCCGGTGTCTAGTTATGCCCGACACATGGCTACAGAAACATCTGCAGACAGCGCTGGCTCTTTGGCTACAAAGCAAAGATGATCACTGCACCCTAGAGTTGGATACGACTGGCTTTAGAGTAAGGGTCACCTTTACTGCCTTAAAGACTGGCCTAAACTAGTAACAGCAATCGTGGGGAAGTGAAGAGTGGCAATCCTTCATTCCTGGCTGCCTAAACGAAAGAGATCCAGGCACAATATGCTGAAATTCTGCTTTTATCTCCAAAATCCAAGAGGAACCACACCTTTCTAAAACAATTAATTTCAGTCCTTTTAATCACAGTTACAGGGCTGCCTTCCCACCTCATTAGAAGTCTAGCAAGCATTTCCCATGCCAGCATGCGTTCTATCCTGCTTTTCCACTTCCAAGGCAAATTCTGCAGTTCAGTTCTTAGACTTAAGTCCTGCAAGACTTCTTCTGAAAAGTCCTGCGAGGTGTCGGCGAGCGAGTGGAAAGGAGGCCGTCGGTTTGGGATTCCTGGATTAAAGTGCGACAGGGCAGAGCAGGCTTCACACGAGGTCTTCTCACTTCAGCTGTTTGTCTGAATCCTTCCCAAGTTCCCCCCAGAGAGCTTCAGGAAAACCGCTTTTGGGGCTAGACTAGCTGGAGAATTTGGGTGGGTCAAACCAAAATCCACCTAACGTTTTGCTACCTGCAAATGCTTTCGCTCGCTAAACTGCGTTACGGGGAACAGAAATCCCAGCCCTTCCGCCCACTTACCAACAATGAGAGCCGTCAAGAGGCAATCAAGAATACTGATCTGCATCGCATAGCTGAGCTAGGAGTGCAGCTGTTGTTTATTTAAATGCGCACAACGGCCCTGCGATCTAATCTTTGTCCCCGTGAGATAAAGTCTTTGTGAGATAAAGTCTTCACGGTGGCCAAGCCAAGCGGTGAGAGCCATTCTTTTAAAAAACTGCCACGCTGCACAACAGGGGCGCCCAAACTTTTCGGGCTCCTCCCGCCGGAAGTGGAAGAAAAACGCACCTTGCAATCTGTTTTACAACAAATATGTTTTGCAACAGGATGAGATGGATTTTAGGCTGCCACTTGCTCTGCTTAAACCGGGGTGCCCAAAAGGCAGCCTGTGGGCCAGATCTGGCCCCCTGATGCCAATTCATCCGCCTCACGCCACCCACATCGCTCCCGGAAGTGGAAGTAAAACACGCCTGTTTGCCGGATGAATTGGCGTCAGGGGCCGGATCCGACCCACGGGCTATAGTTTGGGCACCCCTGCTGTACAAACTTGGATCCAATGTACACGTTCATTCCTCTCGCGGAGCTTAGACAACCTCTTAGTCTTTCAGTCCAGTGATTTGATACAAGTGGAGCAGGCTAAGAATCCTTTGCTTTCCTCTCCTTTTGAGCTCTGGAGGCCATTAAAGCGAAAAACAGCCCGGGCCACAAAGTTCGGAGATAGACTGCCAGGGAAGGCATGATTCCGGCCACCAGGACATCCTTCTTCTTCTCCCCCACGGCACTGAGCACCACTTGAGCCACCTCGGCGGCTGTCTTGCCTTTCCTGGTGGTTTCGTCCATCACTGGGGGCAGAAAAGGAAAAGCAAATGAATGCCCTGAGCAGCAAATCATGCTCGGGTGTAACAGATCATAGGCTGAAAATCCGTTTTCCTTAGGTCCCAGACTACACTAGCCAGCACGGGACTGAATAAATAAATAAATAAATAAATAAATAAATAAATTTCACTGCAAGTAAGTGGCTCCTGCCAACCTAGCCGTTCGAAAGCAAGAAATTGCAAGTAGATAAATAGGGACCACTTCGGTGGGAAGGTAACAGCGTTCCGTGTGCTCCGGTGTCTAGTCATGCCTGCCACATGACCACAGAAACGTCTGCAGAAGCAGACAGCACTGGCTCTTCGGCTTAGAAACAGATATGAGCACTGACCCCTAGAGTCAGATACGACTCGCTTTCGAGCAAGGGAAACCTTTACCTAAGTGGCTTGACTCTACGTTTGGGTCGTGATTGTGGAAAAGTCCGTATTGCTTCTGTCCCCACTGCTGCCAACCTAGCAGTTCAAAAGCAAAAAACTGCAAGTACCGTATATGCTTGACTATAAGTTGTCACGAATATAAGTCGAGGTACCTAATTTGGACCTCAAAAACTAGGAAAACAGAGTATAAGTCGGGGCTGGAAAATGCAGCAGCTACTCGTGAGTTTCAATAAAAATACAGGAAAATACGGTAAAATAATTTAAACATTTGTGTGGGTATGTTTTTGAGTGTTTATGTTGACCCAAGTATAAGTCAAGTCCCATTTTGGACCTCACTTTGGGTGCTAAAAAACCTGGCTTATACTCGAATATATACGGTAGATAAATAGGTACCGCTTTTTGGCAGGAAAGTTAACAGCATTCCTGAGTTCCAGCATCTAGTCATGCCCGCCACATGGTCACGGAAACGGCTGCAGATGTAAACGGAGATGAGCACCCAACCCTAGAGTCAGACACGACCTAGCTTTCTAGCAAGGGAAACCTTTACCGTCTGAGTCTGTACATTTAGAAGCTGATTTTCTCTCTCCCACTATTCCGTGTCTCAGCAGGGATACATGAATTACAAGGGGAAACCGCCTCACCTCCATATTGGGATCCATCTGCAGTGATGGCATTGAGGGAGAGGTTGGTCTGGATATACCCAGGGCTCACCACGGTCACGTCAATGCCGTCGTGCTTCACCTCGGCTCGTAGGCAGTCAAAAAAAGCCTGAACGGCATGCTTAGAAGCTGCATCTAGAGTAGGGACGCAATCTTGGTTAGCAAAGCAATAGCATTCATGCGGCCCCATCGCACTTAGTCCTCTCTCTGGGTGGCTCACAAGTTAATTAGCATCTTGCCCTCAACATGCTGGGTACTCATTTTACCAGCCTCTGAAGGATGGAAGGCTGACTCAACCTTGACCCCTGGTCAGGATTGAGCTCACAACCTTTTGGCTGCAGTATAGCAGTTTAACCACTGCGCCGCCAGGGTTCCTGGTTACTGTTCTGTAGTTCTTCCAGCCAGGAACGCTCATCTTTTCCCCACAAATGCCACGTGTCTGGTGGGTCGAGTGCCCAATGAAAATGAGTTTTGGCTTCCTCTCAATGCACATCTCATTCTTTGTGGGGCCACAGGAACTCTTCTGCATGGTGGCAATGCAAGCCAGGAATAAAGGCAAAACCTTCTTGTTCCTCTCATTATTTCTAATTCTGGGATCAGACAAAGTTAGACTCTGCCAAAAGAAGCTACTCCGAGGCATATATAAGCCAGGGCTTTCCCTAGGCAGCAGTTTTGATGGTGGACCTCCATCCTCTGGGGAAGTCAGCCTTGGTTCTGTCTTTGTTCAACAGGCAGAAGATGGATGAAATGCATACAGTAATACCCCGGATAACGATTGCATCGGATAACGCTAGAATTGAATAACGATGCAAGTTTTTTGGAAAAAACTTGCATTGGGTAACGATTCTGGATAATGATTCTTAGCGTTATCCGAGGAAATGGTCTGCAGGTGTGGGGTGGTTTGGGTAGAACTACCCAATCCACCCCCCACCCGCAGCAGTCTCTGCGATTGCAGTAAGGTCGGGGAAAAGCACACGCCTTTCCCCCCGACCCTACTGCAGTCGCAGAGACTGCTTGTCTCTCTTTCCCTCCCTGTATTTAAACTACAGGGAAGGGAGAAAGAGAGAGACGTTATTGGGTCTCTAGAGACCCAATCACATCTCTCTCTTTCCCCCTCACTGTAGTTTAAATACAGGGAGGAAAAGAGTAAGACCCGATCACGATCGCGTCTTACTCTTTTCCTCCCTGTATTTAAACTACAGGGAGAGAGAGACTGCTTGTGTCTCTTTCCCTCCCTGTATTTAAACTACAGGGAGGGGGAAAGAGAGAGACGTGATTGGTTCTCTAGAGACAAGCAGCGGGTCGGGTGGGGGTGGCTTTAAAGGCAGGGAGGAAAAGAAAGAGACCCGATTGGGTCTCTTTCCCTGCCTGCCTTTAAAGCAGTTTGTCCCTGAAGTCAGGGCTTTTTTTTTTTAGTGTTGTTCGATGCATGCACTAAAAATCGGATAACGTCATGACTTGTGGAACCAAGTCATAATGTTATCCAGGGTATTACTGTATTTTGTTTGCCCTTTAAAACAGCTCATTAAAAATTGGGTTTTTAATCTTTTTTTTAAGTAGAACATTTTAAACTAGTATAATTTGTAGAGTTTTCAGAAATCCCAACAGATAATACTTTCAATAAACTCTCCCCCTCTATTCAGCACTGCAGTGGCGCAAGTGGCTAAGACACTGACTGGAAGGTCAGCAGTTCGATTCCCAAGTACTGCAGGATGGAATGAGTGCCTGTCTCTGTCCCAGCTCCTGCCAACCTAGCAGTTTGAAAGCAAGACATTGCAAGTAGATAAATAGGGACCACTTTGGTGGGAAGGTAAACATGGTGTCTAGCCATGCCTGCCACATGACCACGGAAACGTCTGCAGAAGCAGACAGCGCTGGCTCTTCGGCTTTGAAACAGAGATGAGCAATGAACCCTACAGTTGGATATGACAGGCTTTCAAGCAAGGAAAACCTTTACCTTTACTATTCAGCACTAGTTAGACCACATCTGGAGTCCTGTGTCCAATTCTGGGCACTGAACTTTAAGAAAGATGCAAATAGATTAGAGCAGGTACAGAGAAAGATGATCAGAGGACCGGAAACCAAGCCCTAGGAAGAAAGTCTGAAGGAACTGGGCAGGCTTAGCCTTGAGAAAAGGAGACAGAGAGGGGAGATGATGATAGCACTCTTTATATATGAAAAGTGGTCATAAAAAGGAAGGGGAGGATCTATTCTCCGTCATCCCAGTAATGGGCTGAAACTACAGGAAGCCAGTTATAGGCTGAGTATCAGGGGAAGCTTTTTAATGGTTAGAGCGGTACGAAAGCGGAACCCACTGCCTCTAGAGGTGGTGAGAGCTCTATCACTGGAAGCACTCAAGAGAGAATTGGAAAGCATCCCTGCATCAGACCTGCTTTGATTCAGATTCCTGCATTGAGCTTGGAGTCGATGGCCTCAGAGGCCCCCCTTCCAACTCAGTGATTCTATGAGAATGCGCACTACAGCACCTCTCTTGCATGCTGAGAATTCAAAGCCGACGGTGAATGGAATCCGCTGGCGCTCTGAACCTTCCAAAGTTGCCCAAGAAAGTACTTACATGCAGAACGGAAAGGGATCCCGATTTTGCCTTGGATGCTGCTGATGGCCACGATGTGCCCCTTTCGCCTCTCGGTCATGGAGGGCAGAAGCGCTAAAGAGAGAGAGGAGAAGAGGGTGAAGAGAACGATCGTGTACTCAAGGAAGGAAGTCCCGTCTCCTGATTTCTGCGGAGAATCAAGTCTCAACATAATGCACCATTTCCCTTTCTCCTGCCCCACCTGGGAGTGAGGCCTGGAACTTGACAACAGATCTAGTGCGCCGGGGGGGGGGGGGCTTGCTTTGCGTCATTTATTTTAGCCACACGCCCAAATGCTTGGGCATCCCTGGCCCTTGTGCCAGCGGGACTTCAGATCTGTTCTCTCTGTGGAAGCGCATCCTATCCGGAACCAAAATAATCACATCCAGGTTTTAAAGGTCAAGGTTGCCCTTGCTTGAAAGCCAGTCATATCCGACTCTAGAGTTCAGTGCTCATCTCTGTTTACAGGCAAAGAGCCAGTGCTGTCTGTCTCTGCAGATGTTTCCATGGACATGTGGACTAAACACCAGAGTACACGGAACACTGTTTACCTTTCCCACCAAAGTGGTACCTATTTATCTACTTGCAAGTTCTTGCTTTCGAACTGCTAGGTTGGCAGGAGCCGGGACAGAGACAGGAGCTCACTCGGTCGTGCAAGCACTCAGGTCTCGAACTGCTGACCTGTCAAACTTCCAGTCACCAAGTTCAGCGTCTTAACCGCTTGAGCCACTGCAATCCCTTTTTAAAGCTAAAAAAATTATTTTTTTTTGGGGGGGGGGGGATATGATAGAATTAGAAATAGGAAACATTATGGAAAAAACCCTATAAGATTAACTCCAAAAGTAGCATTATTGGGTGAGACAGAAGGAATTAAAATTGATGGTCACAAAAAAGAATTATTATTAACGTTGTTGACTGTGACAAGACAATTAATAGCCCAATATTGGAAGAAACAAAAATAATTACCGGTAGTAAAAGTCAATGGTATAATGCAGTGTGGCAGCTTGCATTAAACGAGAAATTGACTACGGAATTGAACCTAATGAAAGGACTGACAAGCCAGAATATTTTTTGGGAAATATGGGGAACTTTTGTCAACTTTGCATTAACAAGTGAGCATGGCATAAAACTGGACCCTGAAAATAGGAAATTTTGGGGAAATTGATAAATAGAGAAAGAGTTGAAATTACAAATTCCTTGTATAGCACGGGTGATGTTTAAATGTCATGTTAAATGTTTTTGTAAAAAATATTTATGTAAAAAAAATTTATAATAAAAAATTAAAAAATTAAAAATTAAAAAATAAATAAAGCTAACCTGTTTTTAAAAACCCATTTTTAAAAAAATTACAAGTATCACGTTACACTTAAGAAACCCAGTTGAAAGTACTTAAAAGTGTCCCGTAATTAATGACTTTACAGTAACACCAAATATTGGTTCTTACAAAAAAGAACAGAACATTGTTGGCAGTTTGACAATGGAAGGAAGTAATAAATAAGTTTAGATGTCTTACCTTTGGTCAAAGCAACTGGACCAAAGTAGTTGGTTTCCATCACCCGTCTGTCTACCTCCAGCACCGTGTCCATAATGGTCCCCCGGTAACTGACCCCAGCGTTGTTGATCAACACATCCACGTGGTCCACTTGCTTCAAGATTTCTTCCGCAGCGCTGACCACTGCTTTGATGTCTGAGAGGTCAAAGGTGACTGTGTGATGCTTATGGGGCTGTTAAGGCAGAAAGGGTGGGGGGTGGGGGACAGACAGCAGTCTGCTCAGCTACAGACTGAAGTTTGAAGGCTTCCTCTAGTTTGGGTCCTGTTCTATAGTTCGTAAGCAAGTCTGAAGGCATTCATAGACCTGAGTAAAAACTTAAGAATCCGACGTTTCGGAGGGAAGCATCTTTAAATGGCAGTACCTCTACACAAATGACTTTTAGACTGACCTCTCTCACAAGATAAAATGGGCTAACAATTCACAGAACCCCCCAATAGACCCCCTTCCCACAGTTGCTCCCCAAATCTCCTTCTCCCTCTTGGTCCTGAAAGCATAACTTCTCAGAAGTGGTGATTGCTGAAGGGCTGCTTACGTTGTTTAGGTGGCCAGAGGTGGAAGAGAGCTCTTGTAGAAGACCTTGAAGCCTCTCTCTGTTCCTGCCACAGAGCACCAGTTTTGACCCAGCAGCGTGGAAAGCTTTGGCACATTCTTGACGAGAAAGAAACGAGAGAGAGAGAGAGAGAGAGATTGGCAATTGTGCCATATCAGAAGCAACCTTGAATTCCTGATCCTTGATAATAGCAACCACACTTCTATACCACACTCTCTGGGTGGCTCACAAGTAAATTAGCAGTTTGCCCCCAACATGCTGGGCACTCATTTTACCGACCATGGATGGAAGGAAGGTTGAATCAACCTTGACCCCAGTCAGGATCGAACTCACAACCTTTTGGACTGCAGTACAGCAGTTTAACCACAAGTTGGAAGTTCTTAATTTTAAAGAAAGTTAAAAGTGGGAAAGGAAGAATTTTTCCCTCTATGACACGGGTGCCCAAACTACGGCCTGGGGGCTGGATCTGGGCCTCAACACCAATTCATCTGGCCCGCAAAGCCCTCATTGCTCCTGGAAGCGGAAGTAAAATGCGGCCATACAAGTGCGTTTTATTTCTGCTTCCAGGAGCGACGAGGGCTTCGTGCGATGGATGAATTGGTGTTGGGGGCCAGATCCGGCCCCCGAGCCATAGTGACTGGCTCCCTGAACCACGTGACCGGCCCACGGCCCAAAAAGCCAATGACATACTAGTGGTTCAATCTTTCCTACCAGGGCAGGTTGTGTGACTCCACACCCACCGGATGACACAATATAATCACCGCCTCTTCTTCCCCTCCGGTGCCAAGAGAAAGCTTTTTGTGTGCAGAATAACCTTTGTGTAAGCAGGTGTGCCATTGTGAATCAACAGGAGAGGCAGAAGAGAGATGGTCTGAATTTAGTTTCTGTGCCTCAAGCTAAGCAAGACCAAGACCCAAGGGGACAGAGGATGATAGAGAGGATGATATAAAGACAAGCCATTGAGGCCAAAAAGATTCCTTCCGATTCTAATCCTGAATAAATAAAATTAAAGACTTTCTAATCACAAAGGGAGATCACATTTCTTTTTAATCCCAGATTCAACACAGAGGCAAAGGTCACCCTTGCTGGAAAGCCAGTCGTATCCGACTCCAGGGTTTGGTGCTCATCTCTGTTTACAGCCAAAGAGCCAGCACTATCTGCATCTGCTGACGTTTCCGTGATCATGTGGCAGGCACGGCTAGATACTGGAGTGCAAGGAACACTGTTACCTTTCCCACCGAAGCAGGACCTATTTATCTACTTGCAATTTCTTGCTTTCGAACTGCTAGGTTGGCAGGAGCTGGGACAGACGATGGGAGCTCACTCCGTCGTGCAGCGCTCAGGTCTCGAACTGCCGGCCTTCGAGTCATCAAGTTCAGCCATCTGAACCATGAAGCCACCGCAGTACTTTGTGTGGAAACTGGGAGATTCTTACCATAAAAAGGAGATAAATTAAAGTCTCAACCCCGGCTACATCTTGCTCCCTTCCTAGGAATCTGACGTCGCAAACATTGTCCTCGAACAGGCAAGATGAAATGTTGAGTAAAAGCTTGTCTCAAAATGTGTTGGAAACCATCCAATTCCATACACACCATCCCTCCCCTTTGCAATGCCGCCAGTCTCCAAAACCTACCCTTTCCTAGTCCGGAGGTTGCTCCCGTGATGACCACCACGGCATCCTTGAGGTAGACCCGGGCCTTCATTCGCTGGAGCAGCCGAAAGAGGCTGAAGACCCCCAGACCGCCGAACAGCAGTGGAAGACCGACCGTGAAGATGTGATCCATCAGTTTTTCCTTATGGCTGCTCCTCCTAGATTTGCAAGAAACAAACGACACAGGAGTAAGGTTATATTGGCAGCCTCAAATCTCCTTCTGCTTCATCCATTTTCACATGCAATGGAATCAGCCCAGATTAGGTATTTTCCTGAACGTTGTTATTTCTGTAACAACAACAAAATTGTAGTTAGTTAACACAGGGCACATCACCTACCGGCCAAAGATCTCTGTCGTTCAATCACAAGCACAAAGGGCAGGAAATTTATTTATTTATTAGTCGTATTTATATGCCAGCTGAAACGAGAAACTCAACCTTTCTAGCAGAGAACCAATATTCAAATGCAGACTCATGCATTAGGCAGGCTAAGCAAGAACAGATTTTGAGTTGCCAGTAGACATTGTGTGCTGTCATTGTTTGCCGAAAGTAACAAAAACACAGTTGTGGGAATAGACAGATGGATACACAGGATTATTTTGCGGGAGATTATCTCTGAAAGACTTTTTGTGCAAGATCGCCTTTCAAACAGCTGTGGTTAAGATTTTAGCCAAGAATTGGTCATCAACAGGAGGTAACTGAGGATGGAAAACGGTGCCTTCTCCGTTTTAGCTTCCTGACTTTGGAAGTCCTTCGTAAAGCACAATTATTAGGCATCTGTGTTTAAATACCAATAGAAAACGTGTATTTTTTCCTAAAGATCTGGTGTTTTCTGTCTTGTTGTAAGCCAACCTAAGGCCTGTAGGCCGAATTCAGCCCACATCACCATTTCATGTGGCTCCCCACCCCTCCAAGGGCATTTGAGAAACAAAATGGATACCCCTTTGAAGCTATTGGGACAAAATGGCTGCCTCCATCCTGCAGGCAAGGCAAAATGGCTGTCCGGCCCTCAAAGCTGGCTGGAAAAGCATGACCCGGCCCCTGGATTGAAAAGGTTGGCAACCCCTGTTTTAAGCAGTTATTTGGTTTTTGTTTTAATCTGGGCCTGGCAGTTTTCTGATTTAATTCTTCTACTTCTTCCGTGTCTAGGCCAGATGTGGAACTGACAAACGGCAGGCACCTTTGGGTGAGTTCATTCTGCAGTTCAGACTGTAAAGTCAAGATCGGGGAATTCAGGCTGAGGACGCAGCTTTCAAGAGTCGAGCACCAAAGGCGAAAAGATTGCTCCCCAAATACCTACCAGTACATATTTCAGGGGGAAAAAAACCCACATCAGCATTTTAGAATGAGTGGGAAACCACCTTGTAAAAACTGGGAAATGCCATTAACTCTGCAAGGGGTATAAATTATTCAAAAACAAACAGGCTCAAATAGGCTTATTTTGCAAATTATCCCGCTGGGCTTAAAACCAGAGGAGCAGATGGAATGCTGTTCACGGAAAGCCATTTTATGGCTCCACCCTGGCTTCGGAGATTTCAAAATGCATTGCTTCTCACATGTTCAGGGCAAGAGCCTTGTGTCTTTGCTTGTTGAGAGCGGGTGCCGGCAGGGAGAGGAAGGACGCCAAGGCACTTGGTGCATCTGAGCATGAAAGGCAGCACCTTGGCTACCATCACATCTCTGGACAAGAGGCCTCCCATGTGGTTGGTCTAACCCAGGGGTATTGGGGTGGCTTAGTGGTTAAGACCCTGGACTTGATGACTGGAAGGTCGGCAGGTCAGCAGTTTGAGACCCGAGTACTGCACGACAGAGTGAGCTCCTGTCTCTGTCCCAGCTCCCTGCCGTTCTAGCAGTTCAAAAGCAAGAAATTGCAAGTGGATAAATAGGTACCACTTTGGTGGGAAGGTAAACAATGTTCCGTGCACTCCAGTCATGCCCGCCACATGTCCACAGAAATGTCTACAGACGCCGACAGTGCTAGCTGTTGGGCTGTAAACAGAGATGAGCACCAAACCCTAGAGTTGAATACGACTGGCTTTTGAGCAAGGGCACCCTTTACCTTTACCCATAACCTGCCTTGCCATGCTCATATCTTGCAGAAGCCATGACTCAATGGCAGTGTTTGCTTTGCACAAACCAAGGTTTTATGAGGCAACATCTCAGAAGACCTCCAGCAGCCTGGGGTCTGCCTAAGATCCTGGAAAAGGTAGACCCGTCAGGAGAGGCAAGCGTGGTCCTCCCTGCCCAAGCTAGTGTCAAGAGTTCAGGTTTGTTCTAACCTTAAACTTTTACTCTTGAAATGAAGGTCCTCTTCCGCTGGCCACCAGATTGACAGAACCAGAGGTCATGTGGGTGTAAAAGCTCTACCCAAGAGTGGGACATCTTACCACACACTGGCGTCTAAAGGACAAATTCAGGCCGCCTTTACTTACCCTTCCACTGCCATATTCCAGACAGATGGAAGTGAAGCAACAGGCACCAGATAGAAGAGCTGGACTATTCAAAACACCAAAATAACCCAAGAACTTCAGGCATTTGAAAGCAGCTGAAGAAGATGGGACTCTCTAGGCCACTTTAGAGACCGAGTGCTCATACAGAGTGGGGAGAACTCTGTGCTGGGGGTGGGAGGTGGCGCTCTGATTAGGCTGATAGGCAGAGGGTCGGGGTGAACTTTGTACTGGGGGAGGGAGGAAGAGCTCCTATTGGGTTGTATATACCAGGGTGCCCAAACTACGGCCCATGGGCCAGAGCCGGCCCCAACACCAAATCATCCGATCCATGTTACCCTCATTGCTCCCAGAAGCGAAAGTAAAACGTGTCTGTCTGAGCACATTTTACTTCTGCTTCCGGGAGCAACGAGGGCGGTGCAGGCTGGAGAAATTGGTGTTGGGGTAGATCTGGCCCACAGGCTGTAGTTTGGACACCCCTGGTTTAAGCAGAGAAAATGGCAGCTTAAAATCTATCTCATCCTGTTGCAAAACAGATTGCAAGGCACGTTTTACTTCCGCTTCCTGTGGGAGGAACCATGTGACCGACCCACTGAATCACATGACCGGCCCACAGCCTGAAAAGTTTTGGCACCTCTGGTATATACTATCTGACTTTGATTATGCTGAGACAGAACTGTCCCTGAGTTAGATTTAATGGTGACCAGTAAACTCAACTTTGCCATAACGCTAGCATCTCTGTATGTATGGGATTCACAAATATGAGACAAATGGCACACCAAGCAGAGGTCAGCCACATACACAAGACAGATTAGGCAAGGGGAAAGTGGGAAACCACCTTGAGAACAACTGTGTGCCTCTGACACAAGCCTCTAGATCCACGCTCAGAGGGAACACCTTACCACACCCTGGAACTCTCGATTCTGGAGAAACCTTTAGCCCAGCTAAACGTGGTGCCAGGTTAAGGAATTCCATGCCGTCGCTTTAGACACTAAGTTTTCTACGGGGAGAGTGGTCAATCAGCAACATAAAAATAAGAGCACCAGTGGAAACTTTCAACATTGATTGTGAGGATGCCATAGGAGTGTGTTATAGGCTATGGAGCTGTCTCCTAATTGCTCTTAATCCACATAAGATTTTCTCTTCTCCATTTTACATCAATCACATATGGTATCACATGAGAGATTCAGACATAATTTTTTAAAATGTAAATCAGGGAGAGGTAGATTTCCGAGAGCTTAAACCAGGGGTGCCCAAACTATGGCCCATACCCTTGCTGTTTGGGCACCCCTAGTTTAAGCAGAGAAAATGGCAGCCTAAAAATGTATTTCATCCTGTTGCAAAACAGATTGCAAGGCACATTTTACTTCTGCTTCTGGTGGGAGGAACCACATGACTGGCCCACTGCACTACGTGACAGGCCCACGGCCAAAAATGTTTGGGCACCCCTGGCTTAAATGCACAGCTTGAAGAAGAAATGTCAGAAGGCCAAATCACTTGCTTTTCCCTGTTTGTGTAAAAATAGCATTAAGGTCCTTCCAGTTCAGCCTCCTGCAGCCTGAAGTTTGCACAAGATTGTACCTTTCTGAAATGCAGCATGTGTAAAACTGGTGTCTGTTTCTTAACGCTGAGGCAGAGGGCTGGCCAATTTAAAGAGAGGCATGGCCACCTGTCAAGCTGCACGTTTTCCAGCCCAACAGTAGCACAAGCGAGGACGGCTGGCTTCCAAGATGCAGCCTTGGAAACGCGCTGTTACATTCCAACAGAATGAGAGAAGCACCGGAAAGATGAATCCAGAAGCAGGATTCCTGCCTGCATGCCTCTTTACCCACTCTGTGCCCCTCTGAGACTGAACCATTCTGGGATGGGGCAAACGCCGTAAGCTGAACAAATAAAACTGCCAAAGGCCAACTTCAGGTATTTGCCCATCGATCCTGGTACCATCTATTCATTTAGCCTCTTCCAGCATCCGATCCTGTTTACCTGGGGATGCCAGGTACTCCACCTGCGCTGTCCCCCTGGAACATGAGTTCTTTTGCAGAATACAACAGAAGTTTCTGCTAGCCCACAAAACCCTTTTACAATCTCACCTGCCTGTGCATCCAGGTTTAGTCATGTATGACCTGAAGGAGCAGAGGGCTCCTTTCGGGATGATTTCTCACCTGGTTGCAAAGAAGCAAATTTTATTACTCCTTGGCAACCAGCTAGCTGTTAAGGAGCCCACAATATTCAAACCAACCACCTAATCAATCTTGGGGTGAAATTGCAATGCCAAAGACTATAACACCTTTACACACAGAACAGTCTTTCCTGTTGTCTTTTGCATCTTGACTGATGGCACAGTTTGCATTCATTGCCATCCTTGGCAGAACTCCCAAGTCATTTTTTTAGAGCCAGACTGTACTAACAGGTACTCAATGTCTCCAAACTGCTGCTGCTGCTGCTACGATCTTCCAGATGGACATTCTGCTCTTGTTCTGAAGACTAAATTTAGCTCTACACTTGATCTGTTCAGTCAGGTCCTGCAATCTTGGTTCTGTTCTGAAGCATGCCTCTCGGTCTCTCCCTACTAGACCAGTGGCCGAGGGTGGAATGAGCAAGACAAGGTGAACAGAATTAGAATCACAGATTCTGGAAGACTAACTAGCCAAACTCCTGACCAATACAAGCAATCTAGTGATGCAGTACACCCCACAGATACTTGCCCAACTCCTTGAAGTTGTCTACCACCTCAGTAGTTAATCTGACTCTAGTAGGTTTTATCATTAGAAGCACATCTCCTAATGTTCCATCTGAATCTACTCTGATGGGACTTAGATTTGGCTTTTCAGGACCACAGAGAACAAAATCTTTCTCTTCTTAGGCAAAAACCTTCAGGTACAACAGGAGGGACAAAATTTCTCTTATAGGTTTTCACAAGGCTGAACACACACACAGTTATTCTGCTGCGTAAAAGTCCTTAATTATTTCTCTCTTAACTGTTTGAACTTTTTGTGACTCTGATGTGTAAGCCATCAGTAAGTCTCCCAGGCTCCTAGTTCTCAGCACCTACTACCTTTGGAAAGTGTCACTGACTTGGCCAGGGATGGTGAACCTTGGCACTCCAGCTGTTTTTGAACTTCAGTTCCCAGAAGCTCAAGTCTCTGTGAATCCAAACAAATGGGTTTGCCACATATGTGCAGTAAAACCAATTTGTGTGGATTCACAGAGACTTGGGCTTCTGGGAATTGAAGTTCAAGAACACCTGGAGTGCCAAGGTTCGCCATCACAAGATTAGGTTCTCATCCTCCCTTGTCTGCACTGACATGATCAGTAAAATCCAACCTCAATTATTTCCCACACACCTTTCTTGCACCTGCAGAACGGTGCCACTTTCCACAGAACATGTTGTATAACATGAGCTATGCAGTGGATGAGTCAGCGGGTCATTATGATACAACAAGCACCTACTTGTGAAACGGGGTGTGTGTAGGGGGAATCCAACAGCTAATGGATAGACCTTAAGAGAATTCCCAAGCCGGATCACTCTTGATTTCATTTCCCCCATAAATGTCAGGAGAAATTACATACAGTAACTGTAATTGCTACTGCAATTCTAGCTGGCTAGATAGTTCAGGGGTTTGGTGCCTCCAGAAAGAGCTAGTCTGTGTGGCATTGGGCAAGCTGCAAATCCCCATGGCGCCTTCCAGAGGTGTCTGGAATTATTTACTTAGAAACCCCCCAAGGGGAAATGTTGCCATAAGTCAGAATTTAGTTTATGACATACAATTATACTTGGCTGAATAGTTCTGCCATCTCTACTAGGAAGCTTACAGCAATCGTACTTCTCTACCACCCCACAGCACCCCACTTAGTGCACTCTCTGAGGTTAATTAACATTTTGCCCCAAATCTGCTGGGTACTCATTACCGATCTTGGAAGAATGTAAGACTGAGTCAAGTTTGAGCCCTGGTCACGGGCCGGCCCCAGCCCCCAACCCCATTCCATCCGTCCCCCAGTGGCAACCCCGCAAGCGGACACACCCACACGTGCAAACGTGCATTTGTGGTAAAGGGAAAGCATGTGGGGGGGCCACCCATGTACGACCCACCCAGCTGTCTGAGGGGGACGAAAACCTTGAGAACCCCAGGTCTAGATGGCACGAGTTAGGTATCTAACTGTGCCAGAGGTTGGGAGTTCAAGTCCCTCACTCTCCATCCTAAAGCAGCCACCGTGGGTAGCCTTGGGCCAGCTGCAGTCCCTACAGCTGTGATGGCAAACCTTGGCACTCCAGATGTTCTTGGACTTCAATTCCCAGAAGCCCAAGCACCCTGTGAATCCACACAAATGGGTTTACAGTGATTCATCTGGCCCGTGCTGCCCTCGTCGCTCCCAGAAGCGGAAGTAAAATGCACCCGCACGATTAAGGCTATTCCGGGTTAACCCTTTCTCCGTATGGGCATGTTTTACTTCCGCTTCCGGGAGCGTCGAAGGCCGGATGAATCGCAGTAAACCCATTCATGTGGATTCACAGGGTGCTTAGGCTTCTGGGAATTGAAGTCCAAGAACATCTGGAGTGTCATGGTTCGCCATCACGGATCTAGACCAGTATTTCCCAACCTTTGGGTTTTGGACTTCAATTCCCAGAAGCCTAAGTCAATTCCCCAAAGCACTGATCAGCCCCTGGACTGACTTAAGGCTTCTGGGAATTGAAGTCCCCCCTTGTGGGGCATGATGGCCCCATCTATGTTGGGAACCATTGCTTTAAGGGTCGTCTGTAAGCACTGACGCAATTATGTTCTACCTCACAGGATTGTTGTAAAAGGACTGGAGGGACCCCCCCCCGTCTTCCACAACAACCCTGTGAGGTAGGCTAGATCAGAGGGCGGCTGGCCCCCAACCAGCCGCAAAGACCTCTATCCCTAATTCTCTCCCCTTCCCTTCCCCACATCCAAAGCATTACCTGGCAACCACGTCCCACATGACCACACAACCCGGAAGTGAGTTCGTTTTCTTTTCGCCCGCCCCCTTTGCTCCTGGTCCAATCAAAACAGTCCTTTCCTTCTCGGGCGGGGCATCTCAGGGAACCGGCCAATAAGGAGCCAACGCCGGCCGAGGAACCGAAGAGCGACGGGCCAATAGGGTGCGTGTCCGTCGGTGTATAGCTTCCCTCCTCAAACCTAAGCTGCTGGACATAGAGTTCCGAGGGAATAATAGACAGTGAACACCAGGACTTTTCCACCCTCAGCCAGATATGGACTGCCTGCCATACTGTATTAATAAATAGACCCCCAAATAAAGATTATTATATGGAACTGAGTCTTGTTTAATTTATGAGTAAAGACTGGTGTGATCAAAAAGAAGAAAACCTGTGTGGTCCTTGTATACAATTTGGAGGTGGCACCTTTATTGGGCCACTAAAAATTGCAAGCATATATATAAACTCAAATCGCAAACCCAGATTTTGCAGAGGTGAAATGCAAAGCCCGCAAATTCTGAGCAGAATCTGTATCCTACATTTTGGAACTTGATTTTCAACAAGAAAACTTGGCCTATACATTACACCAGGGAGTTCTCAACCTTTTAAAGCCAGGGGCCAGGTCACCTTGCCTCAGTTCCACGGGCTGGATGCAGTGATGGGATGTAACAGGTTCTCATCAGGTCCCCAGAACCGGTAGTAACTTTTCCCAGTGTCCCGGAGAACCGGTAGCAGCTTTTTATGGGGAACCACCTTCGGGGCTTACCTTTTCACTCTTTCCCCCACTGGGTGGGTGTATTTTAATGTATTTATTTATTTATTTATTTATTTATTTATTTTATGGGTATGTGTTGTGTTGTGTGTGTGCTTATTTTTATTTTATTATTATTATTTATTTTTTTCTTTGGCCCCACCCACAACATCATGACATCATGATGTTATCTCTGCCCGCACTGTGATGACATCACGGTGGGGTAGTAAAATTTTTGACATCCCACCACTGGCTGGATGGCCATTTTGGTTTGCCCTTCCTCCCCCACACATGGCACTTCCTGGTGTGGTTGGAGGCGGTGGGGGGGGGGCACACGAAATGGTGCTGCAGGCTGCAGATTGAGAATTCCTGCATTACACCATGCATTTGGAACTTAAGTGCTTCTTCACTCCCCATTCAGGATTGGTGAGTGTAACAAAGAATGAAGAAGATTCAAAACGTATCTTCTGTTTCTGAATAAAAAAAAAATAGTGGTCCGAAAAAGACATCACCCATCCTAGTCTTTAGATTTTTATGATGAGATTTCACATATACCTAATAATTGTGCTTCTGAAATTTTGTAAACTGGATAGCCTCAATTATAAAGTCCCTCAGCCTCTTTTTAAAATGAGACTGGGTTGTAATAACATTTGTAAAGGCTACATAAAAAGATCATCAGAAGTTTTTATCCAACTACTAAACAATAAAACAGAAGGAGAATGAATGAATGACAAGCATTTGTTGGGCAAGAGGGAGGGAGAGAAAATATCTGGTTGCCAGATTTCTAACAGGAAGAGTCCATGGCCCATCCTTGTTGCAAATGACTGAAAAATTTAAATAAGAAACATTGTATTAATTAAATGTTTGCCTCCTCAGCAAAAAAAAGTGTTATTTTTACAAAGTTGCAGCGAGCAAAGGTAGCCAATTACTGTTTCAGTATGCAAAGGAAAAACGAAAACTGCCCAATGTAGGGATGCTTCACTTCTTGTTTATTCTCAACTGCTCAACCTGTCTATTATTTGGCTCCTGCACACCCAATTTGGGACTGCAGTGACTTAGTGGTTAAGATGCTGAACTTGATGACTGGAAGGTTGGCAGGTCAACAGTTGAAGACCTCTGTGCTGCATGACGGAATGAACTCCCATCATCCATCCCAGCTCCTGCCAACCTAGCAGTTTGAAAGCAAGAAATTGCAAGTAGAATAATAGGGACCACGTTGGTGGGAAGGTAAACAGCATTCTCTGCACTCCGGTGCCTGCCACATCACCAGGAGAGTCAGTGCTGGTTCTTTGGGTATAAACAATGAACACTGAAATCTAGGGTCGGATATGACTGGCTTTCAAGCAAGGGCAACCTTGACCTTGGCCCCAGTTTGACACCAAGTATAGCCCTAGAAAGCCAAAACTTTGTGTATCCCAGAACTAGGGTTTATAGATCTGTTGCTGTGAAGGCAAAACTTGGCACTCCAGATGTTCTTGGACTTCAGTTCCCAGAAGCCCAAGCCCCCATGAATCCACACGAATGGCTTTACTGCAATTAATCTGTCCGTGCCACCCTCGTTGCTCCTGGAAGTGGAAGTCAAATGTGCCTGTATGCTTCCAGGAGTGACGAGAGCAGCTCAGGCCAGATGAACTGCAGTAAACCCATTCGTGTGGATTCATGGGGGCTTGGGCTTCTGAGAATTGTAGTCCAAGAACATCTGGAGTGCCAAGCTTTACCATCACGGATTATTGGGTCTTCGAATATTACATTTTAAAAGGGACTCGTTGCGTTTTTAATTACCTTTCTGCAGCCAGGTTGCTTTTACAATTGCTCAACTGATGCAAATAACCGCAGCGGGGTGGGCAGGACTGGACGGGCAGGTAAATAGCTCTCTACTTCCCTCTACTGGTCACTTCTTGTTTTACACTTTGGGAATACAGTACTGTACCGTATTTATAAAATGAACTAAGAATTTCCTCCCTGCGTAAAACAGGAGAAAGAAAGGCATAAGAGGTGAAAAATTCCTCTAGGTAACCACATAACTTGTATCTAGTTAGTTCCAAGGCTCTCACCTGTGAGGCAGCAATTCTAAGCTGTTGTAGGGAGTGATAGTGATGATCATAGCGATGATGATAGTGTGCCATTTAGTCAATTCTAAATCATGGTTACCCTTTCCAGGATTTTCTAAGTAGGGAGTACTCAGAAGTGGCTTGTCATTCCCTTGTTCTGGGGACACCCTGGGACTTTGACATTTTCCAAAGGAGGCTCAGTGGCGGGATCGAACTTCCAACTTCTGGCTCCTAACTCACTGAACTATCCAGCCAGCCCCTGTTACTGCTAACTGTAAGGCCTCTCCACACAGTCTAATTGTACAATTTTTGGCTTCATTGTGTTGTACATGCGGCATGTTATTTATTTCATTTTATTTGTATCCCACCCCAGTTAGTGTGAGACACTCTTCTGGTGCCTAACAACATCCAAAAACAATGTTAGTAAAGGTAAAGGTCACCTTTGCTCAAAAGCCAGTCATATCTGACTCTAGGGTTCAGTGTTCATCTCTGTTTATAGCCAAAGAGCCAGCACTGTCTGCATCTGCAGACATTTCCATGGACATGTGGCAGACATGACTAGACACGTAACTAGTGCATGTAACACTGTTTATCTTCCCACCGAAGTAGTACCTACTTGCAATTTCTTGCTTTCAAGCTGCTAGGTTGGCAGGAGCTGGGACAGAGATGAGAGCTCACTCTGTCGTGCAGCACTCGGAACTGTTGACCTGCCAACCATCAAGACACCCACAGTCCTACAGGAACCCAAAAAGAAACGATTCTGGGCACTGCACTTTAGGAAAGATGCAAACAAACTAGAGCAGGTACATAGAAGGTCAACAATAATGACCAGAGGACTGGAAACCAAGCCCTAGGAGGAAAGACGGAAGGAACTGGGCATGTTTAGCCTTATTTATTTATTTATTTATTTCCTTCAACTTATTATCCCGCCCAATCGGGTAAAAAGCCCAACTCTGGGCGGCTTACATACACAGTTTAAAAATACATAGCTAAACCACAACTCAATATAAAACCACAAATCAATCTACGATACCCTATTCACAGTTAAAAAATAAATTAATACAATAATTAAAAGTTAAGCTAAAAGAAATTAAAACAGTTCCAAGTTATAAAATTATGTAATTATTAAAAAACAGAACCAGGGTAGGAAGGTAAGAACAACGGGTGGCTGTCTCATCTGATAAGCCACCTAACATGAGATCCGGTATTTCCGGATCCCCAAACTTGTCCTGCCAGCCAGGTTTTAAGGCCTTTCCGGAAGGGCAGGAGCTCTGTTTGTTGACGTAGATCGATAGGCAGGAGGTTCCACAGGGCTGGGGCGGTCACGGAGAAGGCCCTCCTTCTGGTGCTAGAGAGGCGAGCCTCTCTAGCTGATGGAATTGCAAGGGAGCCTCTCCGATCCGCCCTGGTGGGATGGACAGACGTTCTTGGGGTGACGCGGTCTCTGAGGTATCCTGGCCCACTACCATATAGGGCTTTAAAGGTAATGACCAGCACCTTGAATTGCACCCGGAGACATACTGGCAACCAGTGCAGCTGCCGAAGCAGTGGTGAGGCACGAGCGTAACGCCCGCACCCCATCACTACCCGAGCAGCCGCATTCTGGGCCAGCTGGAGTTTCCGAATGGTCACCAAGGGCAGCCCCATGTAGAGCGCATTACAATAATCAAGTCTGGAGGTGACCAGTGCATGTGTGACCCTGAGCAAGGAGTCCCGATCCAGGAGTGGGCGTAACTGGTATATTACACGAAGTTGTGCAAAAACCCTCCTGGCCACGCCTGCCACCTGTTCTTCGAACAGTAGTCGTGAGTCCAGGAGGACCCCCAGATTACAGATTACGCACCGGATCTGTCTGGGGCAAAACTGCCCCATCCAGAACCAAAGCTGGAAGCTCCCGGGATAACACAGGGCCCCTTACCCATAGCCACTCAGTCTTGCCGGGATTCAGCTGAAGCCCGTTTTCCCCCATCCAGACCCTAACAGCCTCCAGGCACCTGGAGAGGACTTCTACTGCACCGCTTGGGTCCCCACGGGCTGAGATGTACAGTTGGGTATCATCAGCATATTGATGGTACCTTACCCCGTGGGAACGGATGATCTCACCCAGCGGCTTCATATAGATGTTGAACAGGAGGGGTGAGAGTACCGAGCCCTGAGGCACCCCGTATTGGAGGAGCCTAGGGCTGGACCTCTCATTCTCCAGACATACCGTCTGGGTCCTGCCCCTCAGAAATGAGGAAAACCAGGCCGAGATGGGATATAATAGCACTCTTCAAATACCTGAAAGGTAATCATAAAGAGGAAGGGAAGGACCTTTTCTCTCTCATCCCAGAGTGCAGGGCGCATAATGACGGGCTCAAATTCAAGGAAGCCAAATCTAGGCTGACTATAGGAGAAACCTCTTAATGGTTAAAGCAGTATGACAGTGGGACCAACTGCCTTGAGAGATGGTGAGCACTCCAACACTGGACGCATGCAAGAGAGAATTGGACAGCCATCTATCAAATCTGCTTTGATTCAGATTCCTGCATGGAGCAGGGGGTTGAAACTCGATGGCCTCAAAGGCCCCTTCCAGCTCAGAGATTCCATGATTCTGTGATGAAGCTGAGGCGAGAAGGCAAGACTTTCTGGAAAACACAATAATGCTAGGAAAGGGGAAAGACAGCAGGAAAAGGGGACGGCCCAATGTGCGATAGATTGACTCTCCGAAGGAATCTGCAGGCTTGAGTTTGCAAGAGCTGAGCGGGGCTATTGAGAGCAGGACATTTTGTAGATCTCTCATTTTATTTATTTATTTATATTTATATCACTGCCCACTCGCCATGGCGACTCATTCATCCCTTTGCCATAAGGCAGGAATTTATTTCATGACACGTCGACACGACTTTTGAGCAAGGGAAACCTTTACCACCACAGCAGCAGCTCACAATGGTAACTCTCTTCCACTCTGTGAAGGTAACAGAACACCATTTCTCCACGAGAGGGAGCATTTGATCCATGCCTTGCTTTGAATGGTGGTTATTTCTTTGCTCCCGGTGTGCTTAACAAAAAAAAAGCACACATACACACGCAACACAACTATGCACACACCAAAACTCTGCGTTTCTTCCCAACCACCTCCAATGGGTGATGGCCATGTGTGTGAGTGAGAGAGAGAGAGAGAGAGAAAGAATATTTGCTGCAATGAAGACAGGTGGGACTCGAGTGCCAGAGTGAGCCAGTCCTTCGCCCACACCCACCTGCCGCCAACCGGCTTTGGGAAAAAGCCTCTGGTCTCCAAAGCATGCCTGGGTGATGTTTTGCTTTGCCGCAGAATTAAATTCCCCCCATGCTTCCCGTTCCTACGAAGAAAAGAGGCTTCAAAGATGAACATCCTCTCTCCCGCCACACTTCCAAAGCCCTCCTATGCCTGGCATGCTGTTAAGAGCGCCAGGGAATCAAATTCAACGAAACCACCCTGATCGATTTCTCTCTTCCTTTGTATTCAGATTTAAACCACAGAGAGAGAGACACACACATGGGGAATGTTTTTTGAGGCAGTAGTCCAGGCTTTTGCATCTGCTTTTGAATTCAGGACACAGGTTGCCTCCTCAAGGTCACCCAGGGCCTTCCTAGTTAGCAATTGCCCTCCGGTTTGTTAGGCTGAATGTTGGCGAGGTGAGTGTGAATCAGTGGTGGGATGTCAAATTTTTTACTACCCCACCGTGATGGCATCAGTGTGGGCGGAGCCGACATCATGACATCATGACATTGTGGGCAGAGTCAAAGAAAAAATAAATAATAATAATAATAAAATAAAAATAAGCACACACACACACACACCTCAACCCAACCACAACACAAGGACAACAAGGAGGACAGCAAGGAGGACAGTAAGGAGGCTGTACATACGCGCCAAGCACTGTAGATATGCATGCACACCAAGTGCTTGGTGCACATGCGCAGTGGGGGAACCAGTGAAAAGGTAAACCTCGAAGGTGGTTCCCCCCAAAAGCTGCTACTGGTTCTCTGGGATGCTGGGAAAAGTTACTACCGGTTCTGGAGAACTGGTGAGAACCTGTTACATCCCATCACTGGTGTGAATCCTTCTGCCAGGTAAGGAGATGGAAAGGCATGACTTTGTGTCCATTCAATGGTTCAAGAGCATCCCTTTTGCCAAGAAGGCGATTCAAAGGACATTGTCTCAGTGGTGGAATGTCAAAAATTTTACTACCTCACCGTGATGTCATCAGTGTGGGCGGAGCTGATGTCATGGGCGGAGCCAACATCATGTTGTTGTGGGCGGGGCCAAAGAAAAATAAAATAATAATAATAATAAATAAAATAAAAATAAGCACACACACACACCCCTCTCAACCCACCTACCCACCCACAACACAAGCCCATAAATAAATAAATAAATAAAAATAAAAAAGGTGGTTCCCCCCCCCCAAAAAAAAAAAAAAAAAAAAAAAGCTGCTACCGGTTCTCCGGAACACTGGGAAAAGTTACTACCGGTTCTGGCGAATTGGTGTGAACCTGTTACATCCCATCACTGCATTGTCTACTCCAGGACCACGGGCCGGTCGCGTGGTTGAGCGGGCCAGTCATGTGGTTCCTCCCACCAGAAGCAGAAGTAAAATGCACCCACACATGTGCAAAACGCTGTGGCAAATGCACATGTGTGGGCACATTTAACTTCCGCTTCTGAGAGCGGTGTGGGCGGCACGGGCCATAGTTTGGGCACCCCTGAACCATGTGACCAGCTTGTGGCCCAAAATGTTTGGGCACCCTTGATTTAGACTTACAAAATATTTGGTTCTAGTGATTTAAAATCCATTATCTACCATCCGGAGAGAGTGGATGCGGAAGACAAAGGGGAAATATATGTGACTGGATACCTGTTACCTTTTCCTCCTCAAAAGTTTCCTGACTTGTTATGATAAGGGACTGTGGTGGCTCAAGTGGGTAAGATACTGAACTCGATACCTAGGTACTGCATGATGGAGTGAGCTCCCATCTCTGTCCCAGCTCCTGCCAACCTAGCAGTTTGAAAGCAAGAAATTGCAAGTAGATAAACAGGGACCACTTCGGTGGGAAAGGAAATAGCATTCCGTGCACTCCAGTGTTGAGGCATGCCTGCCACATGACTACAGAAATGTCTGCAGTGCTTGCTCTTTGGCTATAAACAGAGATGAGCACTGAACCCTAGAGTCAGATACGACTGGCTTTTGAGCAAGGGAGAACTTTACCTTTACCTGTGTTAACCTTCTCCAGCAATATACAAGCGGCTGAAAACCTAACAGGGTTTGGAGATTGTTCTGAGATGCCGAGGCAACAGGGGTGAACCGAAACCGGAGAATATCCCAGATGGGCGGGATATAAATGTAATAAATAAATAATAAATAAATGTTGAGAAGGGACCAGATGCTCGAAGATTCCCCTTGGGCTCTGCCAGAACTGCCAGGGGTCCCCAAGGGCCGCGGAACCATGTGCTCAGTTGCAGGCGATGAAATCAAACCGTGCATTAGCACATCTTTAATGGGTTTGTGCAGTGAAACGCTAGCTACTTTCATTAATTGGGGAAATCCTGAAAGCTAATGAGGTAAATGCCAGGAATTAAGGCTCATCAGATTACCGGGTGAGTTTGTGTGTGGAGTCTTTGCTTCCCTATGGAGATGCGGTGATGGGAATAAATTTTGCAAAGGTGTGCAATATGATACAGCCTGAGGCTGCTCTAGCATCCACTATTTATCTTGCATGCTCTCTTCTCTGCCTAGTTAGAGTTTTTTCACTCTCACACACACATGCACACGCACACGCACACGCACGCACACACACACACCCCAATGTTTCCTTAGGACTGTGGTGGCTGAGTGTTGATGACAGTGAACCTGACAACTGGAAGGTCGGCAGGTCAGCAGTTCAAGACCAGAGGGCTCCACGATGGAGTGAGCTCCCGTCATCTGTCCCAGCTCCTAGCAGTTTGAAAGCAAGAAAATGCAAGTAGATAAATAGTGACCACTTCGGCAGGAAAGGTAACAGTGTTCTGTGTGCTACAGCATCTAGCCATGACTGCACATGACCACAGAAATGTCTGCAGACGCAGACAACGCTGGCTCTTTGGCTATAAACGGAGATGAGCAACGCACCCTAGAGTCAGACACGACTGGCTTTTGAGCAGGGAAGACCTTTACAGCTTCCCTTTGGACAAACAAACAGACCAACCAACTAACCAACAAACCAACCAACAAACAAACAAACAATAATAAAAATCCCAGCACGTGCAAGTTTAAAGTTTCCAGAATCACCTCCCACTCTTGTCTGTATCACAATGCGTGAGCACTTCCTGCAGATGATATTTTACAATGTTGTTGTTCCCTAATTTCTTATAAAGATTCCCTATAAAGATTGTTAGCTAGAATGCATGCTAGCTCCCAATCTTTATAGACTTTCCTCTGTCCCGTTGCTTTCAGTGAGCTTTTCACATAACAGAAGCTATGCGTCTCCACCTGATTCTGGAAATTTCAGGTTTGTTTGGGGTTTTTTTTTTGAAGGAAAATAGGATGGTCCTCACAGAAACCTAGCAGTAGAAACAACATATTACTATATTTAACATATTATTATAGTTTTTAACGTAGTGTTATATTTTCCCCTGTATTAATTTCCTCAGCTGTCAATTTCTTCTAAAGAGTTTTTTTGCTCTTTTTTTTTAAAAAAAATCTCGCACTCTCTTAGTAGGCTTTTTAAAAAATATATATTTTAATGGAAAAGTTAGCGACTTTTTGGCATAAATGTCATGATTTGTTTCGTCACTCTGCATATTCTCCCTCTTCACATGCTGCAACGTTTATTTATGAGCGGAGCAGAGATCTTCCCCCTACTATTGAATAACCGCAGTGATAGCTTGAGCACCCTCTAAAAGGTCATTTGTAAATTTACAGCGTCTCTCGGAATATTCTCATAAATCCCTTTGAAAACCAAAGTAGGAACTTTTCTGAGGCCTAAAGTAAGTTAAGTGGATGCAAGCCTAAAAACCTCTGTTCAGACAAGGAGGCAGGAATTTGACAATGACCCATGGTCAAAGTGGGACAAAAGTTTGAGGTTGTGAGTTCGATCCTGGCCTGGGCTCAAGGATGACTCAGCTTTCCAGCTTTCTGAGGTCGGTAAATAGAGTACCCAGTATGTTGGGGGCAAAATGCTAATTACTTTATTTACTAGCGTATATGACCCACTTCTCCCCTTAAAATACACTGGAAAAATGGAGTGTGTCTTGTACCATATATAGTGGCCTATAACGGGCTATTTTGGTAATAATGGGGTGTGTCTTATACTACTCCCAGGCATCTTATATGCTGGCAAATACGGTAACTTGTGAACCACCCAGAGAATGCACTAAGTAGTATTTAAGTGTGATTGCTTTGCTTTCTTTGGCTTCCACATTTTTTCCTTGGATTTTCTGAGGGTCCTCTGAGATTCTAAAAATGCTCTTGGAGGGATGAAATTTACCCAGTCCCTGGTTTGATAGTATAAAACTGTTTTTTGTTGATCACTATTTGCTGAAATGGGCTCTTTTTCATGGGAAATATCACAATCAACGCTAGAAGAAGTTCTCCAGTTAGAACCTACCTGGTCCAACAGTGTTGCTGTTTCCATAGGTGCATCTAGAGGACCAGTCTTTCCATGCCCATTTAGAAGCAAGTTTGTCGAAAATCTGGACTGCCACCAGAAATATACAAGGTAGTGTTACTGAAAATGGGCAAGTTGCAGCTCATGTGGCTGTGAGTTACCAAGAGGAATACATGCACCAAAAGAAGGAAAGAACGGCTTTATCAAAAGATCTTTTGCAAAAGGGCCCTCTTCTCTCCAGCTTCCTATGTAGCAAAATAATAAAATGTCCGCCTTCCCATGCCTTTGTGTACATGCTAGGAAGCAGGAAAAAGAATTGAGTTGGTGTGCAAAAGACAAGATAAGACCAGGTCTGCCCTGAATTTTGTGTATTTGAATGCCTGTTGTGGCCTGGTTTATAAAAAACTTTGTCTATATATTTTGCCTCTCTTGAGCCCATATGTAAATATATAATAAAGCATTTCTCTCTCTCTCCTACTTTTGGTGCATGTATTCCTTTTGATATCCACAGTCACATGAGCGGCAATTTGCCCATTTTTCCCAACAAGCTTATGGACCATCATAAAGCCAGGAAAGGTAAGGATGGGGGGGGGGGAACCCTCCTACTCTAGATAAAGTTTTGCAACAAGTTGCCCAGGACAAAAATCAATTCTTTTTCTTACAAAGGTAAAGTATGTCTATTGTAGCAAACTCAAGGAAGGTTCTGCTGTGGTTTCTGGTGCACAGAGGGTTGCCCAAGAAAAATTGCTTTGAGCACATGGAGGACATGCGTTCTCATACCAGGTGGCTTATTTAATGGATTGCCACCCCTGGGTCTGATTGTGGGGTTGTGTATTGCTTTTAACTTCTGATGACTTTTTAACTCCTGATGTTTTTACTGATGTAGATTGCTTTATGCTTTTATTTTTTGATGTAAGCCGCTCAGAGTAGTTGGTTGGTTTATTGGAGTTGGGGTAGTTGGTTGGTTTATTGGAGTTGGTTGGTTTGGGGAGGGGGTCATTGGTTGGTTGATGGGGGGTTGGTTTGGCAGTGGGGACCATTGGTTGATTGGGGGTTATTTGGTTTTGAGCGGGGGAGTTGGTTGGTTTATTGGAGTTGGTCGGGTTCTCCCGATTGGGGCGGGGTAACAAATGCAATAAATAATAATAATAATAATAATAATAATAATAATAATAATAATAATAATAATAATAATAATAATAATAATAATAATAATAATAATAATAATAATAATAATAATAATAATAATAATAATAATAATAATAATAATAATAATAATAATAATGGAGGAAATGGGCTTAGAGAAAGGTGAACTTTCAGGATCAGGAATTTCTGGTTGCCCAATACAGTACAGCGAAGGCTTGCTGGATGAAGCAATATTTGCCCGAAAATTGCTCATTTCCAAGCAAGTAATCATAGTTAACCTGTCCCAGCAAAGGAAAAAAGGGAAACTGGATGAGCAACTAAAGGGCAAAATTGTTGACATTTGATCCATAAATCCTCCCACTGAAATAAATTAAAGTCAACCAAACTCAGAATTAACACACAATTGGTTAGGAGAATATTTTGCTTTTATTTATATATATATATTTTTGCAAATATAATCGTGGGATAGGATGGGGGTGGTTGCAGAAAGAGCCAGAGCTACAATCAGGCATTCAGTCATCTATCTCATGTCAATTTTAATCAGTGCTAATTAGGCAGCCTCAAGAGCCACCCCCCCGGCCCCGCCTCCTTTTGCAAGAAATCACTGGGGTAACAGGAAAGCTGCTAAGCGGATATGACACCCGATGAGTCTCCCTCTTTTCCCCCCCTCCCTCCATCCTCTGTAGGCGGAGCCTCCCCTTGACGTCCCTCTACGCAGCCAATCCGAAGCGGCGCTTCCACCTTGTGACGTCAGAACGGCGGGCCGCGCCGCCAACCCCCGAACGGCAGCCGCAGCACGTGCCCCTTTATATTCCCCCCCTCCCTTTCGGCGTCTCTTCCACTTCCCTTTGTCAATCAAGGAGGACTAGGCGGGCGGAGCTGCATTCTCCCCCTCCCCTTTCGTCCTTAAATGAAGGCATCGCTGCCCAATGACTATCGCCAGAGGGCGGGGCGGGGCTCCCTAACCACCAATCCCTGCTCGGCCGCCGGGCGATTGCTCTCCCCCCCCCAACTTTACCTTCCCCGTCTCTCTCACCTCAGAGCGGCCGCCCGTCTCCCCCCCCCCGCTTGCCTCCCTATTGGTTTGGCCCGGCGGGGTTTTTTCACATTGAGTTCTACGCGCGCTCTTGCTCTCTAGGGCGAGCTTATTAACCCAAAAGGGGGGGGAAGAGGAGGGGGGAAAATGAGCTAAATATGATTATTTTTTTACAAAATATCACAATTTAAAAAGACACAAAAAAACCCCTCTCGTTCGCTTTTAGCCTCAAGTCTGTGAGGAAACCGTTGGCCCAGAAACGGCCCCGTAGGTTTATTATTTATTCCTCCCCCGCTCCCTCAGCCAACGCCGCCTCAGGCCTCCCCTGAGGGGAAGAGAGCGAGGAAGAGGAGAAAGAAGGAGGAAGGCTCCTCTCTCAGCCTCCCATTTTATTTATTTATCCCTCCATCGCTGAGGTACTTTCTCCCCCCCTCTCAGAGGTGGCGTATTCGTCGGCGCTTTGTTCGGAGCCGGGGCGGGGCTGAGGCGAAAAGCGGCGGCGGAGGAGGAGGCGGGCATTGAACCGACGAGGAGGAGGAAAGAGGGAGGAAGGCAGGGAAGCAGGCGCCGAGGAAGAGGAGGAGGAGGAGGAAGAACCGCCGCCCGGCCGCTCCCCTCGCCCCCCCTCCTTCGCCAGCCCCATTGCAGTCGGCGGAGGCCTTCGGGCAGCCCTGAGGGGGGTGGCGGCGGCCCTCAGTCGCCCCCCCTCAGCGAGGACGGACAGACCGACCTACGGACTGACTGACTGACTGAGAAACATCCCCATCATTAGGGAGGGAGGGGGGGGGTCTCCTTCCTTTCTCCCCCTCATTAGGGGTCCCATTCCTTTGGGGGGGTCTCCTTTTCTCCCATTCCTCCCCCTCATTAGGTGTCTCCGCCCCCCTCCCCAATTGGCGTGTAAATTATATATCTACACTTATCAAGACTTGGGAATCCCCCCCCCCTTTTCCTCCGTGTCAAGGGGGTGGTTGGTTGCCCCTCTTTTTTTATTTATTTATTTCCGGAGCCGGTTTTGTGGTGTGGGTCCTTTGTGGGGGGTGGGACGGGACACGCGAGGGACCCGTGCCGGCGGGGCGGTCGGTGGGCCGGGCGGATTGATGTGGGGGCCTCGGAGATGAGTCCGCCGGCCGCCGGGTGCTGCCATGTGACCGGCTTCAAGGTGGAGAACTGGAAGCAGAACCTGCGGGTGATCTACCAGTGCTTCGTGTGGAGCGGCTCGGCCGAGACGAGGAAGCGCAAGGTAAGGCGGGACAACAAGAAACAATAATAATATAGCATCCTTCCTCCCTCTCCTTCCTCTTCCTCGGAAGCCTTCCTCTCTTCTTCCCCCCCCTCCCAACTCGGGACAGCGCCATCCCCCCCCTCCCCAATTTGCTTTCCTCTCCTTTGGTGTGTTAGCCTCAGTTTCCCCGCTGGGGGGCAGGATTCTCCCTTTTTTTCTCCCTATCGATTCTCCCCATCTCAAAATATGCATCCCCCCCCCCATGGGACCCACCCCGCCTCCCTTCGCTTGGCTTCGCTTAGTTCCAGGTCCCCCTAGGGAAGGGGGGGGGATGAATTGGGGAGTGGGTTTGTTGGTTAGTTTGGGGAGGGGGGCTATTAGTTGATGGAAGGGGGGTTGGTTGGTTGATTTGGGAGTTCACTGATTTGAGGAGGAGGTCGTTGGTTGTTTAATTTGGGGGGTGTTTGGTTGGTTTGTGAAGGGTGACCATTGATTGATTAGGAAGGGTTGGTTTGGGGAGGGGGTCATTGGTTGGATGATTTGGGGGTGGTTTGGTTTTGAGAGGGGGAGTTGGAGTTGGTTGGTTTGGGGAGGGGGTCATTGGTTGGATGATTGGGGGGGTTGGGAGTGGGGACCATTGGTTGATTAGGAGGGGATGGTTTGGGGAGGGGGTCATTGGTTGGATGATTTGGGGGTGGTTTGGTTTTGAGAGGGGGAGTTGGAGTTGGTTGGTTTGGGGAGGGGGTCATTGGTTGGATGATGGGGGGGTTGGGAGTGGGGACCATTGGTTGATTAGGAAGGGTTGGTTTGGGGAGGGGGTCATTGGTTGGATGATTTGGGGGTGGTTTGGTTTTGAGAGGGGGAGTTGGTTGGTTTATTGGAGTTGGTTGGTTTGGGGAGGGGGTCATTGGTTGGATGATTGGGGGGGTTGGGAGTGGGGACCATTGGTTGATTAGGAGGGGTTGGTTTGGGGAGGGGGTCATTGGTTGGATGATTTGGGGGTGGTTTGGTTTTGAGAGGGGTAGTTGGTTGGTTTATTGGAGTTGGTTGGTTTGGGGAGGGGGTCATTGGTTGGTTGATGGGGGGTTGGTTTGGAAGTGGGGACCATTGGTTGATTGGGGGTTATTTGGTTTTGAGAGGGGGAGTTGGTTGGTTTATTGGAGTTGGTTGGTTTGGGGAGGGGGTCATTTGTTGGATGATTTGGGGTGGTGGTTTGGGAGTGGGGACCATTGGTTGATTAGTTGGTTTGGGGAGGGGGTCATTGGTTTTTTGATGGGGGGTTGGTTTGGGATTGGGGACCATTGGTTGATTGGGGGTTTGTTTGGTTTGGGTTGCGATCTTTAGTTGGTTTGGGAGATTGGGTTGGGTTGGGGTCGTTGTTTGATTTGAAGGGGGTTGTTTGGTCTGAGGATGGGAACCATTGGTTGATTTGGGGGGGTTGTTTGGTCTGGGGATGGGAACCATTGGTTGATTTGGGGGGTTGTTTGGTCTGGGAGGGGGACCCTTGGTTGATTTGGGGGTTGTTTGGTTTCGGGATGGGTTCGTTGACTGGGTTGGGTGGTCGCAGAGAAGAATAAAGGCGGACGGCTTCCCGGATCCCATTAAATTTTAAGGGGCGGGGGAGTCCTCGCAGCATTGGGAGGTCCTTCCTCCTCCTCCTCCTCCTCCTCCTCCACGTGCCTGCCGCTGGTGGGTGTTGGAGGCCAGAAACCCGAGGCTTTCCCGGAATCGGGCGACTGCAAAGCCCGGGGAGGGAGGGAGAGGGAGGGAGGACCGACCCGCCGCCCCCCAGCTCTCCGGGCTCAGGGAAGTTGGGCTGCGGGGAGAGGCGTTGCTGCCTGGTTTGCAGAAACGCCTCTCCCCGCAGCCAAAAATCCCAGGGCTCTTAGGCGAGGGAAGGCGAAGCAAGGGAAGTGGATTGATTTCTCCCCATCGCCCCCTAATCGTGCTCTTAAGATGGCCAGGAAAAGGGGAACGGGAGAAAGGCAGGTGTGGAGGGTGGGGTGGAGTTGGAAGATCGGTAGGGGAAAGGAAGTTGGGAGGGGGTGCCCTGAAGAGTTCCTGTCAATGGCTGAAGTGGGCTTTTCCTGTTCAAGCTCACAATAGGGGGAAGTGATTCTCCGCCCCATCCTTGCCTGTGGTAGGAGCCTCCACCCACCCCCAACTTTGAACATCCACAGTGTGCTGTGTGTATTTATTTTATTATTAAATTTCTATACTACTCATTTGGGATATTCTCCCACTCTGGGTGGTGTACAATAGTTGAAACCTGAAATATACATGTAATAACAGTTGAAGGTAAAGAGAAAAACTATGGCAAAGAGAAGGAGAGTGGGGACATGTTTTTAGTTTATTTTCCTGCTTCTCTGCATAGGAAATCGAAATTACTTCCATTAGAGATGCATTGTGAAGGCATAAGGGCTGGTCAGAGTTGCTGTTCTGCTCCATTAGCTGTGTGAACATGTCTGTCCCCCTGCTTGATTTCTAAACAAATGGGTTTCTTCATCTTTTCTCCGTACCTTCCCCTTAACAGCATGCCCTACCCATAGTATCACACTCTGCCTCCAAAGGGCAAGGATCGCTTCACAGTAAATAAATCATACAAAGGATGTAAAGTGGAAAAATGTTTTGTAATACTAAACACCTAAATTAAAGAATGCATCTAGAAACTAGTGCCTTTCTGAAAAAATTGAGGATTGTTGTATGTCAAATAAAAATGATACAAAAGCACACTGTTTGAGAAACACTCTGAGATATGTGCAGTGTCATTTAGAGGACTAATTTGTCCATCAGTTTAGTATATGTGTGGCAGTGTTTTCTCACAGGCTTAATGCTGTAAGGAGTGTCATTGGTTCTAAAAACAAGCTATTATGGATGTGCCTTTCTTAAGGTGGTGGTATAAATTGGGGATTCTCAACCTATGGCCCACAGGCCGAATGCGGCCCACAGCAGCATTTCATGTGGCCTCCCATTGCCTTCATCACACCAGGAAGTACCATGCAGTGGAGGAAGGGTAAAATCCTTCCTCCATCCGGGCCCTGAAGCTGTCTGAGGGAGTGTGACCGGGGGCCCGGGTTTAAAAGGTTGAGAACTCCTGGTATAATAATATAACTCCTGATCATGAATTTTAAATCTTGGTTTGGCAGTAATTATCCACAGACTTAGGCCCTAAAACTTCCATGCATTGCTAAAGATTGATGTACACATGCAACAGAATGTGGTGGTCTCTGGTCTGTACCACTTTGGATTGTAGGATTGTGGTTGTGTTTTTAATACTCTATTGCAAAACAAACACACTTCTAGGTAGCATGTGAGGATAGCAGGGTCAGAAGTCTTAACCCAGACTTCTCTCTGGTGCATGTCAGTTCTCTTGATATAGGTAAAAAAAGGTAAATGAGATTGCCAGCCTTATGTTTGAAAGTATGATCATGTAGGTTTTCACTGATCATTTTTGAGCTGCTTTGAATCAGGTGAGAGAAGTGAGAGCTATGGGTTCTTTGTATTTTCTATCACCAATGTAACAACATTTCTGGATGTTAAACAATGTTTATATCATTTTCTTTGTAGAAACACTCAATTTTGATACCTCGGTTTATATTCAGGTCTTCATAAAATTGTGCTCTGTATCTCAGATATATTGATGCACATTGTTGATATGCAGTGGTTCATGGATACTGTATATATTTTCCTGATTAGTATTAGGCGTTTTCTGCTTCAGTACTTAGATATTCAGAATCTTCAACGGAAGTTGCTATTGTGGTCTGTATGTACAGATTCTAGAGGCTTGTCTTTGTCAGAGCTCCACTGTTTGATCCAATTAATATGCATGACTGGGGGAAAATAAGGCTTAAAAGTGCTTTGAGACTGGGCTTAATTCAAACATTGAAGACTTCCTTGATGGAAGAATGAATCATAAATATCTGCATCAAGTCTGTTCAGCAATAAGCAGAATCATACTGTTCATTGCAGCAGTATAGCATAAAATACAATAACTTAATTATCTTTCACTACATACTATCAACTGAACATATGAGAGCTTATACTACTTGATTTTCAGGAATCTATCCTCCTTATCCTCCCTAGACCTTACATCTAAAAACTTCATGCACCAGGGGGCATAAATTGTCAATATTTGCTTTCTCATTTGGCTACTTACATTGCTTTCTTCCTTGCATTTTGAAAGGTAATTTCAGTACTGTGTTACTTTTCCTATTTCCAATAATTTCCATTATTTTCACCCTCCTCCCCCATAATACATGTTTCTGGTTTTAAATTCTTAATCCATTGCTTCCTTATGTTACAGAGAATGAAATCTGTTTTCTACCTTAGTTTTTGCTCTGTGGAGTGCTACTGCAAGCCATTATGTGAAGGAAATCACATTGTGCATAGAACATATAGCAGCATCTGCTCTTCTACCTCATAGATGAGCATCTTGAGAGTATGATGGTGTCTAGGGCTTTGATTGGTTGACAGGTTTATTTCCACTTTGACCTTTTACTGCTAATGTTTAGTCAGAAGTGAAGAATTTCTAAATGAGCATTTGATGCCTATATAGTGTAGTAAGAATATTATAATTTTGCAAGTCTAAGAAATACAGTAGAACCCCGCATAACGAAAAAGCTCTGTTCCATGGAGCTCTTCGCTATGCAGTTTTTTCGTTATGTGGATCAAATGGATGATACCCCGCATAACAAAAAAAAGTTCATTATACAGGCTTTATGTTAAATGGGGAAAAACCCGGTTAACGAAAAAAACCCCGTATAACCAATTTTTTAATTATTATGCAGGGTATCACACAGAGCACACAGACACTTTGTTGTACGGATTTTTCGTTATACAAAGTGTTTGTTATGTGGGGTTCCACTATATTCAAGATTACCATCTTGAATCAAAAAGACTGGTGTGTCTATTTGCTGTGGCCTCTGTGTAATATGGATTCTGTTTGATGCTTTATAAAATCTACAAGATAATTCTGAAACTATGGAGAAGGTAAAAACCCTGGGCCTGTCTCAGAAAGAACCCCCTTCTGCCGTGATCTGCCATGTTGATTTTAGTATTGTGAGCTGCCCAGAGTTGGTTTCGAGTTGGGTGTTTATATAAATTGGATAAATAATAAATCATCTGTATTTTCTGTTATGGCTTATCCATTTTTCTCTGTAAAGCTAAAATTGATTATGCTTTTGACTGCAGTATTGCATATTTAAACCATAGATCACAAAAATTACACATGTCTTGATGTCTGGTTCTGATGTGGACATGATGGTAAGGCCTGTCATAAGATGGAATAAGCCATGTGCTGCAACTACAGGGCAGGAAACAACTGCATTAATAGGTAAAGGTCTCCCTTACTTGAAAGCCAGTCATATCTAACTCTAGGGTTTGGTGTTCATCTCCGTTTATAGCCAAAAAGCCAGTGCTGTCTGTGCCTTCAGACATTTCCATGTTCATGTGGCAGGCATGACTAGATACCGGAGTGCAATGAACGTTGTTTACCTTCCCACTGAAGCAGGAAATCATGAGGACAGCCATCTTATAAGAAGTTAATATCTTCTGTTTAAGAATTTAATGAAATGAGTATCAATTTTATTTCATCAGTGAGTAACATTCAATTTAGATAGGACTACTTCTCCAGCAGTAGCTTATACTTGAAATCTATTTTTGCTTTGGCTGTTGTATTATTACTAAATAAAGGTGGATTCTTGTGCAAAGTATCAAAATACACTTGTACTAGAGAAAGAGATCTGGCATGTTGAATTGATTTGCATCTTGATCACAATAAATGAAGAGTTTCTATACAGTACTGTATTTTCATAGGAAGGCCCATCTAGAAATGATGGCTGGGCAGGTAACAGTGCCTTGTCCGTTCTGATCCACCTTGTTAATGAAGAGCATAAACTCTACAGTGGCATTGCTTGTGACCTGCTTCTGTGCTGGTGGTTGTTAGGAGATAAAGATAGCTCCACGGTTAGAGCAGATGGATGTTTTCTTCCATGTTCCTTTTAGATGGTTGTCTATTTCTCTGCATAAGCTAAGCTATTTTTGCTTGCTTTAGAAACCCTAACTTCTTGCTCCCTCTTCATATACCCACTCAAGAATATTCTCCCACATCATCACTGCTGCTCTGCGCCGCTGTGCATAATGCACATGCATATACTTGTTCCTTCTCACTCAACTGTCTGCCTTCTTGCCTAGCCTCCAGCTATTTCTGTGTTGCCCTGCTTTTTCTTCACTTGCTGATAACTGGTTTTCATTGTTGCTGTATAGTCAGGTTAATCTGGTTGGGGAAGATAAGGAAGCATTTTGTGGTTTTTTATCATTGTAATCCTTATTCCTTAGTCGAGTAAAATGGTGGGCCTGCTTCCCCTTTTATTTTTCTTAGCTGTTAGAGCCAGCACTGAAAGATTTTCGTATGTACTATGAAATGTGTTGGACATCTTTTATACATGCTTTATTAAAACTCTCAAGTGTACATTTTTTGCCTTATTACTCAATTTGACTCAATAGTGGTGTTCCCTAGGATACCCAGTGTGGTGTAGAGGAGAGTAGCAGAATAAGCCCAACCATCAGGAGGTCTGGGTTCAAATCTCTGCTTTGCCACAAAAACGCATTACTGGTGTAGAACTAGGAAAATGACTCTTTACATATCTCATTTACAGTACTGTACTTTGAAAGTTCTGTTAGATTTATTATAAGTTGGTTCCAACTTGACAGTACATAATAAACTACTATCCAAAATCAGAGAACCTGGAATCAAGAATAGAAGACCAAAGTGTTCTGTTATGTCATAAATTATCGTCATGTTCATCTGCAGAATCTTTGGTAAAATGTTATGTTTGAGGTCTTTCTTGAGATTTAAGAACTGGGTAGTATATTATGACTAACCAGAACTCTACTACCCATGGAGGTTATGGTGGTAAAATTTTATACCCATGGAGGTTATGGTGGTGGAATTTATTGAGAGGCTGACATTGATATAAGTTATTTTAAACATAGCAAGACATGCTTTTGAGACATTGAGGTACAATTAGAATGATGTAAACTGAGCTGACTGGAAGGGAAGCGGGAATGAACATTTGAATTAATTTGCCCATTTTATCTGTAGGTTCTAGAAGTCGTACATTTCCTTTTGTAATGGTGGTAGATTTGTTTGTTTATGGTGTCCTTTATAATATGAAGAAACATATCCTGGGAATGGTTATCTTGTGTTTTGTATATTCAGCACAAGCTGACCTGACATTTCCTATCTCTGTAGCTGATGGGAAAATAGAACTAAGATGCCAGTTGAATGATTACTCATTACTTGATGGAATGTCATGGCCACTGCCAATGTACCATTAGTGGGAAAATATGCAAAATGATATCTTGATCACAAAGGGTGGAAGATTCATTGAGAAATAGGAACTGCATTTTATTTTCAGTTTTCCTTAAAAAAAAATTCTTACTCTTTTTAACAATGTCCCTGGGTTCCTCAATGAAAACTTGGAAGAATTGCTTGATTCTTGAAAGTTTTGACGTTTGATTAAGCCAGGCATGGCCAGCCTATGGCCCACAGGCTGGTCCTGGCCTACGGCACCATTTCATGTGGCCTGCCGCTGCCCCCGTAGCTACCAGAAGTGGAAGTTGACACGTTTACAACAGCCATAAAATATTTATGTGTCTGCTGTAAATGCTGCCATAAATGCACCCACGGCTGTCATAAAAACATTTACGACAGCCCTCAACGTATTTTATGGTAGCATTTACGGCATGAGAAATCACAATGACCAGCCCGCTCAGCTGTCTGGGTGTGTGTGATCCATCTCATGGCACAAAAAGGTTGGGAATCCTTGGATCAAACTATGTCATGGTTACCTGATTTGTGAATGCCCGCTATATATGAGGCTGCCATATAATGAATTTTCAGTATTTCAGCACTGTTACTTGAGTTGATCTTTGCAGCTAGCAAAAGTTCTGCTTTGTAAATTACTGCTTTACATTCCATACTGTAGGTTGGTACTTATTTTGATCTTAAGCTGTGGTTACAGTACTTTCCACATTTCTTCTGTAATTTTATCTGTCTTTATCCCTACTTCTATCATACTTTTCTGTCTTGGTGGCTACATCAGAAATGTCTTGTGCAATTGTGATAGTTTGTCAGTGCCCATTTTTGCTCTTAAACTATTGCCTAGTGTTGTGATTTCTTATGAAAGCAATAGAAATACCACAAATAAAGCAAAACTTAAGTGCAGTCTTAGTTCCTCTTCCTAATTTCTCTTTCTGAAACCAGGAAACTTGGTCTTCACTTTTATTTCTGATCCAGCTCATATTTACTTCACTTCAGTAGATTTTGTTCTTGTGAGTTCAAGATTCAGATATTTCTTCAAATGAGCAGCTGATGAATATGCCAAAAAGCTGCTATAATTTGGTTCAGCAGAGTTTAGGATTGCTTTTTGAGTGTTTTTTTTGCTCATTAATAGACAAGGCCATGTTTTATATACCACAGAATAAACATGTATAAAATAAGAAATATGAGGGATAGGTATACTTTTTTTTACAATCAAAACATTTGAAAGGCTTAATTCCATGTTGTATTGAGTGGATACATAGTTTCACTTTTACTTTGTTTCACTGTGCCTGATAATTTTGTAGTCTTTTATAATTATTTGCTCTTGTTGTGTTACAAGTAACAAAATAAATAAATATGATCAGTGTATTTTCTTCATTCTCTGTTAAAAATAAAGAGCCATTTACAATTGGCTTAATAAGGAATATAGTTGAGGTTTTAAAAAAATTATTCTAGCTTTTCATTTCTTTATCTTTGTTATTTTTTCAATAGTTAAAATGCGATGAGCATATTGAGACTCTTTATGTAACATTGTAGCGCCATCTTCCCCAAGTTGATGCTTTCCAAATGCGTTTTGTAGTCCAATACCTCTTTAGGACAATATAAATTGAGGGAGGCTGAACTATGGCTAAGCATTATTCAGTAGTTTCTGGAAAGAGTGGAAGAGTTAGAACCAACAGAAATTGGACTGTTTGTCACTCTGCTAGTGTTACCGCAAATGGAATTCCATCAGTTGTCTCACTCCTTTATAAAACAAGAGGAGGAGTCATAATTCTACAGATCTGATTGCTTATCTCTCAGTTGTTACTAGAAGTATAGAGAGGAATACAGTACTTAAACGTGTTAAAATGTGTTCCTTAATTGTCCACGTTAATCTGTGCATGCTTCCTGAGGGTAATGTTCCTTTCGTGCTAGTGGTAAATTTTAAAAGGGGTGTGTATCTTTGTGTTTTTGTGTCACACAGAGGCAAGAAGAACTGTGTTGGCGCCAATAACATTTCAGAAAGATTGTGTTGTAGTTAGGAACCTAGGAAGCTGTTTTATCTTGAATCAGGCCATGAGCCATCTAGCCTAGAATTGTCCGCTTTGACTGTCAGCAGCTCCCCACGGCTTTGAGTCTTTCACAGCCTTTCCTAGAGCGTCTATTGGAGTTTAGATGGCTAGATGGCATTGCAGATGCAATGGCCACAAAGCTGGTCAGGCTGAGGAGGATGGTGGAAGACAGAGGTGCCTGTCGTGCAATGGTCCATAGGGTCTCAAAGGGTTGGAATCAGTGATGGGATGACAAAAATTCTACTACCACGCCATGACGTCACGGACGTCATGGGCGTGGCCAATGACATGACGTCATGACGTCATGGGCAGAGCTGACGTCATGACGTCATGACGTTGTGGGCGGGGCCAAAAATAATAATAATAAAATAAATTTTAAAAACACACACACACACCCTCAACTCACCCACCCAACCAGATAGCAACATCACAAACCCGTAAATAACTTAAATAAAATAAATAAATAAAATAAAAATTAAACAAAAATACAACCACCCACCCAAAACACAAATAAATAGCCCACCCACCCCAAATACAAAACCCTCACTTACTTACCTCCTCCTCCGAATGCCGCAGGAGCCGCTGTCGCCGCCATAGCCGCCGCTGCGTGCCGCCCCTCGCCACGGCCACAGCCGGCCTGAAAAGGCTCCTGCCCAGCCAGTCCTTCCACGCTGCCCTTCCTCCCGATGGGCGCCCGGTCCAGCCAGCCCAGGCCATTCCGGCTAATGGGATCTCCGAGAAGGCGGAGGTGCCCAGGCCGTGAGCTCCGTGGGGCTGGAGCGCTACCGCTGTGAGCAATGCCACCTCCGCTGACGCGCCTGGGCAGGGCCGCCCAAGGGGGGCAGGCAGGCTAGGATGGGGTCTTCGGAAGGGGCGCTGGCTGGGGAACTGCGGGACTAACCTCCCATCACCCCCATTCTGGGAGCGGGAGCCTCGGGATGCCAGCCCAGCGCCGGTGCCCCTGCTGCCCTCCCATCTCGCTCTGATCGGAGCCCCCCTCCGTCTTGGGGGAAACTCAGCCCCAGCAGCTGCCGCGACAAGTCAGGCAAGGTGGGTGGGTGGGTGGCAGGGTCTCCGGTGCATCCCACACATCCCAAAGGCCCAAGGAGGAGGAGGAGGAGGCTACAGGCAGCGGCGGTGCACCCCGCCAGGCATTCCCAGGCCATGGGTGGGCTCAGCAGTGGCGGATGGCCCAGGCAGTCCTCAATGTGCGCATGGGGGCTTGACACCCCGGGAGAGGTACCCTCCTCTGATGGCTGGTGCTGTTGCCGGAGCCGCCGGAGCTGCCCTGAAAAGGTGCAGCTCCGACTCCAAAAGAAAAAAAATTAAAATTGGAGCCAAAATGGCTCCAAATGACTGTGCATGCGCAGAAACTCAATCTGACGCATGCGCAATGCATCAGATTGAGTTTCTGCGCATGCGCAGTCAATTGGAGCCATTTTTGCTCCGATTTTTTTTAAAAAAAAATTTCAGTGAGGCGTCCGGAACCGGACGCCTCAAAAATTGACTACCCTCCCGGAGAACTCTCCGGGATTGTTCCTAACGGTTCCAGGGAACCGTATGGAACCGGGGACATCCCATCACTGGTTGGAATCGACTGTGTGACTGAACAATAAAAAACAAGACTTCTTGAGCCCAATAATATTAATGTCAGCATGAAAATTTAATCTTTACTGTTCATTTCTTAATTACTTGTAATAGTATGCCTTTAAATATCAATATATAAATGATAGCTTCCCTGTTTATTGGCTTGTACAGTATATCCAAATGTACAGTTAGCAATGCTACTGTGGAAGTCTTGCCTGCCAGTCATGTTCATACATAATTGATTTTCAAAGAAAAAGCAAGGAGAGATGAGGAAACTTTCTTAAATGAACAGTGCAAAGTAATAGAGGAAAACAACAGAAGGGGAAGGACTAGAGATATTTTTTGAAAAATGGGGTAATCAAGGGAAAGTTTAAAGCAAAAATGAGCATGATAAGGGACAAAAACGGCAGGGATTTAGCTGATGCAGAAGAAATTTTAAAAAGATGACAAGAGTACACAGAGGAACTCTACAAAAAGGACCTCAATACCCCTGACAATCACGGTGATGAGAGGTTTGAATTGGAGCAGGACATCCTGGAGAGTGAAATTAGAAGGGTCCTAAAAAGTACTGCCAATAACAAGCTCATGGAAATGATGGTCCCAGTTGAATTATTCAAAGCCCTAAAAGATGATGGAATTAAAGTAATACAATCTATATGCCAGCAGATTTGGAAAACACAGCAATGGCCACAGGATTGGAAAATGTCACTATATGTTTTAATCCCAAAAAAGGGCAATGCCAAAGAATGCTCAAATGATCAAGCAGCCTGTGCGACTGAACAACAAAAAAGGATAAGCTTTGTCTTTGTAAATTTTAGGATTGTGGACATGTCTTTCCTACAACTACTATGCGAAAATACTGAGTTGAGACTGGCAGCAGTTACATCACATGGATAGTAGAGCAAATACCTTTGCACTAATCTGCTGTAAGAGTGAATGAGAATAAGAGATTGAAAGCTACATACTGTATATTAGACAAATGGCATTTAGGTTTTCATTTTAAAACCAAAGCTTTATGATTTGCTCAGAATTACACATCCATGTAAAATAAAACTGTAGATCTGAGCAATTGATTTTGCCTTTGGCAGTTTAGGTAATTACTCAGGTAATATGTACAGTACAGTATATGTTTACTATATATCTACCTCTATTCATGTCCTAATTTTTAAATATTTAATTCAATTAAAGACCAGTTGTTAGTCTCTAATCAAGTTTTCTTTCCTGAGTTTATGTTGAATATTTTATAGATAAAAGGCAGTATTATCAATTGATTTTCTGCTCCAGTTTTCTCACTTTATGGACACCTGTTGTTTTCTGGCAGCCTTCATTATGCTTAATGAAGTTTGAAATTAATATTGCTGTGTCTACAACATCCTCTGGATTGTCACTGATATCAGTTGTGAGAAGTGTTTCCATGAAGGAAGATGGCTGCTTGGGACATCTTGAAATTATTGATTTTTTCCCCCTTTTGGATAGGACTCAGCTGGAATTTCACTCCCTTTGGGATTGGGGAGGTCTTATTTTTAAGTGCTGAAGAAATCAATGCAAGTGAAACATTTAATACACAATGATGCATATCAGTCATTGCTCACTCAGAATATTTTTGAAGCCTGCTCTAGTTCATTAATGTTTAAATTATGTTGTGTACATTGCTGAAGTTTTTAGTTAGTACCACTTTTATGGTCTAGAATGCCAATTAAGAGAGATTATTGTTTTCAGAGGCTTTTGCAACAATAAAGTATTAGTAATGTGTTGCTGTTTTGCCTTTGGTAGGAAAGGACTGAGAAGAAGACATGCTGGGTTATGTTTTTTTTAACAGTACTGTATTGTTATTTCTGTTGTATGTTTCACTGTCTTGTGTACATGTTAGTGTTAAGCCAACTTAAAGAGTCATAATTGATAACAAGGCTAGCTGCGATCTAAATGTTTGTAATTAAGTAGCACTACTTTCTAAGCAGGGACTGCATTTGTTTTGCTCTTTTATGTACCTGTATTTGGAAAGCAAACCGAGTAACCAGTCTGGGATTCTCAGGGCAAATTTGAGAATCTCTGAAAATTTGTTAATTTGGAGCGAGAAGACCCTTAAAGTTTATTATGTGTGCCTTCTGCACACATAATAAAGCAACAGGATTTCAGTCAATATATCAAATTTTTAAAATACAGTCTTCCACATTTATGTGGAAGCTTAAAAGGACTAGATGCTGTAATGAATGCACTTTCATGAAGGAAAAAAGGCCACCAGAATCCTGAAGGAAACCTTTAGGCTTACAGCATCTAGTCCTTTTAAGCTTCCACATAAATGTGGAAGAATGTATTTTAAAATGTTGTCTTAAATATAGCTGGCCGTCCTTTTAATATATTGCCTTTTGTTGTATGTTTTCAACATATCCCCTGCTAGACACAGAACAAAATTCTTAATTTTATGCACTGTTGCTTGGAGCTGAACCTTTGGTTGTAGGAGTCAGGAAGCTGTTGTGTATATGTGTTCCAGTGAATAAAAATGACTCTTCGCTCTTTCAGTTTTCTATAAAGTCCAGAGAGTTTTGTAGCAGTTTTCCTCCAAAAATGTACATAAGTTGATGAAAGCAGTACAACAGGGGTTCCCAACCTACGATTTGTGGGCCGGACCAAGCCGTGATGCTATTCCATCTGGCCCATCACCACCTCCACTGGAAGTGGATGCGGGTGCGTTTACAACAGCCATAAAATTTGCCTGTGCAAACACGCCAATGGCTGTCATAAGCGCGTCCATGGCTGTCGTAAATGTGGCCGCTTCAGGGGGCGTGGTCCAGCCCACTCAGATGTCTGGGGGTCAGGTCCACGGCGTAAAAAGGTTGGCCATCCCTACAGTAGAGCTTCCCATTTCAACATAATTTTGGATGCTCAGTCCTAAATCTGGAGTAGTCTAATAGTATATTGTTGATGTTTTTAGGCTTAAGAAACAGAGAAATAAAGATGAATCTTGAAGCCTGAGGTTATCTGTAGTTCAGTTCTTAGTATTGCAATTTTCCATTTCATCCCCACTGTTTACTTAATTGCTGCCTAAAATATCTTCAGGAGTGAGAATTGCTAGGCAACCTGTTGTGCTGGCCCAGTAAGCAGTTATAATTTATGTTAGATACACCTTTTTGTATTCACTCTGGAGCTACTGATAGTAGGGATAAACGTTGATCTTCTCGGCAGCCTTTTAAATAATTGAGGATTACACTGCACATCTTTTCTTCTTTCCCTGACCCACACCCCATCATCAGAAGCTGCTTTCTTTTGTTCATTGAACCTACTTGGTTTTATTTTTAAAATTTCCAAGTGTTTGGCATGATGTAACTTTTCATCTCCTTGCTCTTCTTGGTATCTTCCATAGTTTGTACTAATGTGGTACTCAGAAAAGCCACACAGTCTATACTGAGAGTGATTTTCAGATTTCTGTTGGTTTTCAGTCTATTCGTGTTTTTATTCTGTGATTTGAAATATTGTGTGGTTTAGTCTGTAGCAGGGCTTTCTGTTTAGAATACCCGATTCACAGTTTGTCGGCAGGAGTAATGTCACAAGAATGTCTGGCTAAATGGTTGGTTTACCACTCTAAGTACATATTCCTTTTCAGGCCTTGTGTAACTCTTTCTTTAGCTTTTTTCCCCAAGATCCTGTGGTAGTAAGTTATAGCTACCCAGCTGAAAGGATAAGGAATACTGTATCTGTGTTTTTGTCTGCCTGCTTATAGTTACATTAAACTTTTATCCTGCTTTTCCATAAACTCTTTGCATGCAAAATATTAAGACTATAATAGGCCATATCAAAGCAGCATTATATGTGTTATGTATACATTAAAGCTGCACAGAGGAGCAGCTTTTGAGGACAGCTGCTACAACTGTCTGTCTGTTTTTAGAAATATGCAGATAAAAAAAAGGCTTGAGTACAGATTTGTGCTTTGACTTCTAAATGTTCTCTGCTGCTAAACAGAATATTTCTGAAATGGATTTGCTTACCTGGCAGGAGAACAAGAAATGGCCTGTGTGACTTATCCAAGCATTTGGGTGTCCATGGAGCTGCATTTATTTATTTCAGTTTTACATTATCTCCAATTTCAGTTTTATATTACTGTATCTCCAATCTGAGATGTTACCCTAGAATTTGGATGTTTTTATTGTATATGTTTCATGGAGAATTAAAATATATTTCAGACCTGACAAGGGCTGCAAAACTGTTCATACAACAAAATGCCACAAATTTGTCTAACTATATAAGAACAAAGGTATGAAGCTGACTTATAATCAGCAGAAAGATATGATATTCAAATAAAACACAAAGGAGAAAAGAGATATATTTTTAAATCATACATAATTGTATTAAAAGAAGTAGCAGAGAAAATTGGTGTCCAAACAATATATAGAATATGAACCACAGAAAACTAATGAAATAAGTTACCGTTCATTAATCTTTATTCAATCTATAAAGCACATAGACTCAAACAGTTTTTACTGGTATTGTTGTAACATGTAAAATTGGAAATCATGCACTTTCTGTATTGTTTTTATACTCCTTTAATACATGTTGGAGTGTGGTTTATGTTGGCTGAAATCCTATGGAGTAACTCCATAATACTAAAAGCTGATCATGTCATCAGCCATTGACATTAATGTTTAATTAAAAGTTTCCTGTGTCCTGTAGAATCACTGATTTGATGTGGCTGCTTTGTAATCCTCTATAGGACTGCATTGTTAAATCACAGGACCACAGCAGCTACTAGCAATAGCAATTACTCTCAATACAACCCTAGAATGATTAGTGCACTCTCTGGGTGGTTCACAAGGTAATTAGCATTTTGCCCCCAATATGCTGGGTACCCGTTTTACTAATTTGAGCCTTTTGGAGATACTTGCCCATTGTAGAATGATAAGCTGCATTTATTATCAGTTTTATGTGTACATGGAATCTGGATTTTTTGGCAAAGGTTCAGAGTGAGGATGTGAAGGGGGGAAATGACACAGGAGGCCATTGGAACAAGGAGTAGTATTGGTCATAGAAGCTTTTTCTAAAAATTGACATAATATTGGACTTTAAACTTTAAAATTGGGGAGGTATATAAGTGTCATTGCTAGTTGTCCAAGTGCCTTCTGAAAAATTTCCATAGAAATATGAGGAAGAAAATCTATGAATGATAATGGATCTGAGCATAGTTTAGATTTTCTAAATTACTGTACAGTAATACCTCGGATAACGTTTACCTCGGATAACGCTAAAATCGCATAACGTTAAGTAATCTGGGGAGGAGAATTGGATCGAATAACGTTAAGGTCCTATGGGATGGATCGGATAACAACCGCTAAAGCCTGTGCGGTTACATTGTATCTCTATGGAGCTTTAACGTTATCCGATCTATCCCATAGGATTTTAACATGCATCGGATAACACTAAAAATCGGATAACACCAAGACTTGTGGAACCAAGTCTTAGCGTTATCCAAGGTACGTATTACCGTATACTGCTTCTATCTGGGTATACAGAATATATAAGGACCTTATATATAACTGGAAAGTAGTAGTTAGTCTGTATTTGTTTACATCCAGACTGCTTGCAGAAGTATCACTGTTATTAGTGGAACCATTTGCTTTTCCTAAACAATATTAACATGTGCTATATTTTAGGCTTGGAAGAACCATGTCTGATGTTTTGCCCTAACAGTGTCATTTCTGCAGACAATATCAGCCTAAGGGCTGCTGGATGCTCCTTGGAAGTTAACAGTGCCACCAACTCGACTCTCCGCCAGTAAAGGATAACTGATGCCAAGCCATGCTTTGGCAATAGCATTCTGTCTGTCTTGCTGTGGGCAGTGAAGTATACCCAAGCCAAAACTGTCAGAATGTTCCCTAACTGTTCATACTGGTGTTCATTTTGCTTTGTACTTCCACAGCCACGCAAATTAAATTGAACTCTACAGTTTAGTACAGTAGTTGTTTCTGCAACAGGAGATTGCCTAGGCTACTGTCTTAACAGAAAAAAATGAAGGATGCTAATTGAGACATGAGAGGTATGAATCAAACTAAAATGGAAATTGTAAAATAAGAAATGAGACGTCTAAGCGACATAACCACCATTCAAGTCTATGTTCCAACTGTAGATGCTGAAGAAGATGAAATTGAAAACTTCTTATGGAAAGAAACTGGTAGAAGAGACATTAATAATTTTAAATATGCAGGTGACACCATCCTACTGAGAGAAAGTAATGCCTTGAAATGACTTCTGATTGAAATTAGAAAAGGGTGCCAAAGCAGGCCTGCAGTTGAACATTCAGAAGGCAAAAATCATGTCTACAGAACAACAACTTTAATGTTGACAATGGGAAATATATGATGTCCAGTGTTGTCTCAAAACTGAAGTGGATCTATTTAATCATGAAATTTGGAAAGACATGGGGACTTCTAGTTGGCTTCTGTTTTGTATCTTTTTAGACAGAAATGGGAGACGCACCCTCCACTGTTGCTACTAGGCTCCCACTGTTATCAGTCTGAGCCAGCATAGCCAGTGTCAAGGATGATGGGATTTTTTAATCCCGTAATTGGATGGTCAGATGTCTGTATTCTTGTTTAAACACATCCTTTTGTTTATTTACTTAGTTCCTTGAAAAACAATGAGCACTGAGAAAAGCCTGGGGGTGGAGGCTCAAACAGGCATTGGAAACAGCAATAAAGAACACTTTCTACATATTGGTAACAGTATGCCGAAATGCCTGATAGCAATGTCAGATAAAATCCTAACTCATTCATCTCCCTTGTGTACGGATATGACAGCAACTGGGTACTGGTATTGTTATCTAAGAATCAGAAGTCACATGAAATTCCACAATCAACTATTGGATATTAGTCTCTTGTCTTTCCTATCTTCTGCACCTTTTCTAATCAACTGATGCTTAAATGGCTAATACTTCAAGAACTATGGGCTGCCAATTTGTCAGGTGTACAGGCTTAGTAATGTTTCTGTTGTTGCTTAGGTCCTGCTGCAAGACATATCTGCCATCTCCAGAAATATACAGATAGAGGCAACTGATAACCATTGGCTATCCTTCTGTTAACTAGGCAGTAAGACAGTTTATGTGCTTAGCAGAACATTGATATAATATGACATAAGTAGAACATGGCATATCTACAAGCAGTAGTGCACTTTGGCGATAAAAAATACATATGTGCTCAGTACCTGGAAATAAGACATACTGGTAGAGGACCATGAGTCCAAATTTGGTTGCAGATTCTCTTAGGCATGTCCCGAAATAAGGTCAATTGCTTGTGAGTTAGGTGTAAGTCCTAGTAAGTATGCTTATTAGAATTTCAAGAGACCTATATTGAGAGTACTGTTAAGGTATATATCTTTCATAGTGTCTTGTAGCACATGAGATTGGATCGTTCAAATTACTGTTCTATTGTTCTCTTGTCTTCTAGTACTTACGTATTTTATTATGTGTCAAAATATATTTTATGGTGGCCTAGGTAAAAGTCATGTTGTTCACTCTAAGTTCATTATACTTGCTTCTGTACAATGTATGAATGAAGGTGCATTCAACTGAATATGTTGTGAATACAGCCCACTAAAGATACATTCCTCATTGTTCTTAAGCACCTGAAATGTCGGGCAAACACTTGCATTTATGGTATCTGGCAATTGAAGCAGTTTTCAAAAAATTTGGAATAAATCTGACAAATGAGTTAGTGCCCCCCTGAATGTCTTCTTAGCCCTGGTGGCACAGTGGTTAAAATTAATTGTGTCTTGTCATGTCAATTCTGACTTATGACAACCCTTTCCAGGGTTTTCTAGGTAGAGAGTATTCAGAATGGTTTACTCTTTGCTGTTTCTGGAGGCATTTTGGCACTGTGCAGTTTGCTCTACGCTGCACAGACTGGCTCTTGATGTATACTGTGGAATTGAAAGTCCAACCACTTTTTTTGTAACCAGATACCTGACTCATTGATGTAGCCTGTCAGCTTCATATTTTTACCTAGTACTAAATGTTCATATGTGGGTGGTGATTACCTTTAAAATTGTTATCTTTCTCTTTGAAACAGGCTAGGAAATGTAGGCAGTCATTATTGTATACAAGTGTAGTTATTTTAAAAAGTCTAATTATATTGATATATAAACATACTTTGTGGAGAATTTTTCATAGCCTTTAATGTCAGCTGGCAATTGGAGGATATAGTGGTACCTTGCTTAAAGAGCATAATGTGTTCCACAGGATTGCTCTTTAAGTGAGTTTGCTCTTTAAGCAAAACACCATTGTAAGTGACCAATTGTGACTTCTGGTGGGGTGGGGATTGCGAACCCCGATTTAGTTGTTAAGCGAGTTTTTAGTTGGTTTTAGTTGTTAAGTGAGGCGACCATTCAGAGAAAATTCTGCTCTTTAAGTGAGTTACTCTCTAAGTGAGGCACTCTTTATGTGAGGTTTTCCTGTATTTTGTCATTACTTTTGAAGCCTGAAACTGCAGATTACAGAGCAAAGGATGAGGTTTTGGAATCAAGCTCTCTACAATTGAGAGCTAAAATACAATTTTCAATGCAGACCCTTGTTGTCTGCATTGATAGTGATGTGTCCTTAGTGTTTGTTAAAAACTATAGCTTGTTACTGGTTCCTAATCATAAACTAATATAGTCTTTCAGAATGATGTAATGCTGTTATATTTTGTAAAATATTCACTATTTCATTTCTTTAACAGTTAAGACAGAGATTGTGCTAAATCCCATCTCTCTATTGTCAGAATTGCGTGCAGTGGCTCAAGTCACTAAGACGCTGACTGGGAGGCGGAAGGTCAGGAGTTCGATTCCTGAGTACTGCAGGACGGAATGAGCTCCCGTCTCTGTCCCAGCTCCTGCCAACCTAGCAGTTCGAAAGCAAGAAATTGCAAGTAGATAAATAGGGACCACTTCAGTGGGAAGGTAACAGCATTTCATGCACTCTGGTGTCTAGTCATGCCTGCCACATGACCATGGAAACGTCTGCAGAAACAGACAGTGCTGGCTCTTTGGCTTAGAAACAGAGATGAGCACTGACCCCTACAGTCGGATACGACTGGCTTTCGAGCAAGGGAAACCTTTACCTTTACCTATGACACTAAGGTTCAGAAAATTGCTGCACTCCCTGATTAAATGTGCCGAACATTAGCCTAACACACTGTGTGGGGAGTTGACACTTTCCCCTTTCTTTACTTTTTTGCATGCTGCATGAATAAATAATGTATGGAAGGTCTATTTTGCAGGTATCTTCCCAGGTAGGAGAAGTTCAGTGACTTTGATGTGGACTAATTAAGTTCACATTTCCTGTGGACAACTTTTAGTATGTGAACAAAACACATATTATATACTTAAAGAGAATGCAGATCAAAGCTTCAGAAATTCATGCCAGTGAATTACTGAAGCTTTGATCTCCATTTCCCCTACGTTTCTGCTGGAAACAATGTTGCTTTCAATAGTTCCACTAAATTAGCTGGAAAAATTTCCAAGAGCATATCTTCCTTATTTTTCCTTGTCATTCAAAAGAGCCCCTGTGATATAAAGTTTAAGCAGCAGTGGTACAGTCAAAACTCATGATCTGAGTACAATCTTGACTCAGGTTGTGACTCAGCCTTCCATCATTCTGTAATTGGTAAAATGAGTACCCAGCTTGTTGGGGATAAATGATGGTTCACATAATTATCTAGTAAACTGTCGAGAGAGTACTTTAGCACTATGGGGAAGTATATAATAAGAAACAATAAATTTGCCTTGGCAAGGGGGCAATTGGAGTCATCTCGGCGAGGGGGCAGATAAACAAGTCATAAATAAATAAATAAATAAATAAATAAATGTTTCATAAAGATAGGTGGCACAGTGGTTAAACTGCTGTACTGCAACCAAGACTGTGGATTTTGTGAGTTTGATCCCAACGGGGAACAAGGTTGACTCAGCCTTCTATCCTTCTAAAGTTGGTAAAAATGATTATCTAACAAGTTGGGAGCAAAATGCTAATTACCTTGTGAATCACTCAGAAAATGCACTAAGCATCATGGGGCAGTATGTACAGTAAGTGCAATTGCTGTTACTGTTGCTATGTGATCTTTAATTCTGGATAACAATTTAGCACGATAGGTACTGCTGAATAAAGCACCCTACACAGTGTCATATAGGCAAGGCTTCTTAGCTAGTCTGCTGCATTACTTCTCAACCCATGTGTCCCTGTAGATTAGATCAATGCATTATCTAATAGGATGTTTAAAAACATTTTCACGACCTGCTGACACAGGGGAATGATGAAGTAAAGTAATAGATTTTTATACTCCATCTTAGAACACACCACTGCAGTATTGGCAATTATCTTGTTCTCTTGTGAAATTGGCTACTGCAGTGGTGCATTGCAGACAAAGGATAAAATCAGCACACTGAAATATAATATATAAGTACTTATATGTGTGCATAGAATAGAGCTTTGAAAGGAGAAAGAAGTGCATTCTGAAGTCATTTTTCTTTTTCCTCACATCTTGGGAAGAAAGAAATTTCCTTCTGAGCACAAAGGAATATAGTTTCCTAGATGTTATTCAAACAAATATTCCTACAAGGTACTAAAAGTTTTCTAACATTCATACAAGGGTTCTTAACCTTTGCCATTCAGGCTTCAAGTTTAAAACTGTCTCTGTAGATCCTAATGGATTGGGGAAAAATTTGCACCATTGAGAGCTAACTAAATTTTGGGCCTCTCTTGAAGATAATTGATTATTCTTCCAAGGTAAATTTGATGCATTTGAATTGATGGAAACAGGTATTTCAGATAATTGATATCCTACTTCTATTTTGTTTACCTTGTTTTTTCTCCCTGTGTTTTAGCTACTGGGGGTTATATTTTGTATGATAAATGTAGTCATAAAGTGGCATTTCTGTACGTTATTTGCTTTTATATTTTGGTACATTGTTGAACAGCTGTTTGCTGTAGGACAAATTCAGTTATGTAATTTGGAAGCCCTACTAAGGCAGATTCCAAACTTGTAATATACAGTATATATTCAGGTGATAAATAAGCCAGTCAGTTTTATTGTATTCTCCACACAGTGAAGTGGTTGCCAGTTCTGTTCTTGTTAGATCCTGAATCTTACTGATTGTATACATAGGAATCTTATATGCTGTAGAATAAGGGTCTTCAGTTGCATCTGAAGATCATTTATTTAAGAATCTAAACATTTCTTTTGTACATCTAAAATCACATCTGTAAAAATAGTGCATAAAAAGGTTGTCAAAATTATAATGGCTTTTTCTGCAGATATTTTGATTTAACCTACTTTGAGTTAGCAAATTGTATTTTGAAAGTTACTTTTAAGTCCAGTAAGACCACTTGTTGGCCTTTGCATAACAGCATCAAGGCTGTAGACCTGTACAGTCCATTGCGACTTACTTTAGAGCAGGTGTCTCCTACCACTAGACTGTGGTTCAGTACCGTGCTATGGGCTTTCTCGAACTAGGCTGCAGAGGTGGGTGGTGCTGGGAGCCTTGATTGCAGCCTTCCGCCGGGTCTGCCCAGCAAATGGAGCGAGAGCACAGGCTTCACACACAGCAGGACCCTCCTCCATGTTGCTTAACTATGGCGGAGCTCCGCACCTTGCCTGTGTGCAGTGAGGTATCACACTGCCTATATTCAAGCTGTGGGTGGCAAACAGGAGAGATTAAAAATGCAACCATCCCCCACTTATCGGTCAGTGGAAAAATTGTTTAGCATGAAACTGGTCTGTGGTGCATAAAAAGTTGGGGACCCCTGCTTTAGAGCACATAATCACAGGGCAGTTGTACCACACTTGGTTATGGGGAAAAAGAATCATGAGAATGTAATGATGACTAGTTCCATTGCTTAAGTTTTTTCCTGCCCAGTTTCTTATTCTTATGGTCCCTAGAGGACCCTTGGCTAATCTGGTAAATGCCCTGGTACAGTATTGGACCTGTTATCAATTTTATAGGTATACATCTCCCAACAGTGTTTTTTATTGCATGCCATCCTACTCTGGATGGATAAAACCTCTGAGCAGCGTTGCTATTTGTCAGCAGCTGGGAGTGTTCTCGTTTTGACACGGTATATTAAGTGTTGCAACATTGCTTTAAAAACATACATTAATGAGTTGCACTGGTACATGAAAATATACATCCATAAATACATACATGCTCCTGGCGTATTATTCACCTTGTTATTGCCATCTTCTTCTGTCTGTCTTAGTTTTTTTCTAGGTTTTTGATCAAAATATGGTTTTAAAAAAGTATGACACCATCATTAGGTAAACTTCTGTTGTATGTGTGTGTTAATACCCTATTTACCCCGAAGTTGTTTCCTCTTAGAATTATAAGCACAAAATATATTTAGAGTTACAGCACATGTTCAGTGCCTCTTTAGAATTATAGCACAAACTGAGTACAGTAAAACCTCGCATAAAGAGTGCCTCACTTAGAGAGTAACTCGCTTAAAGAGCAGAATTTTCTCTGAATGTTTGCTTCGCTTAACAACTAAAACCAAACAAAAACTCGCTTAACAAATAAATCTGGGTTCACAATCCCTCCTGCCAGAAGTCACAATTGGTCACTTACGTACAACTATATGTTCTTTCTTAAGGAATAAGTAGATGGTTTAGCATAATGTTTCTTGATCAGAACTGGGATAGAATCTTTAGTCCTTCTCAGGCATTTTGTAACACAACATAATGAGCTGGATTATGTTGACCTTTAGATAGGTCAGTCACATTACCTAGTTGATATCTAGTGGTCATAAAACAAGGGTATCTTCCATGGGACCAGGAAATAGTGGCTTATGAGAGACCACTTTCCCTGGCATGAACACTATGTACATAAATAATATGCACAACTGTTGAGTCCTTTTCAGAATGCTCTTTGGCTAGGGTACATGGCTGGTGTGCACATTAGCAGCTGTGGATCTGGTTTGGTCAGCATTGTTTAATTGAATGAATCCTTGCAGTTGAAGACTTGTGCATTGTAACTAACACCTCTTCTGAACAATTGTTTATTTGTAAATGAGCTGCTTTATAATCAGCTTTTCAAGGGAATTGAAGTCCCCCTGTGGGGCGTGGGGCCCATGTCAGGAGCTACAGCCCTAGAGTTTAAATTAATTGTAATTAAAAGTTCTATCTATCTGTTCTAGTTTAATTAAACAGAAATGGTTCTAAATAGTGCAGCTGGTACAGTCAAACCTCGCATAAAGAGTGCTTCACTTAAAGAGTAACTCACTTAAAGAGCAGAATTTTCTCTGAATGTTCTCTTCACTTAACAAATAAAATCAACCAAAAACTTGCTTAACAAATAAATCTGGGTTCGCAATCCTCCCCGCCAGAAGTCATAATTGGTCACTTACAATGGTTTTTCGCTTAAAGAGCAAATGCTCTTAAAGAGCAATCCTGTGGAACACATTATGCTCTTTAAGCGAGGTACAACTGTATTTCTGTTCTTTACAGTATATTAGTCTGAGGTGAAAATTGTCAAGCCAGTAACCCTTCCATCCTCTTCCATTGCTAGACAAATATGTTTCTGATGTTGTTATTTTGATGTTTTTAAATTTTTGTAAACTACCACGAGTGGTGCATGCACCAGAACAGTGAGGTATAAATACTAAATATACTAGTAGAGGATAATGACTCAAAGGAAATGAATCTCAATTGAATGGCTATTTCTACCCACCCACCCCAGATTCAGGAGCATGAAAAGAAGTGTGGGAGTGCAAATAAAATTATGCAGGTCAATATTATAGTTCTTCTGTGGCTGCTAGGATCTGCATTAACGCTTGACCTGGGGGCATATCTATGATTGGAACCTGACTTTTTGGTTATTGATTGATGATAGCTCCCACTGGCCACCAAAGCAATTATGTGACTGATATCATGCCACTATTTTGTTATTTTACTTTTTAAAATTTGTTTTTTATCAGTGCAGTTTATCATGTATTGGGGTAAGTAAGGGTGAACTAATAAGAGACATAGGTTTGCAAATGTGTTGCATGAATAGGCAAATAGGCTTAGTTGCTAGCTGCAGGGTAGGGTGTTCAATCCCCTATCGCTAGAGCTGTTTCACATTTTTGTTTGAAAATAAAATAAAAGTATTTAAAATATGTTAGAATTAATTAATCTGATTGTATAGTAGACTATCATCTAGGGTGCAATCTTTTCACTTTGTAACAAACACCTTTTTACCTTTCAGGCAAAGTCGTGCATTTGTCATATGTGTGGTGCCCATCTGAACAGACTCCATTCTTGTCTGTACTGTGTCTTCTTTGGCTGTTTTACAAAGAAACACATTCACGAGCACGCAAAGGCAAAGCGTCACAACTTAGGTAAGTATTTTTCATAGATTCTCACAATAATATTATCAGTTATCTAATGCAAGATTCTTGCCATTGAAGAACATTATATTTCAATCAGACATCTTATTTCTTTATACTTCATATAATTCAGTTTTTCAAATAATACAATTTGAAGTTACTGCTAATAATGAACGTAGCTGATTGATGTTAAATTGCAAAATAAATATACACAACCTGCATACCAGAGTAGCATGACACATAACTGGCTGCTTTCTACATGACATGGGAGGAAGAACAGTACTTAATCTCTTGGACTACTGTATTTTCCATGAGTTTATTAGAGATCATGAATATGTTGGTGTGGTTGATTACAGTTAAGAGAGTTTGTCTCTTCATTTTGATAGAAAGACAGGCGGGCGGGCATTGATTTGGAGTTTAAAATAGCATGGGGCCACCATTTTAGAGTCTAAAATGGCTGGTGGTCTAATTCCTGGTAGTAAGGCAAAAAAAAAAGTCATAAAACGGGATGTCATTTTTGTTGGATTTCCCATTGTGAGTCACGGCAAATGTAAGCCAGGGCAGTTGGGGACTGGGGTTTTACTGTAATCTGTTTTTTTTTTTTAAATAATAATCTCTGCCTATATTTCCTGTGTCCTACTGATTTGGATATAGATTTTCTTTTTTAGATGCTGTTAGAATATTTTTATTGGGTTTTGACTGCCATGTGTTTACTTCGTTAGTTATAAACTTTCCATTTACTGCCTCATCTTTCCAGCTTTGTCAGATGTTCAGCCTGATAGGATTCAACAAACAGTATGTCATCTTCTCTTACCCAAGTCTATGCAAATGTCTTAGTCTTTAAAAAAAATCATTATGGTTGATGTATCTCTTGAGAGGCCTTAACTGGAACCAAGAAGCTTGAATGATCTGGCAGAAAGCTCCATTTTGTACTGCCTGCTCTGTTATCTGTTTTTGAGCAAGGAGAGTTCTGGGAAGAGGGAAGAGTATCGGATGATATTTGCTAATCACAGCTAGAATGGTCTTCAATGACTTTGAGGGTTAAGGCATTTTATATAATGACTTGATTGTCTTGGGAGGCGTATGATGAAAGAGTGGGCTATGAATATTGTACATTTACATTTAATGTAAATCTTAATGGCTTGTTCTAAAGATACTGTAAATTAGAGCATAAAGAAAATGGAGGGACATAGACAAAACCTCCTTAAAGAATGTGATGATAGTGAACATACTGTATTTGGTTGCCTGCTGGGTAGTGACAGCATTCTGTTGGTGGATGTTTCTACTCCAGAAGCATTGCTGGATTGCTTCTGACATGAAGGGAAAAAAGAAGGGCAAGGACGCAACTATTTTAATCTACATTTTGTTAAAATATGAGATGAAAATATTCTCTAGCAGTACCTAGGCTGCAACTGCTACTGTATCCATGGAGAGAATCCTTTCAAATATTCTATTCTCTGCCACTCTAAAACTAGTTGACAATATGCATATTGCAGAATGAGAAGAAATTATTTTTGAGGCAGTGACTTTTGCTGAGCTAACACCGGTCTCCATGGAGACAAGAAGAAACTGAAGCTCCAGACACCGAATAGTATAGCTTTAGTAGTATTAACAACTTCTGTGTTGCAAAATGATTTAGTATGCATGTCCTAGCATCTGAAGCCTAAGGGCGAATTCCATCTCCCCAAGGCTTTCCTTCCATCCCCAGTGTATAACCTCCTTCCAAGGGCAATCCCACCCCTAAATTATTTTTCTCCCAGTATTTGATTATACTATATTCTACTCCTTTCCCAAAGCTAACGCATAGTCAGAGCTCACTAAATAATCTTCCTTTCTTGATGTGAACAGCAACATAAGCTGCAAAAAAGCTTTTACATACATTAAGTGACTTCTGTGTCTGAGTAGAAGCTAGAGTGCCTAAAATTCATTTTACCAGAGTCTTTAGCTCTGCAGACAGAAAAGAAAGCGGTCCAGGCCATTTGCTGGTGCTTCAGCTTGTAAGGGCATTTTTCTTCTTGGGCAGAAGAATGGCCTATAAAATAAAATAATTAATAAATAGCAGATAATATTGCCAAAGCAGTCCAGCTATTGATGAACTCATTGTAAGCCTGCTCGCTGGAGTGGGTTTCTATATGCTTTTAGGCCATTTTTGAGGTTATGGCATGCTAGATGCTGTAACAGTCGTAAATCTTTGAATTTACCAACTTGATTTTTTTGTGGGGGAGAGACTGCATGTCCGATGCAACTGAAACTGACCTCCATCATTGCCACCTGAAATTCTAGAACTGGATTTGCTGCATAGTTGCTGAGAATTGGAACACAAGCAGACAAAAAGCAATCCTTGAAAATAAACGCACTGGGTATAAATACCACGGTTACACTAAAACTGTATTTAGTACAAGGACATCATTTTTGTAGGTGATAAAATAAAGAATTTTTTTTTAAATAATAAACACTTTTGTAATTTCAAATGCATTTGTGTCTGTCAAGAAATACAGGAAGTTGCTTTATGACAAATTAGAACCATTGGTCAGTCTAACATAGTGCCATTTATACTAGGGGTCAGCTAACCTGCCTCTCCAGATATTCTTTGACTTCAAATTCCCAGAAGCACTGATCATCAGGTATACTGACTTGGGATTCTGGGAACTGAAGTCCAAGAAGACCTGGAGAGCCAGGTTTGCTGACCCCTGATTTATAATGACCAGCAGTAGCTCTCTAGGCCATCAGATAAGTGTCTTTCTCAGGCATAATTGGTGATGCTATGATTAAATCTTTTGTGACTAAAATAAGTCTCTTCTTCCTTTAAAACTTTGCTCAGAGCTGTTTGTATCCCTTATTGCTTCATATAGTTCAGGTTGGCAGGTACTCTCTGGATCTATCTCATTGTTTTCCATGAGAAGTAGATTCAGGCTGAAGAAAGCGATGACTGTCTTTTGGTGGCCTAAAATGCAGTCAAATAGCAGTATACTCTGACATGGTATTCTAAATTCTTTTAATGGCATTTCTTCCAGGAACATATATATTGCAGTTCATTCTGGATTTCTGTTGATGCACTTTATTGATTTTCTCCAAAAATAATTCCTTGACTGCATTGATAGAATCGGCTCATGATTAGCTGTGTCATTTGTTGGGTTGGTGGTGGTATGAGAAAAGCTCTGTTTCACAGTTCCGGGGGGGGGGGGATGGAAACATACCAAAAACCAGCTTGCCTTTTGCAAGAATAGGTGACATGGAAGGACGAAGAAGCCATTGAGTATTCTAGAGAGGATCACAGTTTGCTGCAGACACTCTCTGTTCATCTGTCTTTGGCTTTCAATTTTCATTATATCTGTTTTAAAAGCTTCTATTCTGCATTTCAGTTTCAGAAGGATTTCCAAAGTCATCACAGAATAACACCAAAACAATCTATTCTGTTCAAGCTTTGTGTGAACTGTCGAAGTCAAAAGCCTCAGCATTATGAAAGCTAATTCTCTCTAGCAGCAGGATGTTGGTATTTTGAAAATTGCATGCCCTGGCTCCTAGTGTCTACAAACATACACTGTACATTTCATTGTATGTAGATAGATCTCGGATGGCACACAAATGTGTACCTGAGAGAGAATAAGGAATCGGGCAGCCTGGGCAGCCCTCATCTCTGAGTGGACAGGTAGATACTGACAATGCTGAAGATGGAGTGAAGAAACAAGATGACTATTGGTTGGCTTTCCAAGTGGAATTCAGGGTTCAAGGTCAATGATGTTATGCAAAACCATGTCATTGTTTGCTTATAGGTCTGTGCTTTGTAACACATGAAGTATAGTGCATAAAGAAAAGTTCTAAGACTTGATAAAGGCTGTTTAACCATAATGCGTAAGCATCAATATGACAAATTACTCTGGAACCCCCGTTAGGTGAGAGCCTTGTCGGGACATGGGGGCTTGAGTGGCCTAACTAGACAGTGTTGCCTATCTCTTGTCAATGATGTTAGGCCAGGACTAGAACTCACCAAAGTGCCCGCCATTGGATCTCTTGGGCAAGATGAAAGTGGAGGGCACGTGTCTTGGTCCACCTAGTCAGTAGGTGACGTGATATTCAAATGGCTAAAAAAACACATGCAAGTGAACTTGATTTCTCAGGTCCATTTGATGTGCAGCATGTCATGGAGATATCGACCAGTGTGTGGACTCCTCACTGAATAATGACTCCAAGGTGTCTAAGGCGAGGCTATGGAAGAATCTAATAGTATTAGTGACCTGTTTCACCTCCTTGGTGGCTCAGTGGGTAAAAAGCACTGTGCTTAGAGACCGAAAGCATGGGGTTTGATTCCCTGTACTTGCGGGGAAACAGGATCCCTAAATTGTACTATTGGATTATTGTTGTTACTATTTTTAATCTTTATCCCCTGTTGTGAAAATTCTTTATGAGAAAAGCTTATAATAAAGAGCCATCAATATCCTTCCCAGGTACAAAATTTGTGGCAACATTTTGAGTACAAAGGATTTTGTGGTGACTTTTTAAAAATATAAACTAATCACGATAATATTGTAGAGCTCAGGTTTACAATGTTCTGTTTCTTTTCGAAGAGTAGCTTGTTAAGAGGGCATACAGTAGGGTGTGCAGTTGTTCACAGAGGTACATAAAGAAAAGACGGATCTTCTAAAAGTGCTTAAATATCAGATTAACCCTGAAATTTGCCAATCTCTAGCCTTCACTTGTTTGTGGATTGTTTTTCTAGTGAGAAATGAGTGATGCGTTTCTTCTTTAAATCTACATTTTGGATATTTTCCAATGTGCTCTTAAGCTAAAGTTTAGCAAATTGAGTCAAGACTCATCTTTTGTTCCCTAGTTTGTGATTGTAGTACGCGTGGAGGCTGAATGTCAATAGGTTTTAGGAACTTTGTAAGACACAGAAGACCAGTTCATTTCATAGAATATATATATATTGCTTTGGTTTCTTGACACGCTTGATGTTAAAAATGAAAGCAGGGATTCCAAATTCCTTGGAGTGTAAATGTGGCCAGTGTACTCAGAAGCCTTAAGCAGATATAAGTGAAAAATAATTTCAGCTATGACATGTTGCAACGTTCCATCTGGTAAAATCTCATGCAGCCTCTATTGAACCAGCAAGATATTGCACAAAACACTTATTTTTACTGAAATATTTATTTATTTTATTTGACTTGTACCCTGCCCATCTGGGATACACTTGCACTCTGGGAGGCTCACAATGTTTAAAAGAGCAAAACAGACACCATAAAACCATAGGGAAAAAACCTCACCCACCCAGTCCAATCAGAACTGAGGACCACTAGCCTGAGTGGCAAAACAATGAGAAGGTCTCCTATATAAACTTCAACAAGCTGCCAAAGGCCTACTCAAAAAGAAAGGTTTTCGGTTGCTTCTTAAAGGACCCTAAAGAGTCAGTTTATATGCAGCTCCCCAGGCAGAGCTTTCCAGTTAGCTGGAGCCACCACTGAGAAAGCCCTCCGATGAGTAACGGACTTTCTAGCAAACCTGGTAGTCGGTACTTGCAGTTGAGTTGCTAGTGAAGCGGGCCAGATTTCTGAGGAGTAGACAGAGCTTTTATGCGCAGGAGGAAGTACTGGATACCTCCTATACATGATCTCTAAATAATATTTATTTATTATACAGTATTTATATGCCACCCAAATAGGATATAACGAAGAAACAAAATCCACAACCCATAAACAATAATAAACTAATAAATAAGACCCACAGTCAGCCATCAATGTTCAGCATTAGTGATGTTTGAGGCATGGGCATTATCACAGATTAATCAAGCTACCACTCAGCTATAGGGAGGATGTTCTCTGAAAGCCTCTTTAAAGGGAAGCATGTTTTGTTGCTTTTTAAATAGATAAAAAATACCTTGTACTTCTGCAGATGAAAGTTCAGCAGATATGATCCTGATCTACCCAACCTAACATCAGTATAAGAAACAGTAATGATGTGATATAGATTCAATCTGTAGGTTCTGTTTGTAAGTAATGGAGGCATGATGGTTGCATGTGATTTGCAGAAGATCCTATTTTTAAAGGTATGAAAAGGAGGCATGATAGTTTATTCTTTTTCTTAGATTAAGCCTGTTTGGGCTTGCAGAAACAGATGTATCCACACACAAAGTACTGTATATACTGTACTTAGTTTGTGATGGCCATGAATGCAAATAAAGATCTAAAGAACTATTCAAATGGAATCAGTAGCTTGCTGCCCAGCTTAAACAAAACAGATGCATGAGCAGGAAGTGGCTTGCTTGGTGACTCAGAATTTACAAAGGGCCTGTTAGATTTTTCCTGCAAGAAAGCTCAGTCTGATGTGTCATATGACTCTTCAAACATGTACAGCTTAGAAGAAATATGTTCTGGTTGCCTTTGGGTTACAGAGTTTTATCTACTTTGATCCCAGAACCTGTATAATAAACATTTTGCCACTAGTTTGGTTTTAGTACAACTTTGCTACAAACTGGCTGTCTTATTTCAACTTTAGGTAAATTATTTAAAGGCCTTCTGAGTTTTGAAGCATATCTTGTTTTCTGTACCATACTTCTTTTTAGAAGCCCGACAATATTTAAAATTACAGAGGAAAAATTTGTATGATGTTGCCTTCAGTTCTGAGTTTAGAGTTCATGGTAATAAAATTAACTGCCAAGCAAAACTAAACTATATTTTAACTGTTGTTTGATTTATTTATCTGATATTCTTGGCAGTAACTAGAAAGTTGATATCTAAGATCTGTGATACACACATTGGTATTTTCATGCTCCCTGTAATACATATAGAGCAGGGATTCTCAACCTGTGGCCTGTAGGCAGGATGAGGCCCGCAGCACCATTTCATGTGGGCACCACCACCACCTCCACTACACCCCGAAGTGCCATGTGGTGGAGGAAGGGCAAAATGGCCATCCGGCCCCCAAAGCTGTCTGAAGTAGCTTGACTCGGCACCCAGCTTAAAAAAGGTTGAGAACTCCTGATATAGAGGGACAATAATAAGAATGGCAAAGCCTGTGTTTTAAATTCTTTATTTCTTCTCTCCCCTCTCCCTCTTGTTTCTACAGCCATAGACCTTTTGTATGGGGGTATATACTGCTTTATGTGTCAAGATTACATATATGACAAAGATATGGAGCAAATTGCCAAAGAAGAACAACGGAAAGCTTGGAAACTACAAGGTTTGGTTTTCTTTAAGTATCTCGCTCTCCTTTTTAGTCAAATCTGGCCCACCACCCCCACCACCCCCAATCAAGGGTAGAAAACACTGAAAGGAAGATTCACCTTCCTTTGGGGCATTAATGCAAAATGTGGGAGGGATAAATAGAGAGATAATTTGCCTTCTTAGATTATTGTAGTTTATTATGCATACCTCACCAAATTGTAGCCAAAGAGAGTTTTAAAAGACTGTTTTAAAAACCCACACTCCCTCATGTGATTATGCAATGTTAACAGTAAGACACAATAAATCTTCCCTTTTGAGCGTTGTTGTCAAGACATCTGTACCTTCATATGAGCTGCCACTGTTTTTCCTATGCATTTATCTCCTAGAATATACAGACTTTCTAAGCACATGTTCTTGTTTACACATACAGAATGTATATGTGTAGATAGGTAAAGGTTTCCCTTGCTCAAAAGCCAGTCGTATTCAACTCTGGGGTTCAGTGCTCATCTCTTTCCAAGCCGAAGAACCAGCGCTGTCTGCTTCTGCAGACGTTTCTGTGGTCATGTGGCAGGCATGACTAGACACAGGAGCGCACGGAATGCTGTCACCTTCCCACCAAAGTGGTTTATCTACTTGCAATTTCTTGCTTTCAAACTGCTAGGTTGGTGGGACCTGGGACAAAGACGGGAGCTCATTCCGTCTGCAGCACTCAGGAATCGAACTGCTGACCTTCCGCCTCCCAGGCAGCGTCTTAGCCACTTGAGCCACTGCAGCGTAGTTACTGACACACAAATATGTGTACACACATTTGTTTTTTAATTCAGTTTGCTTTCCCTAATTTTTTCTTTTTTAGCCTTCACCCCAACAGTGGTTTCTCACTACCAGTGTACAATGACAGGTAAGAAGTGTTTGCTGGTGACGCATTTCACTAATAAGCATTCTCTTTACTGACTATGCAATTTTTAGACAAGAATGTTGGTGTACAATGATATTTTGTGTGTTGTTTTCTTTTTATACAGAATGTATATTGGGGTCATAAGGTGATAAACGTTTGCATTACCTTCTCATGGCTGAGCTACTCCAAATTATTCCCCACCTCTTGGTTTTTGTCAGAAGGTACAAGTAGAGATTGGTTTAGCTAACCTGAAGGATTTTGAAGGGACTTCTGCCTAAATCTATATTTAATTATGTCAGTAAATTGATTCTTAAAAATGCAACCAGCAACACGTCATAGCACTTTCTCTTCTGAGATAAATGTTGCACTGGGACTAATAGATGGCCAGTGTTGGAATATTATTTTTGAAGTAGTTTAGTCAGAGGAATGGGAAGGGTAGTGATGGGTTTTGGAGTAGGAAATTGGTGCCATAAAAAGGTTTTGTATCAAACACATTTAAAGGAAAGATTGAAAGATAAGAGCAAACTGTAGATGTTTGAGAGGATATTTTTAAAACCCTTACCTAATTCCAGTTGCTAGCTGCACCTAGAGTAGACCTTCTAAAACAGAGGGATTTACACAAGTTTGTTTGTACTGTTCAGTCGATATAGTCTAGTTGAGACTAGGAGCTGGATTTAGGTGGTTAAATTTTGTTTAACTGTTGAATAACCTCTTGAACACATTGAAATTTGCTTGTGATTGGCCTGAAATGTAATTAATTTGAAAGAGCAAAACAGCTGCATGGAACATAAACTATAGACTTGGCACTGAGAATTACAGGCTTAGTTCTAAATATTCAACCACCATTGAAATCTGTGTAACTTGCATTTAATTTGACTAGTTCTGTAACACAGCGAAATGCTAATTTTGAGGTTTTCTGATGCTCCTGTTAAGTATTCTTTTTCCTTCTTACCACAAAAGAGGAAGAAATGGAGAGCATTCTACAAGTCAGGGCAAACTCGATTTCTCTGGGAAGGCCACCATAATTTAATATGCATTAGTTACTAGCTGTAAAATAGCTCTTCCAATAGCTTTTTCAAATCAGAACTACAATAGCATAGTAGTAGAGCAGGGGTGGCCAAACTATAGCACTTGCTGCTAACAGAATTGGAAAATAAAACATGCCCATGCATGTGTAAATGCTGCTGTAAATGCGCCTGCAGCTGTAATAAACATGTTTACAATAGCCGTGGATACATTTTGCAGTGAGCGGAACCACGCGACTGGCCCTTGGCATGAAAAGTTTGGGAACCTCTGTTGTAGAGAGTGGAGAGCAGGGAAGATGCTCTTCACTATTCTTGCCCTGCAAATCTAGAGTATGCCAGATTAGATAAGACAGATCTACAGGAGTGCATATAAGCTGTTTTGCTCTGAATGTTTATGCACAAATTTAACGGTGTGTTTATTATTTGCTACTTAAAGGATAACTACATTTCATCTTTTCAGCCATACTATAGGAATCTTTCTTTATATTTATTAATTGCTAACTCACAGTCACATGTGCCTAATCGACAAGATGTGCCACTTCTAATATGTGCTTGCTGTATACATGTTGTATATTTGTTTATAGCTTTTCAGTCTTGAGATTCATTGTAATTCAGACATTTTGACTGGTTGTGCTAAGTCCAACCTCTGCATGTCAGCGTTGATGTCATCTTAGATTTGTATAGCTGTAAGCCTGTAGCCTTTTTGGTGTGTGTGTGTGTGTGTGTGTGTGTGTGTGTGTGTGTGTGTGTGTGTGTGTGTGTGTGTGTGTGTGTGTGTGTGTGTGTGTGTGTGTGTGTGTGTGTCTTTTTTGTAAATGGCATATTGACTAAATAAACAACTGTTGACTAGATGTACAAAGTTTTTATTCCATTAAAGCAGCAGTAAATTGTGGGAGCAGATGAGCTCCTGTACTACACATGATACGGATCAAAAGGCAATTTTAAAAACTTCATTGAAACCACCCAAAAGGACTTTCTGATAAAGTAGTTTTGGTACTTATGTGTTTCTTTGTCATTGTCCCAGCATCATAGTTGCAGGTACAGACCGTAGACTGTGTTCAAGACACTATAGCTGATCCAAATATTCATGAAAACTGCTCTTTCCCTTTATTTTCACAGTTGCTAGTCCTCCCCTCCTTCACTTCTTAGGGAACTATGTCAAGAGAAAAGGTGAGGGTCATAAGGTTTGCGCCAGTTGCAGTAAAACATAAATGTTCCCCTTCCTTTTGGAAGTGCCTCAGTTGTCTTAACCTAAGACAAGGAGCTTCCTGTTATTGTCAGATGGTTTACTTTGGCATTTGGTATATTTGGGGACCATATTCTCTGCTACAGTAATGGTGACCAAAGCTGATCTCAGGTTAAAAACATAAATTGAATACATATCTGTAATCAGTACAAGCAGAATAAACTTTTTTTTGAGTTTAAAACATGTTGGGTGAAGGATATATGTTGAGAATTTTTCATCAGAGAGTTGTCAGTTAATGTATAATGTGCAAAATTCTTGAATCCTACAAATTTTGTTGACTGTCAGTCTTTTCACTGTTTTTCAGTAATACTGTATTTGTTCCCTTACGCTCTATAGCATTTGATGCACTTTGGTTAAATTAAGTTTCACAGCAGTACTTTTTGTAATACCCAAAATGTTTTCAAGAACTGCTGGACTAAGTGGTTTAGCCAGAGACTGGGAATTCAATTCCTCAGTTTGTTTTCTTGACTAGGGATGGACTAAATGATCTATTGAGTCATTTCTAGCTTCACAGTTATATGATGATTATGAGGAGTGGCTGTCCTTACACTGTATTTCAGTCTATCTCCATTGAATCATTAGATGTAATATTTTATCTGTTTGTTTGTTTTTTGGAGAAAATCTCATTGAACTCAGTGGGGCATATACAGTAATACCTTGAATAACGCTAAGACTTGGTTCCACAAGTCTTGGTGTTATCCGATTTTTAGTGTTATCCGATCCATGTTAAAATCCTATGGGATGGATCGGATAACATTAAAGCTCCATAGAGATACAATGTAACCGCACAGGCTTTAGCGGTTGTTATCCGATCCATCCCATAGGACCTTAACGTTATTCGATCCAATTGTCCTCCCCAGATTACTTAACGTTATGCGATTTTAGCATTATCCGAGGTAAACGTTATCCGAGGTATTACTGTATAAGTAACCATGTACAGAAGCACATTTCCCAAGTCTCAGACAGACTATTTTGATGCACATTTGATTCATCCGTCATTTGTAGGATTCCCTCTAGTCTAGATGCTGTTGGATTGCAACTTCTGTAACCCCCTACCTTTGGCTGAGGTGGTTAAGTCTAATGAGAATTGCAGTTCAACATATGAAGAGAGACAAGTTCTTCAACCTTATCTAAGCCAACTTGCTAACATCTTCTCTAATGATCCATACAGTATTTTGCTCTCTAATTTCTCCCAGCCTTCATCCATTGTTGCTTTACTTGAATGAAAGATTTTCAGCTGTCGCTGCTGACATCCAGGTGTTATGGGATATAATATTTGGCTCTTGTTGATAGTAGCTCGAGACATTATCAAACTATTTTTCAAGGGCATATAGCTTAACTGGAGCTTATAGCCTGAATTCAAAGCAGCCTGGACTCACCCAAGGAATTGACAGTCGCCTACTAGAATCTTTGACTTTTTCTTTGCATAGCTGTTTACCGAAATGTTCTTTGAAACTTTGCTCAAATGCTGTTTTGCTGCACATAAGAGGTGATTTTTTTATGAATAACGCAAACCTAAAGCTATCTTGAACACAAAGAACTCATTTTTAATTCTTTGGCTCTTGACCTATATTTCCTGTGATTGAGAATGCAGTGACAGCTTTCAGGGAATATGGGATTTTACATGAGTACATCTTGGAATATGTGATTGAGGGAAAACATGGTTAAATGTCATTTGCCATATACCTGAATCTATATTATAGCTCTTAAAAATAATTGTGTAGCTGTCTGATAAGTTGGATTCCCACCTTGTTTTCGTTCCCTTTTGTAACTATTGTATTGAATGATCTGGGCACAGTGGGCTGTATTTCAGCTGCCTGTATTTAGCTGCAAGATGTATCTGTGTTTGCTGTATGACCTCTCTGAACCTAGAGAGAATAGTAGATACTTGAAACAAATTTCTGCATAAAGGGCAACCTGCTGTTGTGCTATTAATTGAAGGTTTCCTTCCACTCTCATTGTTGAGCATGGGAGAAGAGAGAGAACTGCTACTTGGAAACGGGTAAGAATTCTACACAAGTAGCTGCTTTTGTGTTTAGCACATGTTTATGGAACATATTGTGAAGGTCAGTTGCTGCTTTTCTGATCTGGAAAGCGAAGCAAAACTACTACAGGGCTGAAATGTGTAGCGCAGGTGTGCCCAAACGTTTTGGGCTGCGGGCTGGTCATATAGTTCAAGGGTCCAGTCACTCTGGCCTGTGGCCCGTCATCAGGCCCATGAAAGCCCTCATCGCTCCCGGAAGCCGAAGTAAAACATGTCCAGGTGCGTTTTACTTCCACTTCCAGGAGCAATGAGGGCTTCTTGGGCAGGATGAATTGGTGTTGGGGCCCAGATCTGGCCCCCGGACAGTAGTTCGGGCACCCCTGGTGTAGGGAATCCAACTTAATGGACAGTGTAATTTACATTGCAGAGTCTCCTTGAAGTTCTTCAGCAAGCAGCCCTTTGACATACATGTGTATATTTCTTTTTTATGATTCAAGGTATTGGAGAAAAGTATTCAACATGGGAGCCAACCAAACGTGAGCTAGAGCTACTTCGACACAACCCCAAGCGGAGAAAAATAACTACAAACTGTACTATAGGTAAGTGGCCACCAGCCTCCTCCATACTGTTCCACAATAGTCTGCATTGTCAGTATGTCATGATGATTATACCTCTTATTTTTTTATTTGTTCAGTTTGAATGCACATTGGTTTAAATCAGTTATTGAAGATAGCAATTCTCCTGCCGAAGTCTTCACAAAGAAGAAACTTGGGCGCTGCTTGTGGTAATTGTTGTACTAGTTGTAGGGGGCAAAATATTACTACTGCCCCTGATACCTGGAGATGTAGTGACTCAGTGAGAGAAAGTCCAAAGCTCAAACGGTCTTGCTTATCCTGCTTCTCCTCTGGCAAACAGGGCAGCTTGTGCCAGGACTGATTGCGTGACCAAATGAGGACTGCAGTATGTTTGCAAAAACGGAACAAGCACATGGCACCATTTTGTCTTTTTAGACTTGGACTTCAAGAGGAAACCGTTGAGACTTTCTTGTTTCTTCATAGGTCATGCCATTTGTGAGCGTGCACTTTTAATGATTGGCATGTTCTAAAGGAAGAGCTAATATGAAATGCAGGTGTGGCTTCAAGTGGCCGGGAAAAGAGGATTTGCAACCAAGATTCTAATCCTTTTTAGGTAATTGATAACCTTTCAGTCACTTGAGTCCTATGTAGAAAAAAAACAACCTATAAACATAAGAGAGCAGGGGTGTGGAGAATCTGTTTCTTAGCAGATGTTTTGAAATCTTTAATTCTTGAAAGCTGTAGCTGCCAGGAGCTTCAGTCTAACAATGTTTGGAGGGCCACCGTAGTCCAGCTCAGCATGAAACTTCCACATACTGGGCATTAATATGCTTATTCTTGTACCACCTGGTAATTACGTACAACACAGTCTCTGAATGGGGTCCAGTTAAACAAAGCTTCCCAGTTTGAAGAAAGTCTCAGATTTATGACTGTGTACTCTGCGGTGGCTTAGTGGTTAATATGCTGGACTTCACGGCCGGCAGGTTGGCAGTTCGAGACCCAAGTACTGCATAACAGAGAGAGCTCCTGTCTCTGTTCCAGCTCCTACCAACCTAGCAGTTCGAAAGTAAGAAATTGAAAGTATATAAATAGGTTCCACTTCAGTGGGAAGGTAAACAGGGCTCAGTGTCTAGGCATGCTTGACACATGTCCACGGAAACATCTGCAAACGCAGACAGCACTGGCTCTTTGGCTGTAAACAGAGATGAGCACTGAACTATAGACTCAGGTATGACTGGCTTTCGAACAAGGGCGACCTTTCCCTTTATTCTAACCTTTTGGCAGCCTCCACTACTCCCATTTGGTGATACTGGCAGGGCTTTTGTTGGATTTTTAATCCAAAACATCTGGAGAACACCAGTTTGTTTGTCTCTAGAAAATATCTAGGATAGGAACTGTCACCAGATTCAAGATCTGGATCAAAGTTCTAATCTTCCTCTTTCAGTGCTTGTACGTTAAGTATAGCTCCATGAAGGATTTTGATTGTTTCTAGCATTACTCTTGTAATTAAAGCATGATGACATGTAATGGTTAATGCTGTCAATACTGCATTATAGCATGTATTAATGGGAAGCTAATTATAAGTAATTTTCCTTGCCTCATGAGTCATGGGTTGGCAAATTAAGGGAATAAAGGTATAGCCATACCAGCATTAAAATGATCCTAATCTTCATCATGGCAATCTTGCTATAATTTTGCCCTTGCTGCAGAAATGACATAATGGTGTAGTGTTATAATAAGAGAAACATCTGCTAAATGCAAGTTGTGTATTAGCGTGGGGTTAATGGTCCTCTCCCATCATTTATATATTCAGCCATCATGCCTAACTCTTAAATAAATATCCAGTTTTTATACACTTTAGCTCAGTAATCTTCAAACTGCTTTGAGCCCTGGCATCTTATCTCTGTGTATATATGTGTGTATTGTATATGAAATTCCAGGATAGGACATATTGTATTTCTTTTTAGCCAGTACCTAGGTCAATTCACTGTCTCTGACTTTGTGCCCAGCATTAATTTGCATTGGATTTGTGCACTGATTGAGCTTTACAGCTACATAATGTATTTTAGGAAGATCTTGGATCTTGGAGGGGCTGCAGTGGTTAAGAAGCTTGCTTTGTTAGCTGGAAGGCCAGCAAGTTAGCAATTTGAGACCCAGGTACTGCATGACTGTATTTGCGGGCATATAAGATGCATCAGAGTACAGTAATACCCCAGATAACGATTGCATCGGATAACGCTAGAATTGGATAATGATGCATGTTTTTTCGAAAAAACTTGCATCAGATAACGATTCTGGATAATGATTTTTAGCGTTATCCGAGGCAATTGTCTGCGGGTGTGGGGTGGTTTGGGTAGAGCTACCCAATCCAGCCCGCACCCGCAGAGGTCTCTGTGACTGCAGTAGGGTCGGGAAAAAGCACGCGCCTTTCCCCCCGACCCAACTGCAGTCGCAGAGACTGCTTGCGTCTCTTTCCCTCCCTGTATTTAAACTACAGGGAGGGAGAAAGAGAGAGACGTGATTGGGTCTCTAGTCGTAACATTATCCAGGGTATTACTGTATAAGATGCACCCTGCAATTCCCAACATAGTCCACTATAGGCACCTATATACAGTACAAGACACTCCATTTTTCCAGTGTATTTTAAGGGGTGGGGAAGAGTAGGTATTATAGGCTAGCAAATACAGTAAATAATTTTTTTTACTGTTAATTGATTTTAATGGTTTAAGACAGGGGTTACCAACCTTTTTACACCAGGCGCCTAACCACGCCCTCCGGACAGCTGAATGGGCCAGACCACGCCCCCAGAAGTAGAAGTAAGTGCACCTGCTTCCGTATTTATGACAGCTACGTCTGCACTCGTGGCTGACGTAACCAGGTTTATGACAGCTGCGGGTGCATTTATGGCTGACGTAAACGTGTCCACTTCTGGGGGTGGGAGCAGCAGGCAACATGAAATGGTGCTGTGGGCCGGGGCTAGCCTACGGGCCGTAGGTTGGGAACTCCTGGTTTAAGACAAGCCATACAAATGAAACAAATATGGAAATTTCCAGTGATAGTGATATAAGTGGGACTTATATCACTTTTCTGTGCAGTTTATATTTTGGTCTTATCTTTCTCTCCCTCCCTCATAAGATCAGTACTCCTGAACAGACTGAGGTATTAGCTAGGGATCAGCCTGCCTCTGATTAGCATATGAAGTGACTTTGTGGCTGAAGGCTCCACTGTGTTAACAATAGGCAGCCTTTGGTTCTTAAACCACGTGGGTAATTAGCTACAGCCACCTGGGATCCTCATTTGCAGGGGTGTTTTTTTCAGACTCTAACCCCCCTCCCTATGATTTGGTGGGAGAACCTCTTTTTAATAATGGGCAGAGGGGTAGAAGGGACTGTAAATCCTTTTCAGTAAAACGTGGCAAGTGGTGCTGGGGAAACTGCTGCAGACAATAGCTTCCTAACAGGGGCAGGTGGCTTTTGCAGCTGTGTGACTCTGGGCAGCCTGACCTGAGCGAGCAAACCATGAGCAGAATAAATATTGCAATAGTTCTCCAGTATTCAGGGGCCGGGAGGGGAGAGTGTGCCCAACGCTGCCCTGGAAATTACTTCAAGTTCTCCAAGCAGCAACCAGAATCGTGGCTTGATCCTTCAGCATTGCATAAACTATGCATGAGCTTCGGTTCACAACAGCCTAACTAGACATGAAGGGGAGAGATGTTGAAGGGCTGCATGAATACTTTAGGGCCTACTTTTAAAAAGTGGTGAATATGCTACTTTGCCACCCCAGGCCCCCCCCTCAAACAAAGACACAAGACAACTCTGTGGAATAAAATTGGCCACTTTATTAAGTGACATAAACTTTACAACCCTAACCGCATGGGCCATCAAAGCACGGGGGGGCCCAAACTCCGGGGGGAGTTTTGGGTTGGGCCAAATTAACATAACCCCGCCCTAACCCAAACTCCTCCCCCTCCCCTAGGGCTCAAACGCCCCCAAAATCACACCCCCACCCCCCGTGCTTTCCGCCCTACCCGACAATTCTGACGCCCTAAACCCTTACTCATCGAGATGAGGCAGGCGAAAAAGGTCACCAGCAAAGCCAATCAGCTGAGACCCAAAAATTCCTGCCCGGCCCAAAATATTGCGACCAACTAAGCCACCTCGATTTTTAGGGTGGGTGGGCGGGCGACCAAATCCCAACCCACAAAGAATTAACTCGAACACAGAACACAGATCCCCAACACAAGCCACTCCCCCAAACTCAAAACCACCAATCCCCAGCTTCCACACAGTTGTCTTCCTACCTGACCACCAGGGTGGGGCGGGGCGGCAAAGACCCTTCTCGAACAACAGTCGCTGTCTCAAAGGTGCCCTTGCCACCCCAGGCCCCCCCCTCAAACAAAGACACAAGACAACTCTGTGGAATAAAATTGGCCACTTTATTAAGTGACATAAACTTTACAACCCTAACCGCATGGGCCATCAAAGCACGGGGGGGGCCAAACTCCGGGGGGAGTTTTGGGTTGGGCCAAATTAACATAACCCCGCCCTAACCCAAACTCCTCCCCCTCCCCTAGGGCTCAAACGCCCCCAAAATCACACCCCCACCCCCCGTGCTTTCCGCCACACTCCGGGGTTCCGCTGGAACTCCGGACCCCCCCCCCCCTAGGAAAAACAGGCAGCCTCCCCCCGGCGAATGTCTTTAACAAAAAATGAAAAACCCTCATCGGAAAGGAAGCTCCAATTGTCCACGAAGCACGCTGTATTTGACTTCAAGATAGCCGGATGAGAAATCACCCGCCCCCCCATCTTCAAGAAGACCCTGGACAGCCGGTAGTTCAGGTACATCCTGACTTGTTCCTTCGTCTCGAACCCAGGTTCCAGTCTGTCCTCCTTGTCCCAGTCCTCACACACCGGCAGGATCTCTGAAAATACAAATTTTGCACCGGGCCAAGCCTCTCCCAGCCGGGAAACAGCCTGGACCGCCCCTTCCACAATGTCTTCCACCCCTTTCCTGCCCAATTCATCCCCCCCCACGTGTAGAACCACAACGCGTGGCCAAAAACCCCACGGCCTGGGAAACCATCTCCAATCCAACCCCTCAAAACCAATCCCATGCAACCCGGTCCAATGTACTGCACAATCGGAGAGTCCGATGCGCCTCCCCCAGAAGGATCGGGTGGCCCACTCCGCAGCCCCAGCTACGTGCTGATCCCCCATGATCCACACGTCGCCCCGCCACGGCGGTCTCGAACCTGTAAAACATAAACTCATAACAACATCAATAACTTAACACTCCCCCGGCAGGTCCCGAACATAAGACCGGAACCTGTCCGAGGTCCATCTCCCTGCTTTCTTTATATCCTCCACCCTATAACCCAGTGCCGCCAGCGTAGAAGCCGCCCCGATCCTAAAAGAGTGAGAAGCAAAGTTCCATCCCACTATCCCCGCCGCCACCAATGCCCTATTAGTGACCGCCTTAAACTGGAACATAGTTAAAGGGGCTCCCCCCTCATGCACAAAGAAACAACCACCACCAGCCCCCCTCAGAGCCAAGTACTCACTGGCCCTTCTCACCGGGCACAACTCCCCAATGTGACAAGTCCCCAGCACCAAGCACTTACCCAAGCCTCTTTGGTCCGTCTTAGAGCTCCTTACAAAGATATACACCTTACCGTTCGCTACCACCACGTCCTCCACTCCCAAGGCTCTACCTGAAAAATCCCCCCTCGCACGCACCACTAGCTCGCTAATCCGCAACGCTCCAAAAAAGGCAAACAACGCCGCGGCCCTAAATAACGCCGATTCAAAACCGTCCTCACACACCGTCCCCCACACCCCGTCAAGCCTAAGTAATATGCCCGGGGAAAAGGGGGTGCGCCTATCCCCCCCCCTCCCCGCCATCCTCTCCCACCCCTCTAATACCTTCTTGACTCTAAAGTCTCCGGACTCGTCCCTAAACCCACGCGACTTGGCATAAAAGGCTACCGCCGCCAGCTTCCCCCTAATCGTATTGGAAGCCAATCCCTTGTTGTGCAGCCACACGCAAAACTGCAGCGTATGCTCCACCGGGACCGGCCACACCTCCCCCAAACCCCCCTCCCTCCGAAACTCACAGAACTCCTTACACGCCGCCGCGTAGGACCTTCGCGTACTCTCGGCAATGGACCCTCTGAGAGCCTCCGCTACTTGCATTCTCCAAGAGCCCACACCTCGTCCGGCAACCTCCTGGGCCGAGGAACCGCCGAAGGCACCAATTCCCGAAACTTGTCCAATTGCTGTCGGGATAAAGCATCCGCAATGCAATTGTCAACCCCCGGGATGTGCCTTGCGACAAACAGCAAATTTAACTCTAAACATCTCTTCGTCAAAGCCCTGACCAAAAACACCCGTTTGGACTTGGAAGTCAGGCTATTTATCACTGTCACCACCGCCATATTATCACACCAGAAAATCACCGTCCTATTCCTCCACCTGTGACCCCAAATCCATACTGCTCCCACTATCGGGAAAAGCTCCAAAAACGTCAGATCCCTCGTCACCCCCGTCTCCGCCCACCTAAGGGGCCACGTCCCACAACACCATTCACCTCGAAAGAAAATCCCGAAACCCAATGCTCCTGACGCATCCGTCTGCACTTGAAATTCATCCCGGAGCAACAACCTCTCCCTCCAAAAAGACACTCCGTTAAACCCCACCAAAAATTCCTCCCACACCCCTAAATCTGCCCTAATCCCTCGCGTTAACCTAAGCCTATGATGAGGTCTCCTTAAGCCCTCCATGGCATCACATAACCTCCTCAAAAATGCCCTACCCGGGGCTACCACCCTGCACGCGAAGTTAAGGTGCCCCACTAAGACCTGCAACTCCCTCAACGACACCTTTCTCTTACTCTTCATTACCTTGATTCTGTCCTTCAAATCCACCAGCTTCTCCTCCGGTAACCGGGAGCATTGCTGCTCCGCATCCAACTCTACTCCCAAGAAGGAAAGCTTACGCGCCGGCCCCTCCGTCTTCTCATGCGCCAGCGGTACCCCTAACTCCTCACATACCTCCTGAAACAACTTCAGCTGCCCCAAACAATGCTCCTCCCCTTTTCCCGAACATATCAAAAAATCATCCAAATAATGAGTGACAAACCCCCCCCCTCCCGCCTTAGTAGCGTATACCCACTGTATGAACGTACTAAACTTCTCAAACAGCGAACAAGAAATCGAACAGCCCATCGGCAATGCCTTGTCCACATAAAATCCCCCTTCAAAAACGAAACCCAGTAATCTGAAATCCTCCGGGTGAATAGGCAAAAGTCGAAACGCCGCTTTCACATCACATTTCGCCAGAAAAGCCCCTTTTCCTGCCTTCCTGATCATAGCCACCGCCTCGTCTAAAGAAGCATATTTCACAGAACTCAGTTCCACGGGAATAGCATCATTCACCGACCCCCCTTCCGGGTAGGATAAGTGATGAATAAGCCGGTATTCCCCCGGCACCTTCTTCGGCACAAACCCTAGTGGCGAAATGTGAAGCCCCTCCAAAGGACAATACCTAAAAGGCCCCACTATCCTACCCAAAACCATTTCCTTTCTGATCTTTTCCCTCACATGCTCCTCATTACCCTTAACCGACTTCAGATTCTTATCTGCCGATGGACCCTTCACCCCCCCAACCACCGGAATACGAAAACCAAAACGAAAACCGTTCGCCAACAGCTCCGCGTCCTGCCTCCTAGGGTAAGACGCCAGCCAATGATCTAACCTCTCCAAGTTAATTGGGCTGGGGTAAATTGAACCCAGGAGGCCCTTGCCCTCCAGGCCTACCCTGGTTTTGTCCTCCTCTCGCCGGCCCTCCTCTCCCCCGGCCACAAGCTGTGACCGGATGTGTGCCGCCACACTGCGAACACCCGTGTTTGAACCTACACTGCTTGCGGGCACAAAATCCATGCGAGTTAAATTCCCAACAGACCAACCTGGGTTGAACCAGCTGCCCCCCAGAAACCCTGGGGGGCGTCAGGGGAGGTCCTCGTAACACCATATGCCCACTGTCGTGCCTCTCCCCCAACAGCGGCCTGGCCGGAGCCAGATATTGCAACCAAAGCATGGAATGGGGCTCATCCCACCTAATATCCGGCTCCTGCTGAGCCAAAGAACGAAAGAATTCATCATATTTCATCCATGACCCCCCCCGCAAAATCCGTGTACGCCCTGTACACAATGTCTAAATATTTTAACAACGACAGCGCCCTATCCGGCCTCTCATAAATAATGACCCCCATGTAAATCAAATAAGCCGGCAGCCAACTCCCCCAATTTCTAATAGGTTTCTTTCTCTTCACCAACTCCTTCTCCCTCTCATCCAACTTCTCCGCTTCCTTCACATCCACCTCCCGATTAAGCAAGGAAAACAGATCCACATATTCCCCTTTTAAAATCTTGTCTTTCGTAGCTTGGGACAAATGATCCCCAAACGGGCAGCGCCTCTTGCGCGCAGGCGCGCCCGACCCCGCATCTCCTCCCGCCAAAACCTTCCCGCCTAACGGCACCAACCCCCCCCCCACTCTTCTCAGCCACCGCGACAGCCGGGGCTTCCACCCCCTTACTGCCGGCCCCACTCTCCTGTCCCCCAATCGCCACGGGTCCCGGACACCGTGCCCCAACCCCCTTGTCCTGACCCTCACTATTAGCTGACCCACCCGCTTCCGTTCCTGATTGTCTCGCACCCACCCCCCCTGGTAGTACCCCGCCTAACCCCCGTTCCCCCGAAATCCTACCCACCCCCTCCCTATTTCCATGACTCTGAGGGCCGCAGGAGCAGCCCCACGGCCACCCCCAATCACTCTGAGTTGCTCTGGAAGTCCCCGAGCCCCCAGACTCACCTCCACCTCGCACGGACACCTCCTGGCTCGGCGCTAGCGCGCCCACTTCTGTCGCCTCGGCCGAACTTTTCAAGCCTCCTCCCACATCGCTCGACGTATCCGCCGAGGAATCCCTCATGGCCGAATCGCCACGGCTAGGCCCCACCGGGCCCATCGCCCCGCCAGCCTCCGCCTCCATATCTACACTCACAGGCCCCAATACCTCCTGCGACTGAGGCCCTTTCTTTCCTTCAATAAGCATAAGCCTCTCCTCAAGCTGCCTGAAGGCCTCCCTCCACGATCCTTTTCCTTTCTTGCCCCCTCGTCGGGTGCCTGAGCTTTGAGCACGGGGAACCTCCATTCCGCCCCCCGCTTCCTCATCCAGGGACCTCATCCTGTCGTCAAAGGTCCCCAATTCATACTCCTCCTCTGACGACTCCTCCACCGCCTCCCTGGCTCCCTTCGGCTGGGAAGCCAGCTCCTCCGAGCTGACCGCCGCTTGCCCACGCTTTCTGGACATGGCCTACCACTAATTTCCCAAACAAAGCACGTCCGCACCCGACCAAATCCCAACCCACAAAGAATTAACTCGAACACAGAACACAGATCCCCAACACAAGCCACTCCCCCAAACTCAAAACCACCAATCCCCAGCTTCCACACAGTTGTCTTCCTACCTGACCACCAGGGTGGGGCGGGGCGGCAAAGACCCTTCTCGAACAACAGTCGCTGTCTCAAAGGTGCCCTTGAGGCAGGGATGTCTGCTCAGCTGGCATGCTAGTGACTAGCTCAGATGATAAACTACAGCAGAGAACTGTTCTGGTTTGAATTTAATGCGGGGAGAGCGTGGGGATAAGTCTTAGCACTTGACTGAAATGTTACAGTCTCTGAAAGCCTTGCTCAAAGCCGGCTTTCTGTTTTTCAAGTCTCTCCCTTAATAAATCAGACGTGTAAGTCTAAACTGGCACCAACGATTGCATCAATATTTTTCAAAATTCAATAATATAGCTTCTCACTTAGTTGGAAAACGGACAATGGATTGCTCTCATCTAATTAAACCTTTACCAACTGCTTGCCCTGCTTTCAGTTTAGTAAATCATTAATGCAATATTTATTCTTTTGTTTTTAAACCTTTTTTCTATGAAAATGATGCCAAGGACAGATTTTTCTTGGCTTACCTGCGTTTGAATCTATTTTCCTCCCTGAAAATGATTAGAAGCTCTTTGCATAAATGGCTCAGAACAATATTGGCAATGTTGCCAACTCATAGAGAAAAATGTAATTGTGCCAATTTAAGATTCATTTCTTCAGCCTTGTGATGTATTGGACCAATATGTACTTAACGGACATGCCAAGTAGAAACAATTTATCAATAAAAGGTAGATCCAGTGAGAAGTTATAAAATGGATACTGTATATACAGTAATACCTCAGATAACGCTAAAATCGCATAACGTTAAGCAATCGGGGGGGGGGAGTATTGGATCGAATAACGTTAACTATGGGATGGATCGGATAACAACCGCTAAAGCCTGTGCGGTTGATTAGTTCTCTATGGAGCTTTAACGTTATCCGATCCATCCCATAGGATTTTAACATGGATCGGATAACACTAAAAATCAGATAACACCAAGACTTGTGGAACCAAGTCTTAGTGTTATCTGAGGTATTACTGTACTCTAGTATAGGTGTAGTTTTTTAGCCTCCACCCCCACCCCCCAATGAGCTCCAAAAAGGGGATTCGACTTATACTCGGGTCAACAACCCTGACGGTCCCAAAACTGCAGTGGTGCAAAATCAAACCTACAGTAAAAAAAACAACACTAATACTATAGTAAAAATTCAAAAATATACCTACGCAAATGCCTAAATTAATTAATTTTACCATATTTCGTTTATTTTAATTATTGAAACTCACTAACAGCTGCTGAATTTTCCACCCCAACTTATACTCAGGTCAATCTATTTTCATAGTTTTAGAGGTCCAAATTAGGTACCTCAACTTATATTTGGGACAACTTATAGTCAAGTATATACAGGTAGTTGTGACTTTCCTATAGGTAGAAAGCTATGAGTCCTCATTCTTGGAGACTGACAACAGTTTTCTTCTATAAAAATGAAGAATCTATGCTACAATTAACACTTGGTTTTATACTTTTACTTAGTACACTGTTCACTTTCTCTAGTACTTGGGCTTGTCATCCTTAATTAATACAGTCATAATGAGATAATTTGAAGCTTTGATGTGTAGCTTTCCCTCTCCCAACCCCACCACCACCACCACCAAAGAGGCAAGTGTATAAATGTCCAGAAAGCTTTCCTGAAAGCAGACTGCTGCAGGAAGCACAATTGTACCAGCCATCTGTGAGAGAAGAACCACACAGCTGCTTCCAAGTTCTAAGAGGTTTGTTGCTTCTAGAAATTTGTGGGTGGTATTAAATTTTAGTCAAATCAAATCGCCCAGATTTGCTACCTAATGGGATATGTCTAATCTGGTGATTTGGATGCAGTTCACTTAGGTTCTCTGCTTCTAATGGTATTTTGTATGTCTGGTATGATCCTATGCCCTAGTGATGCAACTTAGAGATTCTTCTTTAGGGTATTGGATGATAGATCACAAATTGCACAATACATTTTAATTTTCAGAAACTGTTGAGCACAGGTGACACGTTAAATATCAGGATTTGTTGTATCTCCCCACATTCCAAACTCTGCATAGAAAATATAAAAGCCAGAATGCGTATTCATGTGCATTTATTAGTCTAATAGTACATTCATTCTTGGCTCCTTGTACTCATACCTACTTTGACCTCCTGTGCAAGTTTGTTTTATCATATTTTGTTCAGGAATACAAAATAGACTCAAAACATTTGTTGTTGATATCTGAGTCAGCTGAGTTACACGTTGTAAGCGTGACCTTTATAGAAGTATTTAATTTGTTTTAAAACAGAGCATATAATGAATTGGTATGTATTTATGCTATTATTATGCAGTTTGCATTTTTTTCATTTCATGCAACATGAGCAGCTTTGACTATATTCCCTATTTCAACATTTCTGTAAGTTGAGCATGTTGAACATAAGATCAAAACCAGCAGAGATGTTTTGAAAATTAAGCATTTCAGCTTTTCCCTTCCGGTCCTATACCTCCTATTGCAGTGATGGCAAACTTTGGCACTCCAGGTATTCTTGAACTTCAATTCCCAGAAGCCCTGATCATCAGGAGTAATGACTTAGGCTTCTGGTAATTGAAGTCTAAGAACAGCTGGAGTGCCAAGGTTCACCATCACTGTTAGTGGCTTCCCAGTGATGAAAGGGGGTTGGATAGGAGTTTTGAGATAGTTGGAGGGGGGATTAGAAATGTTTCATTTCTGGAAAATCACTGCTGATGATTATATGCAACCTTTCATAGCAGAACATATTACAACAGCATTTTAGCCAGTAAATTTTCTTCTTGATGGGTTAGGTTGATTCCTTAAGTTTCTGTAGTCTTTCTGTTCAGCATAGTTAACTGTCTTGATTTTTCCAGCCTTAATATATATATAAAACATATTAAACCTCTTTCAGGAGTTGTCTCGTGTAGTTTAAAGGAATTGAGTAGTTGATTAAGGCTTTTTGGCTTCTTTCATTTTGGGTGGCTAATCTGAGTCAAGAGAAAGCCTGTCCTTCAGAGCAATGAAGAACCAACAAACTTGATTTACATATATAAATTTTGCAGAGCATGAAATTGGAGATTACAACCATCAGATTCAATGAAGTCAAAATATCGGGCTGCAGGGAATTTTGCTTTGACTGAAAGACTTGAAGATTGGGTGAGATTTAAACTTCAAATTTGTTTGTGGAAAACTCTGATTAACTCAAACTCAGCAGTGCTTGCCCTTTATTCTTCATTGGAAAACTGTTATGCTTATACTTCAGAAAGGAGACTGCTTAATCATGTAACCAGTAGCAGTTAATTTGAGAATTTGAAAGTAAGGAGGGATGGCTTTGTATTTTGTAATACTGTAGATTATATTTCAACCAGCAGTTTGTTCCAATGCTTTCTTCTTAGGGTTGTATTTTTCAAGCCTCTGGTTGCTACATGATTGCTAACCTGGCTAAATTTGTCCTACAGTTTGCATCTGAGTAATCCTCCCCGAGGATTTTTGAGACCTTGCATGTAGTTGGGATATTCACTCATGCATTGTGGAAACTGCTGGGAAGCTTTTAAAAATGTCTTTCTAATCTAAGTCAATGCTAAAAGATTCTCAGCTGTTCCATATGGCCAAGAGTTCCAAAGCCAACTTTTTTGGAAGGGTTTTTTTTTAACTGAACTGGTAGAATTACTTTGGATTTCTGTCTATGAGTCATGAAACTCTGTGTGTGTCTTCAATTATCTGTGCATCGAGGACAAGGTTAACTATGTACTGCGCCAGTACATTTTTATTATGCTCTTCCATGAGTCACTAGTTGGGTTTGGGTAGGTGGAAATGCACATTTGAAATAAAAGATCATTTGCTATCTTAGAATCTGGTTAAAAGATTTGGCCCTCACTAGTTCTAGAGTGCTTCTGGTTTCCCTTGCCTGGGACTTTAGACCATTTTTGAAGTACCTTCATTTAGGAAATAATTGCATATCCATCTCCTCTCCACTTTTCTATATGCTTGCTGGTATATTTGCCTGGAACATTATTTGGTGCAGTAATTATCAGGTGTTCAGATTAGCTGTTAGATGCATGCATGCTCAGCCTGTGGCTCATGCATATAGAATCACTGAGTTAGAAGGGGAATTTGAGAGCATCGAGTCCAACCCCTTGCTCTGTGCAGGAGTCCGAATCAAAGTAGATCTTACATGAGGTTGTCTAATTCTTTCTTGAATGCTTCCAGTGTTGGAGCGCTCACCACCTCTCAAGGCAGTTGGTTCCACTATCATACTCTCTAACGGTTAAGAAGTGACTATCTGCAGGTTGTTCCAGGTAGCTTTCATAATGTACAAGATTCCTTTAGTATGTGACAGACCTTATTCTGCTGCCCATAATGCTGAAGGTACTCCTGATAAAAAGGTATTTGCCATTAGAAAGGCAGCAAGGAAGGGGAAAACGTAACCCTTGCCAGAGCATGGGAACAACCTCAGAGGAGGTCCTTTTTTGAGTATCGGTGCATGAGATAACTCCACATAGTTATAAACAAATATAAATAAATAAATAAATAAATAGAGTGGGGAGCGGTTGACTAACCTGACAACCCTGAGGACTAATGGCTTTGAAAGGTGAAGTCCACAAGGAAGGGTGATGGATTAAATCTCACTTGAGTTATGGAGCCCTGGTTCCTGTGAGGATGGGTCACAGGGTTTATTAGAAAATACCCTGACAGTTAAAGGGGCACAAACCTTTTTGAATCCCAAAATATAGTTTCAGTGAAATAAAGTCAACCCATTCTTTGACCAAGATTAGAAAGTATAATCTAGAATACAGTGTTAGTGGTTTTTGAGACTTTCCCCTTACAGTTTTTGGACCCTGTGATACAAAAAAAAAAGGTACAAATATTTTCCCCAACCTTACAGAACAGATATTTAGTAAGCAGAAGGGAAAGGCTGGGGGTGGGGGTCATGTATAGATCTTGTATAATAGTACTGTATGTTGTTTTACATTTTGACATGGAGTTGGCTTTAACACTGTCTGTTCCTCCAGATCTAAAGTTGGGTCTATCTTGGGAGATGCAACAGTAAAAGAAAATACAGCAGCAGTGTACTAATGCTGAACAGTGCACTGTATTTATTTAACATCCTCAGTACATGCTAATCAGTTTCAAGACATGCAACTTATCTTATACAGGCTGTTGGCAGCATGCCTCATTTTTCTCCCACTTTTGAAACATGAAATCATTTGTAAATAGTGGTAAAAATGTATGTACAGCATATGACAGATGAGTGTGGTGGAATATAGGGAAATAATTTGTGGTTTGAACTTTGTTTTGTCAGTTCAGTGGGAGTAGATCTCATTTTCTAAAGATACCATCTGCATAAGATTTTCATTCTAAACACAGAATTCTTATCCAAGCCAAATGAAAGTCTTCTTCCCTCTATATAGGTTGTTCTATATAAGCCCCTCCATTCCAAAATGTTCCCAACTGCTTCATTATTTAGCATATTTCACAAGCACTCTGATTTTGTTCTGATCTCCCAATAGGAGGCAAGTCTTTGCATTAAATAGATCCTCCATCTCTACTGTAAATACCAATTAGTGTATTTAAGTGCATTGTTTCATTGAAATACAAGAGTACAAACCCCACTAGAAAGACCACTTTTCTGCACCAAGAAAGAAATCTCCATGAATAGAGCACTATCCCATGCTTGTTTGCAATTCTACTTCTTGTAAACAAAACAACAACAAAAGATCAAAAAAAATTGTGGCACCTTCAAGAATAACTCCTGTATTTTAATGTTAGCTTTCGTGGATCAAATCCACTTTGTCAGACATGCTTACTTTCCTTTGCTCTACACAGACTACACTGTCTGTCTGGACATCCCACTATGATAATGGAGTAGACCGTACAGCCAGTAACTCAACACCAAGTGTTGGGCAGTGGTAAATAACCTGACTCCCTAAAGGGGTCAGCGGCTATGGGCGGATGAGCCCCTTTAAGTGGGGTGATGGAGGAAGTGCCACTGGAAATCATTAGATTGGGCCAAACAGCACAATGAGCGGAGGAGGAACCACTTTACTACTCTGATTCCCAAAGGTCATGAAGGCGGAAGAGGCCATGCCAGATGGACTGGCTGTGAAGGTGCACCTTGATAATATCCTCACGGCTGCGGCAGTCCATTGCAGTCCCAGTGTTAAATCCTGCATGTTTCATTTCATACGTGGCGCAGGAGATGGCTCCGTGATCACAGTGTGTGGGTCATTTTATGGCAAGCGGGGATCCACCTTCAATTTACCCCACTGGCATTTTTCTTGTTTGTCATTCTTCTCTCAAAGTCCAATGGATCAACTGTGGAAATGATTTCCAGGGGAAAATGTGTACTCGGATATGAGTAGCAGACGACGACAATGACACAGACTAACACAGCTACTATTTCTTGGAGTTTCTGTATGTTATGTAATCAAATTTGTATTACACATATGTATGCAAACTTGCATTTCCCTTAATGGTTGGGATATCCCCCAGCTTGGCTATGATTTTGTTTATGCCATTTCAAATTAAAACTGAATGGATGTGTCTTCAGTAGCATGTATATTAAGTATGCTTATGCACTTACCTCTGTAACTCAGCTTGGTTTTGAAAGTACCTGGCTAATAGCAGCATTCTCTTACTTTTTGCATGACATTTTGCTGCTTAATACTTCCTGAGACTTTTTAGTTTTGAGCCATGTATATGTTAGATACGGAGTAGTCTGAGCTGAAAATCTTATGTCGGATTTTTCCATAGAAAAGAAATAAGTTGCAAAAAATAAATAAATGAATTTTTCAGCTCGCCTATACTTTCCATTATATAGCTCTAAATAGAATAAGCCTAGGAGAAAACTTGTATCTTGGTTACCATAGTAACAGTGACTGAGGTTTTGAACATTTTTATATCTGAACTGTTTACCAGGAATTTACAAAGTTTGTCTGACCTTACTAGCTTGTCAGAACTTGTCCTCTCCATGGCTTTGTGGCAAAGTCATGTCTCAGATGTACTGCTGAGCTTTAGAGGCACTCAGGATACTTCTAGTTCCCAGAACAGGGAAAAGGTGGAAGATTGGCTTGTTTGCCAAAATGGTAAATGAATTTATGAGTCCACATGTTCACCATGAACAAGCAGAAAATGCATGTAATGAAATAACAACTGTATGGCAGATTTTTTTTTATATAGAATGTCATCTTTGGATAATTTATAGGGCATGGAGGCTTAATTTGTGTGAATAAACATTGAAGGAGTTGGATATGTTTGGTGTGAAGAAAAGACAATTATGAGCAAGCTTGATTTCAGCACCTCCAGAGGTTAGGACTCGAACCAGTGGAGTTGAATTATAAAACAGGATAATTTGACCTAGTATTAAGAAGAATTTCCTGATGACAAGAGCTTTTTGACAGCCGAGCAGATTGCCTTGGAAGGTGCCATACCTGCCTCATTAATTACTTTCAAGCAAATGCTGTGTGGCCTGCTGTTGAGATGCTGTGATAATGGATTTCCTGCCTTGGCCGGTAGTGCTTCTGGATTATCATTGTAGCGTGTCGTGTTTGGTGGTTAACTTCTTGTTTATGTCCACTTAAGTTCATGTCAGGTGCAAAGAAGTTTATGAAACAAACCTTACTTTCAGAAGTAGAGTGAAGGTGTGTCATTAATTAATTAAGGTAAACACACTTGTTATAATAGCTTTTAGTATTGTCCAAAACAGGTTCACTTGTCTAGAGGGCATGGGCTATTGCTAGACAGCTAGTTACATTGAAAGGGTAGAAGAAAGTACATTGAACTGTAAGAAATTTTGAAAGCTTAGAAGTCAGGTATCATACCTGAATGGTTTTCTTTTTGTTTTGTTTTATTTTGTTTACTCTCTTGATATGTTTGGTGGGAGAAGTTTTCACTTCTGTTCTTGTCTCCACCAGCACCGAAATCTCAGTGGGCATCCCTTGAGTGGAGTTCCTCCAGCAAAAATCCTTTCAACCCAGAAAGCACCTTTGTGTGCTTCTGACATGGAAAATAAATAAATACCTGTACCTGAATGGTTAGAATAGGGGTTGGCAACCTACGACTGTGGCCTAAATCTGTCCCACGACACCAAATCATGAGCTCCCTCGCTCCAACCGCCGCCAGAAGCAGCTGCGGCCACATTTATGGCACTTGTGGACCTGTTTACGGTTGTTGTAAACACATTTACAGTGGGCGGACCACCAGTCCTGCCCCCTCAATTCTCCAATTCATCCGGCCCGCGAAGCCCTCGTCGCTCCTCGTTCCAAGAGCGGCGAGGGCTTCGCGGGCCGGATGAATTGGTGTCGGGGGCTGCACCCGGCCCCTAGGCCTTAGTGACCGGCTCCCTGAACCACATGATCGGCCCACAACCCAAAAAGTTTGGTCACCCCTGTTCTAAACAGACATTGGCATATCTTGTATAGAGCACCTACATAGATTCATGAAAACATGTGAATGCTTTATAGAAGCTCAGACCTGAAGTCTCTCATGTATATATGATAATCATAAACTGGAAGAAGACGATCTCTTCTCCATCATCCCAGAAGGAGTTAGCAGTTAGTACGGGCACGTTTTACTTCCACTTCCAGGAGCGACGAGGGTGGCGTGGGCTGGATGAATTGCAGTAAACCCATTCATGTGGATTCAAGGGGGCTTCTGGGAATTGAAGTCCAAGAACATCTGGAGTGCCAAGGTTTGCCATCACGGTACAAAGGGCTCTTTCAAAAAGGAACCTCAGTGCTGGGCATCCTATCCACCTTTCTGTGGCTGGCTGAGCTCTGCTTTGGATGTTTGCTCTGTCCATTACTGTCTGACACTGAGCACCCATGAATCACTTCCATCATTTCCTCCTATCAGGTTATGTAAGTGAGTGGCAGGTGTATGTGTATTGTTAGCCTATTGATCGTATCTTACCCTACACTTCTAAATGGCTTTTTTCAGCAGTTTCATGTAGATCAGATCCCCCAGCCTGAGTTGCTGCAATTGTGTTGGTTCTGCTCCTACTTACCAGAATACACTAATCGACAGCCAAGGGTGAAAGTGGTGGATAATAAATAATTATGTGCGTTCTGTTCTTACTAAAAATCATGTATCCTAACATATATACCTGTTTCTAAGTCTTGTCCCATTTCTATAGGGCACAGTGAGAGAGGACAAAAGCAGCAAAGATGACACTCCCAGTAGTTTACACTCATACTGTCACGACAACACTTGTTGATGGTGTGTGCCAAGTATATTTGTATGCTGTTGTATATTCTGAATTATTATGAATGTCACAGTATGAACTCTGGAGTCCAAAGACGTTTCATCGCCATATTGAGTGATATGGGTACACAAAAAGAGCCTCCTCGAACATTGTGGTATTTTTGAACCACAATCAGGCGTGGCACTTAGTGCACTCTCTGGGCGGTTCACAAGTTAATTAGCATTCATACCAATAAAAATTTGTTGCTCAATCACAAGCATTTGGTACTGGCATCCCATTTTTCTGCCTCACGAGTTCTTTATACTTACTAGTCTAGTTGTTCATGTCTGGCAATGAAGTCTGACTCCTTATGCCAAGGTAAACTGGCGTTCATTATAAGTGGACATCTGTTCTGCTGTTTTAATGCTGAGGTTAATTAATTATTTGATTTCCCCTCAGATGATGACTCAAACTCTACTGCTTGGTATTACCCAAGCTTGAACTTCTTCATGAGTAAGTTCAAAATGTTGAATGTTTAGGTAAAGGTCACCTTTGCTTGTTCAGTGTTCATCTCTGTTTCATAGCTGAAGAGCCCGTGCTGTCTGCTTCTGTGTTTCCGTGGTCACGTGGCAGGCATGACTAGACACCAGAGCACACAGAACACGGATTACCTTCCCACCAAAGTGGTCCCTATTTATTTACTTGCAATTTCTTGCTTTTGAACTGCTAGGTTGGCAGGCTCTGGGACAGAGACAGGAGCTCACTCCACCATGCAGTACCCAGGTATCGAACTCTGACCTTCCAGTCAGCAAGTTCAGCATCTTAACTACTTGAGCTACTGCAGTCCCGTTGAATGCTTAGGCCTTGTTTTAAATATATTCTGTTATGATTATATGTCTGGCCTTCTCTTTTGCTTTATGTGTTATAATAAATTAGTTGAGCTGTCATACTACCACAATAATATCCTGTATTCTTTCTTTTTCCTGCACATTGAGTCAAGACCAGATGACTTTTTATTAGGTGGGCTAACTATTGCCATAGTTACCAGGCTGTAACTATATCTGTATCCTAGCAGATTCTAAGTGGCATTTCTACCAGACTTACACTGAAACCATAGATATCTATATAATTGTATTGCTCTTTGTTCTGTAATGCTTGTCTGGGGACATTGTGACTCTCACAAGCATTGTCGAATGTCATTATCTTTCAGCCCTCATCAGTCTGGCCACCTGTACGGCACGGTGGTTGTATTAATTTATCAACACCTAGAAAACATCCAATTCTTGACCTTTGCTGCAATAGAAATTTAGTGACACCCACCCCCTATGTAATTATTACAAGGTTAAATAATAACATATGATACTATAGACTTCCATTATTCCATCCCTTCAAATTAACTTATTCACAACATAAATTCTACTGAAGTGAAACTACTACTAAAGCGGTCTTAGCAACCAACATACATGAGAAAGTGTTCAATAAAGAAATCCCAAAACCTAACTGTATGTTTTATTTATTTCTAGTTTCTGAAGCTCCAGTTTACTGTGTGCTGGTAGTGGTATACAATCATGAAAAACAGCTTCTCAGTGGTAGGCTGGAAATCTTGGTGGTGATAAATGAAAGTTGGCTTTGTGGTTTCTTGAGAATGAGTCACAGTCTTGTCTCTTGTTTGCAACCCCTTGTGGGGGAAAAAAGCACATGTAAATGTGTATAGTTTATATAGAGTATCTGGAAAAGGTGATGGATTCATTACACTTTCCCCCCCTCTCTCCAGGATAATTGTACTGGACTTGTAACGTGTAGTCATCTATTTCTCAGAGTATTCTAATTTCTATTTTCTGCTGGGAAATATGCTTTGAAAGCAGGACATTGTCGTGCTGTTTTAATTGCTGTAAGAGAGAGGGAGGAAACAGTGGTGGCTTTTAAAACCCCAGTAACTTTCTTTTCTTTTAATATAAATCATCTGCCTGTTTGACTTCCTGAGATTTTTCTGATGCTGGTGGCACACGCTTGCATGATGGAACTCCCCTACCCTAGTCATCCAGTCAGTTTTCCGGAGATGGATGTACATAAAAATGATTAAACTGTGCTTAGTTTGCATAATATATAGTTTCTCTTGGAAGAAATTAGGTTTATTATAGAAAGAAATCCTATTCAGTAGTATTTCTTTGCTTTGTGCCTTTCTTCCAGTCAGAAATAGCTTGTCCTATAAATACTGACTTATTCCGTCCTCCTCATTTATGTACTTATTCTTTAAAGTGGGTTTGTGGTGAGAGGGGGATCTTTCAAAAAGAACGTTATGTTTGAAGCTGTATGCTCAAAGAAACTCAGACCACAGTTGATGCCTCTTCCTCATTTATAGCATGAGCACATTGATGCAACCACTTTTGCATTGTAACCACAGTATAATCCACCAGCCACATGACATCACTAGTAGTGTGGAACAGCTATAATGAAACACATGCTTTGATAATGTCAGTGTCTAAAAGCAGTAGATATGTAGCATTGTCTTGTCTACAATTACATTATCTTTACTAGTACTGTCCAGCTAATCTGAATTTAGGGGAAAGAGGTCTTGTTGTATTTACTGGATTTCAATCTAGGTCAGGGATCCTCAACCTGTGCCCGTGGACAGGATGTGGCCCACAGCGCCATTTTGTGTGGCCCCCCACTGCCTCCACCACACCAAGAAGTGTCATGTGGTGGAGGAAGGGCAAAATGGCTGTCCAGCCCCCAAAGCTGTCTGAGGGAACGTGACTCGGCCCCTGGCTTAAAAAGTTTGAGAACTCCTGGTCTAGGTAAACCGGGTGTTAAACTGACTGTATAGCTCAGTGCTTCTCAGGTATCTGGCTATGGGAGTTTGGTTCTTCATGGTCTCTGTGAATCCACACTGATGGTTCTGCACCCAGAGCACCCCTAGAAGAAGGGAATAAACTATTTCTGAGTATTCTCTACCTAGAAAATCCTAGGAAGGGTTGCCGTAAGTCATAAATGATTTGACAGTACACAGTTACCATAAACACGAGTTAATATTCCTCTCTTTGTTGGGACTCAAAGAGTAGAGCTCACTTCTTGTGTTTACTTGGATAAAAATTAAGGTAAAAGAAGGCACACCAGTGTGCCTATTTCAGTGAGGATTTGAGATTCGTCTGAGATTTGTTTGATTTTTTTAATGGAAAAATTGCTTCACTCATAACCTTTTTGCTTTAAACTAAAGGTATTATTTTTAGGGAATTTATTTGCTTTTTGAGCATCAGATGGTAAGAGCTTTTTTCCCCTTAAAACTACAAATTACTAAAGTGAAGAGGGGTGATAAGCCCCTTTAAACTCATTATACAAAGGAGACTATCTTTCCCCAGCCTGTTTCTAGCTAGGTTTGTACAGGAACCCATTCTATAAGTGAATATTAAAATAAATAAAAGGGTTACCAGAAGAATCATCTCCAGTTTTTGTTTCTGTGGAAAGATTACATGGGGACTATAACAACATTGTGACCACAGCCAATGTAATAATACGTAGAAAGACATGTGACACCGTTCTCATCTAATGGTATATGACACACATGAGCTAAATGCGACGTACTTTGCAGTACCCATTGTGCTATATCCTGCAGTGAGAAATTACCTTTCAAACAAGCGGGTGAATGCAGCTTTTATTAGTGTGAACAATGGAATATCTAATACAATGAATTACTTTTAAATGAACCAGCTATTTTAAAAAAGGGACTGATCTGTTAAAATAAATTGAAGTGGTTTGTTAGTTAAGTTGGAAAGGATGGCAGTATTGTGCTAATGCTGATGTTTTTCAGGAAGATTTGAATATCTGTCTGCCGAAACTCGGTATTTTATTCTACATAGTGATTTGCTGGTCTTAGTCTGCTTGTAGCCTAGCAACAGCTCCACACACCCTGATGGGGAAGCAATCTGAAGCGTTCTTAAAGCCCTCGTCTTATGCATCACAAGGGCTGCTCTTGTTTCCCTTATTCTAAATCCTGGAGCATCGTCAGTTGTTCTGGAAGGGGAAGTTGATTTCATTGGACAGTTGCAATGCGACTTAGATGGTAGTTCCAGGATGGAACTGGACAAGATGGATCTCAGGGTCTGTCTACAGTAAAGAAATCCATGTTTGTGCTTCCCCAAATGCTCCTCAACTAGAGAACAAGAAGGGAAAAGCAAAGAGTTATTTTCTGATGGGTTTGCAATAAAATGGGCTGCCAGCACTCCCAAAACCCAAATCCACAAAAGTAAGACCAGAAGTGAACCACACACACACACCCTTTGGGCTAGTGTGGCGCCCAGTGAAAATGGAAAATCAGCCTTTGAGACTCCTATTATATTAGCAGTCACATAAACAAGGTATTGCATAATCAAGCAGTTGCCCATCTCCAAGTACTCACTCTTCAAACACTAATGGGAAGATCTGTGGCAAGGCTAAAATCCAAATACTTTTAATAGCATGGTCTCAAGGTACACTTTGAGATTCCTTGGTGTCAAAGGATATCATTAGAAAATAGGAAAGTGACTTGAGTTAGATAACTGCCCCTGTCTCATTCCAGATGTAAGGTAGAAAAAAAGTACTTATGTGTTTGGAAAAAAATGGCTGCTTCTAAATTGCTTTGTAATGGTTTTGATTGATATTCTGGACAAAACCTTAATGAGCTCAACATCCAACTGTCTTCTCTAACCTGTATAATGCCAGGTTTTCTGAAGAGTCTGATTTTCAGTGTACAGTAAAACCTCGCATAAAGAGTGCCTCGCTTAGAGAGTAACTCGCTTAAAGAGCAGAATTTTCTCTGAATCTTTGCTTTGCTTAACAAATAAAACCAACCAAAAACTCGCTTAACAACTAAATCGGGGTTTGCAATCCCCCCTCCTGCCAGAAGTCACAATTGGTCACTTTACAGTGATGTTTCGCTTAAAGAGCAAACTTGCTTAAAGAGCAATCCTGTGGATTTCGTTATACGAGTTTTGTCATAGAAATTTCCGCTATATGGAAAAATTCATATAATGAAAAAATTGCAGAGCGAACAGTTTCGTAGAACAATTTTTTTCATTATATGCGGTTCCACTGTATAGTACAAGACAAAAGCACCAGATATTGTGTGTAGTAGGCCTTTGACATTGTGGATAAGTTCACCCAAATCAATTTGCATGCAGCCACTGGGTTTTGGTGATACTCCTTTGAACAGTAGATGTTCCAATTATACTTTCAAACTTGTAATAATTTAGACAGTTTAGGAAATTATCCCTTTTTCTGATTCAAAACCAGTAGTTTTATATTCATGATAATCATTTATAAAACCATTGGTTCTGAATCAGAAAGAAAGGCAGTATAATTTTCTGAACTGTCTGAATTATTAGAAGTTTAATATTTTAATTGAAGCACCGTCTATTGCTCAAGGGAGTTACACTGGATGGCGAGACAATCGATTTCTGGCTTATTTTGCCAGGAAAATGATATTCAGGAATTTATAAACCACTCACGTCTTAAGCTAGCACATAGTAATGAATGCTTGAAAAAATCTCAACACTAAAAGTGCTGTTATTTATAATTGTCAACATCAGCAACCGTGTTCAAAGGCAAGAAACTAGAGTAGTGTTTATACCACATTTTTAGCAAGATGATCTGTTTCTGGTGTCGTAGAACTCTTTGGGGTATCTTTGTAGTTTTTGAGCATATTTTAACATATATATAGTAGGCCTGTGGAAGGTGGGGGATACCTACCTAGACTTACTGTGATTGGCTAAAACCATGGAAATAAGCAAGTCCTCTACAATGTAACCCTAACCCCAACCTTTGGGTTTTGGACTTCAATTCCCAGAATCTTAAGTCAGTACATTTGGTTGATCAGTACTTTGGGGAATTGACTTAGGCTTCTGGGAATTGAAGCCCAAAACCCAAAGGTTGGGGACCTCTACATGACATTGTAGCTAGTGGCCTCCACTGGCCACTTCTGGTAATGCACCTTTGGAATATGTATCGACTGTATTTATGGGATTTTTCACTGAATATTTTTTGGGCTGTGGATAAGTGAAACTGCATATAATTTGCCAATCTTGTGACCTGTAGGTTGTGAGGTGGTAACTAAAACAAGCTACAGCTCTTTACGACTGATAATGCTAATATCCCTTATTCTTGTGTGTCTTCTTGTTTTTCCCCTCAATAGGTCTAAGAGGGCTAATCAACCTTGGGAACACGTGTTTTATGAACTGTATTGTCCAAGCACTTACCCACACTCCACTGCTGCGAGATTTCTTCCTCTCTGACAGACATAAATGTGAAATGCAAAGCCCCAGCTCATGTCTGGTCTGTGAAATGTCTACGCTATTTCAGGAGGTGAGCCTTCCTTTCCTCACATTGCTTAATTTGAAGTTGACTCCTCCTTTTTGGCACTTCAGTGCATTCTGGACTATCGCTTTCATTCTTAGGTACTTGGACATTTATTTATTAATTTAGCGTATGGCACTTGTACACATTGAGTCAACATCCGGATGGATTTGTGTCAGGGGCCAGATCTGTCCCACGTGCCATACTTTGGACACCCCTGGTTTAAGCAGAGAAAATGGCAGCCTAAAATCTATCTCATCCTGTTGCAAAACATATCTGAATGGATCGTAAGGTCATGTTTTACTTCCACTTCTAGTGAGAGGAAACACATGACCGGCCTGCTGAACCATGCGCCCGGCCCACAGCCTGAAAAGTTTGGGCACCCCCGGTTTATAATGACATACCAACAGGTCCTTTAGAGCTGTGGTCCTCCCCAGAGGGGGCAATTTGATTTTTAAGGGGAGTTTGAGAATGAGTTCTTAACAGTTCATGGCCTTTTAGGCTTCCTCCACTGAATAGTTCAGTTTTTGAATAATAAGAATTATATGTCACGGGAGCGAGGTCTGTGCGTCAGGATTTTAGAGATGCTTAGGTGGGGCACGTCGGAAACAAGGTTGGGAACCAATGCTTTAGAGGCATCTAAATGAAATGCACAAGCAGTCTTTTTTGGCATATTCCAGAATCCTGCATGGCTGTAGACATGTGATTTGCTTTGCCCTCTTTTCACGGTAACAACCAGTGGTTTGGCTTGCTGCTTTAGAGTCGTTTCTATCGTCCCAAGCACTAAATTGTAATGATAATAGTAAAAATAAATAAATCAAGTGGCTGCAGTGGAGTTAATTATCGAAAGTGTTGCTGGGCAGAGTGACCAAGGCTAATTGTAAAAAGTGACAGAACAGAGACGTTATATTGCTGCAGTTCCCTGAAATATATTGCTGGGGCAGCTGTGCCAGTAGATTTCTCTCGGTGTGTCCCTTCATGTCATTCTTGACAACATCTGAAGTTGCCTATTGATCCCTAGTCCAGAGGAGATGCTTGCTCATAATTGCACTGCATGTAGTTCAAGCCAAAGGTGTCCAGTAGCTTTGCAAGGGAATAAATCAGTCCTCTTAAATGCACCATGATAATGTGCCTACACACTTAAACATTGCAAACCAGGAAGCCCCTCCTCCCTGACAGCTGAGCAAGATGCGACCCGGTTCCTGAGTTGGATTTTTGGCACCAGAAAGTAAGGTCAAAGAATCATATGAGAACTTATTGCGGAGTTCCCTACACAAGAGGTATTGATTTTTGTACACTTCAAAGGCATTACTGTCTTGAGCCTAGATATTGTTGCTTTAGTTCTGTGATGGTGAACCTGGGCACTCCAGCCGTTCTTGGACCAGTTCCCAGAAGCCCAAGTCCCTGTGAATCCACACGAATGGGTTTACTGCGCATACTTGGGCTTCTGGGAATTGAAGTTCAAGAACAGCTAGAGTGCCAAGGTTCACCATCACTGTTTTAGTTACTCTTGCTCTTGGCACCATTTTTATACTGAATTGTATTTACATGTTACGAAGAAACTCCCACAATGGGTATCTGCTATATTCTGTTCTGAAGCAATTGAGCATTTTTCTCTTGAAGATCTGTAGCCTCGTTAACTGTTAAGAGTTTTTTGTAGCTTTTGCTTTGTTCTCTGTAGAACGGTGAAGAATATTTGACTGTTTTATTTTTTACCCACCCATCCCCTAAGCAGTTCTACTCTGGGCACCGGTCTCCTCACATTCCATATAGGTTATTGCACCTGGTATGGACGCATGCGCGGCATTTAGCAGGGTATGAGCAACAGGATGCACACGAATTCCTCATTGCTGCATTAGATGTGCTACATCGACACTGCAAAGGTAAGACTTCTTTTATGACCCATTGACTCCTTTTGATGAATATGCATTTAAAGCCTAATTCAAGTCTTACCACAGTTTCCATCTCTTTTTCTCCTGTATATCAGAAACCTTTTATCTCTGCTAACACCGAGTTAAAAAGTAAAAGCCATATTGAATCATCTGTGCTTCTTACACTGTTTTTAAATATACAAATGACAAGATGTAAAAAACAGACTAAAAAAGTGTGTCTGCGGCATCGTGAAAGATGGTGCAATCCTTTATGGGCAACAATCCACTTTGGTAGATGTCTGAAGCATTACACAGGTTTGGAAAAAATAAATATATTAAAAAATCAGCTGCATAGGATATTTTTGGGTAAATGTTATGTTTTCTATTGTGCTTAATCCAAAAATTACCTTGATTTCCCCCCATCATGTACAGTTATTCCGCAAAATATGAGGATTTTGCGTTAAAAAAGCATAAGAGTGATGAGAAAATTACTATTTTATTACAATGAACTAAACAGATTTCTTATAATTAAATAAACAATTTCTTCATAATACAGTAAAGCCTCGCATAAAGAGTGCCTCTCTTAGAGAGTAACTTGCTTAAAGAGCACAATTTTCTCTGAATGGTCGCCTCACTTAACAAATACAACACTTATGGACATACAAAACTAAAGATTTGTCAGTCTTGTTTGTATCCCTTCAGTCTTAATATTCAAATACAACAGAAATATGTATTCTCACAGAAAAAAGCAGCATTTTCCTCTTGACAACAATCGTCTTACAAACAACAGAAGTTGTGTTCACACTTCTAACTATAACAGACTTAAGAAATTCTCTTTCAGCTGCAATAATGCAGTCCCTTTTTTTCTTGGTGCTGCTGCTTCTGCTTTACATATTGACAGATGCAAGCAGGCGATAATCTCATTTTTTCTCCCTTTTCGGTTAGATGTCATTGGAGAGTCCAGTGAGTGTGTAATACCTTTCTGCATTGCTGTGAACAAGCTTATAGAATAGTCTTTTGAGACCCCACCCTCTTACTGAGGCTAATTGACTTGGGTAATTGAAAAGGGAGTAGTCTTATCCTCCTGTGGGCAGAAATGGCTGTCTAATAAGAATGTCCTGCGGGGATGTTACCTGGAGGCCTGTAGAAATGTGAAGAGGCCATTTGTTGCCTTCTGTATGAAGTTAACAAAAATTCAAAGAGAAAGAAATGCTTCTTAGGTGCATGGATTAAAATTTGTTCCTTTGCACTGATTCAGAATCAAGTGGGGCATCTAAAGTAATGGATAGAAGCCATATTTACATTTTAAAATTATATTGTTTGATCTGGATGAATTGAGGACAATCAAAGCAGTAAAGTGATAACTTCTGTATCCCCTTTTTTCTGTGTATGCTTTGCTCACAGTTCACATAGTAACACAACTGTATATGAGAGAATAAACAAAACAAAAAGATAAAAACTGTTTCATTTTGTTTGTTTACTCTCTGATATGCTTGAAACACCCAACTAACAAAGCTACCATTTCAAAAATTACAGCTGTATAACTTCTAACAACAAAGCTAGTGGAGATGATGGTATTCCAGTTGAGCTATTTAAAGCCCTAAAAGAAGATGCAATTAAAGTGTTGCATGCAATATGCCAGCAGATTTGGAAAACGCAGCAGTGGCCACAGGATTGGAAAAGGTTGGTCTATGTTCCAATTCCAAAGAAGGGCAGTGCCAAAGAATGTTCAAATTATTGCACAATTGCGTTCATCTCACATGCTAGCAAAGTCATGTTCAAGATTTTAAAAGCTAGGCTTCAGCAGTACATGAATCGAGAATTTCCATAAGTACAGACTAGGTTCTGAAGAGGCAGGGGAACTAGAGACCAAATTGCCAACATTTGCTGAATCGTGGAGAAAGCAAAAGAGTACCAGAAAAACATTAATTCTGTTTCATTGACTACACCAAAACCTTTGATTGTGTGGATCACAATAAACTGTGGCAAGGCTTTAAAGAGACGGGAGTTCCAGACAACCTCATCTGTCTTCTGAGAAATATGTATGTGAGTCAAGAAGCAACCGTTAGGACAGGATACAGAACTACTGATTGGTTTAGAATAGGAAAAAGAGTATGGCAAGGCTGTATCTTGTCACCCTGCTTTTTTTAAACTTATATGCAGAACGCATCATGTGTAATGCAGGGCTGGATGAAGCACAAGCGTGAATTAAGATTGCTGGGAGAAACATCAACAACATGAGATATGCAGATGATATCACCCTAATGGCAGAAAGTGAAGAAGACCTAAAGAGTCTCTTGAGGAGGGTAAAAGAGTAGAGTGAAAAAGCGGACCTGAAACTCAGCATCAAAAAAACCAAGATCATGGAATCCGGCCCCATCACTCCCTGGCAAATAGAAGGAGAGGAAATGGAACCAGTGACAGACTTCACCTTCTTAAGATTCAAGATCACTGAAGATATAAACTGAAGTTTATATAGCTGTTTATCTGGCCAACTACAGACATTTTAAAATGTTAATCTCTGTTACCTTTAAATACACAATCAGGGGCGGGTTAACTTTGGTGGTAGTGAGTTAAACAGGAGTTAAAGCATGGTGGAAGTCCTTACTTTTCAGTTGGCAGGTTCTGTGTATTGTACGATATAGCTACCTTGAAGCTTATGCAGGGCCTTTCTGAACTTCTTTCCTATCTAGGGGCAGACTTGAAACTCCAAAATGAAGCCACCTTTTGGTGAATTCATTCTGTAGTTCCTTTTGCCTGACCTAGTTTGAGAAAGATTAGCTGGCACAACAAGAGTGGCAATTGTGGTTCCAAAATGCCACAGTCTTAAAGGATGCTCTTTCTGTACCCCCTTTCTGGACTGGAGAAATGAGAAATTTGTCTTCCCTGGAGTGCCTTTCCTCTGCCTCCCTGGGTGAATAATATTTCATTAAAATGTTAATCACAGTTAATGCTAGTTAGGTTCTCTGTTTATCCAGGGTTGTCAACCAGATTCAAGGTAGGAACCTGGTTAGCTTTTAACTTCTGTTGAAGCCAGTGTTTAAGGTATTGTCTCCTACTTTGTGCTTAAAACTCATAGAAATTTACACTGACATTATTATTTATGTATTTATTATTATTTATTTAACTTGTTTAGCTGCCCCCTCACCAAGGTGACTCTGGGCAGCTTACAACACAAGAAACACCCCAACATAACCCATTAGAACAACCCATACATACATACAAAATCACTGACATTAATTTTATCTGTAGCTGAAATTAAAGAGAGGTTGTGTTTTACTAGGTTTGAAGTTAGTTAGCAATCCTGATTAACTAGACAATTCAGCGAGACTTAATGGCAATGCTAAGTGGTGTTTGTTGTTACAGTAGGGCTTTGCTTACTGGTAATGTTGAGTATAATTGAATCGCCCTGCAGCATTCTAAAATGTTTAAAATTGCTGATGACTTCTTGTCTACTTAACCTGCCTTCGCTTAGGAAGTGCAGATGATTGCATGCATGATTTTCTTAAGTGGATAAAAAGAACCATTATCCCTGGAAAGGCTGGTTTGCTTCTTTAACTACACAAGATGCTCACTGGCCCTCTTAAACAAGGTTAAGTAGTCATTTTGACTAACTCGAAGCAGTCCTTGGAGTAGTTGAAGCGAAGCTCCATTCATGGTTAATAATAATAGATGATTTGTCAGGATCACTTATTGTGGGCTCAGGTGCCGTACATTTGCACTAACCTACATTCAGTCAAGGGGCTGTGGTGGCTTAGTGGTTAAGATGCTGGAGTTGATGACTGAAAGGTCGGCAGGTCAGCAGTTCAAGACCCGAGTGCCACAGGACAGAGTGAGCTGCCGTCTCTGTCCCAGCTCCTGCCAACCTAGCAGTTCGAAAGCAAGAAATTACAAGTAGATAAATAGGGACCACTTGGGTGGAAAGGTAAACAGCGTTCTGTGCACTTTGGTGTTTAGTCATGCCTGCCACATGTCCATGTCTGCAGACAATAGCTCTTTGGCTATAAACAGAGATGAGCACTGAACCCTAGTGTCGGCTACGACTGGATTTCAAGCAAGGGCGACCTTCGCCTTTACATCCCGTCAGCCCAGGGCTGATGAAACAATAGCTTGGAAGTAACTTTATCACTGTCTCTTTTTCTCATTTTCCTATTTGTATTTTACACCTTACTTTTCCTGAACTTACTATCCCAAAGAGGCTCAAAACTGTCTATGTTTCTTAACACTGCCATGTCACCTGCATTTCGCATTAGGAGGCTTTGAACTAGATTTTCAATTTTCTTACCTTTAGGCGATGATAATGGGAAGAAAGCCAACAACCCCAACCACTGTAACTGCATCATAGACCAAATCTTCACAGGCGGACTACAGTCTGACGTCACTTGCCAAGTCTGCCAGTAAGTCAAATCCGACTGTTTTGTTTTAAAAATGTTGGTTAATCTTTCAGAGTATTGCCACCACTTCTTGTCCTGCAATAACCTTGGGCAAAATGGACATTTCATTGTATATAACACAGGGCAGTGTTTGTGGCTAGAAATTCTTACCATTCAAACCCCACAATTCTCCGTTATCTCTGTCTATAAGCCGCCAAAAGCAAATTTTAGTTTTAATGAACCAGGCAATTTTACTTACTTACCCATACACATTTGGGTTCCCAACCATATTGTGTTGTTTCCATTAAGTTTCTGCTTATCTGTGCTAATTTAAACATTTTTTCATTCTCCAATATGAACATAACATTATCAGTCTCTTTACTGTAAATAATGGATATATATACTGTAATTTCATGTCAGAAATTATTCTGGGTTGAAAGGATTTTTGCTGGAGAAACGCCGCTCAGGGGGTGCCTGAATGAGGTTCCTTTCATGTCCCCAATAGCTGGGACAGACATGGGCACTCAAATCATCATGCAGTACGTGGGTCTCGAACTGGCAACTTGTTGGGCTTCCAGCTAACAAGGTGAGCTTCTTAACCACTGAGCCACTCCAGCTCCTTCCAATAATGGATTTGGTCTTAAGATCGTAAATTCTTGTTGTTCCAACCCCTTTCCAGGGAGAATTGACTTTGCCATCTTTAAAATCTGGCTGTCTACAGCTGTTTATGTTCTGTGCACTTTGGAAATTTCCAGTACTTTATTATCATACACTGACCTGATATTCATGGATATATATATATATATATAAGCAATCATATTTTGTTCAAGGAAATTTGGGTGGGAGAAACCATGTGACCGGCCTGCCTGGTCTGAAAGGCCCGTTCCAACTCAGTTATTCTGTGATTCTAAGATTTCCAGGGCTGTTCTAGCCACATTTCTAGGCCTTCACAGCAGCCATGTGAACAATTCAGGGTGGGAAATGCACAATCAGCTGCTATGATTCTCTTTTGACAAAATAAGGCTTTGTAATGAAACAAAAGGGACTACGCTGGCTTAGTGGTTAAAATGATGAACTTGATGACTGGACAGTCGGCAACTTTGCAGTTTGAGACCCGACTACTGCATGATGGAGTGAATTCCTGTCTGTCCCAGCTCCTGCCAACCTAGCAGCTCAAAAACAAGAAATTGCAAGTAGATAAATAGGTACAATGTTGGTGTTAAGGTAAACATATGCCTGCCATATGACTGTTGAAACGTCTGCAGATACAGACAGCACTGGCTCTTTGGCTTTGAAACAGAGATGAGCACTGAACCCTAGAGTTGGATACAACTGGCTTTTGAGCAAGGGTGACCTTTACCGACCTATTTCAGTATTTATTTGGGATGGTAGGGAGACTTCTTTACCTTGTTGTCATTTTCTTTTGGCAAAATAAAGCTTCATAATAAAACAAATGTATCCTTTTTCTTTTTCTCCAGCGGCGTTTCCACAACGATAGACCCATTCTGGGACATCAGTTTGGACTTGCCAGGTTCCTCTACCCCATTTTGGCCTCTGAGCCCAGGGAGTGACGGCAGCGTGGTCAACGGGGAGAGCCACATGTCAGGAACCACTACCCTCACAGACTGCTTGCGAAGGTACAGACTGTGGCAGACGGCCTTTAGAAATTGACGGTCTTAACTTCCCTGCTCCCGTCTGCGGACAAGCAGTTTACAGGCAAATGCCCAGGAACTAAACAGCACCTGAGCTGATGTTCTTTCTGCTGAATCATCGTGCACGGCAGCTCAGTTTGGTTGCAGAGAAAGAGGCCACAACAAAACTAAGCATGTAGTATGAACTGACAGAAGCCGATAGGTAATTAAGACATGTGTCCCTGTTTAAGATCCATTGCTAGTTTAGCTCTGATTAAGAGTCATCATTGCAGCCTACTGTTGTAAAATACACTACAGAAAATACTGGTTCGTTTGGGCATAAAACATGCCTTTCCGGGGATGATCAGCAGATAAACCCAACACTGATGGAACCATAGAGCTTGGTATTTCCTCTTCCTGATGATTAAGGTGTACTTTGGTGAGTTGTGAAATGCACATGTAGTATCTGTCAGGATTTTACCTTGCCCTAGGAGTCGAGACTCTGCTTCCCATCCATTTGACTAGATCAGTGATAGTGAACTTGGCACTCCAGGTGTTCTTGGGCTTCATTACCAGAAGCCCAAGTCAGCACTCCTACTGATCAGGGCTTCTGGGAATTGAAGTTCAAGAACACTTGCCATCACTGGGCTTGAATTATAATGTTTCCTTGACGAAAATACCAAAAGGTAACTACCATAACTTCATCCGCTTTTGGGTGCAGCTCATTGGCCCAGTGAGTTTCTTCATGGAAGAAGAAATCATTTGCGTTTAAAAGTGGGTTTTGCTGAAATTCACTGACATTGACAAATACATAAAGACAAGTCTTCTTCCTCTTCCGTGTCTAGGCCAGACGTGAAACTACCGAAATGAAGGCACTTTTTGGTGAGTTTCTTCTGCAGTCCCTTTTGCTTGTCCTAGTGTGAGATTAGTCGGCAACACAAGGATGTCATTACCAGGGTATGCCCGATTGTGGTTCAGAAATACCACAATTTCTGAGGAGGCTCTTTCTGTGTACCCCATAAAGACAAGTAATGTTGAATGAGCATGAATATCTCTGTCAATTTTTGAGAAGCCATTGTAATGAGAGCATTATAAAGAAGAGATTCAGAAGATTCTTGCCAGGGAATCCATCCAACAGCGTGGAGGAAGCTGTATAGAGAGGACTGTACAGTATTTTACCTTCAAATAGTGTGTTAAGCCCAGTTTGTATGAAGTTGGAAAAGTTTCAATGAATTGACCACCCATAACAGTTTCTGTATCATTATAATCCAAGAAAAACTTCCACTCTTTTCTTCATTTTTTCCTCTTCAAAAGTGGAAGAGAAGTGTTTCCATTAAATATCTATGTCCTCCAGTGAAAATACATCAACATTTATGGTAATGTTAATAATTTTTCCCCATCACTTTTGAGTCTTTATCAAAAAGGTCTCTTTTATGCTTGCACTGAGCTTGCTGCATAGAGATGTGACACAGCAGTGCCATGATGGTATGCTGCTTTATTCGTCAAAGGTGTTCCATATCTGCACTTTCAAAAACAAGAAAACAATCAAGATCAGTTCCACTAGCTTCTTGGGAGTCAAGAATATAAGGATCCACCGAATGTAGTGTTCTCTGTACAGCATCTTGCCTCTGGAAAGCCTACAGCGAGCTCAAAGGCAATTTGTCTTCTGCATCCATTATTCAAAACTGCATTGCTCTGAACATGTGACAATATATTATGGCTCCTGTGAAATTGTCTCTCATGTAAATACATCTGAGCTGGTGCCATCCTGCCTCTTGTCACTTCAATAGGTTGTACGAATTGATGTGCATTTTTGACTTTTCTGAATCTACTGCCTATCAGCCTCCATGTCTTGCCAAGTTCCAATAGGAGAGAGAGAGAGAGAGACAAAGTGCTCTGTCTTTGTCTGTGTAATTTTACAAGCTCAATATTGTTCTCCCACCATTTCCCCTAAAACCATGACCATGTTGTAACACTTTCTTTGAGAATATGCGCTAATCCCACATTATTTTAGTTGCTCTTTGGGATAGCCTTTCCAGTGCTATATTATCTGCTTTTGAGATAGCCAGCCAACACTGGACACAGTGTTCATATTGTAGCCCTGAAGAAATAGACCCTTAATCAATGGACTGCACATGAGCTTGCTCAGTATTTCACCACTCAGAGTGGGATAACACCTAGATGGGCGATATAGAAATTCAATAAATATTATTTAACAAAGATCTGTCCGCTTGGAAGTACTGGTAGTACCAGCTCCTGGTTTGGTGAGTGTGAGTACCTTTTCAAATTATAGCAGGTTTTCTTCAATTTTTGAAGAATGTTCAGCTGAATGAAGAGTGTTACTTACCGCTCTTCTGAATATAGCAATCAAATACTGCTTTAGTGCAGTGAGTTTGAGCTTGGTTTTATACGTCCTTCTCTTGGAAAGTCATGAAGAGGAGGCTGCAAGCTGATATTACTGCTTTGGAGATACCCCATAGCTTGCTCTGCCATTCCAGTCCTAAACTCCCAAGTTAACTGTATCCTAAGCCCTAAACCCATTCAAATTAATTTTAGTGAAAAAGATGAACTCTTAGCTCCATCCAGTGACAAAAGAGAGATTCATGATCTAACACAAAACTTTTCACGCCACAGGCCGGCCGTGTGGTTGAGCAGGCCAGTCACATTGTTCCTCCTGCTGTAAAGCACTTCCGTGGCTGCCGTAAAACGTGTTTACAGCAGGAGAAACCATGTGACTGGCCCGCTCAACCAAGTGTCAGTTTCCGGTAGCAGTGAGGGTGTCCCAGGCCACATGAAATGGTGCCATGGGCCAGGGCCAGCCCATGGACCGTAGTTTGGCCGTCCCTGATCTAACAGGAAAGTGGCTTCTAGTGATTAAAAGCTTGTCAAGTTTCTGACAGTAAGACAAGCTGCAGATAATCTAAAATAGAAGTGAAAGCATGCAGGATCCTTGTAGCCAGGCTTGTAGAGGGGGAAGGAACATGTTGTCCTGGGAGAATGTAGCCTCATTGTTACATCACTAATCCAGTCCAGATTACTTGTGCGCATCCATTCAGCCTGTTAGTGTGGAAGATAAAATGAAGATTTGTGGATACGTAGGGAAGACCCACTCCACTGTCAGTGGCCTGTCAGTCATTGACCTTTCAGTGTTCAACAGGGAGGCATGAAGAAAGGTCCTTGCCTGGTTCCCATGCGGTCAGGAAGAGGCATCCATGCGTCAAGGAAACATCATAATTCATGCCACCAAATTTGGTACAGATTTCCACTTGGGCTCAAGCAATTACAGGAAAAAGCTTCCTTCAGATTCTTTACTGCCCAGCACCAGGAAGTTAAAGGGCCGAGCCCATGGGAACATTAGAATTGTGACTTTCACATGTGCTGTTTATCCCACAATCAGAAGTATAAAAATGAAAACCAAGACTCCAGCAAAGGTGAACTGAAGTTTGGATTCAGTAGCATATTGCTTGAAATGTGGGAAACTTTTATCGTGTTGCCCTATTTGTTTATTTCAGAGTACATTGCATTAGATCAGGGGTGCCCAAACTTTTTGGGCTGTGGGCCGGTCACATGGTTCAGGGGTCACCATGGCCTGCAGGCCAGATCCAGTACGGGTACATTTTACTTCCGCTTCCATGAACGGTGAGAGATTCATGCGCCAAATGAATTGGCATTGGGGGACAGATCCTGCCCATGGACCATAGTTTGGTTACCCCTGCATTAGATGATCTTGTTTTCAGATTCTAAGGAAAACTGTGAAGAAGTCATTCTACTGCTAGGGGCATTGCAGTAAAGTACAAGCGATGACAACTAGAGAGAAAGTGCTGCTTTAAGTGCATTTCCCCCCCCCCAATGATTTTAAGGTTAAGAGCATTTAGCTAGGGTGGGGAACTTCTGGCCTTGTAGATTTTTTTCCCCACTCCAACTTCTGCCAGCAGGCCAACAGTTCAGAATGGTTAGAAGTTGTAGTTTGGCAACATGAAGAGTTAACTATTCATGCTGCATGGCTGTGTGGGTTTAGAAATCATTTCTGTGCAGCCTTAGTCATACAGAGAGAAGGAGATGGGGTCAGTGTTCATCTTCAGCTGTATTACTTCAAACTGCTCATATTGGCTCACTTAATAAAACAAAATACAGTACTCCATACAAAATAGTTTCCACCCATAGGAAACCTGTACAGGAAGCTCAGTTGCGTGCCGTTCTTTCGTCTGCAGTTGAAATCATTATAGCTTCGACACCGGTTTTGCTTTAATATTTACAAAGATTCATTTTTTCAACCATGTTATATATTTTTGTTATCCATCAAAAAAATCTAACATCGGAAGTAGAAAGATGAATATGAAGATTTCAGGTGAACTCTAGGTAAAGATGCATAAAATTAGATGATATTCATGAGTAAGACTAAGAAGTACAAGATGTAAGAGAGGGGTTTTTTTATTTAGAAAAGGTTAAACCTGTATATATACAGAAGGGGTCAGCAACCTACGGCCCCTGGGCCGAATCTGGCCCACTGCATCGAATCATCTGGCTCCCACCCTCACTCCAACTTCTGCCTCCTAAAGCAGTTGCGGACACATTTATGACAGCCACAGACACGTTTATGACTGTCTGAGGGAGCGTGACCTGGCCCCTGACTTTAAAAGCTTGCTGACTCCTGGTATATAGTAAGCTGAAACTAGACACAGGTTCATCTTTTCTGGATTAAAAAAAATCATGTTACGTATTTGATCGGCTGGTTTTTAATATATTAGACATTTAGACAGTGGAGGTTTTACAATCTGTAGAGATTGTGTAGACGTGACAGGGCTCAAACTCCTTCAGAAGAAAGTGAGCAAATTAAAAGATGAAAGATAAACAGGTGTAACCAAGCCCCATCTAAGAAGATTTGTTTTTGATATCTGCCAACAGTAAGAATCAGTCAGTTTGTGATCATAGTGATGTGTCGGCGTGTTTTACTGTAGTGTTAAAGAAAAGTATATTGTCCTGCATTCACAAGTTGCATTCTGTGTAAGAAAGTATATTAGAGTCGTATAATATAAATAATTATAATATAAATCTAAACAAATAAATATTAAGTACAAAATATGGCAAGGTTATACTGCTATGGTAATAGAATAGACCGTACTGCCAGTGACTCAGTGCCAAGTGTCAGGCAGCAGTTAACTAACCTGACAACCCTAAGGACTAATGGCCTTGGGTGCCAAAGTCCACAGGGGAGGGTGATGGTCCCCAAGTGGATTAAATCCCCTTCATCTTGATGGAGGGCAGCAGCTTCAGCCATCCTGGCCTGGGGCTCAATAAGGACATTGTGTGCCAAAAGGGCTCAGGACCTGAAAGTGTCCGGAACTGGATCAGTGGTACTGGTGTCATGCTGTGATGCGGAAGGCAGATGAAAGGCCACTGCATTATATTCTCAGGACAGTTTTCATGGCTGATCACCATGTGGATCGCCAATATTCAGAATCGGATATGACACAGAAGAAGAATATTAAGTACATCATCCTAGGCCTGTTCTTTCAGAAAGCCAATACTCAAACATTAGTGTCTTTCTTGGAGCTGGGACTTAGATCAGTTCCCCACCCTCTGAGACTACAGTGCCTCAAGTGGCTAAGACGCTGACTCGAAGGCGGGAGGTCAGCAGTTCGATTCCCGGGTACTGCAGGATGGAATGAGCTCCTGTCTTTGTCCCAGCTCCTGCCAACCTAGCAGTTCAAAAGCAAGAAATTGCAAGTAGGAAACATAAAAGATCAGCCAAGCCACCTATTCAGAAGCTGAATATTCTGTTTTTGTTGATGGTGGTCTTTTTCCTCATGATGGTATTTTAGCCGTAATCTTCCAAACTGTCAACAGAACCAGGATAAATTGATAAAAACTACAGTAAATCAAAATGAGCTTTAAAGGGTCCTTCCGTCTAATGAACAGATAGGTTCTGTGCGATTTCATTTGTAGAGAAGTGTGGCTTTAGGAGAGTCACCATCAAAGTCGGGTCCGACCCTTCATGACCCCCATGGATCACCGCATGCCAGGCTCCTCTGTAATCAGCCATCTTCCGTAGTCCACACAGATCTACACCCACCACATCAATGATGCCATCTAGCCATCTCATCCTCTGCCGACCCCTTCTCCTTTTGCCTTTGATCTTTCCCAGCATCAGAGCCTTCTCAAGTGAGTCCTCTCTTCTCATTTGGTAGCCAAAGTTCTTGAGCTTCATCTTCAATATTTGTCCTTCCAAGGAGCAGTCAGGGATGATTTCCTTCAGGATGGACTGTTTTGATCTTGAAGTCCAGGGGACTCTCAAGAGTCTCCTCCAACAGCACAGTTCAAAGATGTCTATTCTTCTGCGCTCAGCCTTCCTTATGGTCCAGATCTCACAGCCATACGTTACTACTGGGAAGACCATTGCTTTAACTCTGCAGACTTTTGTTGCCAGGGTGATGTCTCTACTTTTTAGGGTGGATGTCTCTGTAAATACTGTAACCTACTTAGTATGTAATTTTTGCAGACACTTGTACTGTTAGTTTTCTCGAGTCTGCCCTCTTTCTTTCTGGAACACATGAATGATGGGTGCTGAATTGAAGCTTGCTAATAACCTAAGCCTAGTATCCTATGTGTAATTACTTTAGGTCAAGCCCCATTAATTAGCTCTGCATAACGTCTGAATAAACAAGCGCATGGGTTTGCTGTAAATACAGCATCTGCAGAGGTATGAAATACAAACTCAGGATGAATTTGAAATACACTTACCTACACTAGTTATTCATTCTTTTTATTCTTCATATATATGAGCAGATGTTTCTCAATATATGTATTTTTTTTCAGGTTTACAAGGCCAGAACACCTAGGAAGCAGTGCCAAAATCAAATGTAGTGGTTGCCATAGCTACCAGGAATCTACCAAACAACTTACTATGAAGAAATTACCCATTGTGGCCTGTTTTCATCTCAAAGTAAGTTGCCGGATCATGATTGGAGAGAACAGGTCTTTTTTTTTACCTAAGAGCTGACTAACTTTCATCGCATTGAGAAATCAATAGTTTCACCATAACTACAACATGGTCTGTGTGGTTTCTAGCCTCTCCAGGACTTGTGCACTTTCTTTATTCTTGTCAGAAGCACTACAAGCATATAATAACATACAAAGCTAAAACTGACATATCTAAAACAAAAAGGTATTAAAGGGACTAGATGACACCTGCCCAATATCGGGCCACCTCAACAACATTTCCTCTTGTCAACATAAGGTCCTCCTCAGTGTACGTTGAAGGGCATTGTGCACATTGTATCCTATATGGGCGATTGTTTGCTCTTCTCCACCTTCACACAGACTGTCATCTACAGGGAAACCCTACTTTATCAGATTTAGCCCGTGATCTTCCTGCCCCTGCACGCAGTTTGTTTAAAGCTTTCCACACAGACCATGGTTGTTCATGACCAGGCAGTAGAGAATCCTGTGGTTCTCCCCAGTTCTCTGGTGCTTCAACCCAGAAGCATCAGAAGTAAAAATGACTTGTGCACTGAGACCTCATCAGATGGAAATTGGAATGAGCAGCATCATGTTTTGTAACAGTGGGCAACACAGGGATTTTGGATTGCTTAGGTTTCATAGGAGGTCTTCTAGACCAGTTCTTCCTGAACTGTGTTCCACGGAACACTGGTGGACTTCAATTCCCAGAAGCCTAAGTACATTGGCTGATCAGTGTTTTGGGGAACTGACTTAGGCTTCTGGGCATTGAAGTCCACAAGTGTTCCACACAACATTGTTTGGGAAACACTGTTCTAGACATTGGTTGACTCCCATCCATGGACCCTGGCTGGGTATCGTACCCTGGATGAGAAGACAGGAATTAAGAACCCAACAGCCTGTATGATATAGGCCACCCAGAGACCTAGTAGACCCATGATGGTGAACCTGGGTACTCTAGATGTTCGTGGACTTGAATTACCAGGAGCTCAAATCAGCACTCCTGTTGATCTGGGCTTCTGGGAATTGAAGTTCAAGAACACCTGGCGTGCCAAGATTCACCATCACTGTAGTAGACCTAGTTGAATTCAGTTGTCTCAGGTTTGTCCCACTTCTCTGGCATAAAGTAGTGCTTATAAAGCAGATTAAAAACAAATAAAAGCAAAGTCAATCATAAACCATTAAATTAGCTTGGTTTGTATAATTAATTCAAATCATGGCACTAAAAACAGTTCTAAAGGTCAGTTTAAAAAAGTCTTCATGACCTTCCTAAAAACAGAGGAGCGACAGCTGATTGCAGCTCAGTGTGTTCCATGGTCAGAGAACAACAAAAAAGAAAATCTTTCCCCCTAGCAGATTTCTCAAGAAGGCATTTCCTGAAGATCTTAACATCTTGATTTTGACCTGGAAAGGAACTACAAAGGACTAAAAGTATCAGTATGAACATACTGTTAGGCAGGAAAAGATTATTGACTGTTGTTTGATCAAGAGAGACATATATCTTACTGCTGTATTTAAAAGTTGCAACTCTGATTCTATAGCTTGAATATGTGCCTGTGGAAAACCTGGATTGCAAGATTGCAGGTCTGATTTCCGGTCTTAATAATTCTGAGTGCTTGAGTGACTGAGAGGTTTTGCCAGCATTTCTAAATACTGTGACCAGAAGGTCTTAATTTTATTGCAATATTTGGGACTGTTCTTCTTGTAAACAGAGCCTACAGCAGTGGTGGTGAACCTATGGTAAGTATGCCAGAGGGGGCACTCAAAGCCCTCTCTGGGCACTTGCGCTGTTGCCCCAGCACAGAGTTCAACCCACCCCTCTGCCCAGCAGCCCAATGGGAGCGCATCCTCCCTCCCCCAGCATAGAGTTTGCCCCTCCCCTCTGCCCAGCAGCCCAATGGGAGTGCTCCCTCCTCCAGCACAGTTTGCCCCGCCTCTCTGCCCAACAGCCCAGTGGGAACGCTTCCTCCCTCCCCCCAGCGCAGAGTTCACCCTGCACCTCTGCAGCGCAGATGGCAGCCTGTTGAGTTTGAGCACTCGGTTTCTAAAAGGTCTGCCAACCACTAACCTACAGCATGGAACCTGCCATCTTTTTTTGCTTCCACATATACTCTTATTGTGGAAATGTCTTAAGTCTTTCATAACCCCAAGCAGAGAGAATTGGCTTTTCCCCTTAAACAAAATAGCCTTTCTGTGCTGAAAGGTAAAGAAGTGTCTCACCATGAGCCATCTTGTCAGTTTATATGTTCCAAATTAAGATTTTGGTATCTCATGTCTCAAAACAACACTGAAACGCTGCTGAACGAATATTGCTCAATTTCAGCAGCTGCTGCAATGATTGCAAGTTATTTATAGTTTAATATCAAATTCATAATGAAGGCCTGCTAATAATTCACCAAAAAACAAAGATGAGTAAAAATGCAAAAGGATATTTAGACTCTTTTATTTTTGGTATGAAAACAGCAGCCTCATCTGTTGCTAGGAAATTGTTGTAATGCTGGAAGCTGAGAATAATTAAGTGAGTTTGTAACTAGGACAGGAGTCATGAGAAATGGAGAGAGATGCTGCCTTTGTAAAAGAGCAGTTCATTCATCTTTTGGCTTCCTGTTCTTGTCCTTTTGTGGTGTTCTGCAGAAATGGTGATGCAAGTATGACGCTGAACAAATCTCCCTTTGTGTCAGAAATTAATCTATCTCCATCTCTTCCTTCCCACTTCCTTGTCAGGATGTGATTCTTCAGCACAGGATGTTGTTTGTTTATCCACTCCCCCCCCCCACACACACACACACTCTTCCGTCATATTGAAATTGAGTACAGTGGAACCTTATATAACAAAAATAATCGGTTCCATGAGGCTGTCCGCTAAGTGATTTTTCAGTTATATGGAATTTTTTTCTGCACAACGAAAAGTCCTATGGAAAAACTCGTACAGTAAAACCTCGGATAACGCTAAGACTTGGTTCCACAAGTCTTGGTGTTATCTGATTTTTAGTGTTATCCGATGCATGTTAAAATCCTATGGGATGGATCAGTTAACGTTAAAGTTCCATAGAGATACATTGTAACCACACAGACTTTAACGTTAACCATCCCATAGGACCTTAACGTTATTCGATCCAATTCTCCTCCCCAGATTACTTAACGTTGTACGGTTTTAGCGTTAACCGAGGTAAACGTTATCCGACGTATTACTGTATAACGAAAATTCCTATGGGGAAACTGGCAGAATGAAAGAATGTTCACTGTGCGCATTTTCCCATAGGAATTTTTATTATACGAGTTTTCCCCATAGGGATGCTATTTAGCATAGCAAAAAATTTTGTTATGCGAGTTTTCCCCATAGGGAGTGCTATTTTTCCATAGTATAAATTTTCATTATGCGAGGCACTTTTCTCCCTCCAGTTAATTTAATTGAATTTAATTAATTTAATTAATTGTATTTATATGCCGCCCAGTCTGTCGTGAGACTCAGGGTGGCTTACATACACCACAGAAAAACTTCATAATACAATGAAAATGCAAATGTTTTCTTTTTGTTATGTGAGTTTTTCACTAAAAAAGGCATTCATTATATGAGGTTCCCCTGTACTTACAAGGTAACACATATTGGGTAGCTCCTGAGTTACCCTGTGTTGAAATAAGTTACCTTATACCAGTGACGGCTAACCTTGGCACGCTATCTGTTCTTGGACTTCAATTACCAGAAGCCCAAGTCAGCACACCTGATGATCAGGGCTTCTGGGAATTGAAGTCCTGGAATAGCTGAAGTGCCAAGGTTAGCTACCACTTCCCTATGCAGTATATAATTTTTTTAAAAAAAAATTTTTTACAATTTAGAAAAATATATCCTAATCTGCCATATTTTGAAGTACAGTGGTACCTCAGTTAACGTAATTGATGCGTTCTCTAGGACGTTTCTTACAGCAAAAATTACTTTAACCGAATTCTCATAGGACTTCATTGAAAAGCAAAATACATTAACTGAAACACAGTTTTCCATAGGAATACATTTCAAACCAATTAATTCATTCTGGGGGGGAAATTTTATAACCGAGCCACTATTTTCTATGGATTTCCTTTCATTATGCACTTTTTACGTTAACCGAGCCATTTGTAAACTGAGGTTCCACTGTAGTTTGAAACAATATTTTGAAAGATTAATACGGAATCACAATTTTTTTTAGTAATAATGTCAAATCTTTAAAATGAACAGAAATTTATTTATTTATTTATTTATTGCATTTCTATACTGCCCATGTGAGATATTTCCCTCTCTGGCGGTGCACATACAAATATCAAAATAACATAAGAGTAATATTATAATCTGTTTTTAGAAAAAAAGGTGAGCATTCTGTTTAAATTATATAGATGTTTAACTGTTTATTCCAGGGGTGGCCAACTGTAGATCTCCAGATGTTCTTGGACTTCAATTCCCAGAAGCCCTGATCAGCAGGAGTGCTGACTTGGGCTTCTGGGAATTGAAGCCCAAGAACACCTGGAGATCTACAGTTGGCCACCCCTGGTTTATTCTAACCAAAATACCATGATGAGAATCTAAGGCCTTAAGAGCGAGGGGCACTAGCTGTACTTCCCACACGCAAGGAAATTTACATGCACACACCAGGGTCATGAACTGTCAGGCCTCCGCAACAACTAGGTCCACCGTGAAATAGGATTCCCTGGAGATCTTAGAGGTGTTTTTTTTTACATACCCTCAACCAAAACAAGGACTTCAAAACAGAGATAGGAGATGTTCTTCCAAATGGCCATAATGGATTTGAGATTCTGCAACAGGTTGTTCAAAAGCCAATTCCCACCTCTGCTTTAAAGGTGGAAAATTGATATTTTGAATTATGCCTCACTCAAACTAGAAGCCAGCCTCGGTGTTGCAAAGTGGGAGCTATCTACTCCTAGGGACCAAAGGTCTTATCAAGACTCTTGCTGTTGACAATCTAACCAGAGGTGTTTCCATAGAATCTTCTTCTAATGAAGCTTCACGGCAGTAAAGAGAATTGTGCATCTGTATTCATTTATAGGGAAGGCTTGTACACAGATGTCTAAATGACAGAGCAAATGCCTGTTTTGTTCCCAAGCTGTATTATTAGGAGGTCAGTGCTGCTGCTGCGACTGCTGCTGCGGCTGCTGCGGCTGCTGCTGCTGTGGTTATCTAGAAGGGAATAATTGCCTGGTCTTTAACAAATGACTCGTCTCATAATGCTGAGAAAATGGATGAAGCCGGGAGTTGCAAGGCTGGGGACTCTGTACATGATAAGCTGTGATTATTGTTACTGTTCTAATGGGTGGGACTGCAGTGGCTTAGTGGTTAAGATGCTGGACTTGACGACTGGAAGGTCAGCAGTTCAAGACCCAAGTGATGCATGACGGAGTGACTTCCCGTATCTGTCCCAGCTCCTGCCAACCTAGCAGTTTGAAAGCATGAAATTGCAAGTAGATAAATGGGGACCACTTCGGCGGGAAAGGTAACGGCCTTCTGTGCACTCTGGCGTCTAGTCATGCCTTCCACATGGCCATAGAAATGTCTGCAAATGCAGACAGTGCAGGCTCTTTGGCTGTAAATGGAGATGAGCACCAACCCCTAGAGTCAGACACGACTGGCTTTCAAAGGGCAGGGCAGTGGTTGCCCAGCGGGGTCCGCTGCGTGTAGTAGAGTTTCCTGTGCTAGGGCAATAGCGCATGTGCCCACAGAGAGGGCTGTGAGTTCCCCCTCTGGCACTCGTGTGCCATAGGTTCGCCACCACTGTGCTGGTGAGATATATGAACATCAGGCAAACCACAGCTTTCTTTTCTGAAAGATTGACTTGATCTCTTTTCCAGCGGTTTGAACACTCAGCCAAACTGAGGCGAAAGATCACTACGTACGTCTCCTTTCCGCTGGAGCTGGACATGACGCCATTCATGGCCTCTAGGTATGTGTTGAAACATGTTCCTGCAATTAAAAAAAAAGCACTCTCACATGAGGCAACTTTTTAAAATATGGAGCATTTTGTCGCCACTTCTTTGGAGCAGAGAAGTTGCCCTTTTAGCTTTTTTGAACAGAAACAAGCTCCAACATATTTTAGAAACAAGGTTGTTAAAGTAGTTAAATTTAAACTGATTTCAAAACTTGATCCAGTTGAAAAGACTCTTAGACTGAAAGGAGAAAAATCTACAGTAGTTCTCTACCATCTTTAAAGGTCAAACGTCATTCAGGTAGATTAAATATATAAAAAATGTTTAATTGCACGAATGTTGCCGATATGTCATAAAATTTAAAAGCTAACCAACCAAGACATTTTTTATTACATTTTCATTTGCTAAGAAGAGAAAACAGGTAACAGACATGCACCAGCCCAGCTCCATCTGTGTGGCTTGAGAACTCTTGAGAAAATGCTTTCTTGTGCATTATTTTCAAGTAGTGATAGTAGGAAAAAGCTAGGAAGAAAACAGAAAGAAAAGGAATGAATAAAGTTATTAGATGCATCAAAACTACTCACCTCCAGGAAGTGAAAGTGAGATATTTCAGTCTCTTCCTGTTTTGTACACGAGGAAAGGTCAACGGTCATATTCAGCAATTTGTGAAACAATATAATCCATCCGTCTTACTCCAAAACAGAGAATATATTAATGAAAAAGAACAGTAGTGATTCAGCAGTATAAAGAGAACTAATGCAATTAAGAGTTTCCTTTCAGTGAAGAATTGGATTAATTTTCTTTTCCTTTCAGCTTCAGGGTTTACGTAGAAGTCCCCCTTAATCTTAGGTCATTATGAAATCTGTTATGGATGATCTCAACACAAAAGATTTCCTGGGGTGTGCATCTTTTAACAAAGCTTCAGATATAAGGCATCATTATGATTGGGTAATGGACAGGAACTTTTGGAAGGGATGAGCTGTCCATTGGCTTCTTGCTGCACTGTTTATACATATCACAAAAAGAGACAGCTAAATGAGTATAAAATAGCCAAAACTGTAAAATCGTGCATGCAGCTTCTAGCCAGTGCAAACAAATTGGAGTCAAATTATGTTATATGAGTGCATGGATCAATTTTTCTCCCTTCAGTTTGGGATTTGTTTAAAATCAAAATGCTGCTTAATGATTTATCTAAATGTCTTGGTTAAAAGGCAAAACAAAAGCCCTGTTATTTGCAGTTTTGAGGATGCATCTGTACCATTAGAGCCCAGACTTTAGCTGTGAAGTGGTTCAATACGTCATAGAGGTGGGGGAAATTGTATATTTTATGTGTATCTGTGTTTTATGCAGTACTGTACATAGACCAAGGAACCAGATCATGGTTCCTCAGACTGTTCATGGGGCCGGACTACGCCACTGCTTCTGCTTCCACCGCCTCTGCTGCTGCTATTTCCATCATTGCCACCTCAATCCTTGTTCCCCTCACTTGGCTTGGTGTGTCCCTGCCGGCGCTCCATAGCAGAGTGGGTGTTGTAAGGAGCTGCTGTACACACACCTGCCTTGCTCGCCCAGCCACTCCAGCAGCAGCTCTTTACAACTACGGAGCACTGGCAGGGACACTCCAAGCCAAGCGGAGGGGACAAGGATTGAGGCGGATGCAACAGCAAGGGCCAGATTTTTTGATGCCATGACCCTCTAGATCAGTGGTGGTGAACTTTGGCACTCCAGGCGTTCTTGGACTTCAATTACCAGAAGCCCAAGTCAGCTGATCAGGGCTTCTTGGAATTGAAGTCCAAGAACAGCTGGAGTGCCAAGGTTCCCCCATCACTGCTCTAGATATTGTTAGACTGCACCTCCTGTCAGTTCTTACCAAAGTAGCCCATGACCTGGAATTATGGCACTTGCTGTCCTACTAACATCTGAAGGACCACAAGCTTTAGAGGACCATGACTTTCCCATCCAGAAGTAGCACCATAAAGAAAGAAGTTTGGGTTTAAGCTTATTTATTTGAACATTAAGATAGAACAAAGGGACTTAGAGTGGCTAAGGGAACAGAGTGGCGGCTTAGTGGTTAAGACGCTGGAAGATTGGCAGGTCAGCAGTTCAAGACCTGAGAGCTGCACAATGGAGCGAGCTCCCATCGTCTGTCCCAGCTCCTGACAACCTATCCGTTCCAAAGGAAGAAATTGAAAGTAGATAAATAGGTATCTCAGTAAACAAAACAAAATAAAATAAAAAACACAGTAGCACTTTAAAGACTAATTGCTATATAGATAAATAGGTATCACTTTAATGGGAAGGTAACAACGTTCTGTACACTCTGGTGTCTAGTCATGCCTGCCACATGTCCACAGAAACATCTGCAGACGCAGACAGCGCTGACTCTTTGGCGATAAGCAGAGATGAGCACTGAACCCTAGAGTTGAACACGACTGGCTTTCGGGCAAGTGTGACATTTACCTAAGACAAACACCAGGAGGGGCTACTGACAAGCCTCGTTTTTCATGACACTGAATATATTTGTGTCTTTGTTCTCTTGTAGTAAAGAGAGCAGGATGAATGGGCAGTATCAGCAGACAGCAGATGGTCTAAACAATGATAATAAGTAAGTGGTGTTGCTTTCTTTGCCTTTTTACTTGTGGGTTCTTTCTCTCAGATACGGCATGCTGAGTGAGTGCCAAGGTTCCCCATTACTGCTCAAGTTATTGTTAAACTGCACTTCCTGTGGAGTCCGGAAGCAGCCCATCTCAGCTACAGGACATGTTACTTTATATGCTGCCCCAGAAAAAATAATTGCTGAAGGCTTAGTTGCTCTGTTTCCTCAAAGTGTTTCTGATTCCTTTTTTCGGCTCTCTCTCCTATATAAGGCATGAGAAGATATAGCAGTGGTGGCGAACCTATGGGGCACTCAGAGCCCTTTCTGTGGACACGTGTGCTGTCGCCCCAGTGCAGAGTTGGCTCCACCCCTCTCCCCAAGCCCAATGGGAGTGCTCTCTCCCAACCCCCAGCACAGAGTTCACCCCACCCTTCTGTCCAGCATACCAATGGGAGCGCTTCCTCTACCCAGCACAGAATTCGCCTCGCCCCTCTTTCCAGCAGCCTCATGGGAGTGCTTCCTCCCTCCCCCAGCACAGAGTTCGCTCTGCCCAGCAGCCCAATGGGAGTGCTTCCTCCCTCCCCCCAGCACAGAGTTTGCCCTGCCCCTCTGGTTGGGCTCTGTCCCTAAAAGGTTCGCCATCGCTGAGATGTTGATGTGTCCTGCTTAGGCACACATCTGCAAAGACTCAAGTGTCAGCCATTCAGATGGCTGAGCGGCTTTCTTTTAAACCTGACGCCTGCTGTCTCTGCTTGTCCTCCCACTAGGTATTCCTTGTTTGCAGTCGTTAACCACCAAGGAACCCTGGAGAGCGGACACTATACCAGCTTCATTCGGCAACACAAGGACCAGTGGTTCAAATGTGACGACGCCATCATCACCAAGGCTAGCATTAAGGATGTCTTAGACAGCGAAGGGTAGGTCTCGCACCGAACACAGTTAGGAGGAGAGGAGCCACTCTTGATAATTGACCACTTTGATAATTTGCTCTTCAGAATATCTCAGATGGGGTGAGAGGCAGCGCAGCTTACGGGAGTCAAAAGAGAGAGCAATATAGAAATCAAGATTGCAGCTGAGCCCAGCAGGATGGGGCTGGCTAGGAACCCAAGCCGCATGAATACAATATCAACTGATAATTCCAGTTTATGCTTGGTATCTCTTTGGCTAACTCACAAGGAGCAGATGGCAAGGGATCTATCGCCCCCTCCTCCTGTGTTTGGCATTTCTTGTTTTGTCCTAGATGAGAAAAGTTCGAAGATCCAAACAGAATTTTAATCTAATGAAGTGTCTGAAAAACTCAATTATGCAGATTGCGTAAATTATTCAAATTGAGAAATTTTGTATTATATGTTTTACTTTTCATAATTCAGTAGGTTTTTATTTACATTTTTATTTTAGGGGGTGGGGTTTCTGTCGTTTTGTTGTCGTCTTTTTTTTTTTTTTTGCTGGTCTCAGCCATCAACAATATTTTCCATTAAAGATTCTTGGTTTCCATTTGGGCTTTAATGTCTTTACAACCATCCATGCTATAAACCTTAATTTTTGTCTCTTGGGTTTTTTTCTTAAAGTTTTGATGAAAGCCTGCCCTCCCACAAAATTGTAGCATGTACCCTATCTAGGTTGAAGTCAGTCTTCAAGCAGCATCTGAGGCTTGTAAATTGTTAAGCACATAAGTCTTAGCACCATCTAAAGATATATTTTGAAAGACTGCTGTTTTGTTGTAGGATACTGGAGGACTGTATAATGGGCCTTGATGGTGCAGTGGTTAAACTGCTGTACTGCAGCCAGGACATTGTGAATTCAATCCTGACCAGGGCTCAAGTTTGACTCAGCCTTCCATCCTTCCAAAATGAGTACTCAGCATGTTGGGGGCAAAATATTTATTAGCTTGTGAACCACCCAGAGACTGCACTAAGTGTTAATAGGGCAGCATATAAACGTAATTGTTTTGCTTTTAAAATTTGGAATTGCCTCCATTTTTGTCATTGTGTGATCTCGGGGGAGGGGAGCTATAACCCGTCATCTCATTAAAATTCTACCTGACATTTGCTCCTCCCGGCTTACTTAAAAACTAGATTGGTCAGCTCGAAACTTTTGAGATGACTTAATACTCATTTAAAATTTGGAAAGCCTTTTTGAGTAGAGGCAGTTGTTACTCTTCTGAAAAGTAAACCTTCCTAATTGTTTTTGCTTTTTTTTAGTTTCTGTTCAGGAAAAATAAAACATATCCTGGTTCTTAGCAGTCAAATGCGCAGGTTGTCTGTGTAAAGGAGGGGTGCCCAAACTTTTTGGGCCGTGGGCCAGTCACATGATTCAGCAGACTGGTCACATGGTTCCTCCTACTGGAAGCGAAAGTAAAGCGTGCCTTGCAGTCTGTCTTGCAACAGGATGAGATAGATTTTCAGGCTGCCATTTTCTCTGCTTAAACCAGGGGTGCCCAACTTCAGCCAATGGGCCAGATCCAGCACCCGATGCAAATTCATCTTGCCGATGCAGCCCTCATCGCTCCTGGAAGTGGAAGTAAAGCATGCCCATACAGGCGCATTTTACTTCCGCTTCCAGGAGTGTCGCAGGCTGCGTGGGCCGGATAAAATTTGCGTCGGGTGGATCTGGCCCACAGGCCGTAGTTTGGGCACCCCTGGTGTAAAGGAAGCTCCTTTGGTTTAGGAGTCTGTTTTGCCGATTGACTTGGCATCACTGTTCTTGTAGCTTTCAGTTAGTCTGTTTGGGCCTTCTTTCTAGATACCAAAACCAGATCAAACCTGGCTTTGCCTCTCGGTCATTAAGCATTCTAGTGCCGAGCCAAAATAGCAGGCTGGGCACATACTCTGATGAGTCATTGGGTTTAAATTATTTAAGGTGTCACAGCATGACCACGGGAGAATAAGAAAGAGGATGCCAGCAAAACCAGCTCCCTGGAACCGTCCCTGCATTATTACTATTTTAAAAGTCCTGTGGTGTTTTTTTAATGATTGTGGAGGAAAAACAGCACCAACAGGTCACCTTAAAATATCACCCTCTCTTCTTCTTCTTCTTTTTTAAAATGTTCCTTACAGATATTTGCTGTTCTATCACAAGCAGTTCCTGGAGTATGAGTAGCCTTATTCAGCAGCTTGAGAGACAGAGAGAAAGAGAAAGAAAAACGAGAAAGGGAAAAGAAAACCCATAAGGAAGCAAACTGAACGGCAGCCCTTCTGAAAAGACACACCGACCTACCTGAATACAAAAAAGACACCCTTTTTTTTGACATCTGGCGTTGAGCTGCGACAGGATCCGCTGGCTGCTGGCTCATGGCCCAGGGGAGGAGTTGTTGTTTATTTTCTTTAACGAATAATGTTCACCGTGTATGCCGTCCTTCAGGGACAGAAGAGGGGGAAATGTCAAGAGAGGCTTACATAGAGTCAGTGACTTTTGAGAGAAGAAGTATAACACAAAAGATTGCTTTGGGTGGGGGGGAAACATTGGGAGCGAAGGAGTCCAGGCGCTGGGACATCTCCATCCGCTCTTCCAAAATGTGTGTGGGAAAGCCGGGGGGGTATCATCTCCATACAGCATCTTCTCCATTGGTGCTTCAGCTCCAACTGACCAATCAATCATACAACCGTTATAATTCTAAATAAATAAATAAACCCAAACCCATTTTCTTTTTTGCATATGGGTCTGAAAGCAGTGAAATGGAGAAACGGGACAACACAACGAAGTGGACTTTGCAAGTACCTTTTTATTTGTGAATTTTAGTTATTAAATAAATACACTATGAAATGCTTAGGCTGTTTTGTCTTTTGGCAAGTGTTGAAAGAAATCTGGATTTACGGCGAACCCAGTCGTGATGCTAAGTGAAGGTTTCCTTGCATGCGTCCTGCTGCAAAAAGGCACAGGTAACTTCTGACACTTTGCGATTACTCCTCGTTACCAATTCCTTTTCAAGTATTTGAGCATTTCTCTTTGATATAGAAAAGCCTTCTGGGAGAGAAGCGATGAGAAACCTGGGAAACATGAGTCAAAAGTAAAGATATCCCCTTGCAAACAAAAGTCCACATAGTCAAAGCAATTGTGTTTTCAGTTGTGATGTGTGGTTGTGAGAGCTGGACTATAAAGAAAGCTGAGTGCAGAAAAATAGACACCTTTGAAATGTGGCGCTGGAGAAGAATTTCGAGAGTATCCTGGACAGCAATGAGAACAAATAGGTCGATCTTAGAAGAAATCAACCCTGACTGCTCCTTGGAAGGTCAAATATTGAAGATGAAGCTAAAGTACTTTGGACATCAAATGAGAAGAGAGGACTCACTTGAGAAAGCCTTGATGTTGGGAAAGGTCTAGGGCAAAAGAAGGGGGTGGCAGAAAATGTGATGGCTAGATGGTACTGCTGACACAGTGGGCACAAAAATGGGTGGGTCGAGGAGGATGGTGGAGGATAGGGGTGTCTGGCATGCAATGGTCCATGGGGTCTCAAAAGGTCGGAGTTAACTATGTGACTGAACAACAACAAAAATCTTAATTTCTTCTGCCTTTTACTCGTCATTCCCCCGCAAGAGTCAAATGTATAATTGCCGTCATACCCCTGTGTCAAATGAATGAATTGGTGTGTTTATACTGTAAAAGACACTCTGGACTGTTTATCTTTTGGAGAAGGGGCTGTGGTGACTCAGTGGTTAAGAAACTCTCCTTGTTAGCTGGAAGCCCGGCAAGTCAGCAGTTTCAAGACCCGAGTACTGCATGACGGAATGAGCTCCCATCTCTGTCCCAGCTCCTGCCAACCTAGCAAGAAATTGCAAGTAGATAAATAGGGACCACTTCAGTGGGGAAACGATCTTGGGGACATAAAAGGAGCCTCATTCGGGCGTCCCCTGAATGGAGTTCCTCCAGCAAAAATCCTTTCAACCCAGAATAATTTCTGACACAAAATAATTATTATCTTTTGGAGAGAGAACAAAATACGGTGAATAAGTCTGATCTCTGAACCGTGTTGGTCGGGTGTTTTCTCCACCCTTTACTAAAAAAGAGAGATTGTACTTATGAGACATTTGGGACTGAAAAAATCTGCCATCTGCTAACTCTGGCGATTGGATTGCCACGATCGCAATTAACTGTCAGCGATTGGCCAGCTCTGCCTTAATAACAGACAATAGATAAACAAAGGATCTTCCCATGTGTTCTGTTTTTATTGGTCCCTTATCTCTCCGATACTCTATCCTGCCCTCCCAATATATCACTCCCTTTTGGCATAATAGACCCCCAGGCTTTGTCTTTACCTCTTGGCAGTCCAGGGGCAATGCCAGCTTTTGCTTTGTCATTTAAGATCTCTTGCGTCCCCCACCCGTCCCCCTCCCGCCACTTCACCATCTACCCCTCCTTGTTGTCTAGACACTGGCTGGGTATCCACATGGGATGCTCATTTTATAATCAAGAGGTAGGGGCCACATTTGATTTGCTGCTTATGAAGGAAGAGGCTTCTGTACCTTGTTTAAAAAAAAAAACCCTTTTCAGCTGATGGCTTAAAAAGAAGAAGAAAAAGGGTAGACAATAACAGCAGGAATTGGTTCTGTAGCCTTTATGTTTTACAACTCGGTCTTTGTCTGAAGGAGACGCTAAAAACCAGGCCAGGAGCTATGCTTCGCTCAGGCGGCAGCTGAATTTATGTTCCGATTGTAAAACTGCTGTTTTTTAAAATTGCGTTTTAAGGATGCTTCTCCGTTTTAAAAAAAACAGCAACACAACAGACCCATCAGTTCTACAGAGGCTCTTTTTATTATTTCGAACAGGGGTGCCCAAACTTTTCGGGCCGTGGGCCAGTCATGTGGTTCAGGGAGCTGGTCACTATGGCCCCGGGCCCGGATCCGGCTCCTGATGCCAATTCATCCGCAGCCTGCAAATCCCTCGTCACTCCTGGAAGCCGAAGTAAAACACGCCCATATAGGGGCATTTTTCTTACACTCCCAGGAGCAACAAGGGCGTTGCAGGCCAGATGAATTGGCATCAAGGGCTGGATCCGGCCCCCAGAATTTAAAAAACCCATCAGGAACTCAGATCGCTAACCAACTCTTTCTCCCTGACTGGAGAGTGAGGTGGGATGATACAAAGATAGGATCTAATATTCAGAGGCATTTTTAAAGAAATGTAGATAAGTGCTATACTATTTGAACTGAAGAGTGTAGGCTTTTTGGAGCAATATATCAGGGAAGATGAAAAAATAGTACCTGAGCATCTACAAAGGTATTTTCTTTGGTGCTGTTAGTTTCCCATGCTTTGAAGGAAACATGTTTAATTCTCACTGAAGTTTTAATGAGCTGGGTATTAATCAGCTCTAAAAGGCTTCACCTAGCTTTCCCTAGTACAGGACTGTGGACGCTGAGCTGAGCCTGACAGCTAGAAGGTCAGCAGTTCAAGACCCAAGTGCTGCTCAACAGAGTGAGCTCCCGTCTCTGTCCCTAGCTCCTCCCAACCTAGCAGTTCAAAAGCAAGAAATTGCAAGTACATAAATAGGTATCGCTTTGCTATGAAAGGTAACATTGTTCTGTGTGCTCATGCCTGCCACATGACCACGGGAATGTCTGCAGATCACCCGACAGTGCTGGCTCTTTGGTTGTAAATGGAGATGAGCACCGAACCCTAGAGTTAGACACGACTGGCTTTCGAACAAGGGAGACCTATCCTTCCCTAGCCTGTCGTCCTCCCCAACCAAGAAGGACTTACTGACTCTGAGACCCAGGCTGGGGACGGCCAATTTACCCATAGCTTTGGGATACCGTCTTGAGCCATGGAATATCCCCTGAAATCTGCCTGCATTGCAGATGCATTGAGTACATTAATGCAGAAAATGCTCCCTAAAGATTGCAAATCTGAGATTCACCGTCTTCCCAGTGAAGCTGACAGCAAGCAGCTCTGTTTGCAGTAAAGCACAGCCGTGTGGAATCGGCAGAGCTTCAGCCAAGCCACGATGACCTCATCTAGATGCATCTAAAAGCACATTTTGCAGGGACCGAGCTTGGAATTTTGCAACACTTTTTTGATGCAGCCGAGGTTCCGTTCATTGGTGGTGTGGGAAAGCAAGTACGACTTGAGTCTTTGCTAATGATGTATTTAAATACTTATGTGCCTTAAGAGTCGATTCTGAGTTATGGGCACGCCTCGTCACAATACTAACAGTGTGCCAGCAAATCAATTTAACGGGTGGCAACACTTTCCAGGGTTTTCCAGGCAATGAATGCTCAGAAGTGGTTTCCCCTTTCTTCTGGGGCACATTGTGCCATCTAGGCCAGTGGCTCCCAATATGGGTACCACACCCACCAGGGGAATTTCAATTCCCAGAAGCCTCAGTCAGTGCATTGGCTGATCAGTGCTTTGGGGAATTGACTTCGGCTTCTGGGAATTGAAGTCCAAGAACCAAAGGTTGAGGAAGACTAGACCAGTGATGGCGACGCTCGGCACTCCAGCTGTTCTTGGGTTTCAAGTCCCAGAAGCCCACGTTCCTGTGAATTCACATGAATGGGTTTACTGTGCATACTTGGGCTTCTGGGAAGTGGAAGTCCAAGAACAGCTGGAGTGCCGAGCTTTGCCATCACTGCACTAGACAATTAAGCTTCCTAGCAGAGATGGCTGGTTTTTTGCCACTGGATCTTCCTGCTTCCTCTTCAATAATGCTGCAAGCTTTCCTTATTTCCTGGCTGGCTCTGATGCAGTTCCAGTCTCTAGCTTTTTCCTTTGATTAAACTATAGACCAACCGTGCCCCCTCGTGGCAGAATTTCGGATGCTGTAACATTTTTAAAACAACAACAACAGCATTGCCTTTTTCTTTCTTTCTCCACCCTTTTCCTTCCAAGTGTTTGCTGCCCAAGAAATTGATTCTTCGGTATAATTAAGTTGCGTTTTGACTAATTTGGTCTTCCCAGTGTGATGTTGCTTTATGAGGATGAGCTGGAGGCAGAAGCCAGACAAGATACTGACTGATAGCAGATCACTCTATGTCAATGGAATGGCAGGAATTTGGGGCATGTAGACACTCATTGTTCTCCTAATCCTATTTACCGCTGTTTTAGGAGGCGTTTCCCCTGGGAAAGGGTGAAAGGTACCTCAAATATTTGGCAATTCCAGTGGCAGGAGATATGATTTATTTAATGTGGGTACCTTTATTTTGATTTTCCGGGGTCATGGGCAGAAGCAATCTTTGCACAAGAGGAGAAATGTTTATGTATGTTTTCGTTTACGCTTAATTTGGCCCTCACATATTTATGTCTTCAGTGCCTAATGATGATTGTCCTGTCCCATCTTTACAAGGGTGAATTTATGACGCACAATTATTGCAGTTGTACCTCGAGTTACAAATTTAATGTGTTCCAAGGCATTTGTCATGTTATGAAAAATTTTGTAGCCCAAATTTCCCAAAGGAATGCATTGAAAACCAAAATTCATAACTTGAAACATGGCTTCCCATAGGAATGCATTGAAAAAACCAATCAATCTGTTCTGGAGAAATTCGTAACTCGAGCCATTATTTTCAATTGATTTTCTTTCGTATTGTGAAAATTTTGTAACTCGAACAATTTGTAACTCGAGGGTACAGAGGCAAAAAAATTAAAAAGTGTAAGGCCTATGCATAAGCCTATTTTAACTTAAAGTGGTTATTGTGACCTTTTTGATTTTTAGAATGGGGCCCGGGAGAACGCATGCAAATTTGGAATGTCCTGAAGGATGATATCATGAGAAAATAGGTGCTCCCGTTATAGGAAACTCCAGAAGGCAAAATCAGGACTCTAAAAGGATGTGAGATTTTTCAACTCCCCATTTGATAATAATACTGCACAACAATGATTTTGCTACTGGGAATAACACATGTGATTTACATGATATTGAGCGTGCTGATACGAAATCTGAACTCAGAATTTGCCTATCACGTACAGATTTAAAGTGATAGGCATGCTATTGCTGTTCAAATGGTCGGTAATTGGGTTAACTAACTTAAGATCCTGATGTCCTAGGCAGAATCGGACTTCAGATTTGGATTCAGTGCACTTGGTTTAGTATACGACACATGGATTAGACCAAGTATCAGACAATAGTTATTATTATTATTATTATTATTATTATTATTATTATTATTATTATTATTATTATTATTATTATTATTATTATTATTATTATTATTATTATTATTATTATTATTATTATCATCATTATCATTATTATCATTATCATCATTATCATTATCATTATTATTGTGATGCAATGTAATGGGAGAGCTCTACAAACACACCTTGTAAGGGACAATAAACTAGGATCAGTAAAGCCCAACCTTGGCACTTAATATATTCTTGGACTTCAATTTCCAGAAGTCAACACTCCTGCCGATCAGGGCTTTTGGGAGTTGAAGTCCAAGAACATCTGGAGTGCCAAGGTTAGCCATCATTGAACTAGGTTCTCCTACCACAGGTAGCTGCCATTTCTTGTCCCTGGCTGAAGACCCTTTGTCACAAAGAACTTGGGAGATCTTGACACCTGTTGACTCCCCACTCAGTTTTGGAGATTATCAGCAAAATTAATCGCAGCCAACACATGATTAAGGAGTGAAGTGGAAAGGTTGTGTGGTCCTTTTATGACTTTCCAAAAGCCTAGTGTCAAGTGCGAAAGAAAATGGGCTCCACGCCTTCAGTGCACAAAACAGACAACAGGAAATGGTAGGTAGAAATGTGAAGAGTTTTCAGTATCAGTTTTGATGTGTTTCTCTAAATCTAACTTGAATTTTCTTCCCATCCTTCTTTTATACTGGGTCACAAATCTTTCTGTCCCATCATGTCCCCATACAATTCTGTACACGTTTTCCTAGCATGTACATTTATGTATGCATTCTACCTAACTTTTGTATCTTGCTCTGCTTCTGAAATGTTTTCATGTTACACATTTTAGCCCTTACATTTTAAGATGCATATGTTCTGGCCAGACATTCCGCTATGATAATGGAGTAGACCGTACAGCTAGCGACTCAACACTGAGTGACAGGCGGTGGGTAATTAGCCTGACTCCCGGAAGGGGCCTGTGGCTATAGCCGGATGACCCCCTTTAGGTGGGGTGATGGTCCCCCTCAGTGGAGGAAATGCCACTGGAAACCATCATATTGGGTCGAACGGCAAAATGAGTGGAGGAGGAACTCCCAATTCCCAGCAGTCATGGAGGTGCAAGAGGCCATGCCAGATGGACTGGCTGTGAAGGTATACCTTGATAATAATCCTCTTGGATGCGGCAGTCAATTGCAGTCCTGGTGTTAAATCCTGAATGTCTACTTTCACTTGTGTCGCAGGAGATGGCTCCATGATCATAGTGTGTGGGTCACTTCATAGCAAGCTGGGATCCACCTTAAACAAATTCACGCCAATGGCATTTTTCCTGTTTCAGGAAAAAATGCATTTTCGGATACGAGTTGCATTCAATGCCTATGAGTTCTTCATACACCTTTTTGCTTCAAGAGGGCACATAAGTTAGCGGGTCCAATTCTAACATGGCTTCCGAGTTATCTGGTATTTTATTTGGAAATTGCAATGGCTGCATGCTGAGAATCTATTGCAGAGAATCAAGACCAGGAGACTAGTAATAAGAGCACAAAAAAACTATTTATTGACTGAGGATGTTCATTAAGGATAGTAGAACTGAGAGAAAGATGGTTTAGCAGGATTACAGAATCCCCCTACAGTTGACTTCTCTACTTGTCTACCTAAGATGGAGGAGCCAGAAGAAAAAGAAGGAAACCTAAGAGGACCAATCTGCATGTAGATCTTAGGAGAATCCTAAGATAACCATCTACCTTTTCTCCATTCAGATGTCTTGGCATTAATAGTGGTGATCCATTCTAACTGTAAGAACAGGAAAGGCTGGCTGGGGAGGGGGTGGTGAAAGACTGGCAGATGATATCTACTGTTACTCAACCCACTATTACCTATGCTCTGTGGATGGTGGTCATTCATATCTCAGGGGTCTAGTGATCTACTCTTGAGTTTCACCCTGAACTTTATAGGAGCTCTCGAAGTTGCTAGATCTAGTCTGGAGTAAGGTTCAGCACCATGGATAGCTCTTGTCAAGTTCAGATTAAAACCTGAAGTTTTCAGCCCTGCTTCCGCTGCCCCTGCCAGTGACTCACTGCCTAATGGTAGGGCTGGAGCAGCCTATTCCTATATCCTTTTAAAAGGTTTGTAATCAGATGCTTTATTTATAAGCACTATGAACATCTATCGCCCTCTTTCTCTCTCTCATACGTAGCAGAAAACCGAGATTCTGTGAGAAGTTCTTTTCCACTGGGCAGAATTCAGCCCTGGTTGCCTCCACTCTCGGCAGGATCAACTACAGCTTGTAGTGGCTCATTCTGAACATCTTTTACCCACTAGATCATAAGGAATATATAAAACCATCTCCGGGGACTTGGGTGGGTTGCATGTGGAAACGTTTTCAGAGGATGGAAGCAGCTTTCACATGGGGGTTGTGACTGGGATGGGGTAGCAGGGTCTCGATTCTGTGGTATCCAGTCATATTTTGGCTCAAGTCAAATGCGCCTTTTCTTGCGAGGGAGAGCATATGATTTGGAAGTGGCCATCTTCGGGGATGGGAATTGTTCCGGGATTTCCGGTCAGGGGAGCATCCCCTTGCATGCCGAATTGGTAAGTCCTGGGGCAGGCTCTGGTCTCTTGAACAGCAGGACTTGTATCCGGGAAGCAGAAGCCACAGGTCTCAATAGGTTCTGGGGTTTGGTTGCCGCTAGATCCACTTCGCATACTTCCTTCTTCCAGTAGACCATCTAAAAGAGGCATTCACAAGTGTTAGCACTGGGGGCGCATCACACTTGTGGAAAAAGTTGACATTGCTGTTAGTCAAGGCATGTGCATAGCGACAGGATACCTTGAAGCTACACCAGTTGACAAAATGTATCCTCTTGTTTGTATCCCTCAACCCAAGATAAGGAGAGAAGCAGCATCAGATGCCGAGGAAACTAAGCAAGACGACTTTCAACACCCTCTTCTGAATGGAGATGAGCCTCAAGTCCGCCAGCTCCGATCCAGGAAGAGCTTTATGGCAAGAACAAATGCTCTTGAGGATACACAAGTGCAAAACCAAAATAGAAGGTGGAGGAAGGAGCTCACTGGACAAGGAGGATATAGCTGAGGAATTTGACCTCCCCTACATCACTTGGAGGACCCTAAATAAGTTTAATGTTGGAATCCCTAAATGTAAGACCAACATGCTCAAGTGGCATCTGCTGGTAGACAACAACACATTGTGAAGGTGGAGGGATCCAGAACCCAGCTCATTTATTGGTCTGCCGGTTGCTACTGGAAACATGTACCAATGAGGATATAGCAGATTAAAGTCTGACCTGGACGCAAAAGAAGAAGCATTGGACGTAAGTAGGTCAAACTTCCCCTTGCAAAAAAGTTTCTAGGAAGGTAACAGTGCTCCATGCCTGCCACATGACCACAGAAACTTCTGCAGACAGCACTGTCTCTTCGGCTTTGAAACAGAGATGAGCACTGAACCCTAGAGTCAGATATGACTGGCTTTCGAGCAAGGGAAACCTTTACCTTTACTACCTTTTAAGGATGCAAAGAAACCCTTGAAAGTATACACTGGTAAAGCTTCCCACAGATGGGCAGAATGTGCATTTTCCATTCCCCCTCAACTCTCCCGGCTTAGCAGCAGCAGAAGGAAAAAATAAGATATTTTAAACGGACTAAACGTTTGTGGGAGTATTCTTTCACATCGAAGACTGTCTGCCTCGAGGGCTGCCTCCCGATTAAAAGGATAATATGATGGTAATTAATATTTGATGGACTAAATAGTTAAATGAAAAAAAAAATCTGTATACATAAATTTATATATTAAAACAGAAATAAATTTGTTCCCCACCCCCATAGAATGCTTTTGACTTCAGGCGAAGCATTCTACAATGAGAACGAAGTAGGATCTGTTTATGATGCTAATTGTAACATGTGCAGGCATTATCTCATAAGAGAGATTCCCTCTAAATACCAGAAAAGGAATATGCTGCTTTCAAGTACATTTTGTTTTTAAGTATTTATGGTGTTTTTTTAAAAATAATCTTTATTTTCTAAAGGCTAGCCTGGTTGACTGGAACATCGGCGTTAGATTCCCAGGAACTGCATGATGGAGTGAGCTCCCGTCTCTGTCCCAGTTCAAATTGCAAGTAAATAAATAGGGACCACATTGTCTGACTCTAGGGTTCAGTGCTCATCTCTGTTTATAGCCGAAGAGCCAGCACTGTCTGCGTCTCCAGACATTTCCGTGGACATGTGGCAAGCATGCTTCAACACTAGACTGCACGGAATGCTCTTTACCTTCCCACCAAAGTGGTCCCTATTTATCTACTTGCAATTTATTTACTTTCGAACTGCTAGGTTGGTAGGAGCTGGGACAGAGACAAGAGCTCACTCCATCATGCAGTACCCAGGAATCGAACTCTGACCTTCCAGTCAGCCAGTTCAGCATCTTGAGTCGCCTCAGTCCCGCTTATAGATGTATAGGAAGACCCATTTTCACCCCTTCTCTGCTAAAGGGTGAAGGGAGTCTAAATGATCCAACAGGGTTAGAGGAGAAAAGGTGTACCTTTTTTGCCGTCGCCTGTTTTGTGACACGCTGTAGCGCCACCCTGGCAGGCCACTTCCTCCCTGTGTTTCCTTGAGTAGATCCAAGTCACCAGCAAGGAGAAGAACAGAAAGCAAAGGCAGATCCCCAGGACCAGGTAGACTGTCTGGGGGTTGCATCCGAAATCCAAGTTGCATTGAACATCCCAGAGAGCAGCTGGTGTTGGTAAGGTGGCTACAAAATTCTCTAGAAAAGGTCCAGAAGGGATGAGGAAGAGGGAGGGAGAATGAGAGACACAGTTATTCCCATTGGAGGGATGTCAAAAATTTTACTACCACACCGTGGGCGCAGCCTAATTTGTGGGTGGAGCCAATGTCATGGGTGGGAACATGTGACCTGGTGGGCAGGGCCAAAGTTGGTTGTGTACACATAAAAATACAAATTACATACACATAAAAATACACGTAAAACACATAAAAATACACATTAAAATAAATACACATTAAATAGACATAAAAACAAATAAAAATACAAATTAAATACACATAAAAATACATGTAAAACACAAAAATACACATTAAAATAAATACAGATTAAATAGACATAAAAACAAATAAAAATACAAATTAAATACACATAAAAATACACATTAAAATAAATACACATTAAATACACATTAAATAGACATAAAAACACATAAAAATACAAATTAAATGCACATAAAACACATAAAAAACACATTAAAAATAAATACACCTTAAAATACACACCCCACACCCAAAGGTGAGTCACCCTGGGGAGCAGGGTATAGGAGTTTCAGGCTAGCAGCTTCTCTTCCTCCTCCCCGCTTGGGAAGACAGCAAGGAGGCTGCGCATGCGCGCCAAGTGCTATAGGTGTGCATGCACACCAAGCGCTTGGCATGCATGCACAGTGAAAAGGTAAGCCGAGGTGGTTCAATCCAAAAGCCGCTACCTGTTCTCTGGGACACTGGGAAAAGTTACTATCGGTTCTAGCGAACTGGTGCGAACCTGTAACATCCCATCAGTGGTTACTCCTCATTCATAGTGCATCAAGTTAAGGTTGGGAGTTTGATTCCCCAATGGGTCTCCCAGGAGAACAAAGCAGTACAGCCTCCAAAGCTCCCCATACAGCAGCAGTGTTCCCCAAAGCCCTGATTTGCCAATGTACTGACTTAGGCTTCTGGGAATTGAAGTCCCCCCCCCTTTCTGGGGCATGGCCACCACATTAGGAACCATTGCCCTAGAGCCATGATAGCGAACCTTGGCACTCTAGATGTTCTTGGATTTCAATTCCCAGAAGCCCAAGCCCCCATGAATCCACACAAATGGGTTTACTGAAATTCATCCGGCCCGCGCTGCCCTCGTCACTCCTGGAAGTGGAAGTAAAACATGCCCCTACGGCGACTTCCTTGACCTCTTCTTAAGGCAGAACTGGACTTTGTATTCCAGAACTATACTTTGTGACACAAATTTTCTTCGTTTTGACGTAGGCTTTGCGTACCATCTGCATTTTGCTCCTGCTGCCTTAATGTCTTTATAATGCACTCCCACTTATACCCGATCCTTTTGCATGTCAGGGTCCATAAATCCAATTACATGTTGTAACAGAGCTAATTCAAGTTTTAACGTTTGTAAGCATCAGGGCAAAATCTCATTAATTTGGACACAGAACATTTTAGGGAATGGTGGGGAGGGGGAGGTGCCCCCCCTTTTCCAGACTTCATGTCACAATCGCTTAGTGGGGTGAATCTCGGCTCACTCTCTTTCTCTCCCTGCCCCCTAATCTCCCCCTTGCCCCTTTCCTGGCTTTTGAGTCCTGGATGCTGCCTCTCTTGTCATCAATTAAATGAGTTTAATTATGACTGATGGCACACAAATCACTTTCATTGTTTAAAAGAGAGGGTGGGGAATATTTTTGCTCTCAGAAGTCATGGCTAGGGTGAGCCCCGCAAAGGGTTAATGAGAGAAAAAAAAGATATAAAAAAGGTGGCCAGTTTTTCACCCACTCTTGTTGAAAAATAAAACAACAAGGGTGATGGAACCAGAGGGTGGGAAATAAACTTTTGGTGTCTGCAAGTCCCAGGAAGAAACTTTGGGGATCTACAAGTCCTAGGAAGTAACATCTGGAGTCTACAAGTCTCAGAAAGTAACTTTGGGAGTCTACGAGTCCCAGGAAGAACCCTTTGGGGTTTACGAATCCCAGAAAGTAACTTTGGGAGTCTACGAGTCCCAGGAAGAACCCTTTGGGGTTTACGAATCCCAGAAAGTAACTTTGGGAGTCTACGAGTCCCAGGAAGAACCCTTTGGGGTTTACGAATCCCAGAAAGAAACTTTGGAGGTCTACAAGTCCCAGGAAGAAACCTTTGAGGTCTACAACTCTCAGAAGGAAACCTTTGGGGTTCTACAAGTCATCAAAGGAAACTTTTGGGAGTCTACAAGTCTTAGAACCACAAAGAAACAGCATCAAGGGATGGGACTTAAGAATTAGGCAGAAACATAACATAAAATTACTACTTAGACCTCAAAAATTTATTTCCCATCCTCCGGTTCCATCACCCTATCTGCTGCGTCTTTGGGATTCACTGACAGACAGCATAGGAGTTGTAGTCCAGGCAGTTTCATCCTGTCCTCTGTTCTATAGGACAATCCATCCTGATACGACCAGAAGACCCAACTACTAGGTCTTGCGTCCAAGGAGAAGTCTCTCACCCTGCTTTCCGATGGAAGGGGTATCCGATGCACCCCAGGGTTTCATTTTGGGGCAGAACGGATGGCATTCGGCGGGGTGTTGTCCACAGACGCTGGAGCAATTGATGCAGTCTCTTATGAGGTTGTCGTAGTAGAACCCAACACGTTTGCTACAGTCTAAAGACCCTGAAAAAAGAGAGAAAAGATTTGAATGTGCACCCTCTGGTTGAATAGCAAGAGGGAAGAAAGGGGTTCCCTCCCCATCCAGAGGCTTTGGAACATGTTTGGCCAATGCACCACAGTCAGCAAGAGGGGGGGCCCACCCTGAGATTGTGTGGGCCACCAAAACGGCAGAAGAAGAGGGGAGAAATACAATTGTCAGTGGTTGGAAATCCACTTCCAGTTTTGCAATATTGATAATTTGGAAGGACCAGTGATTCAAAGGCGAATCACTGCTCCAATGGCTTTCTAGGAGTGGCATATCACTTTTTTAAAATCCATATTTTGATGGGAAAGGGGGAATCCGATACATCATGGCCTGCCACAACAGATTTAGAGGCCCATGATGGAGTTCACTGGCTGGACTGCAGTGGCTTAGAGGTTAAGATGCTGAAGTTGGTGACCGGAAGGTCAGAAGGTCAGCAGCTCGAGGCCCATGATGGATTGAGCTCTCGTCATCTGCCCCAACTCCTTCAAACCTAGCACTTCGAAAGCAAGAAATTGCAAGTAGATAAATAGGTACCGCTTTGGTGGGAAAGGTAACAGCGTTCCCTGCATTCTGGCATCTAGTCATGCTTGTCACAACGTCTTCCCCGGACAGAGCCTTGTGCCCAATATCTTGTGATTAAAATCAGAAGCATCCTTTCAAGAGGCCAACTCACAGCAGAAGTCGGCGCAGGCTTTGATCCGGAGTGGGTGGCACACCAGCTGGCATGGGTTGCAGCTTTGCAACAATGCATCCCAGTATTGCGCCTTGGAGCACAGCATGGTCCGTTGGGCGCCCCGAACGTGATGCGCTGGGGAGGTCTGTGAACCAAATCAAAACTTTATTACAACTGAGACCAGCAGAGAACAGCCGAAACAGAAGAGGAGAAGAACATTTCTGCTGCTCCAAGTAAAATTAGTATTTAAGATTACCAATGTTGCAACTAATACTAAGTCTATAAAGGACTGCGGTAGCTCAGTGGTTAAGATGCTGAACTTGACGACTGGAAGATCAATAGTTCGAGACCCGAATGCTGCATGATGGACTGAGCTCCTGTCTCTGTCCCAGCTCCTGCCAATCTAGCAGTTCGAAAACAAGAAATTGCAAGTAGATAAATAGGGACCACTTTGGTGGGAAGGTAAACAGCGTTCCGTGCACTCCAATGTCTAGTCATGTCTGCTACATGTCCACGGAAATGTCTGCAGACGCAGACGGCACTGGCTCTTTGGCTATAAACAGATGAGCACTGAACCCTAGAGTCAGACACAACTGGCTTTTGAGCAAGGGTGAACTTTACCAAGTCTATAATGTTGTGCTGATAGTATATTTAGCTTAGGATAGTGGTGGCGAACCTATGGCACTTGTGCCAGAGGTAGTACTCAGAGCCCTCTCTGTGAGCATCCATGAGGTTGCCCCAGCACTGAGTTCACCTAAAACCCCTCTGCCCAGCAGCCCAATGGGAGCGCTTCCTCCCTCCCCCCAGCACAGAGTTCACCCCGCTACTCTGCCCAGCTGCCCAATGGGAGTGCTTCCTCCCTCCCCCAGCACAGAGTTCACCCCGCCACTCTGCCCACCAGCCCAATGGGAGCGCTTCCTCCCTCCCCCCAGCACAGAGTTCACCCCGCCACTCTGCCCAGCAGCCCAATGGGAGCGCTTCCTCCCTCCCCCCAGCACAGAGTTTGCCCCACCCTTCTGCCCAGCAGCCTAATGGGAGAGTTTCCTTCCTCCCCTGTTGCTGTGTTGGCTCTTTGCAATAAATACCCTGTGAATTGCCCAGAGTGCTATGGGGTGGTATGAAAAGTGTGATTGCTATTGCTGTACCCTGGACTGCCAGAAAGACAACCAGGTAGGTCCTAGATCAAGTTAAGCCTGAACTGTCTGTGGGGGTAAAAAAAATAATGAAGCTGAGGCTGTCCTATTTTGGGAACATTATGAGAAGGAAAGAATCCCTGGGGTAAAAAGACCATAATGCTGGGAATGGTGGAAGGCAGCAGGAAATGAGGAAGGCCATACGTGAGATGGATTAACTCTGAAGGAAGCCACAAGCTTGAATTTGCAAGAGCGGAGTGGTTTTTGGTTTTTTTGAAGACAGGACATTTAGGAGATGGCCTGTTCATAGCAAGAGTCAGTAGACAGCACATAGCAAAAACATCAATAAGTATTTATTTATTTTGTTCAGATTTATATTATTTTTTATTAGTTAAAGCAGCCTTTTGTGCTTTCAGGCTGACTTGGAGAATGGCTTTTTAAATCTTTTCTTTTCCAGACTATTTTTACCAATTCCCTGGCATTGAAAACCAGAAAAAGACCAACCTGGCAGACTAACACGCCATGAACATTTTAATGCAGGCCTGAAGAAGTGATCATGAATCACGAAAGCTCGCCACAACATTTTTTATTTAAAATTAAAAATTAAAAAAAAAATTTTTTTAAGTGATCCAATAAAGGTATCGCCTTCCTCCTGCATTTTTTGCATGTTTTACAAGAAAAATGCCAGTTTCAAGATTTCCCCCTCCTTTTTATTTTCCAGGAAGAAAAATAGCTGGTGGGTGCCCCCCCCTTTTTTAAATGAATAAAACGAGAGCATAGGTTTTAATTGCACCCACCCTTTGCACGTCTCCTTCTCTACATCTGTATCCTGTTCTCACTGTGAAAGCCACCTGCAGCTCTGCTTGGGGATAAAAGAGGAAAAAACTCTCACAGAAAAACAAGTGGAAAGTTTTTGGGACCCTCAGAAAGTGGAAAATGTGCCACTCCGTCCCTGTGAAAATGGGGCGCCCCTTCGCCGTGATGGTTGTTGACAAGCACCATCATTTCTGGGCTTCCCAAAGGGAATGAAATACAAGGATTTGAATGTTTGCGACCAAGCGTCTAATAAGCCTGAAATTGCTAATCTCTTTCCTTGAAGGATAAAGTTGAGAGGATAAAGTAGAGAACTAATGAACATTAGGTAAATAAATATGAATAGCCTTTACACTTATATCTCTCTCCCCATGACCGTCTCTGGGCAGTTCACAAGTTAATTAGCATTTTTGCCCTAACACGCTGGGTAATCATTTTGCCTACATTAGAAGGATGGAAAGTTGAGCTAGTTGGAATCAAACTCAGATCATGCTTAATTTGGGCTGCATTGCGGTTAACCGCTGCACTGCTACTAAATGTCTGTTTGAGGTATGCAGGTGCAGTGGAACCTCGGTTAACACAATTAATGCGTTCTCCGGGCCGTTTCTTACAGCGAAAATTACGTTAACCGAATTTCCCATAGGAATGCATTGATTGCAATTTCCCATAGGAATGAATTGAAAACCAAACTACAGTACATTAACTGAAATGCGGTTTCCTATAGGAATGCATTGAAAACCAAAGTACAGTACATTAACTGAAATGCGGTTTCCCATAGGAATGAATTGAAAACCAAAGTACAGTACATTAACTGAAATGCGGTTTCCCATAAGAATGCATTGAAAACCAAAGTACAGTACATTAACTGAAATGCGGTTTCCCATAAGAATGCATTGAAAACCAAAGTACAGTACATTAACTGAAATGCGGTTTCCCATAAGAATGCATTGAAAACCAAAGTACAGTACATTAACTGAAATGCGGTTTCCCATAAGAATGCATTGAAAACCAAAGTACAGTACCTTAACTGAAACGCGGTTTCCCATAGGAATGAATTGAAAACCAATTAATCCATTCAAAAAAAATCCATAAACCGAGTCACTATTTTCTATGGATTTCTTTTTGTTTTGCGATTGTTGTGTTAACTGAGCCGTTTGTTAACCGAGGTTCCACTGTAATAGGATACTAAATTTGTGCAGCCGCAGGGACTGTGATGGCTTAGTGGTTAAGATGCTGAACTTGATGACTAGAAGGTTGGCAGGTCAGCAGTTTGAGACCCAAGTCCTGCACGACAGAGTGAGCTCCTGTCTCTGTCCCAGCTCCTGCCAACCGAGCAGTTTGAAAGCAAGAAATTGCAAGTACCGTAGATAAATAAGTACCACTTCGGTGGGGAGGTAAACAGCGTTCTGTGCACTCCGGTGTTGAGGCATGTGTGCCACATGTCCATGGAAATGTCTGCAGACACACAGTGCTGGCCGTTTGGCTATAAACAGAGATGAGCACTGAACCCTAGAGTCAGATATGACTGGCTTTTGAGCAAGGGCGGCCTTTACCCTATGCGCAAAACAGCCTTTGCATGTACTGTATCTCTTCTGCAAAAGACTGTGTGTTGCGTGCATTGGAGTCTGACTAATCAATGCTCCATGTTAACGAGCTACATGAGGGGAAAAGGAAATTTGACATAAGAGGGTGCTTCTTTGAAGTCTACACGTTGCTGCTGTCAGCCTGAGTTCAGCACGGTTGGCTGGCTACTTTCTGCTCACGCTTTTGGGCTTGAAAGTTTGTACTAACTCGCTCCCAGAATCATGTCTGGTGGAAATCAAAGCAGCACAAGCTTGGTAAGGTTTCTTTTGAGTTGACGCATGACGTTGCCCTTGAAGTGGGATAGAGCGAGTTAAACCCAGAGAACAGGAAGAAAGGTCTTTATTTATCCATTTCTCACAGAAAGGCAGGAATGTAACAGACGTGGTGTTGGTAGAACTCATGTTTTTATAGATGGGGGGAACAAAGCAATTTCTCTCATTAATTTCATCTCCTTTTGTCACAGTGCACAACATCTACACCTGCACCACGTCCGCCATTTTGCGCCAGTTTGGGCTGCGTGTGTTTGACTAGCTCACAGCGGAATGGGGATTTGAACCTTGGCTACTCCAGCCCTCTAGCCCCTATGCCACATTGACACGTCCACAACCCTTGAACCTGGACAGCATTGACGATGCCAAAGAAGGGAGACTGACCAGAAAGGCAATGTGTATCAAGGAGTATCATGTCTCTCTCAAAAAACCTTTGAACTGATAATGGTCTCTTTGCTTCTTCCTGGAAATCTTGGGATAAGATGATGAAATGTGCAGCAACCAGGGCTGGCTCTACCATAAGGCAGAGTGAAGCAACTACTTCAAGCAAAGTAGGTTGGAAATAAAAGCTGAACTGGCCAACTGTTCCCCTATAGAGATGTACAAAACTGTGTACACTGTATTGTCCAGCATTTCTTGAAGAGTCTGATATATAATGTGGAATAGAGGAAGCAATCTCATTGCTGAAACAATGGCTACCCACCCATCTGGTTGGCTTTTGCTCATGTTATGGGTTGACCTGTCACTGTCATGTCTGGTAATTTAATGTCTTCACTATAATATAGGAACATTGCGATTCAACTTTCATGACACACGGGAGCCCATGCTGGGTGAACTTCTCACATCTACACCAGCTGAAAAAAATACCTTCTTATTGGTATCGTCCCACCTAAGATAAGGAGAGAAATAGCAGCGGACGCCAAGAGAAATAAGCAAGAGAAGGACCCTCAACATCCTTCGAATGGATATGAGCCTCAAGTTCACCGACTCAGATCTAAGAAGAGCTTTATGGCAAGAAGAAACATTCTTGAGGGTACGCAAGAGCAAAACCAAATTAGAAGATGGCGGAAGGAGCTCACTGGACAAGGAATAGCATTAAAGGAGGATATAGATGAAGATCTCAACCTCTGCTATGTCACCTGGAAGTCCCTGAATGAGGGTCAGAGTGCCTAAATGTCGGCCCAGCATGCTTAAGTGGGGGCTGCTGGTGGACAACAAATCGCTGTGTGAATGTGGAGAGAGACAGAATCCAGATAATCTGCTGGTCTGCCGATTACTACCAGAAGCATGCACTGATGAGGTCCTAGGTTTGGTCAACGACAAAGCCAAGAAAGGCACAAAAGTGGAAGGAGAAGAACCTGGAATGGTCACCACTTTGCTGGCTGACTGATGGATATAAGCCCATTAAAATGTTCCCAATCTTGGCCAACAGTCCTTCTGGCCTCATAACCGCAAAAAAGGAAAGAGATGGGAATTTACTTACGTTTCCCCTGCTCCTGATTTTAGGTGAATTTTTCCTTGCTGTAGGTCATCTCCCTCTGAACCTCCAGCCAGCCACTCTAGCTTCACCGGGGAGTTTTATTATTAGTACCTGATTTGATTAGAGTCTCTACCAAGCACTTCCTGGGGGCTTTCCCCTCGATGCAAATGAAACAAACCCTTCTAGCATTGAAAAGCCCTGTTTCTGAGCTCTCCCAAGGGGGGACCCTGTAATCCCTTTATTACACACCTGTTACAACTTAACCTTGAGAAAATGAAGATTAAAACACCAAGGGCTGTAAGTTCAGATCTCCTGCATGCTCAGGAAGGCGTCCCTTAACTCCGACATTAGAGGTAGCAACCATCGTCAGCCAGAACTAGGAGTCATTGATCATTTTGTTCTTCTATAACTGATCCAACCTGTCCTTTTACCAGTTGAAGTAAGTGCCCATTGCTCAGGTGAGCCACTGACCAAAAATAGAGCATAGCTTTTGCATAGGGATGCATATTATAATTTCTGTAGACAACCTCGAAATCAGAGATGGATGCAAATTAAACAGCAGTGTGGAGCTTCCCACTGGAAGAAGGATGACTGTGTGATCAGATGATCATCTGCAGAGCCTCCAGTCCAGGCGCAGTTATCTGTGGATGGACAACTTCAAGATCTCTGATGTTCAACCTTAAGGTTGTGTGTGTTTTTTGCCTTCAAAACATGTCTGCCTTGGAGGGCAAAATCAAAAGGTTTATCCCAGGAGTTCCCAACTTTTTCAAGACGGGGGCTGGGTCACGCTCTCTCAGTCAGCTTCGGGGGCTGGACGGCCATTTTGTCCTGCCTGCATGATGGTGGTGGCCATTTTGTCCCAACAGCTTCAAAGGGTGACAATTTTGTTTCTCGAATGCCCTTGGAAGGGTGGGAGGGCACATGAAATGCACCATGGTCCGGATCCAGCCCACCTGATCAGCCAATGTATTGACTTAGGCTTCTGGGAATTGAAGTCACCCTGTGGGGCCCTGGCCCCACATTGGGAAGCACTGTTCTAGTAGCTGTTCAAATGGAAGACTGTCTACACTTTAAAAGGATATGTATGGCGAAGCTACTGTACTGCAGCCAAAACTCTGGTCATAATCTGAGTTTGGTTCCTAAGGGATCAAGATTGACTTGACCTTCCATCCTGCTGTGATTAGTAAACTGAGTTTGTTGGGGATAAATAAATAAATAAATAAATACCTACTGAATCACCCAGATAGTGCTCTAAGCACTATGGGGCAGTATATAGGTAAAGCTTGCCCTTGCTCGAAAGCCAGTCGTATCCGACTCTAGGGTTCAGTCCTCATCTCTGTTTATAGCCAAAGAGCCAGTGCTTGTCTGTGTCTACAGATATTTCCGTGAACATGTGGCAGGGATGCCTAGACGCCGGAGGGCACGGAACGCTGTATACCTTCCCAATGAAGTGGTCCCTATTTATCTACTTGCAGTGTCTTGCTTTGGAACTGCTAGGTTGGCAGGAGCTGGGACAGAGACAGGAGCTCATTCCATCGTGCAGTACTCGGATATTGAACTCCAACCTTCCAGTCTTCAAGTTCAGTGTCTTAACCGCTTGAGCCACTGCTGTCCTGCAGTATATAAAGGTAAGCAAATATATTGCTAATAATGCTGCCACTGTCTTTCTTGGGGGCAAACTCCAACGTTTCAGCAACCAGTTCAAAGAGATATAAAACTATTTGGCAAAGGGTGATGTGCCATGGCAATGGGACTGGTGCAAATTGGCACAAGCTGGCACAAGAACGTAAAGGTAGCTTTCACATCCCCGTTTGTACCCCTGAAAGTTTTGAAGCCACGCTCTTCTCTCTCTTGCACGCAACCCTAGCTTTCTGCTGCCACTGCTAAGCAGATGTAGGTCACCTTAATGACTGGCAGCAGGGGGCATCTGAGCGCCCAGGTGTTGGCATGCAACTCAACACCTGCTTTCGGTGCTGGTTGGCATTGTATGTGAATAATTTAATGGGTCCCCTCTAGCTCTTTAGCAGGGAGTTGTTTTCTTCTAAGAAACATCGCGAGGGGATATGGGGACAGAGAATCGAAACACAGCCAAGAGTCATCTTGGCATCTGTCAAATTTGCAGCATTTGATTAGGCGAGAGTAGCCTTTGTGCGGCGGAAGCAACATCTTTTGGTTCTGAAAGTATCATCTGTGAAGAGAGGAAGATTTATCTGCTCCGTTTTTAGTTTCCCTACATTACTGGACACAAAACTGGCTGGTTTGTTTTCTACTGTACCAGTTGTGCCCTCGGACTGCACGTTCCAAGTTCCACTTATTTCCAAAGCCTGGAAAGGTTACTTTGTTGGAGTCCAAAGGCCAGGATCTTCAAATGAAGCAAGGCAGAGAACTTCCAACCAGGAACTCCATCAGACCCAGCTTAACACGGACCTAAGCTTCATGCAGTCGGTATTGGCCGTGGACTCATTTATGACCGTCGTGGACTCATTTACGGCAGCCATAAACAGCGGGGTGTAGGACAAACAGTCCGGCTCGCTCAACTGTTTGAGGGAGGGTGCCCCAACCCCTGACTTGAAAAGGTTGAGAATCCCTGTTCTAAATTATTTGCAGGCAGTTTCTTGAATGGCAGACTCTCCTCCGTAAAAGAGGATGTGTGGCCACCCCAAGGCACCATGGCAAACAGCTCATAGTCTGCCTTGCCCCAGTAGTCCAGCCACAAGTTGTGAAGTTTTGAGGTCTCATAGCATGACCAAAACCCTTAGCAGTTGACTGACTCAACCAAGGAAGGCAACCAACTGTGTCACCCGTGCTGAGGCTCCCAAAATGGTCCATTGAAACTGTCCTCTCTTGAGTCCGGAAGTGTGTGCTTGTTTGTGTGTGGAAACTCTGTGGCTGAAGTTCCAGCTGTGTGTGTGTGTGAGAGAGAGAGAGAGAGAGAAAGAGAGAGAGAGAATGAGAATTATAAGGCACGCACAAACACATTTTCTCACCCGGGCCTGCCCCTTGTTAAGGAAGTTGATCAAGCAAGATGTGAAGATTGGCTCAAAGTTTGGGCTGGCTGGTACTGCTAAACTCTTTTGTTTGCTCCTGGCTTGACTCTTCAAGGTCGATTGGAACCATTATATGTGGACAGGATACTCTATACAGTAAAACCTCGCATAAAGAGCACCTCGTTTAGAGAGTAACTCGCTTAAAGAGCAGAATTTTCTCTGAATGTTCGCCTCGCTTAACAACTAAAACCAACCCCAAACTCACTTAACAACTAAATCGGGGTTCGCAATCCCCCCCACCAGTAGTCACAATTGGTCACTTTCAATGGTGTTTCGCTTAAAGAACATAATGTGCTCTATGGGATTGCTTAAATTGCAAACTCGCTTAAAGAGCAATCCCGTGGAGTGCATAATGCTCTTTTAAGTGAGGTGCCACTGTACTTGCACCCACCCCAGTCCTATCTGTTTTTGCACTTCTTCCCCCAGTTATTCACAACTGCTAACTCCAAGGGTGGCGAGTTGTTCTGTATTTCACACTTCCATAGCTTTCTGAATGGCAAGTTCATACTCCCATTAGTCGTCTTCCACCTCCCCTGAGCAAAAACAGATAAGTAAGTATGGGATGGCAATCTCAGATCTCTTTCTCATGCTATGTAATGGGCAGAAGAATGTTCGCTCTGTCGTAGGTGTGCAACTTGGCTTTTGATCTTCATTTCTGGCACCACTGATCCTACCTCTGGAGAACAGGCTCTCTGTTGCTCGACTGCAGCTGTTGTAACTGTGGGCCGATGTGAAGTGTTAGATCACGGTGGAAGGGGCCAGGCAGATGTCTTTCCATGAGACAGTTTGTACGATCCATTTAGCCATCTATTGCTGTCCCATCTGGAACATGTTCACGCACTGGGCCTCCAGAAGGTAGATCAGGGATTGCAGGGTTTAATATTCATATATCTGACTGCAGAGAACACTGAAGCTATTGATGGAAAATTCATCAATCCATCCATAGAATAATAGAATCATAGTTGGGTTGGACCTTTTTAAGCCATCGAGTTCAACCTCCTACTCAAAGCAGGAATCCGAATCAAAGTAGATATGACAGATGGTTATCCAATTATCTCTTGAATGCTCCCAGTGTTAGAGCACTCGCCACCTCCTGATGCAGTTGGTTTCATTGACGTACTGCTCTAACCATTAAGAGTTTCTTCCCTGGTAATAATTTCATGTCAGAAATTATTCTGGGTCAAAAGGATTTTTGCTGGAGAAACTCCACTCAGGGGATGCCAAATGAGGCCCTTTCATGTCCCCAAGATATTTCCTCACCAAAGTGGTCCCTATTTATCTACTTGCTTTCGATCTGCTAGGTTGGCAGGAGCTGGGACAGAGATGGGTGCTCAATACATCATGCAGTACCCGGGTCTCGAACTGCCGACTTGCCGGCCTTCCAGCTAACAAGGTGAGCTTCTTAACCACTGAGCCACCATAGTCCCTTCCCCCTGATATTCAGCCTATATCTGGCTTCCTTTACCCATCCATCCATCCTTCCATCCATCCATCCATCCATCTTCTGCCTACCTAACAAGGGTGTTACTCTGGGCAGCTCAGTCTTATCAAGGATGCAAAATAAATATATTTCACACACACACCTAGGAAAATAACAAGGAAGAGAATAATTTTGAAAAAGACGATAATCTTAAGGACTAGATGCTTGAATAGAGGCGATGTTGAGTCCCTTAGAAGGACGGTGCCAACGTGCAGGGCCCTGCTCTCAGTTCAACTGTTCCAGCAGGACTAGGTTAACTGCAGGTGGGTGAATGGAGAATGTGCCTGATGGTGGCCCTCTCAAGAATCACAGAAGTTTCTTCTGTTTTCAAACGAGTAGTTCATGCAAGGTGGGGGCATCACCCTATTTCCCCCATCATGTTCTTTTGTCAGTGGAGGGGAATAGTAGGGAAAGCCTTTCTTGGTCAATGCCAGCTGCTAATTTGCACTTCTGCCCACTCAGGAAGTTGTGAATCCCTCAGGCATAGACGGTGGCTTCCTTTCAGACCTTCTGTCCTGCAGGCCTCCGTGCATGGCAGCCTTGCTAGCGCAGTGTTTCTCAGCCTTTGGTTTTGGGACTTCAATTCCCAGAAGCCTAAGTCATTTCCCTAAAGCACTGATCAGCCAATTGACTGACTCACACTTCTGGGAATTGAAGGTGGGTCCCCATATTGGGAGCCACTGATCTAGTGTTTCATAATAAATGGGCAACCTTCTTTTTCTTTGGGAGATGGCATGGGATGGTCCAAGATAGCTGGTGGACACTTTCCATCATAGGAGCTAGTTCTTCATTTTCTTTCATGTCTAGGTGGGACTTTAGACTGCCAAAATGAAGTCACTTTCATGGCTTTGTCATTGGCCAAGCATAAATCTGTATCAGTACATGTTTCCAGTAGTAACTGGCAGACCAGGAAATGAGCCAGATTCTTTATCTCTCCACATTCACACATCATGTCATTGTCCACCAGCAGCCTCCACTTGAGCATGTTGATCTTGCATTTAGGGACTCCAACCCTATCCAGGGTCTTCCAAGTGACATAGGAGAGGTTGAGTCCCCCAGCCATATCCTCCTTTAATGTTGTCCCTCTTGTTGTGTCGCAGTCAACTTCTGCAACCACCACCCCTCAATATCTGCCACCAGAGGTGGCTACCACGCTCTGCCTACTGATCGAGCCATCCTATGGGATTTTATGCAAACAAACCCTACAAAGAAAGCCAAGAACAACCCTGGTCAGATGAAAGTAAAAGGCCACCCAATTCTGCAGTCTGTTCACACAATGAACAAGCCACAACCTGTGCCATGAGTATAACACCATTTGTGTTCCTCAGCGCTCTCCTTCTGATACATTGCTAGGAGCATTCATAGTCCCCGATAGCCTTCTCTGTGCATTTGTTCAACCTGCTTTTTCCAAGCAGTCTGTTTTGACAGTCATCATTCCCATGTCTTGCATTTCCAGTGCCATTACTGGAAGATGGATTGTGTCAACCAGTCCTTTTTCTTGTTCTTGGTTTGCATCACTCTAGCGCTCTGTCGCTTCATTGCAACCGTCTGCACTGATGCATGGAAAACAAGAAGAGATGAATTTGCATGTTTTTGCTTTGTGGGATTTAAGCCCCCTTCCCTTTGTGCTTTTAGATCCACACTTGTGCCCTAATAATGATAGCAGGGTCATTCAAAAACCAGTGACAACACAAAACTGTGGTCTTTCAAGACATCTCAAGGCTATTCCACACTGAGCCAGCCCTGGAGAAGAATTTACAAGAAAAGACTTACCGGTACATCAAGAGCCTAATCTCATGGCGTATAAAAACCCAGTTCTTATAGCCGGCGAATGAAATCGAAAATCAGAGTTGTGTAAAAGTTTGATTAGTTTATTACAAGATCCCCAAAAGCCCGAGTTAAAGTGACAAGGACTCAAAATCATGCCTGTAGATCTAAGCTACAAAACGCCTCTTCCCATACGTGCAGGAGACCCATTCGTGTGGATTCACAGGGACTTGGGCTTTCTGGAAATGGAAGTCCCCAGTCCAAGGAGTGCCAAGGTTCGCCATCATGGCCTTAGACCAATATGAGAATGACGTTCTGAAAGCGACTCCTAAAGTCAAATATGGGAGCCACCAACGATCAGCTGGGAGTAACACAAAATTAGGAATTGAGGGTAAAGATGCTGTTTCAGTCAGATCCTGGATTTATATGTTACTGTAATGGTGGTTTAAAGCACCATTTTGTAACCAGCACAGTGATGCATCCATATACAATACTGTATATATAAAGCAAGCAACCAAAAGAGAGAAATTAAAAGATCACAAACCTCTCAAAGACTTTAAAAAGCTAAAGTCTAATATCCCTTCCCCAACTGCTTTCCACCAGTGGTAGATAAAGGTCTCCCTTGCTCAAATGCCAGTCGCATCCGATTTTAGGTTTCAGTGCTCATCTCCATTTACAGCCAAAGACCCAGTGCTGAATGCATCTGCAGACATTTCCGTGGTCATGTGTAAGGTTGTCGTACGTCCCAGAAAACCAGGATTGTCCCGGATTCAAGGTCAGAAAAATTGTCCCGGTCAGTTCAATAAAAATCATGTTAAAGTCCTGGATTTTTAAAACTTACTGATTGTTTATAACACACAATTAAAATAAATTCGAACTTTCGCCACCAAACTGGAACTGAGGACGTTAAGAGTTGACCATGACATGACTTCTCAGAAGTACAACAGATCATCTTACAGTAAGAATTAACTATTGTAAATAAATTCATTCATGTGTTGATATACTTAATGTGAAAGTGTTTTATAGCTGTCATTATATTATGTTTGTTTTTAAAAAGGCTATTTTATAGATAATCTGCCCATTTTTGTCAAGTATACTTCTGTCCTGGTTTTTGTGGGAAAGAATTATGGCAACTCTAGTCATGTGGCATGCATAACTAAATGCCAGAGTGCATGGAACACTGGTACCTTTCCCACCGAAGTGGTCCCTATTTATCTACTTGCAGTTTCTTGCTTTTGAACTGCTAGGTTGGCAGAAGCTGGGACAGAGATGGCAGCTCACTTTGTTTTGCAGTGCTCGGGTCTCGAACTGCTGACCTGTAGACCTTCAAGCTCAGCTATGCCTCCGCAATATAAATGAACGGTGGTGAGAAGCAATGACAAAGACTGGCCACAGGAGAGCGGCAGAGGTTTGTTTGAGGAATGAGGAAAGAGAAGATCGCCTAGCTAAACAGTGCTCAAGAACAGCATAAAATGTTGGCATTAAAAATGGGTAGTAAATTAAAGTAAAAGGTCCTCAGCCTTTTTACTCACAGGCAAGTTCTTCAAGCCCATTGATCCTTTGGTTTCACCCAGAATTCCTGTGGGTTTGCTTCTTTTTACGTAAAAAGCCTTATTACTGTATATACTCGAGTATAAGCCTAGTTTTTCAGGCCCAAAAATGAGCCCCAAAAATGGGAAATGGATTATATTCAGGTCAATGACCATGAGGGTTCCAAGACTGCGTCGGATTGAGAAGCGCCAACATTTTAATTTTACCATATTTTCATGTTTTTTGATTACTGAAACTCACTAACAGCTGCTGCATTTTCCATCCTCGGCTTATACTCAGGTTAATGTATTTTCCTGGGTTTTCAGGTCAAAATTAGTTACCTCGGCTTATATTTGGGTTGGCTTATACTGTACTCAAGTATATACGGTATGTAAAGAGCTACGGAACAGGATTTTTACGTGAAACAGGGTTTGACTGTTTTCATCCAGGCACCATTCCAAGATCTAGTAGCCAAAACCCTGTGCCTTTTTACGTGAAACTAGATAACCCCACTACCAAATGAGTATTACTCACTTTACACTGCTATTGATATTGAAGTCTATTTCACCCAAACACCTGCTGTATCTCCTCCGTCTTGTTTGGTTTCCATGAGCACATCTTTTATTCCAAATTGGCTGCTTACTCAAGAGCATTTGAGCCAATGTCCATCTGGCCACCCTTCCACCCATGCTTTAAGATGTCTTGTGTATTTCGAGGAGCATAAAGTCTGACTACACCAAACTCTTCAGAGGTGAACTTGTCAATATCAGTTGTAGGCTTTCCATGGGTATGTTCAGATGCAGCTTTAAAGGTTGCTACCCAACTGGTTCCTAGAGTTAAGTACTCTATCGAAAGAGTAATCAGATTTCCCCCCTCCCCTATCTACAGTATGTGTGAATTGTTTGACAAGGTTGCCTTCTTTATTCGCGGAGAACAGCACATGTCTGTTGAGGCTGCGGCCGTAATGTGAAGGTCGTCTTGGGAACATTTAAGTCCAGGTCCATTTCTGTCAGGCCCGGCGGTGGCTGGAAAGTGAATTTTTGCAGCAAGCCTGTGACGAACAGAAAAAGTTCCGTTTTGGCCAGGGTCTCTCCCATGCAGTTCCGGCGCCCTGCAAGAACAACAAGAAATGGGGCAGTTTGAATTACAAACCAGACTTAAAACTACCCAGTGGGATTATCACAAAGCTGTGGAAACTTTGGGCCTGTAGATGTTTTGGATTTTAATTTCTAGAAATTTCAACCCAGACGGTAAAGGAATCTGGAGGCAGAGTTTCTCCTTAAGCAAAACTGATCTTGGCCATGTGTCCATCTGGACTATGGATTTCAAGGTATGGGCCAAGCTTTTGAACTGCTAGGTTGGCAGGAGCTGGGACAGACGACGGGAGTTCACTCTGTCACACAGTACTTGGGTCTCGAACTGCAGACCTGCTGACCTTCCGGTCATCAAGCCCACTGTCTTCACCACTAAGCCATCATGGCCCTGATTGACCCAATGGATAAAACACAACACCTACCCAATTGGTCAAAACACATCCTTAAAACTAGATCCAATACACCAGTGATGGGGGACGTTGGCACGCCAGGCGTTCTTGGACTTCAATTCCCAGAAGCCCTGATCAGCCGGTGTGCTGACTTGCAATTCTGGGAACTGAAGTCCAAGAACACCTGGAGTGCCAAGGTTCGCCATTGCCACAATACAGTACAGTATATGTAATGTTTTGCTCTGCAAAATGGTCAGTAGCAATAATCGACCACTCCCTCCCACCCCCTCAAATACAAAATATTTCAGGTTCCAGACTATATATTATCTTTGGATCCACGGCAACTCCTCTCCATCGGGTCAAAAGGAGAGTTTTATGGGCTCTTCAATTAAATTAAATCTTCTCATCCACACAGTTCTTTCCACCTGATTCATCCCTCAAGAAGACAATACCTAAGGAGTAAGGCACAAAGGCTTCTTTCTTGACAAACTTCCCATCGGCGTCAAGGAAATGGCTAGGGTTGAATTCGTGCGGCGTCTCCCAGTGGTCTGGATCGAGGAGGACTGACGTGAGGGAAGGTATCACCATCGTTCCCTGGGGTGGAGAAAAAAGCAGGAGTAGGGAAAGAAGGAGTGAAGGTTAAGGAAGGGTCAAACTATCAGGATCAACAATTTCCTATCTCATTTGCTGGTCTTTTCATAGCAGCCTGGACCATAGATGATATATAAGTAAAGTTTTCCACTCATATCTGACTCTAGGGTTCGGTGCTCATCTCTGTATATAGCCAAAGAGCCAGACGTTTCTGTGGACATGTGGCAGGCATGCCATGGAACACTGTTTACCTTCCCACCGAAGTGGTCCCTATTTATTTACTTGTAATTTCTTGCTTTGGAACTGGTAGGTTGGCAGGAGCTGGGACAGATAACAGGCACTCGCCATGTCATACCAGACTGAGGTCTCAATCTACTGACCTTCCAGTCATCAAGCTCAGAGTCTTAACCAGCAAGCCAGAGTGGCACCTTGCAAATAAAATTTACTCTGACATTCAAGTTTTGAAGGAATCACCTCCCTAGGAGGAAAATGTGCTAGCTGTTGTCTGACTAAAAGTGACACACTTGTTACTTCTAGTGTTTCAAATCAAACCAGAGATTAGCTATCATTCAGATGCCTGTTCTCAATGGACATCTAAATATCACTTTATTTCAGGGAAATAAAACACAAAGCAAGAATACACACACACATATCTAGAGATGGGTACCTTTGGGATAAAGTAGCCCCTGAAATGTGTGTCAACAGATGTGCTTCGGGGCACATGTGGCAGTAGAGTGACGAACCTCTGCACTTCATGGATGACTGCGTTCGTAAAGTGCATTTTCTTTCGGTCTTCGTAGGAAGGCCGCCTTCCAGGATCCACAAACCGCCTGATCTCCTCTTGAATCTTCTCTGAAACAAAAACCAAGAGCTCGGCACAGTCAGTTTCTTTCTATTTGCCTTGTGTGCTTCCATCTAGCACAGGGATTCCCAACTTTTGCAAGCCGGGGGCCAGCTCATGCTCTCTCAGTCAGCTTCGAGGGCCGGATGGCCATTTTGCCTTGTCTGCACGATGGGGTGTGTGTGTGTGTGTGTGTGTGTGTGTGTGTGTGTGTGTGTGTGTGTGTGTGTGTGTGTGGTCATTTTGTCCCAACAGCTCCAAAGGGGTGGGCATTTTGTTTCTCAAATGCTCTTGGAGGGGTGGGGGGCACATGAAATGGTGCTGTGGGCCAGATGTGGCCCACAGGCCATAGGTTGGGAGTCCCTGATCTTGTGGATCTGAGCAGGCAAGAACAGCAAGCCTCTAAATTACATTAAAGAATAACGTGTTATTTTTTGTAAGAGGTCACAAGACTCTTATTGATTATTTTCCCAAACTTGGTCCCATCCATCCATCCATCCATCCATCTATCTATCTATCATCTTCCCACTCTATCTATCTATCTATCTATCTATCTATCTATCTATCTATCTATCTATCTATCTATCTATCTATCTATCTATCTATCTATCTATCTATCTATCTATCTATCTATCTATCTATCTAGCCACTCCATCCATCCATCCATCCATCCATCTATCATCTTCCCACTCTATCTATCTATCTATCTATCTATCTATCTATCTATCTATCTATCTATCTATCTATCTATCTATCTATCTATCTATCTATCTATCTATCTAGATTTATTATCCCGCCCCAATCAGGCGAACCTGACTCTAGGCGGCTTACAGAAAATTCATAAATTAAAATCTTGAGGTTCAAAATTACTTAAAAATCAATAAAAAAGAATTAAACCATGAATTTACAAAGATCTAAAAGATTTAAAAAGGTTAAAAAGTTTTAAAAGATTAAATCTATCTATCTATCTATCTATCTATCTATCTATCTATCTATCTATCCATCCATCCATCCATCCATCCATCCATCCCATATCTACAGTAGATCGTCCAGATTACTGTCTGATATTATGATCTCCCTTCTGCCCAGTGTTGTTCTTGAAGAGGAAAATAAACCAAAGTCAACAGAGACAACTTACTTTGAATCGTCGGGTACTTCATTACCAGCAGAACAGTCCATTGTAAAGTCGTTGCCGTCGTCTCAGTGCCAGCCATGACCAGATCCAGTACGGATGCTACCACATTGTCATCGTGAAAAAGGCTCTCTCTCTTGTTCATATCCTAAAGGGAGGGTATATAGCACATAAGAACAGCTGAGAACTAATCAATTAATGACTCAAGTTTGCTTTGAGAATGTGGTACAGTCAAATGTAATCTAACACTCATGTCTACCATTATGGTTAAACACTAGTTAACATTATGTCGAAATTATTACGAGCCCTGATGTTGGATTAGAGCAGTGTTTCCCAACGTGGGGCCCAGGCCCCACAGAGGGATGTCAATTCCCAGAAGCCTAAGTCAGTACATTAGCCGATCAGTGCTTTAGGGAATTGACTTAGGGTTCTGTGAATTGAAGTCCAAAAACCAAAGCTTGGGAAACAGTAGATTAGACAAATACATGGACATCAACCACAGTATCAAACTAGACTGTTTGTCTATGAGATGTTGAGGGAAATCAACAGTTATTCTTTCAGATACTTTTTCCTTCCATCCACTTTCCATGTTTCTTTCATGTCCTCTCTTAGACTGTAGGACTTTGAGCAGAGACTGTCTTAATGTTTGATATCTGTACTATGCTTAGCTAATTTTAAGCTTCTTTGTCTATAATAAACAAACGCAATAATAGAAAACAATGATAGAATAGTAGAAACGTCTGGTTACCATGAAGATCAAAACACTGGAATAGATGGACTTATGGCAGGGGTTCCTAACCTTTTCAAGCCAGGGGCCGGGTCACGTTCTCTCAGCTTCGAGGGCCGGATGGCCATTTTGCCCTGCTTGCATGATCGGGGTGGCCATTTTGTCCCAATAGTTTTGTTTCTCGAATGCCCTTGGAGGGGGGAACATGAAATGGTGCTGGGGGCCAAATCTGGCCCACAGGCCTTAGGTTGGGAACCACAGGAGTCTTTTCTCTGACATTTCAAAACTTTAATGGAGTCAACACAATACCTCTCGCTGCTTCAAGACCAATGCATCTGTGTAACTCATCGAGCTGTGAGCATCGGTGCCTTGTTTGCTCATCTGGACGTGCTCCCGTATGATGACGCGGACCTCTTCAATTTTTTGGAGTAACGTTTTATGGGCGTTGAGGAAAAAACCGAGAAAGGGATAGAAATTGAACAGCTAGGAGCAAATAACGAACAGAGAAGGAGGGGAAGAAGAAATCAAAATTAGTGGTCTTGAAGCATGATGTTCACAAAAGATGCAGAAGAGGCAGGGCCGTAGCCAGGGCGGGCTTGGCCCACCGTGACTTAGCAGTTTGCCCACCCTGGCAAAGCGCCGTTTCCCATAGGAATGTATTGAAAAGGGACTTTGTTGCCCATCCTGAAAAAACATTTGCCCACCCACCTCTAGAACCCTGGCTATGGCCTTGAGAAGAAGGAGACAAAAGGAGTGGGAAATTAGCATAACATTTGTCTCTGTCCATTTATACTCACAAATGTAACATTGGAAATACAGTAAAACCTCAGATAACACTAAAACCTGGTTCCACAAGTCTTGGTGTTATCCAATTTTTAGTGTTATCCGATGCATGTTAAAATCCTATGGGATCCATAGAGATACATTGTAACCACACAGGCTTTAGCGGTTGTTATCCGATGCATCCCATAGGATCTTAATGTTATCCGATGCAATTCTTCCCCCCCAATTGCTTAATGTTATGCGATTTTAGTGTTATTCGATACTAATGTTATCTGAGGTATTACTGTACTATTATTTAGATTGGAAGGGAATTAATTCCCCTAAATATTGTTTTTCCTTCTTCTTTTTCCATGTCTAGGCAAGACGTGAAACTTCCAAAATGAAGGCACCTTTTGGTGAGTTCATTCTGCAGTTCCTTTCACCTGACCTAGTATGAGAAAGATTAGCCAGCAACACATGGTTGACATTACTAGGGTTGGCAGTTTGAGACCCGGGTACTGTATGACGGTTTGAGCGCCTGTCTCTGTCCCAGCTCCTGCCGACGTAGCAGTTTGAAAGCAAGAAATTGCAAGTAGATAAATAGGGACCACTTGAGTGAGGAAAGATCTTGGGGACATGAATGGAGCCTCCAACCCAGAATAATTTCTGACACAAAATTATTATTATTATTATTATTATTATTATTATTATTATTATTATTATTATTATTATTATTATTATTATTATTATTATTATTATTATTATTATTATTATTATTTATTTATTTATTTATTTACATTTCTATACCGCCCTTCTCGCCGGGGCGACCCAGGGCGGTGTACAACATCATAAAAGCATAATAAAACCCAACCCAAACCCATTGTTAATAATAATAATAATAATAATAATAATAATAATAATAATAATAATAATAATAATAATAATAATAATAATAATAATAATAATAATAATAATAATAATAATAATAATCTGCCCGATTGAGGTTTGAAAATACCACAATCCTCGAGGAGGCGCTTTCTATGTACCCCCCAAGTATTGCTGAAATGATGTTAAGCTCTCATAGACATATCTAGAGGTGATGAATTATTGGAGATGAAATCCAGGAACATCTGGAGGGCCATATGGCCCCTCCTTCAATTTAAACAGAAATAAAATACACTTCTGGTGCTTAATCCATCAGCTGTGGAGGTCTCAGTGTTGGCAGCTTTGATGCCAGCTTCAACAACTGGTTGGGGACCATGCCCCCGTTGTATCAAGACCAGTGTGTTCCCAACCTTTGGTTTGTGGACTTCCATTCCCAGAAGCCTAAGTCAATACCCCAAAGCACTGATCAGCCAATGTACTGAGGATTAGGCTTCTGGGAATTAAGGTACCGCTGTGGGACGTGGGGCCCAGATTGGGCACTGATCTATTCGAAGTAGCTCTTCAAACAGAGGGCATCTTCAAAGTCAAGGACACCCGTTCAAAGAGAGGAAAGTCCAGTAAAGAAGGGCAAATTATTCCATCCCTGATAACCATGTAAGAAATAACAGCCACCTACACAAAACGTGCTTACTTGCAAGTATGGAGATCCAAGGAGACACATCGTCTCATCTATGAGTTTCAGCAGGTTCAAGAAGGTCGGGTCTTTATAGTCGAATCGCTCCCCAAACAGCAGCACAAAGGTAACATTGGTTGGGGCAGTGTTAAAAGTTCTCAGGGAGAACGGCTCACCTTGGGAAATTAAGCAGAAATGTACCTAAGGGGATCTTATTCAAGACATCTGCCAAACATTGATCTCTTACAAAAACAAGCATCAACAAGTGAAGGGTCCAATACTGGCTCTTTGGCTGTAAACAATGATGAGCGCCATCCCGCAGAGCTCTGATGGCCAACCTTGGCACTCCAGGTGTTCTTGGACTTCAATTCCCAGAAGCCCAAGTCTTTGTGAATCCACATGAGTTTACTGAACGTACACTCAGTAACCCATTCATGTGGATTAACAGAGACTTGGGCTTCTGGGAACTGAAGTCCAAGAACACCTAAGGGCACCAAGATTGGCCATCACTGCCCTAAAGCAACATTTCCAACATTTGGTTTTTGGACTTCAATTCCCAGAAGCCTAAGTCAATGCCCAAAGCCCTGATCAGCCAATGGACTTAGGCTTCTGGGAATTGAAGTCCAACAGCATTTTGCAGAACATAGTTTTGAGGGAAACCTGGCCTAGATTCTGACACGACTGGTGAAGGATGGAGACCTTGACTTATATGGAAGATCTTTCCCTGCCAGTGTGTTTTAATCATTTGAAACATAGCGCTGTCACTACAGGCAGCAAAAGAGAAGACTGGGCATAATTTACTACATTTGCATTTACTTTGGGGACTGCGGTGGCTTAGTGGTTAAGACACTGAATTTATTGACTGGAAGGTTGGCAGTTCGAGGCCCAAATACTGCAAGGAGTGAGGTCCCATCTCTGTCCCAGCTCCTGCCAACCTAGCAGCTCGAAAGCAAGAAATTGCAAGTAGAGGGACCACTTTGGTGGGAAGGTAAACAGTGTTCCGTGCACTCCGGTGTCTAGTCATGCCTGCCATATGTCTACGGAAATGTCTGCAGATGCAGACAGCGATGGCTCTTTGGCTATAAACAGAGATGAGCACCGAACCCTAGATTCAGATACGACTGGCTTTCAAGCAAGGGGAACCTTACGTGTACCTTAGAGATAAACAACGTTCAGAAACCCACTTATGAGCTTTTGAGATCCAGAGCATCTGATGCATTGAGACAGATTCTCAACCTCCCAAATTCCACACCTATCTCACCTTTGAAAGATTTAATGTCCTCCACAAGGAAATTGAGTTCATCCAGAATCCGCTCCTCTATGAGCTTCTTCCCCACACCGAGGTTGCGCATGCTGCACATGGTGAATCTCCGAGTCGTTCTCCAGAGCTCCCCGATGGAAAAGAAAACCCCTGTTTGCGGCATCATACGAAGCTCAAGTTTCATTCATGCAAATTAAAGGAGAACACTTATTTCTGGGTATTTCTGAAGGACACCCACAGCTACACCTGATGGCAAGGGGTAACCAAACGATGTAGAGTGGAGTGGGTCCTGAAGAGGGAGTGCCCGTTTAGATCATACTTCATCCCATTCCCACACCCAACAGATAATTCACATTCCTCACCAACTGACCATTCTTGGGACCACCACCTCTGATCTTGTACTTAAAAACAATCCTTACCTATCCACCCCAACAAAAAAGACAAGGTTCTCCCAAGTTGGTGATATCCCCTGTACATACATGGATTGTAGCATCTTAATAACATAAGGATCAGCATTCACCCCGAGGAGAGGTAATGACATAATTACTAAGGATCATCATCATCATCATCATCATCATCATCATCATCATCATCATCATCATCATCATCATCATCATCATCATCATCATCATCATCATCATCATCAATGTGCTGTATCTAATTCTGAATATTGGCTATCAGCCATGAGTGGTCTTCCATTTGCCTTCTGCATCACAGTATGACATCCATAGTACCACTGATCCAGTGTTACAAGTCACTTTCTGGCCCTGAGCGCCCTTTTGGCACACAAAGTCCTCCTCAGTCCCAGGCCAGGATGGATGAATCTGCTGCCCTCCATCCAGATGGATTCAAGTGGGATTTAATCCACTTGAGGACTTCCCTGTGGACTTCCCAAGGCTGTTAGTCCTCAGGGTTGTCCACTGTCTACTCCAGGGTCCCTCAAGCTTGGCCCTCCAGATGTTCTTGGATTTCAATGCGCAGAAGCTCCAGGGGGCTCAGAACGGGCTCGGAACTGCCCTGTTGTTTACAATAGGATACACATGAGCCTAATATTTTTTAGTTATCCGGCCAGGTTATCCTGCTATGTAGGCTCTCCAGATGTTCTTGGATTTCAATGCGCAGAAGCTCTGCTCAACAGGTGTGCTGACTTGGGCTTCTAGGAATTGAAGTCCAAGAACACCTGGAGAGCCAAGTTTGAGGAACTCTGGTCAGAGGCGTAGCTACCGCCGTATCTGCCGTATCAATTATACGGGGGCCCCGGGCCATAGGGGCCCCCAACGTGTGTAAGCAAAACAAATCTTTACCCTTCCTAGGGCCCCCAAACAAATTTTATACGGGGCCCCGCCAAGGCACGCTACTCTTCTGACTCTGGTCTACATAGCAGGATAACCTGGCCGGATAACTAAAAAATATTAGGCTCATGTGGATCCTATTGTAAACAACAGGGCAGTTCCGAGCCCGTTCCGAGCCCCCTGGAGACACCCAAAGGCGCTTTCTACAAGTCCACTGATTTTGTTAGCAGCAGGAATTGAGCGGACGATGTCAACCTATTTACCGTTTCCATGCTGGATTTCTTCAAATATCGGAATGGGAGGTCTGTCCACAAATTCATCAGTGAAATTCACAAGGGCATCCTTCACCGTCTCATAACCGGTCAGCACCACAACCTTCTGGAATCCGAAGTGAAGGGTGAAAATGGAACCATATTTCTCGGCAAGCTGCAAAACAGACAGGGATTTGCTTTCACTCAAAAGGCAGCAACCAGTGTTCAAAACTAGACCTTGGAAATGTCACCCTCTTGGTTTGGCACTCCAGATGTTCTTGGACTTCAATTCCCAGAAGCCCAAGCTCCCGTACGGTCGCCTCAACACGGAACGCTGTTTCCCTTCCCACCCAAGTGGTCCCTATTTATCTACTTGCAATGTCTTGCTTTCGAACTGCTAGGTTGGCAGGAGTTTGGACAAAGACGGGAGCTCATTCCGTCCTGCAGTACCCGGGAATCGAACTGCTGACCTTCCAGTCAGCGAGTTCAGTGTCTTAACCACTTGAGCCACCTCAGTAAGTAAGTAAGGAGATATATAAAAATGGACTGTGGCGGCATAGTGAATTTGACAGTTGGATGGTCGGCAGGTCAGCAGTTTGAGACCCAAGAAATTGCAAGTAGATAACTATGCACTGCTTCGGTGGGAAGGTAACAGTGTTCTGTGTGCTCTAATCATGCCTGCCATATGACCATGGAAACGTCTGCAGACACTTACAATGCTGACTCTTTGGCTGTAAACAGAGATGCGTACTGCACCCTAGAGTTAGATGTGATTGGCTTCCAAGCAATGGAAACCTTTACCATAAGATATAAAATGATTTTCTTTATGAGCTAAAATATAAACGTTGCATGCATAAATCAAGGAGATCAGTTTACTGCCTGTCAGATTTCTTTATGAATGTCTGGAAAGCCAGTTGGCTCATTTGATAAATGATCCTCAGGTATTATTCCTATATGGGCATAAGATTGCAAAGATGCACCCACTTTAGCCTTAAAAACCTCCCACAGTATCACTATGGCTTTAGGGTATTTAGTTTCTGTCTCTAAAACTGTCTCTTCTAATTCCACCCATCTGTCAAGGGAATTGCAGAGGGAAGAATATGGTGGTGAAATTATACATTGAGCAAAACAACTCCAAGCAATTTATATTTAAATTGAATAGCCAGGAGGTAAAAAATATCGTTTCTAAGAGAGAATTCCTGACCTTGTCAGCCTATCTCTGCCTTGCCAAGGGCACATTATCACCCAGAGCTCCACCCTTTTGTCCTAATTTCAATAATCATCTTCCAAATTTCCTGATTCCAAAAGAGTGTCTGTCTTGGATACCTGTGTGGATTGATCTGCAACTGTCCAATGTTCCTGATCTAATACATCACCTGTCTCTCGTTGTAGTTCCTGATGTTTTCGAACAACAAAATCCCCCCCTTGCCATCTTCCACCACTTTTTTATGATCTGTAAAGGTAAAGGTAAAGGTTTCCCTTGCTCGAAAGCCAGTCATATCCGACTCTAGGGGTCAGTGCTCATCTCTGTTTCTAAGCCGAAGAGCCAGCGCTGTCTGCTTTTGCAGACGTTTCCATGGTCATGTGGCAGGCATGACTAGACACCGGAGTGCACGGAATGCTGTTACCTTCCCACCGAAGTGGTCCCTATTTATCTACTTGCAATTTCTTGCTTTCGAACTGCTAGGTTGGCAGGAGCTGGGACAGAGACGGGAGCTCATTCCGTCCTGTAGTACTCGGGAATTGAATTGCTGACCTTCAGCCTTAGCAGGAAGAGAGGGGACTGCAGTGGCTCAAGTGGCTAAGACGCTGACTGGAAGGTGGCAGGTCAGCAGTTTGATACCCGAGTGCTTGCACAATGGAGTAAGCGTCTGTATTTCCAAGGTTTTGTAGGTGTAGCACCAAACAGGTTAAGCAGGTGGAGTTGGGTATTAGAAATGATCTACCCTTTCATAACAGTTTCCCCCAAATAGCGTGAACTCCCTTTATGACGCTCAAAGACTCTATGTTTATCTAGAGCCAATGGTTAGCAGCGTGGGACAATTCAAGAATGAGTTATTAACAGTTAATGGCCTTTTTGGCTTCCTCCACATGAATAGGAATTCACTTTTTTAGGAATAAGAAGTATATGTCACAGTAGAGCATAGCCAAAAAAAGATTGGGAACCACTGGTCTAGAGGGTTGATAGCAAATCACTGAAACACTTTCTGACGTTTTTAAAGAATTAGGTTGTGCGTGTAGAGTAGGGGGTCTCAATGTTTTTCAGCCACGAGTCAGACCATGCCCCCTCGAACAACTGAATGGGCTGGACTGGTGGTGTCCCCCCCTCCCACGTAAATGCTACCATAAAACACACCCGCGACTGTCATAAATGTATTTACAATGGCTGCGGACTCATTTATGGCAATTGCAAATGCATTTACGGCAGCCGTAAATGAGTCCGCGGCTGAAGTCAGGGGCCGGATCCGGCTGGCGGGCCTTGGGTTGAAAATCCCTGGTCCAAAGCAGTGATGGCCAAACTTGGCACACCAGGTGTTTTTGGACTTCAATTCCCAGAAGCCCTGATCAGCAGGAATGCTGACTTGTGCTTCTGGGAATTGAAGTCCAAGAACACATGGCGTGCCAAGGCTGGCCATCGCTACTCTAGAGCAGGCTTTCTTAACGCTTTTGGGTCACGGGCCAGATCACTCCCCCTCAGCCGGCTGAGCGGGCCAGTTATGAGGTTCTGCGCAAGTTCTCGTGTGTTTTTCGTGATTTCACGTGCTTTTCCGGCACATGTTTGGTGCGTTCTCATGCAAAAACATGCGTTTTCCTCACATCTGCACATTTTTGGTGCTTCCGCCACTAGCAGCAGTGGCGGGGATGAGGACAGAGGGCCACATGAAATGAGCCACATCCGGCCCACAGACCATAGGTTGCGAATGCCTGGTCTAGAGGATAGATTTCTTTCTGACTGCATGTTTTGTGACCAACCACACACTTAAAAAAAATAATGATCCTGCTTCTTCCCTCCCTCTGATACAGATCAGGGAGTAACACGTCCAGTATAGATTGTGGCATAGTTGTGATTTAACTGTTTTCTGAACAAACAATGATAGCCTTGATTTTTTTTTAATGGAGAATGAAGAGCTTCAAAGCTTTCCTTTGAAATTGCCAAGCCTGTCAGTTAGAAAAGGGATTTTTCAAGACCAGGAGTCTGTTGACATAACCCATACCCTGAAAGCTGTAAGCGGCCTTAAATCCAGCATAAATCTACATTAGAGTAGACCCTCTGAATCAATGACAAATCCCCAATCATTTTATCACCTCCTTCCCATCACCAGATGCATTGGGAGCAACGTGTTATCCTTTCTACAAGAGCAAATCACAGTCAATACATTTTCTTTCATTAGAATTTGGAGAGCTTGGATACATTAACTTTTCTCTCACAATGTCCTTTGGCCAGGCTGGGCGGGGGACACTGGGATCTGTAGTCCAGAAAGCAACATTTCCAAACCTTGAGAATTTATATGTTCATTCTTCAACCTGTTCACTATTGCTAGACTCATTTTTCTCCCTGCAATATACCATTGGAGTAAAAGATCTTATACTGTAAACATTCAGCTATCAGCTCATCTACGGCTTTCATCCTTTGATGATAAAGATCAGCCGCAGAATAGGTCTCTTTTGACAATTCAGTTCAACTGGATCTAGCATGGTCATCTTCCTGTACAATGCCTCTGCATTAAAGCATTCCATGTGCATGGTACCATTAAACTTCAATTGGTCTATTGTATGCTATGTCATGTCTCCAACATGGGGATTCCTAGACCAAAATTAGAAGTCCCTCTTAAAAGATCCTGAATGTATGTCTTATGTAACATGGTTTCCTCCGGCGTATGTCTGACTCATTTCTGCTGAAGGTGCCACTGTATCTGTGCGGCAGATAGTATTGAAATGATTTACCTTTAATACTATCTTATCTTATTCTGTGTTAGGTGGACGTGCTCACGGCCATTGTTATCCTGTAGTTACTGCCAAGGTATCACCTCCCCAAAAGTAATTTCCAAGGCAGTAACTATGTTAGTCTGTTGTGGCATGAGTAACAAAGACCTCGGCTACATCTCTAAGAGTCAAGAATGAGTTTTATTTGACATAAACTGTCCAGAATTCACCTCAGAGAACTGGAGGGCATGATTCATGCCACTGGCTTAAACGTTTGAGGAGCTAGAGCAGAGGTGCCCAAACTATGGCCTGCAGGCTGGATCAGGCCTCTGACGCCAATTCATCCAGCCTGCGCCGCCCTTGTCGCTCCCGGAAGTGGAAGTAAAACATGCCCGCACATGTGCAGAATGCTACCACAGACATAGGCAGTGTTCTGCACATGCATGGGCACATTTTTTACTGGCAGCAGTGCAGGCAGCGTAGGCCAGATGAATTGGCATCAGGGCCCAGATCTGGGTGCATTCTGTGCACGCGCATTTTACTTCCGCTTCCGGTGGCAGACACCACATGACCGGCCGGGTGAACAACGTGACTGGCCCACGGACCAAAAGGTTTGGCCATCCCTGAGCTAGATGGTTAAAAGAGGCGACCTTGGTTAGGATTAAAGGACTCGTGTCTGGAGGTAACAAAAAACATTTGGCTAATTGGATGTTAAATCACCGTAGAATGTATCACATCTGTACCTCACAACATGTACGCCCTAGCTGTCATTCAAAGGCGAGAGCTCTCAAATTAAATGTAAATAATACAACATTTCCCTTTGACACAGACCAGTCTTGTTCAGCTCTAAGTAAAATGGGAGCATTATTCTGCAGTTTAGATTAAAAAAATAAACGTGCCCCAGAAATCAAAGCTGAGAAAAGTTACTCTTTTAAGCCCCAGAATTTCCCTAGCCACCATGTAAAAATCAAATAACAATTTTTGTCGTTATTTCAGCAACGGGAACCATCCCAAAGTGTTTGCTTAAAATGTTCAAACAAATGCCCTCATACAACGATTTTAATCCGTTCCACGGGGCTCGTTGCTGTACGAAACAACTGCATGCATCGTATAGCGATTTCCCCTATGGGGTGCATCATACAATGATTTTTTTTGGCTAAGTGGTTTTTCCCATTGAAAAATTGTTGTACGATTTTTTTCCATAGGGAAAATTGTTACGCGGAACACCATTTTAAACCTAATTGTTATGCCATTTCGTTGCTATACAAGGCGATTGTTGTATGAGGTCCCACTGTAATTTCCTTCCTGAAATACAAAAATCAATAATTTTTTGCCAAATCATGATCTCACCCACAAATTTTTATGACTTGACTTCTAGTCTTTAGGTTTGACCCTTGCGTCTCCCCTACACAAGCAGCAATGTTGAAAAATAAGAAAGGCAGTACAATAAAGAATCCTATGTTCAAATCAGCCTTGAACATAGCTTGTACAAAAGCATGTTTTGGTACTTACCTTCATTATGGACTTGTCTTGCCGTTTAATATCTAGTAAATGCAGGTTGCCAATGATCGGAAGAGGAATCGGTCCTGGCGGGAATTTAAAAGCTGATTTTCTTGATGCAGCTGGAAGGTAGAAAGAAAGAAATGCCATCAATACGAACAGAAGGCAAAAGGGTATAGGATGAGAAAGGAATAAAGTGGCCAGTGCCATTTCTAAAAACCCCGAATAAGGCTCATCTGGCAGAGAAAGGGAGAAGTGAATGAAAAGGCTTGCACATCTGATTGTAACCAGCCTTTAGGTGTGCATTTCTGATATGCCACTGCCCCCAAATTGTGCAAAGAGCCTGAGTCAACCGCAGTGGCCACACCCTTTTCAAACACTTCTAGAGAATGTGGACTAAACAGGTCCTAATTGGAAAGTGAAAGAGGTTTCAGGTTTCAGGACAAGCCAAATAGGGATGCAGGGATAGACATCTCAGAAATGGTGGTACCGTGGAACCTCAAATAACGAATGTCCCCCTATGGCGAAAAAAATTCACTCAACGAAAAAGTTTTGAAAAGAAAAAAATTGCTATGCGCAAATAGTGCACCCTATGGGAAAAGTGTATAATGAAAATTTTCGCTAGCCAATATGGCGTTTCCTATGGGGACAAATTGTATCACAAAGGTTTCAATGGGGGGAAATCGCTTAGTGATTTTTTTTCCATTATACAAGTTTTTTCCATAGGGATTTTTGCTAGTATGGGGAAGGGGGGAATCATATAACAAACATATATATAGTGAAAAGCCTTGTAGAATGAATTGTTTTTGTTATACAGTAATACCTCGGATAACGTTTACCTCCAATAACGCCAAAATCGCATAACATTAAGCAATCTGGGGTGGAGAATTGGATCGAATAACATTAAGGTCCTATGGGATGGATTGGATAACAACCGCTAAAGCCTGTGCGGTTACAATGTATCTCTATGGAGCTTTAACGTTATCCGATCCATCCCATAGGATTTTAACATGGATCGGATAACACTAAAAATTGGATAACACCAAGACTTGTGGAACCAAGTCTTAGCGTTATCCGAGGTATTACTGTACGAGGTTTTACTGTACTGTACACGCAATTCAAAATTCACAGGAGGACAATATCTTTAATGAGAGAAGCAGCAGCAGATGGCAGAGAGAACTAAGCAAGAGAAGGACCTTCGACATCCTCTGATCGGATCTGAGCCTCAACTCTACCAACTTAGATCCTGGAAGAGCTTTATGGCAAGAACAAATATTCTTGAGGGTACGCAAGAGCAAAACCGAATAAGAAGATGGAGGAAGGAGCTCACTGGACAAGGAATGACATTAAAGGAGGAGATGGCTGAGGAACTCAACCTCCCCTACATCACTTGGAGAAGCTTGAACAGGCTGAAGGTCAGGGTGCCTAAATGTAAGAACAACATGCTCAAGTGGAGGCTGCTAGCAGACAACACACTGTGTGAATGTGGAGAGATGCAGAATCTGGTTCATTTGCTAATCTGCCAATTACTATCAGAAACATGTACTAATGAAGATTTAATTTTGGCCAACAACAAAGCCAAAAAGGTGGCTTCATTTTGCAGTCCAAAGTTTGACTGGACATGAAAGAAGAAAAGAAGAAGAAGATCAGCTATGCATTTCAGAGAACAGGAAGCTTTTGAGTTCCACATAACTCTTCCTCAAGATTAAACATTGGAAGCAAACACCCTTTAGCCTGAAGCAGTGAAGGAATTTACCTTCTTAGGATCCAAGATCACTGAAGATGGTGATTGCAGCCATGAAATAAAAAGACGATTAATTATTGGGAGGCAAGCTATGAGAAACTTCGAGAACATAATAAAAAGTAGAGAGATCACACTGCCAACAAAAGTCTGCATAATCAAAGCAATGGTGTTCCCACTAGTAATACTGTATACGGTTGTGAGAGCTGGACCATAGGGAAAACTGAACACAGAAGAATAGACGCCTTTGAACTGTGGTGCTGGGGGAGACTCTTGAGAGTCCCCTGGACTGCGATGAGATCAAATAAGTCAATCCTGAAGGAAATCAACCCTGACTGCTCCTTGGAAGGACAAATATTGAAGATGAAGCTAAAGTACTCTGGACATCGAATGAAAAGAGAGGACTCACTCGAGAAGGCCTTGATGCTGAGAAAGATTGAAGGCAAAAGGAAAAGGGAGTGTCAGAGGATGAGATGGGTAGATGGCATTGCTGACGCAATGGGCGTTGATCTGGGCGGACTGCGGAGGATGATGGAGGATAGGGGTCCCTGGCATGCAATGGTCCATGGGGTGGCAGGGAGTCAGACTAGACTATGTGACTGAACAACCACCACCACCTGCTAAGGATATCATGGGTTGACCATGTGACTAATGTAGAAGTGTGGCACCATATGGATAAAGAACAAGAACTTTTTAAAGCCCATTAAGCAAAGAAAGCTCCCATACCTTTGGCATATAATGAGGAACAGCATGAAATATATAACACTCCAACTCGTTATGCAAGTTGGGAGGGATATGGCGCTTGAAGAAGTAATCCTGAATGTCCATTTGCCCTCGCATCTCTAGTTGTGAAATACTGGAAAGGATGGAGCAGGAAAAGAGAACAGATTAAGCAGTTATTATGTTTTGGTTGGCTTAAAAGTTTGCCAGCACATTTGATTACTCACAATCATGTTTTCACACATTCAATTTTGCATTTCCATTTGATCTGTTCTCTTGGCACATAGATCACAGCTCACACCTTTTCCCAATGCTGCGGGCACTTCATTACTATTTTTGCTTTGATTTTCAAATTATGTTTGACATGGATTGACTGAAAAGGTTTTACCCAGATGTATTTTTGTCAATAGCTAATTCAATATAGAAGATGGTCTTTCCATCTTCTGGGTTTGTAGATCATCAAAGAATGTGGACAAAGAAAATTCCTGGATGTTGACAGTGCCAATGGCAGCAGTCAAGATGGTCTACATCAATGGTGCCCAACGCCCCACAGGGTGACTTTAATTCCCAGAAGCCTAAGTCAGTACATTGGCTGATCAGTGCTTTGGAGAATTGACTAAGGCTTCTGGGAATTGAAGTCCAAAAGCCAAAGGTTGGGAAACACTGGTCTACATTCATGTTGGGAAGGTACCATTCTCAAGTACTATTCACGCAGAGACCCCCAAGCAAGGAAAAATCCCAGAAGATCTTTCCTCATCACTCCTCACTCAAATACAGTCAAACCTTGCATAAAGAGCACCTTGCTTAAAGAGTAACTTGCTTAAAGAGCAGAATTTTCTCTGAATGTTTGCTTCGCTTAACAAATAAAACGAACCAAAAACTCGCTTAACAAATAAATCGGGGTTCGCAATCCCCCCCGCCAGAAGTCACAATTGGTCATTTACAATGGTGTTTCGCTTAAAGAGCAAACTCGCTTAAAGAGCAATCCTGTGGAATGCATTATGCTCTTTAAGCGAGGTTTTGTTGTTGTTCAGTCGCACAGTCGAGGTACAACTGTATAAAGTAAATGCCATGGTAGTTTTTTTTACACGTGAATTGTAGTGAGCATAAGAAGGTACCCTGTAGACCATCTTGACTGCTGCTATTAGTGTCGTCAACATTCAAGCTGTCCTTTGCTATGTAAAGCTTGCCATCCTTTTTTTCCTGCTGGCAACACAGGCACAATATTGTGTAGCAATATCAGGCCTTTTCTTGGCATTTTAAAACCATGGATAAGGTCACCCTTGCTCAAAAGCCAGTGGTATCCGACTCTAGGGTCCAGTACTCATCTCTGTTTCACAGTAGAAGAGCCAGCACTGTCTGCTTCTGCAGATATTTCCATGGTCATGTGGCGGGCATGGCTAGACACCAGAGCGCATGGAACGGTGTTTACCTTCCCACCAAAGTGGTCCACACTCTGAAATATGGAGAATAGTATGTACATGATTTTCAAAAATTGCAACTTGGTTTGGCTTTGGTTCTGCTAACCTTGGCTTCATAGCGAAGTTTGTTATTGTTGCTGCATTTCAAGCGACGAAAAATCTCAGGCAACCCCGATATAACAAGATTGCACTGGGTCACTGGAACAGTCACACGCTTCTTGCTTCAGTTCAAAATTAAGCACTCACTCCATCCTGCAGCATTCGGGTATCGAACTGCTGACCTGCCGCCTTCCAGTCATTGTCTTAGCCACTTGAGCCACTGCAGTCCCTTAAATCATGGATACAAAGCACAATATCCCCCATTCATAAACCATAGGGTTAATTTTATGAACTGAACAGTATGTTTGAAAGTGAAGAGATCAGAAAGACCCTGTGTTGATAACTTGATGTTTGTAGCCCTTAAGCAATTCTCTCTTCTCAACACACACAACCTGTAATGTGTAGTTTGACCCTCTGCCAACCAGTCCTGCCTTTAACATATTATGGGTCCTTTCTAGTGTCATCTCTTGTATCTTTTGCACAAGCCAGCTGCCTTACGGAGCTTAAATCGGTTTTAAAGGCAATCACTTTGTGAGTCAACCTAAGAGACTTTTCTTGAGCTATCTGTTTGGGTATGACAGATATTTGCACAGACATTTCTTCTAACCCCTCAAAAATATGTAGGCATCTTCTACTCTTACCCATTGTTTTGGCTTTTGGCCCATGAGTGACAGGAGAAATGTTTTCCTTCAAAGCCCAAGTGGTCTTGAACAAAGGTTGGGAGATGTAGAAAACAGACTTTGCATTGACAAGGTTACGCAGGGCTGCTGTTAATGTCAAGAAATTCCTGTCCAGAAAATGCTTCTGTTTTCTCTTGATGCACTTCACGGATGGTCTACGTGCTCCGCTGGTTAAATACACAGGCAGAGGATTTTAAAAATATGTTTCCATTCGTGGGTGGGGTGCCTTATTTTGTTAAAATGCGACCAGTTGCCGAGACGGTATGCCACCTCGTTGAACCCCCTTAATTCCACAGCCTAATTTGGGGAATGTAGTTATTCTTCCACACTCTGAAATATGGAGAATAGTATGTACATGATTTTCAAAAATTGCAACTTGGTTTGGCTTTGGTTCTGCTAACCTTGGCTTCATAGCGGAAAGAGTTTGTTATTGTTGCTGCATTTCAAGCGACGAAAAATCTCGGGCAACTCCGACATAACAAGATTGTGCTGGGTCACTGGAACGGTCACACGCTTCTTGCTTCAGTTCAAAATTAAGCCAAAAAGAGTGAGTAGCCAGGATCCTGCTGCATAGTTCAACTGGTTTAGTGGCATTGACATTGCTCGCAGCAGCAGGTTGCTGCCGGTAATTAAAGACTCCCTCCTTTGATTTTTGGACTGTTTTGTCAAAGTGAAAAACATAGTAGGGACTCTTTAATTAGAGGCTACCCCTGCCACCACCAGAAACATCATTCAACTGCACTGATCTAACTATGCAACAATGTATCTGAATGCACAGTGACAACTGGTCTGCTCCGCTTTAACTTAATGGTTAAGACACTTAACTTGACAACAGGAAGGTTGGCAGGTCAGAGTGCAGCATGGTGGAGTGAGCACATTGCACAAAAATAAGTAGGTATCGCTTCAGTGTGAAAGGTAGCAGTGTTCCATGTGCTCTGGCATCTAGTCATACCTTCCACATGGCCATGGAAACATCTGCAAACACAGACAGCACTGGTTCTTTGGCTGTAAATGGAGATGAGCATTGACCCCTAGAGTTGGATATGACTGGCTTTCAAACAAAAGGCCTCTGTACAATTAACTCCCAGAAGGACTGATGATTGTTCAGAAAGACACAAACAACCCATCACATGCTTTTGATTCTCAAAAGTTCATGAAACAAGACAGTAGTGTCTGTAAATTTTATGCCCTTTGCATTACTCAAGCAGAAATCACTTGTCTCCAAGACCAGGAGAAGATCTCTCCTCCATTCCCAGGGGTGGAAAATATTTTGCAGTGTTCATTCTTACCCATCAGAAGAAGATGGATGAATATTTAATCCTTTACAGGAATGAGCTGCAGGTCGTTGAAGACGTGAAAGGATTGTAAGGGCATCGTGTCTGTCTGTTTTTTTGACACTGGATCCTCCAGCCATGACAAGAAAGATGGTGTTTGACATAGATGGGATTAATCGTATGTAGCTGTCAGATGTGTGGCTCTTGACTAAAGACAGATTAGTCTGTACATTGTCTCAATGCTTTTAAGACAAGTCAAGTTTGAGACCTACATATTGACCTAAGAGCGGTTTTGACAACTTGAGCATCCTCTGAGTTATTTCTGTGAAAAATTAGGAGTGGAATTGTGTATATAGTGTAAATGGCTTTTCTTTAGCACCAAAGTGGTTCTGTTGTTTAAAGAAAGCATGTTAAACATCGTTTCCTCATCAACGGTCGGCAAGACGAGAGGCTATATTTTTGGTTTAGTGAACTTGCAGGTGATCAAATTCGTCCTACAAGCATTTCTGGGCACCAGAAAGGTTACTGTTTTGCCTGGAGCAGCTGGGAAATAAAGTCTACCCTACTACCCAGTTGATTCCTATTTATCTCTTTGGCTGTAAAAGGAGATGAGCACTGAACCCCAGAGTCGGATACGACTGGCTTTCAATCTACTGTATATACTCAAGTATAAGTCTAGTTGTTTAGCCCCCAAAATGAGGTCCAAAAAGTGAACTCGACTTATACTCGGGTCTACGACCCCGAGGGTCTCAAAACTGCGGTGGTTCAAATTCAAATATACAGTAAAAAAAACACTAACACTACTGTAAAAATTCAAAAACATACTCATACAAATGTCTAGATTAATTTTACCATATGTTCATGTCTTTTAATTATTAAAACTCATTAGCAGCTGCTGTATTTTCCACCCCCAACTTATACTCGGGTCAATCTGTTTTCTTAGTCTTAGAGGTCTAAATTAGGTACCTCGACATATTCGGGATGATTTATAGTCTTATAGACTTATATGAGAGATGTTACACAAGAAAAACGAACATCACTAAAGCACAAGGTTTACCAGGCTAGGTGAAGACATTCATCCATCAAAGCAAATTTGATTTTTATGCCCCAAAGGCCAAGATGAGTCTGCCAAAAATCCCATTTTGTACAACTGCTTGCCACATTTCGGTTCCACCCTTTCCCTCAGGATGTTAAGGAAAGGTGAACAGAATTTTTCCAGCTGTTTTCAAGGAACCAGATTAGACATAAGTAATATTTTTGCCCTAGCTTGCAAAGAGATCAAATCAGCCAATCAATCCTAAAGGAAATCAATCTTGACTGCTCCTTGGAAGGACAAATACTGGAGCTGAAGAGGACACACTGGAGAAGGCCCTGATGTTAGGAAAGATTGAAGGCAAAAGGAGAAGGGGATGGCAAAGGACGAGATGGCTAGGTGGCATTGTTGACACAGTGGGTGTAGATATGGATGGGCTATGGAGGATGGCAGATGACAGAGGAGCCTGGCAGGCAGTGGTCCATGGGGTCACAAAGGGTCAGACTCAACAGTGCAACTGAACAAGCTTGAAATGAGCTCCATGTATTTACAAAGGGGGGGGAGAGAGTTGAGTATTTTTTTTTCTTGTTATCACTTGTTAACTACCATAAGCATGGACCCAACTTCTCCAACATCATCCACTCTTCCTGCAACCTATGCTTTGAAGCATCATCTCATTTTGGGATTTTGCTTTCCTGGAAACAGTTTTGCAAGGTAATATAAGTCTCTGGGACTCCATTTATATGAAATGCCTGCTATTCCCGAAGTACAGTATAGCCAATGTGAGTGTTATGTGCTGTCAAGTTAGGACTGACTTATATTTATCCAAAGAGGGCTCCCAAATTAAGTGCAATATATCAGGAATATGGTTTTACAATTTCATTCCTCTAGTAAATTTCCATAGCTGAGCAGGAGATTTGAACCAAGACCTTCTGAGTACTCATTCTTTGCTCGACCCAGACTGGTTCTCTATATGGCATCTTCTTCAAGTGCCATATCCATTCTGGATATTAGCTGTCATCATGGTGATAGTCTTCCTGTCCTTAACTCCTTGGAACAGATCTTCAGAGGACGTGCCACAACAGTCTCTCAGGTTCTTCAGCCATGAAGTCCATCTACGTCCAGGGCTTCCTCTCTTCCCAGGGATCTTTCCTTGCAGAGCGAGTTGGGAGTATTCTATACTTTATGTTGTTCCTCATGATATGGCCAAGGTATTGGAGCTTTCTTTGCTTAATATTCTTAAACAGTTCTTGTTCTTTATCCATTCAGCGCAAGACTTCTATGTTAGTCACATGGTCAACCCATGGTATTCTTAGCAGCTGTCTGCAGATCCACATTTCAGAAGCTTTAGTCAATGTCCAAGCTTCGACTCCAAATAGCCATGATAGCGAACCTTGGCACTCCAGGTGTTCTTGGACTTCTGTTACCAGAAGCCCAAGTCAGGACTCCTGATGATCAGGGCTTCTGGGAACTGAAGTTCAAGAACACCTGAAGTGCCAAGCTTGGCCATCACTGCCATAGAGCAACACTGGGAATACAGAACATCTCACTATCTGGATATTTATAGCGAGAGTTAGATCTCTACTACATAACAAATGTCACAATTTTATAAAGGTGTATCTTGCTTTTTCTATCCGTATTTTAATCACTCTACCTTGAGATCCCAATTTTCACTTAACATACTCTCAAGGTGAAAGCCTTCTTAGGAAGAAGGGCTAGAGCAGGGGTGACCAAACTACGGCCCAAGGGCCGGATCTGCCCCCCATTTTACTTCCACTTTTACTTCCATTTTTACTTCCAGATCTGCCCCCCATTTTACTTCCACTTTTACTTCCATTTTTACTTCCGGATCTGCCCCACATTTTACTTCCACTTTTACTTCCATTTTTACTTCCAGATCTGCCCCCCATTTTACTTCCACTTTTACTTCCACTTTTACTTCCGGATCTGCCCCCATTTTACTTCCACTTTTACTTCCATTTTTACTTCCAGATCTGCCCCCCATTTTACTTCCACTTTTACTTCCATTTTTACTTCCGGATCTGCCCCCATTTTACTTCCACTTTTACTTCCACTTTTACTTCCAGATCTGCCCCCCATTTTACTTCCACTTTTACTTCCACTTTTACTTCCACTTTTACTTCCACTTTTACTTCCGGATGTGCCCCACATTTTATTTCCACTTTTACTTCCATTTTTACTTCCAGATCTGCCCCCCATTTTACTTCCACTTTTACTTCCACTTTTACTTCCGGATCTGCCCCCATTTTACTTCCACTTTTACTTCCATTTTTACTTCCAGATCTGCCCCCCATTTTACTTCCACTTTTACTTCCATTTTTACTTCCGGATCTGCCCCACATTTTACTTCCACTTCTGAGAGCAAAGAGGATGGCATGGGCCGGATGATTTGGCATTAGGGGCCGTATCCGGCCCATGGTCATTACTTTGGGCACCCCTAGTTTAAGCAGAGGAAATGCCAGCTTAAAAATCTATCTCATCCTGTTCAAAACAGATGGCAAGGTGCATTTTACTTCTGCTTCTGGTGGAAGGAACCACATGTGACATGACCGGCCCGCTGAATGTGACCGGCCCGCCGTGGACCGAAAACTTTGGGCACCTCTGAGCTAAAGACTATGATTGAAGGTCAACCCTTTTCATAGCAAACATTAAAGACACCAAGAAGACCCTGTACCATAAAAAAAATAATAAAACAACAACGTAACACTAACAACAGGGATCTGAAATTTGAAGCTATGGGCGTGGCCTTAGCCAAGAAGGGGAGGAGCCAGCAGCTGAGCTCGATTCGCTCGGCGCTCCTCTCTATGCCCTGTCTTCGAACCGAATCCCGGAAGCGTGGCGCGTTTCGGCCATCGTTGAGAGGCGGAGAGGAGGGAGGCTGGGGTCGCCGCCATGTGCGCGGCCGTGGGAATGGGGCCGAAGCCCCTGAAGCCGAGGCCGCCGGACAAAGGCTCTTTCCCTTTGGATCACTTTGGTAAAAGGGGGGGGGGAAGGGCGGCCTGGTGTGTGTGTGGGCGTTTCTTCCCTACGCGACCTTCACTTTGAGAAGTGCGCATGCGCTTCGTGCGGCCGGCCATGGAGATGGCGAGCGGGTACTTCCGGTGTGGGGCAGAAGGGCCGAGTTCTTTTATTACCATAGAGGCGAAAGCGGGCAGAGCGGCACCGCTCCTTCCCCCCCCCAAGCAGTGATGGGATGCAACGGGTTCGCACCAGTTCTCCAGAACCGGCAGTAACTTTTCCCAGCGTCCTGGAGAACCGGTAGCAGCTTTTGGGGGAACCACCTTCAGGGGCTTACCTTTTCACTGTATTAATGTATTTTTTTATTTTATTTTATTAATTTATTTAATTTATTTACAGTTTTGTGTTGTGGGTGTGTGGGTTGAGGTGTGTGTGTGTGCTTATTTTAATTTTTTCTTTGGCCCCGCCCACATCATGACATCATGGTGTTAGCACCACCCACACTGTGATGACATCACGGTGGGGTAGTAAAAATTTTGACATCCCACCACTGCCCCCAAGAGGTTGGGAATGTTTAGCAGAAGCTGCGGTGCCTTTCGGTTGGTTGGGGGGGTCACATCCTGCCTTAATGGCGACTTCAATTCCCAGAAGCCCCCGCCGTTCTTGGACTTCAATTCCCAGAAGCCCCCGCCGTGAATCCACATGAAGGGGTTTACTTGCAATTCATCCGCCGCCGCCCTCGTTGCTCCCAGAAGCAGAAGTAAAATGCGCCTGTATGGGCACATTTTACTTCCGCTTCTGGGAGTGATGAGGGCAGCGCGCGCTGGATGAATCGCAGTAAAACCCCTTTGTGTGGATTCACAATGGCTTGGGCTTATGGGAATTGAAGTCCAAGAACAGCAGGAGTGCCAAGCTTCGCCATCTGGAGCGTCTTCCCCCCGCAAAGGGAGACGGAGGGGGTCCTGCCTGACCGCAAGATCTGGAGGGGACATATAAATAAAAAATATATATATTATTTGACAGTTCAACACTTTTAAGATAGGAGAAAGAGCAGCAGTAAACTTCGCAAACCCCCTTGTAATATGTCACAGACGTAACAAAGAAACAATTTTTTCCTTTTGCAAGATTTCTTTGATGGAGTTGAATGCTGCCCATCCCACTTTCTTCTGCCCAGTTCTGATCATTGTTCATCCTGCATTGAATTCATGATGCTTGATGATGAGGGCAGAGTGAAATCACCTCCGACCGTGAATAATTGCCTAAATAGGGGTCCATCACTTCCCGAAAGTGCTCTTCTAAGAATTGGTCACCATCAGGTCCCACTGTGGCCATTTGTCATACCTTGGAGAGTTTTTCTCTGTATGGTTCAAGGTTGTTTGCTGATTGTTTTGCAGATAGGCTTTTGTTTTCTGGATGCTCACTGTTACCCACAGTTGTCGGTTTCCATTTCATCCCAAATACGCACTTTCATTCATTCATTAGAAAGAAAGAAATTGTAAGTCGATAAATAGGTACAGCTTCGGTGGGGAAGGTGACTCCGAAATAGCCCCCCAAAACCTGATCAGAGAGAATGTTACTTTGTCTTACTGTTAAACCTGTGACAGGTTTTCTCCTTTCCTTATAGAAAATTGCTTCTTTTTTAAAATCTTGTTGCAGGTGAATGTACAGCTTTTAAAGAAAAATTCTTGGCATGTCTGAAAGCAAAGAAATATGACAGCAGTTCATGCAGGGAAGAATCCAAGGAATACTTAGAATGCAGGATGGAGAGGTAAGCACAGTCTGTTTTGCAGAACTTCCCTTAAGCTAAAAGAAGACTGATAAGCTGATAAGCAAAAGCAGAAAATAATTTGATTCATTTGAAATATGGTGCCCGGAGTTGAGCTTGGCAGATACCCTGGATTGCTAGAAAGACAAACGTGTGGATACTAGAGCAGATCACGTCTGAATTGTCTCTGGGGGCAAAAATGATGAAACTGAGATTGCCATACCTTGGGAACATCGTGAGACAGCAAGACTGTCTGGGGGAGACAATAATGCTGGAAGAGGGGAAGAATGAAAGCAAGATGGATTGATTCTCTAAGCCAGTGGTGGCAAACCTATGGCACGCATGCTAGAGGGCCGCTCAAAACCCTCTCTGTGGGCATGCACACTTCTTGCCCCAGCACAGAGTTTGGCCCATCTCCATTCATAGCCGAAGAGCCAGCCGTGTCTGCATGTGCAGACATTTCTATGGCCATATGGCTTGCATGGAACACTGTAACCTTTCCCACCAAAGCAGCACCTATTTATCTACTTGCAATTTGTTGCTTTCAAACTGGAACTGGGACAGAGACGGGAGCTCACTCCAACGCACAGCACTTGGGTCTCAAACTGCTGACCCTCTGGTCGTCACGCTCAGCAACTTAACCACTAGCCCTGTGTCTCAACTGGGAGAAAAGACCTTACCTGGCTTGGACAGAGATTTAGCTAGTCTCCTGTATAGGAAGAATACAGAAATCCTTGCCTTAGAAGAGCATTAGAGACTGACTTTGCTTAAGTGTATCAGGCTGAAGACTAACGCTTTCTGTTTATTCCTTTAGGCAGCTGATGACCAAAGAACCATGGGAAAAACTAGGCTTCAAGCAAATAACCGAAGAGAAGTCGGACGTTTCGCCTAAGACATCGGAGTGAAAGAAATCAGCCCTGTCTGTTACAGAAGGCGTCACATCTGCAGTAGTACATAGTGTACATTTAATATTTCACATTTTCTTCTAACATGAAGTACTTCTGAAAAGACAGCATTGCAACTTGCCGAGGAGGAGAACGGCTCTCCCGTGTCTGCTGAGAAATACAATCAAACTTGACCAGCCTGGCTTACTCCAGAGCTATGAGCAAAGAACTGTAGATAGAAGAGTCACCTGTGGAAAAGTCGCACTGAACCCAGAGAGACGGACTTCAGAAATAGGCATAGGATGATGTTCATAGCGAGGAAGGATGGGAACCATCTTTGGGAATTCAAATTTGTAGCACAAGCTACTTGTTTATTCGTGTTAAGGAGCATTTGTCTAAGTCAGTGACGGCTGACCTTGGCTCTCCAGGTGTTCTTGGACTTCAATTCCCAGAAGCCCAAGTCGTGCTGATCAGGGCTTCTGGGAATTGAAGTCCAAGAACACCTGGAATGCCAAGGTTGGCTATCACTGGTTGAAGTGTTTTGCTTTTAGTGTAGCTGAGTTAAAACTACAACTCTCTAGATTCCTGGCCATTGTCCCATTCTGACTGTGGCTGATAGGAACTGTAGTCTGAAGCCTCTGGACGCATCAGCTTGGGAAGGCTTTTGCTAGAGTCCAATTTGTTGGTGTAGATCAGGGGTTCCCAGCCTAAGGCCCATGGGCTGGATCCAGCCCGTGGTGCCATTTCATGTGCCTCCCCCTCCAAGGGCATTCACGAAACAAAATGGCCACCCTTTGAAGCTGTTGGAACAAAATGGCCACCCCCGTCATGCAGGCAGGGGAAAAAGACCATCCGGCCCTCGAAGCTGACTGAGAATGTGACCCGGCCTCTGGCTTGAAACGGTTCAGAACCCCAGGTGTAGATGTATCTCCTCTAGAAGACCAAGTTGATTATTCAAGGGTGCTCATTTCTAAAATGACTCTTTCGCAATTTACACCAGGGGTTCTCGACCTTTTCAAGTTGGGGGCTGGGTCACGCCCCCTCAAACAGTTAAGGGGGCCGGACTGGTTGTCACCCCCGCCCCGCCGCCGCCATTTACGGTTGCTGCAAACGCATTTACAATGCTGTAAATGATTCCGTGGCCGATTCTGGCAGTGGCTGGAACAAGGGCAGGCCCCGGATTATTTGGCACTGGGGGCCTGATTCGGCCCACCGGCCTTAAGTTGAGAACCTCTGATTTACACCTTGTTATATTCAACTGCTTCCTTGAAACATTTCCCATGATTTTAAGGCTGCATAGGGAGAAATAACTTGTGCTGAACATGTTTAGGTTGTAAACGAAATGGATCAGATTATCTTAACTGCACAAATGATGATAACTTACCGCCAACGCCAGTCTTCATCTCTCTGGTTTCTTAAATGACAAAGATCTTTCTTTCCTTGCAGCGGAATGTTGTACAGTTTTAAAATTGTGGGTGTGTATGAAGTACAGTTAAAATTCAAAGCAAATTAAAATGTTAAAATAGTTGCTTAGTTCTTGTACAGAATTCTGTTCCTAAGCTCATTATTTCAGCAACACAAAATTTGTTTGATCAAAATAAAATAGTACTGATTATTTCCCAAATGGGTGTGACGTTTTGTAAATTTGGTTTCTTTAAATAAATATCTTAGTGCATGTTGGGGAGGGGGCGGAGAAACCTTTTTATACTTTCTTAGTGCACCAGGAGATAAGAAATACAAAGGTACGGATTTTTGTGAAAGGCAGCGCTCAGAAAAGTTAATTTTTAGACTGCTGTTCTTTAAATCCTCACCCAGGAAGGGACCTGACTCTGGTTACTTGGGAGGTCTGAGTTCTTTAATCATAAAACTAAACTTTTCTAAACACTCGTGAAATGTGGCTGGGACTAGAGTCTGGCCATGAGCAGTATAAACATTGAGTGTGTGCATTTTTCCTGCCTGTACATGTATGTTTGTACAATGGAGCCCCGCTTAAGAAAACGGGGAGCAATATGGGAACCATTTGTGGTGACCTTTTGAGGATTGCAGTGGTTAAGACGCTGAACTTGATTGACTGGAAGGTCAGCAGTTCGAGACCCAACTGCATCATGACGGGAGTGAGCTCCTATCGTCTGCCCCAGCCTTGAGTTTGAAAGCGAGAAATTACAAGTCGATAAATGGGTACCACTTTGGTGGGGAGGTAACAGTGTTCCTTGTGCTCCAGTGTCTAGTCATTCCTGCCACATGACCACAGAAACGTCTGCACACACAGATAGCGCTGGTTCTTTGGCTTTAAACAGAGATGAGCACTAGACCCTAGAGTCAGATACAACTGGCTTTTGAACAAGGGAGACCTTTACCTGTGCACTACAGATGGTGAACAGGTGTAGGTTTTCACACACTTGTAAAGCGTTACCTTATCAGAGTGTAGATGTAGGCGAACCAGAAGACAATTTATATATGTGTACTACTATATAAGGGGCCACGGAGGTTTAGTGGTTAAAATGTTGAGCTTGATGACCGGAAGGTCGGCAGTTCGAGACCCAAGAACTACGTGACTGAGTGAGCTCCAGTCATGCATCCTATGTGTCTTCACTGGACAAAGGTCATAACGAAATGAACTAATCATAAAAAAACTTTTTATTTCGGAGTCTTAGTCTTTTCTAGGCTACACAGAAAGAGCCACCTTGAAGATTGTGTTATTTTTGAGTCACAATTGGATGTAGCCTGATAACGGCAACCTTTGTTGCCGGCTAATCTTTCTCACACTAGGGTCAGGCGAATGGAACTGCAGAATGAACTCACCAAAAGGTGCCTTCGTTTTGGCAGTTTCACGTTTGGCCTAGACACGGAAGAAGAAGAAATATTTTCTAAGAAGAAAACAATATGGAAAGATGGTACGGGATTACCTTGATGGGGCAGTTTTTATAGCCGCGCTCAAGATACCTGTTCCTCTTGTGGAAATATGAAGACAATTTCCAGTATCTCTACGGAGATAAATTCCATTTCTGCCTCTTCGACTACTGTGGACAGAATGTGCTCAGGGCTGTTTATGGAGATGGTGGCCAAGACAGCGGTGGTGCTACGATGGCCTCTGGCTCCACAAAGTGTCTGCTGGATCTTATCATTCATAATAAATGAAAAGAAATAGTTGAGCTGCCGTATCAGGTCAATTCGGGAAACGGTGTCTTTAGCGGCAGTATTATAAGCTAAAGCAGAGGGACTAGCACCGTTGAAAATGTTATCTAGAAAGATAAATGGGTTATTGAAGAACTCAAAACAACACTTACATAGGCTGTATAACACTTAAGCTATGGTTTATCGCTGTTAAGTGGTATGCAGCAAATTTCAGATGTGCGTAGCTGTTCTGTTTTAAGCTCTTTTGCTTTTGGTGAGAGCTGCAAGAAATTGCAAGTAGATAAATAGATATCGCATCGTCAGGAAAGGTAACAGTGTGATGTCCACTCCAGCATCTAGTCATCCCTGCCACATGACCACAGAAGGTCAATGTGGCCTTACAATGTTTAAGGAAAACCATGGGCTCATGCAATGCTAAACTATGGTTTAGTATGATGTGACAGACAGTGTCTTTGGCTACAAATGGAGATGAGCACCGTCCCCTACAGTCAGACACGACTGCCTTTCGAGCAAAGGAAATCTTTACCTAATTGTATGTTAAGAAACTATCTTTTCAACAAACTGGAGTTTCTGACTGGTTCCAAAGAAACTAGTTCTGGTTTGCTTTTCAGGCCATGGGCCAGTCACACGGTTCAGGGGTGCCCAAAATACGGCCTGGGGGCCAGATCCGGCCCCAGTGCCAATTCATCCAGCCTGCGCCACCTTCGTCCCTCCCAGAAGTGGAAGTAAAACACGCCCGTACGATCTTGAAGACTGCTAGAGGGTACATAAGATGTTTCCCTGACTTGGAATGCCATACGAAATATATATGATTCTTTCTTGCATTGATCTTCTATGATTCTGTGCAGACCCTGAATAAGACTCAACGGAGCACAATTATGGAATTTAAGAAAGGCAGATGGTTGTTATGGGCAGAAAACAGTCATGGCTTGAAATGACTGCCTAGGAAGGCTGGAAAATAACATTCAGAAAGCAGAAGGGTGGTTGGACGTGTAGAAGACAGAAATCTTGGCTACTGAAGAATCCTGTGCTAGTAATGATTACCCAAATTGTTAAGGGTTTTCCTACATCTTGCTTAATCATCAACTGATTAATAGAGGCTGGAGCCAAGAAACCAAGAAGATCTCAAGAGTTGAGTTGGAAGGGCAGCGATGAATGAAATGAGGGGGTGGGGTGGGAAATCCTCAACTGTAAGGATGTGTTGTCAGAAACTTGGACCAAGGTCATGTTCCTAATTCTTGTGCATACACATGAAAACTGGACTGTACATCTGCTACTCGTGTCCAAGTATACACCCCCCCCCGAAAATAATTTTCAGGGAAGATGCCATTGGCATGAATTTGTTTAAGGTGGATCCGGCTTGCCATGAAGTGACCCACACACTATGATCATGGAGCCATCTGCGACATATGTGAAATGAGACATGCAGGATTTAATACCAGGACTGCAATGGGCTGCCGCAGCCTTGAGGATATTATCAAGGTACGCCTTCACAGCCAGTCCATCTGGCATGACCTCTTCTGCCTCCATGACCGCTGGGAATCAGAATAGTGAAGTGGTTCCTCCTCTGCTCATTTTGCTGTTGGGCCCAATCTGATGGTTTCCAGTGGCCTTTCCTCCACTGAGGGGGGCCATCACCCCACCTAAAGGGGCTTATCTGCCGTAACCATTGGCCCCTTTAGGGAGTCAGGTTATTTACCGTTGAGTTGCTGGCTGTAAGGTCTACTCCATTAGTGTAGTAGGATGTCTGGCCAGACACTGGACTTTAAGTGAAGTAGGCATGGGGAAGAGAAAAAAAAGAATTATTTTGAAATGTGATGTTGCAGGTTGTCCAGCAATGGTTACAAGAGTAGACTATACTGCCAGTGTCAGGCAGTAGTTAATTACCCTGACAACCCTGAGGACCAACAGCATTGAGTGCTGAAGTCCACAGGGAAGGGTGATGGTCCATCCATCCTGGCCTGGGGCTGAGGAAGACTTTGTGTGTCAAAAGGGATCAGGACCAGAAAGTGACTCGCGGAACTGGATCAGTGGTACTATGGGTGTCGGGCTGCGATGCGGAAGGCAGATGAAAGGCCACTGCATTATATTCTCAAGGTAGTCTTGATGGCTGAGCACTGCCTATATTTGGATTCAGATGGTGCAGAAGTAGCTTTGCACATAAGCCGGACTGCCAGAGAAAGAAGCATGATCAACTCTAACCTCAGCTTTCTCTAGATGCCAACATGAAGGGCTTCTGTCCTATGAATGTGTCATGAGAAATCAAGAATCACTCAAAATGATAGCATTTAGTGCAGGATTTAGTCCAAACTCTGCAGTCGCTTTCCAAGGCACTGAGCCCCAGTTCTAAAACCAATTCAGCACCTTGGATAGCTCTGGTTAAAGCAGCAATTAAAACTCACAGTGGACTCAGTATCACTACACCTAGATGTCAGAGTCTGGAGGGGGTTAGTCCAGAACAGGGGTCCTCAAACTTGGCTCTCCAAGTGTTCTTGGACTTCAGTTCCCAGAAGTCCAAGTCAGTACACCTGCCGATCAGGGCTTCTGGGAACTGAAATCCAAGTTTGAGAACTCCTAAGTTGAGATGACAAAAGCATAGTCCAAATGAAATCAGATGTTCAGGAGAACAGACAAGGTAGAGGACCTTCAGGGGATGAAGATGGGCTTCCAGGAGTCAAGCAACACAGAGAAACAATCCACAGGAACCAAGAACAAAGCAGGGAGACTTCATAAACCAGGAACAAGGCAGGAGATCTTCTAGAAATAAGGGAAGAAATCCTTCATAAACCAGAAACAAGGTAAGAGGTCTTTGGGACCAGGAAAACAATCCAGGAGCCAATCATTGGCAACTCAGTTGGCTGAAGCAGCCTCTACCAGGGCTGGTTCTTTTCTAACTGAGCCACCTAGGGTCTCCAGGTGGAGCTTATAATGGTTCAGAATTTCTCCTAGGACTCTCAGGTGGGGCTCAGCAGATGCAGCAGGC